>CAXIVR010000012.1:35686725-36886725 GCA_964035755.1 Teleogryllus oceanicus | reverse complement strand
CTAGGGTTCCACTCCACGGAGGAAGAATTTTTGACACTAGATTGTATTAGATACGGTTAATACGGGGATTAGGTCGAATTCAACCGCTGTCCGGAGGAGAATTCATGCGGCCAGCTGCTCTTATTGGGAGTTTTCCTTGATTTCTCCAACGTATCCCAGGCGAATACTGGAGAAGTACCCTAACAACTGGGCCACAGGCCGCGCGCGATCTTTCCCGGTCCTATCCTCACCCCTTTCTTATGCACACTTGCATGCACTACAGTGCCACCGATGGCGGAAGACGAGTCGGGAGCTTAAAGCTGGTCTCGGCTGGGGCGGTGCTCGCTGGTGGGCGATATAGAGCGATTTTCCTAAGGGTGAACCAAAGTGACAGCTAGTGCTGGCAACATAACTGAAGGTTCTGTGATCGTTGTGCCCTCGAGCCTATTGGACTCCCTTCCCGCATTCGTTCGTTTGCAGTTGGCTAACTTATTTACGGCTTCGACGCTTTCTTTTGTGATGTCCTCGTCCGACAAAAATATAGTGCGCCGCGAGAAATAATTGAAATTAGGAAGTGCAGTGATATGTGCTCTTCTGTAAAAATTCTTTTTTTCTATAAACATTGTATTGAGTTTACTTTTTGTGTGATAAATATTATGTTAATTTTAAAACCGAGACTGAATGCGAGATGCGTACCGATGCACATGGTTCCGGCCTTTGTGCTGTTATGTGGCGAGCTGTCATTGAGAGCTTTTTATTTACATTCGTGGCAGTTTTCTTTTACTGATTGTGAGAGCATGTTAAGAGATTTTCCTCATACGTAATTAAATTGAAATATTTCCCGAACTTGCGTACCTGCATATATTTAAGCTAAACTCTTAGACTTCTTCATAGGGATGTTTTCACAGGAGCCATTAGCACGCGGCGGAGGGATACTTCTCTTAAATACATGTGATGTTCACTTGTTTTCGCGAACTGTCACTTTGGCTCATCCTTAGGGAAATCGTTCTATACCTAAAAGGAGGAACACCGCAAGCTGACGTGTAGTCGGCGGCGGATCTCGCCAATCAACTGGGGAAGAGCATTGCTACCTCCAGTGTTAGAAAATATGCTGTACATTTACGAGACTAATAAAAATTGTTGTTGACACGCGCGGAAAAAGCGAAATAATGAATTGATTTCCTTACCAGATGTTAAATATGAAAATCTGAATTCCGCACAATCGATTACATTTTTACCTTTCGAGTTTTTATATCGTAATAGGAGCACCTTTAATCGAAATTCAGTGAAACTTTTAAAGCTTTAAGATACAAAAAATACTTTTCTGTTAAAAATACTTATTCCTATATACGAGATGCTCAGAAAGGGCTATCTTTAAGAGGGAGACTTCGTAAATCGTAATAAGTGATCGTCCATCGGGATTAGAAATTATTTTATTTTTTGAAGGAAATCATTTAATTTAGAGATTATCACAATTTTTACACATAATGTGTTTATTAGTGTCTGTGATGAAAGCCACTCTAATTTCCAAGCTTTTACGGGAAGGGGAAAGACTTACGTATTCATACTCTCCCGTTTCCTGATAACGGTGATTATAGTGATAGTTTATCTTTGCCTTTCTTTATGATGGTAGGTACTGTGAACTTAAACGATGAGGAATGAATTATTGTGGGTGACCTGATGGATCTAATGGGCTTCATAGTGGTATGAGAAGGTCATTAAGCCCGATCACATATTACATTATTATCGAACTATTTACATACTAGACGTTTTCGATTTAATCTTGCCTGTGGTTTATGTTGCAAATTGAAATACACGATTTGTTTATATTTATAAAGAAATAAAGTTTAGACTCCGAATTGACACCAGGTTTATTCTAATTATGTTAATTTCTTTTTAATAATTTACTGAAAGATACTACCTTCTAATAATCTTCCAGAATATTGCGTAATGTGTTTACAAAGATTTTGCCATGTTCCACTTATATTTTCTCTGAAAAATCCTTCTTTAAATTTTATGCCATTTAAATTTACTTGAAAATCAAGGAGCAAAAATGTACGACAAAAAAAGAAATGTCAGGATGACAAATCAATCAAATTTTAATTTTAATTCAAATAATCACTCATGATTTGTTCCAATATTCAGAAAAATGTATATCATGTTATTTTGACATTTTTTGTTCACACTTAATTTAAATTTAGTTTTTAATTAATGAATGAATGAATTAATTAATTAATTAAAATGAAACTGTTGGAACGTACATCAAATATATGCCAATTTAAATAACATAGATTCTTTAAAATGAGGAAGAAAATGATCACATCACAAAATGTCAAATCCTATGTTAAGACCACTTCAAAAAGCAGTAATTTTGTGGTCGCATTTTGATCTGTTGCTTCTAATTTGTGAAGTACATAAAATGCATTAACATATTCTAAAATATTACTACAGTTCGGGAGAATAAAATTTCACCGCTGGGGGAGAAGAAATATTAGCGTTTTCCATGATACGTTTTCTTATCTCTGCCACTCTTTCATTGACTTCTCACACGAAAAGCAAACTTTGACGCAAGTCACAATGGCAAGTGATACTTTCACTGATTCTTGATGTGAACGTTGAGCACGAACGGAAAGTCGCATCTAAAAAGGCACTTGTCGCTTCGTGCAGCAATGTTGGGAGTGAGTTCGTAGGTATACGCACGCTTTCTTTCACTGTCACCTCACTTGATTTTCAATGGGTTCAACAACTCATTCTTTAATAACATGTATTGTGTGTTTGCTGAAAATGTTCAGCAAGATTACCTACTGACAGACTCGCCGAGAATTAACAAAATCATTGAAATATATTTTTGATGCTTACTAAATAAGGTTTATCGAAGTGAATAAAATGAAAAATTAAAGAATCAAGTAGAATAAATGAAGGTTTACTTTTCACTAATCCTGAGTGTTCGCATTTTCAATGCGATTGTATATGTCCATTTCTCTTTTCTACTCCCACTTACTTTTGTGTGACTTTAACTGGTGAATGACCTCTCCTAATGTAATTCCAGGTATTTTATTATTTGAATTTGGACATTAAATGTCCCGTAAAGGTTAATTGGCCTCGGCGCCATTAAATCTGGGGATTCCTAGTCGGTCACTCGCGATGTTTTGAATTCGCTTAACCTATGTGACTTCACGTAGCTTACGAATTCGGCTAGCGATGCCAGTTTCGCGGTCGTGGCCTTTCAGTAGAACCATTCCAGCATTCACCGGGGTGATCGGGGGAAACCGCGAAAATCCTGGTCAGAATGGCCGGCACGGGGATTGAACCCGGCCCCCCGAATGCCAAGTCACCGCGCTCCGCGCCGAGCCATTAGCCTCGGTTCAAGTAACATACGTGTTCATAAATATCATGTATCACCACAGACAACAAGGCTTTGTAATAAATGGTTGTGTCACATATTACACACTTTCTCGCCCAGGGTATTTGTTGAAATTTCGTTTACTTGTCAACTTTAGAAACAACTCGGAAGTTCTGCGTCATCACATTACTTTCCCGAAGTTAAGCTAGGAGAAAAGTGAATTGAGCCAGGCAAGCAATTTTTTATAACTGTTTCTGTATTTATTGTTATTATTGGAATAATTATTGTTACTGTTATTATTGGAATTATTATTATTATTATTATTATTATTATTATTATTATTATTATATGATTTTTTTCTTAAACAAAGTTAAAAATAAATTTTATTCTTATTCTTTTTCCTAGAGTAAAAATTTTTAATTCGTTTTTATATAAGTGGCAAAACATTTCATTAAAAAATAAAACTTATTTTCTTGCAATTAAATGAGGGAAGATTCAATCGATCGAAGATCGAAGATTCTTTAATCAGATTATGAGTCGAAATACGCCTAATCCTCCAGGCATTTGTAAAGAACCATTACTGAATACATTAGGTAGAATTTTTTTTTCTTTCATTTAAGCTCAAAACATGCACATATCCGAGACACACCATTTGGCAATATCACTTGATCATTTCACTGGAAACGCCCTAAAATTCAACGCAGCTCCGAATCGAGTGCCCAAGTCCGTCGTAACGCAACCGACAGGAAAGCCACCAGCGCCGCCGCCGCCGTCGGCTCACCGCAACCGCTGAGTGCGCCACCTCGCCCGCCGCCCCCCACCGCCGCGCCGGCTCGCTCGACCCACTTGCGAGGGGCTCGCTGCGACCCGCGGCTCCTTTCGCGTCGCCGCCGCCGCCGCCGCCGCCGCCGCCAGCTGGACAGCGCGCGTGGCGACCGCGACGGGCCGGACGGCGACGCGCGCACGGGGCCGAAATGCGCCCACAGGGACTAAAAACTGCTGTGGCCATCAGTCCCGATAGAGTGGTGAATATTTTTATCCCGGTAGACGGCCGTGATTCCTTCCCCGCTGGATGGAGATCTGGTGCCAATCTACACGTCGGATTACGGGGAATTTTCCCATCTGGTAACTCTCCCCCCTTCCCCACCCCCAGGTGAATGCCAGACGGCGACGCGCACACTGGGCCGAAATGCGCCCACAGGGACTAAAAACTGCTGTGGCCATCAGTCCCGATAGAGTGGTGAATATTTTTATCCCGGTAGACGGCCGTGATTCCTTCCCCGCTGGATGGAGATCTGGTGCAAATCTACACGTCGGTTTATGGGGAATTTTCCCAGCTGGTAACTCTCCCCCCCTCCGCAGCCACCGTGAGCCGTGGCTCAACTGATGTCACTGCAGTGACCTCAGACCGCGAGGTCCTAGGTTTGAGTCCCGACGGCGCGGCAGGATTTGCGACACTAGCTTTTCAGCTAGGTCGAATTCAGTCGCTATCTGAAGGAGAATTCTACGGCCGACCGCTCTGATCGATAGTTTTTCGTGGTGTCTCCCATCAACACCAGGCGAATGACGGAGCAGTACCCTAACAAACTTCCTTGTTCTATCCTCACACACACTAACATGACCTACACTACCACACATGCCGGGAGACCGGTCGGGGACTTAGAACTTGTCCCGGCTGGGGCGGGGTCCCGCTGGTGGGAGATACCTGATTAGGGAAACACCGCTAGTCGGCAGGTAGGACAACAATAAGAATACGTGAAAAACGTTTCAAAATGCAAATGGGTTTATTAAAATTCTCGTTGCATCGAGAGGAAGTAGAGCGATGTCGGGGAATCCATGTAGGAGAAAATCGTTTTACACTACCAACTCGATGTACGCATGTGTTGTTGACAACGTTAATAACAAATAATACGCTATTTTCTAGAAAAAAATGTGCGTTTTCCTGAAAAATATTGTGTAGAGGAAAAAATGGCAATACCGAGTCCGGCTAATAAAGCAATACCAATAATGTCTCTCACCGTGTAGATAAACAAAGACAAATTAATGACAAATGGGTATAATTTCTGCCCTTTAATTCTGTTCATTATGTATGCTACAGAATATTAATTAAATAATTTTATTAATAAAATATCATTATTGTTATGACAAAAGAGAACATTAAAACGAAGAATTAGCGTTAAAATGTCAAAAAATAGATATTTCTAATTTACATTCTATTTTTCTTGCAATGTTATGAGCTATCAAATAATTGTACTCGACTGCGACAAGGAATAGTTTCCTCCGTGCCCTCTGTTCCTTCCCGCAATCAAAATAATGAATTGAAGTATCTTTGATAATCCGTCAACCAAATAATCCTTATCGAGTGTTTAAGTGCCTCGTGTGAATGACGTTACTAAGAAACACTAACATACTCGTAGATAGTAACGAAGCTGCGTTGTTCAAAGAGTCATTTTCTTTGTTTTCAACATCACGGAACGCGTTAAGAAGAACCCGTTAAAGTAACTAGCTATTAAAAGTGCCCACACGAGTCATTGCTGAATGAGACGAGTGACTTCAAACAAGTCAATAGAAGCATTAGGATATATCGTATTGTGCAGATAAAGGATGTGTTAATTCTTAATTGAACGAGAATCCCATTGGACAGTTGCATTGTTAGCTTGGACGTCAGAGGGAATCTGTCGTGTGTCATTTCTATGCCATGTGAAGCAGCAGCGCAACGATGGCGGGTATCCCAACGCGTACCCCGCCCCTTTCCCACCTCGCGTGCGGCCGCGCTGCCCTTTCGCCTGCTCCGGGCGACCGCGCCCCGCCAGTCTTTTTTTTTTATTTTATGTGGACAAGCAGTTGAGGGAAATGAATAAATGGAACTCGTATAGAATGCGCTGTACAATGAGTGGTAATTCGAAAAGTTAAATTTATTGAGAGATTTTGGTTGAGTTATCTTCGCAAAATAATTGCCCATTCGATACAATCAATTTAACTTGTATCGTTGGCGCATTTACAAGTCGATGGCGTGACTCCAAACTTCGACCTCCACGTCTAGCTTAAAACATAACTGAGTCCAGCCATCGCTAAATTTTCCGAAGTCCTTCACAGGTACGGTTTATCTCGACTCACGCCTCTCGCTTAATTACTACTTAAGTATTTCTACTTAATTAAATCAACACGTGTTCCATTTTTCCTTATGCTTTAGCTTCTAGTAGAAACAAATACACGCACTCTCACTACCCCGCGTCGTTTCATTCTGCTCGATCCTGCCCTATCCTGCTCCGATCTTCCTCGTGCTCTCCGCCCCGCCCCGCCCCGCCACGCCCCGCCATGCCACGCCACGCCATGGCCCGCCTCGCCCGCCCCGCCCGTCCCGCCCGCCCGCCACGCCACGCCACGCCCGCCCCGCCCCCCTTCTCCGCCTTCCCTCCCCGCCACTGCGCCTCTGTTTGCTCACGGCCCACATCGCCCAGGCACACTTTCGCACGCCCACCTCTCCCCGCGTCCCGCCCCCCTCTCTGCACTGCGGAGGCTCTCCTGGAAGAACGGCGACTGCTCGGGGATGCGTGTGTCTGGTCCTTTTGCGATGGATGCGGAGATAGTGTTCTCGAAAGACGCCTGGTATTGTCGTGGTGGATTATGTAAATTTTTCGGATTAGGCTCTGTGTAATGGACTCGCTGCACGATTATTTAGTGACAGGCATCTGTCACTGATCTTGACATTAGAATAAACACTGCAAACCTGGAGAAAACTAATGCTTCTGACGTATATAATTAATAGTTCATAAAGCTATGCTATTTAATGCTATATTTTATATATATTTTTTTAAAATTCGTCTGGTATTTTGTATGGATAACATTTCCTATATTTATTCTCTACATTCAAGAATACTACTTGATATTCTAGAGGAAATGAGTTTGATATTACAATATCACACTTTCAAATGTTAGATCACTCAGTCATGTTATTTATTATTTATTCCATCCCATTTTTGTCTCTGATGAAGCATTTTTGAATTTTGAAAATCATTTTTCTTCTGCGGGCTGATTGCCTTTTCGTCTTTGAATATTTCCTATGTTAACTCTTCTTTCTTTATAGAATATCAAATGAATAAATGCTAGTACTGTTTGATCAAAATAATTCTCATTAATGTGAAGTAAATCGTGCCTATTCTGGATAAAGAAGAGAAAATGGTGTACGCAGAATGTCTCATTTGCTTGATGACTAGTCAAGGTACCCCAGATTTCGTGACATTCACTATTCCGTAACATCTGGCAGTATGGTATTTTGTGAGTCAGATCTTACAACGTTGTTTCTTACGCAATGCTTCTAAACAAACATTGCATCGCTAACCATGGAATGTTTATGAAATGTCCTAACTTTCTTCGACATTTCATTTAAAGAGAAGACATTTCATTATTAGAACTGTGAATGGGTAAGATGAATTAAAGTGAGCATATAGGTATTGTTATCAACAAGTATTTTCAAAAATGGATTAATAAAAATGTCAATTAAATAATGAATGAATGAATCAGTCAATGAATGAAAACATTAATGAAATCATTGAAAGTGAAAGCGAGAAAAATCACGTTCATTATTTGAAACATTAATTTTCGGTATGCGAGATCAACACTGCTAAAATTTATGAGCTTTTACTTTCTAAATAAGTGCTCAATTGACCTTATTGCTATGAAGAAACTTGTTCCAATTGGCTTTGATGCGAAAGCGAATATTTGGGTGTTGTGAAATTAAAGTCCAACTTTCGTCTAAGTGAACATTTCAAATAAATTCTTATTAGGAAGTGCAAACGACAATTGTGAGCATGAAATTTTTATAAACGGTTTAAGTCAGCTAGTTTTAATGGCATGTAGATATTGTTTGCGTAATTTTTACCACATCATATATGTAGCTAGTTATAATACAACAGCACACTCGTTCTCGTTTTATTTCTAACGATTATACGATTATATAATATTGCAACTTGCGCCCTGTTAATCCATGTCTTCAAAAACGTTTTAGAAAACAAAACGGGAGAGATTCAAAAGAAATACACTTCTCTAATTTTTTAAATTAAAAAGTTTTAAAGGAAATTATTTTTATACAATAAAATTCATTGTTTTTGATCTGCCCATAAAAAATTACTATTTGTGGAAAATTGTTTAGAATCACTGAGAAAAGCAAAATCTACGTATGTTTTTGAAAAACATGTACGTGAAATGATTTAAATACTCAATTTTGAAAAATAGATTCCATTGAGAAAGAAATCCCTAGCTTTAACATTGAATGTGAATGCGAGGTTTTGAAAAAAATTGAACTTTGGCTGTTTTCTAAATTCTAGAGGTTGTATTGAAAGTTGGGCGAATGTTATATTGTTAAGAAGACCTTGTTCTATTCGGGCAAAGATATAAAGAAAAAATGGATTTTTTTTTAAAAAAGGTATCTTTAATTGCCATAATTATACTCAAAATTACGCAAAAACTATTCATATTTTGACTAATTGTTCGTTGCATTCATTAAACATATAGTTTTGAAGAAAAGCTTCCATGTTAAAAATGTTGGAGGGGTCAAAAAACGGTATAGTTCCGCAATTTTCGATGTTGCAGAGATTGTACAGGAAAATATATCTCTACCATTGTTAAAAACGTACTTTGAGTATTAGCGAAAAATTTACAGAAAAAGTAAGCTATTTTTGAGTAAATTTGAAAACTTATCGTAAGGATTTTATATAAAGTATAACTAAAAATTAAAATATCAGTTTCAAATTAGAGGAGATGCGACAAGAGCCAGAGAATTTCACTTAAGTGAAAATATTGTATGAGATTTAGTCACGAGTGTTGTTCAGATTCGGACGGCCGTTTTGAAAATAATTCCACTTCGCTATGAGGAACTCTGAAAACTCGTATTTCCGTCAATATATCGAATCAATATTTGCAGCATTGTACAATTTTTTATTCTGTATGTACGAGTAAAGTACAACTAAACATATTTTTACTTCGTTTTCGGCGTAGAGATAACCGTTTTATTCTTAGGCAATTATGTAAATTTATCTTTATTATTTTCTGAGTCTTAGTGTTTGTAATTAATGTCTTGAAGAAGAATTTTATAAGTTCTTCGAAAGTTTTTTATAAGTAATTCGAAAGATCTTTTAAGTTTATTGGATTCGGCATGGCTTAAATATATCCCGTTTTGGAACAAGCGTTTTCATTAATAACGCCATCGAGTGCCACGTACATTTAATAAATATTGAAATGTATTTCTTACCGGTAAGATGTCAGATTTATCCCAACTGCCGTTCTTTGTCGGCAATTCTAACTGCGTTATAACGTCCTGGCACATAGCACTCTTCATGGGATATTCTCCCTGAAACATGCCAGGGACAGATTTCAATTCCTTCTCCCTGGTGCTCGGCACTATCAGGTTCAAAGGAGGCAGTCACTTTCATTCACTCATGTAAGCGCACACTTGGTTTCGCCCGCAACATGCTCGGGTGGGCGCGGAGCGGAGAGCGGAAGGCCGTTGCTGGGCGTCGGAATCGGGAGGGGCCGCTCGCTCTCTTACCTGTCTCAGAAAGAAGCAGCAAACGCGTCCGCTCACGCACTTCCGGGAGGTGCTTCGACCCGCTTCCGGGCTGCACTAGCCGGATCACACACACCCGCAGTCCCACTGTCGGTAGCACTGTGGAGGTGGCGGGGCAGGGCAGAGCCCGGGCGAAGGTGCCTCCCGAGCAGCAGCGATCGGCCTGGCGCGGTCCGAGCGCGGAGAGAGAATGCCGGGGCGGTGGAGTGTGGAGCGGGCCGCTGCCGGGGCCGCCGGTGCCGCGGGGGGGGGGTCGGCTACGTCTGCAGAAGTGGCGCGGTCCCCCAGGCGGCGTCGGACCCTCGAGCGGGCGGCGTCGGCGGCGTCTGTGGCGACGGCGTCGCGGGGCGTCTGGTCGGCGTCGGCGGTTCTGCCGCGCGCTCCTCCGCCGTGTATATATAGACTCGCTCGGGCCGGGGCTGGCGCGGCGCGGCGGTGGGGGTGACGGTCGACCGCACGAGGCGCCAGCGTCGGAGATTTCTCTTTGGTGGACGACGCAGGCCGAGAGGCGGATGACGCGCGAAGGTCCCCTGCACCCCACGCGCACACCTCGCCCACCTGCGGAAGAACTCCCAATATCTTCAAGGAAAAGATTGGGATATTTTTCAAACGAAAGTGATGGAATTACCCTGAGCCGATTTACCCAGCGCAGATGATTGTGGAGGGCACCGCTCTGCGCGGAACGATGTTTTGTGGGTTCGAATCCAGCAAAGGCGTGGATGTTTGTTTTCCCTTTGGGATTGTGGAGTAGAATGTAATAAAATACCATATTGTACCTCATAATATAATTTTTCACGACAGGGACAAAAAGTGAATTTTAATTAGCGAATGAGGGACTAAAATAAAGCATTCGCTTCCTGAGAGAAATTATTTGTAGCCCTCGAACTATATTTCGCATTGGGAAAAATAATGCATTTGTCCCATGATGTGTAATCTTTTATAATATTATCGTTCGTAAATTCATTCATTTATCCATTCAACACTGCCTGATGGAAAATGCCCTAGAAATGTTAAAATACAACAAAATATGAAGACGATAAGATATTAATTGAACAAACGAAATAATCGAAAAAATCTTCCATTAATTTTTGATTGTGTTTATTGATATTTGTTGTTTAAAGTTAGGAAAAGTCAAGAAATGTAAAGAACAAACCTTAATTGCGAGTTGCAGTAGAGAATAGCTGTTTAATAAATACAATGAAGAGAAGCAAAAAAATGCAAACTAAAAAAGGAATCCTCTCGAAGAAAATGTGAAAATAAAATATTGGTATAAATGAAACTATTACGAAAAATTAGTATCACTAATTCAGTTTTCCATCAATTACAAATTAAAGTTAAACCGTACCTCATACCCACATTCAAGAAATGTACAGAAATATTTCTAGAGTTTAGATTAGTGACATTAGAATATGATATATTGTACAGAACGATCGACTTGCACTTGAAAGAGACCAACTACTCCGGTTCAGTAGCAGCATTGTTGCAGTAGTTGCATTTGCAGCATAAACGACCGTAAGCTCTTAAGGTTCGAGCCCCGACGGTAGCTGTTTTTTTGTACTAACTGCATAGCTAAGTCGATTGATTGCTGATTCCGGACGTGTCAACGGCTAACATCGTTAGTCCCGTAAGTGCAGTGGATGTTTTTTCCTCGGGTGGCAGCAGGCATCTTCCCCCGCTAGACGGTGAGATAAGACGCCGACCTCTCTGTGGGCTAGCGGAGCTTATCCCAATCAAGTGTCTCCCACAAGCAGGGCACCACCCCAGCCGGGACTAGCTCTTAAGTTCCCGATCGGTCTACAATGATGTGTGGTACTGTCGTGCAAGCACTACACTACCACATATTCCGGGAGACCGGTCGGGAGCTTAGAGCTTGTCCCGGCTGGCGCGGTTTCCCGTTGGTGGGAGAATCCTGGTTAGGGGGAAAACCCACTAGCCGACGGTAGGTCGGCGCTGGATCTCGCCATCCAGCTGTGGAAGAACCTCCCATTTCCCGATGAAAAACATGCACTATACTAATGGGACTAATGACCAAAGCAGTTGCACCCGGAAACACGAAAAAAACAATCTAAAACACGTACGAAGTTTCTACTACTCCTTTCAAAATTTCTGACATTGTTTCACCCAGAAACATTTCATTCACAGGCACTCTTTCTGTAACACTAGTTGCGTTAATACTTACTAAGAAGCATAATAGTAATTTGAAAACATCTGTGCAACATATGAATAGTGAACGAAAATATCAGTAGTTTTAATTTTATTTCTCACGGGAAGACTTCGATTTTCTTCCCTCATTCTTCAATTTTTATAAATAGATTGACAATATAAATTGGTTCAGAATTTCTTTTTATAACGTTTTTCCATATTTTCTATTCATTAGTGAAACAGTTCAGCTTGTTCATCACTAATAGATCCAAGGTTAGTGAGGAGGAAGTCTAAATGTTAACGTAAAAGTAGTTATTTTCGTATTAATTGCTCAAAGTGCGCACTTCTCTCATGGTATATAAAGAACATGTATTTCTAAAACTGGACAAAGTGACGATATTAGAAAAAATGTTGTGGTTTTATATTTGAAAAGGTGTTTCGTATCTGGGGGAATAGCACTTTAATATTGAGGACCATGAATGCGGAAGTGTTACAAACGGATACGTCTGTTTACTTCCTTATATTTTCATGCGTTAAATCCTTTTCTCACGGTAGCAAGGAAGTTGGGTGGAAACCAAATTTTTTATGGATATTAAAAAATGTTATTGTGATGCAATTTACAATGTAAATATCAACGTATGTAAATGTATAAAGTGATGTAAATGTATAAAATGCACAGAAACAGTGTAAATGTATCAAAAAGCTTTGGAAATTGTCGATAAATCCCAGAATCGCAAAGCGAGGGGGGAATTTATCCGAGAATTTTCAAATCACGAGTGGTATTTAATAGAACTATATCACGAATGCATATTGTATACATATACGTACAACAAAGTTCCAAAATACGTCAAATATTGAAAATAACTGAAAGCATGTTAAAATCAAAGAGGTTATGTTATAGTACAGAAGCGGTTTATCGCACATTAGCACAGCGACCGATACATACCGCCTCCTAAGATAATGAGTCGCAGCTTAGGCCAGTAGGGAGAAGCGGTGAGAAAAATGGAAGAAGAAAAGCCATAATTGTTTTGAGGTACACCTCCTTGATTGGGGCATTGTATGTGTATAGTTGATGTACCTTCGACGTGCGGGGCCACTCTAAATTCTCTATCAGACAATTGATTTTAATTCTTTAACATTAATTTAGACACAGTGTTTATTAATTCTTCGAGTGTTTGTTTCTTATGACCTTATCGGAACAAACTTTTGTTTAAATTTCCATTTCAATTTTATTTGTAATATGCTTATAGAACTGTCCTATTAAATATTGCTAAACGTATTCAGAGCTCAATCATAAACAAGTGTCGTTTCAAATCACTTCCGTCAGAACACGTAGTGTAGTAAGCAATAGGTTTCAGTTAATACTAATTATTTTACCTTTTTTTAAGTTTGCGGATTAATTAGTCACACAGCAGTTCAGATAAACAAACTCACTAGCAACATTAAATACAAAAAATGTTAAGATAACACAAAATACAATATCACTAATACCAATACATTAACTCAAGATACACAATCGATATGATGCACAATCGATAAGTTACACAATGGATAAGATACACAATCGATAAAGCAACTCGTCATTTCGCGAGTAGTGAATTACTAGAGTAATCAGAATTACTCCTTCGTATGTAGTATTTCTCATGAAAGAAGACTTTTTCAGAAACACATTTTTAATTATTACTTACAAATGTCATTGGAGAGAATCTTGTGGTTGGATAATGAAGCGGGAAACGTGGGAAGGAGCGACGCGCAAATACGCTGGGCTACGTTGATGAGAGCTTCCTGACAATTGGAGGACGAACAACACATTTGCAGAAAATCACGTAACTTATCTGATACTAAGAGCATATTCGATACGTTTCCCCGGGAGCACAAAAACTGGTCCTGCCTGGGGAACTTCCGGAAGTTCCCAGGGCGAAGCTCGTTAAGAGCTTTACAGAGGCCATCTTGCGATGACGCCAGGAGGATTTTCAAGGGGAAATCCGAGACTCGACAAAGTTTCAGGAAGACGGAAAAACGAGAAAGTAATGTATTGTCAGCTTCATTTTCTGAAATTGTGAAATTTGATTTGTCTACGTACGATTCAGGATAATATTCATATAAAAATCTATTCAAAACTTTGAATTATAACATGATTCTGTCGAAATAGTGTTGAACTTTTTTACTTTAAAAAATCTTGTCAAGGATGTCAACAACGGGTGTTTGTGGGCTAGTGTAATGGCTGGAAACCTCATAAAATAATGTATCATAAATCGTGGCACCTGTTTGATACCTTCCTTTTTAGGAGTCTTGGAAAATGTATGCAGACAAAAGCCTATTCGAGTATTTGTATACTTCTGCCTATTACCTAAGATACGTCACTTGCATCAGCAAGAGTTGCCAAAGATATGACACCTACATCGAGATAAGGAGCTTATTGTGTATTCAGTAAAATTTGAGAGCTCATATATGTACAATAAATCTGATGAGTAAATGATAAGTTTAAGCCTTCTGTTCTGACAGATATTAATTGAAATCGTTTAGTACATGATATAATTTATGACAAGAGGTATTATACTTCAATGTTGGTGAAAAACACTCAATCGACCGCATCCAAATGAATTAAATACTTGTGATATTTACGTGGTGTGTGAGAAAGGATTGTAGACGAAAACGGTATTCAAATCTGACTCTGTAACTGGGAAAAACTCTAAGCTTCTGATTGGTGTCTTGACATGTATGGTATTATCGTGAATGTGTATGTGTGTGTGTGTGTGTGTGTGTGTGTGTGTGTGTTTGTGTGTGTAAAGAGAGAGGATAGAGGAAGGAAGAGGAAGAAAAGATTGCGGACGGTACGTGGTTTGTTTATTAAGGTACTGCTCCGTCATTCATGTGGTGTGTATGGGAGACACCACGGAAAATTCCCGAGCAGAGTAGTCGGGTGCTAAAATTCTTCCGACATTTATTGAATTTCGCCTAGGTAGTACCTAGAAAAGTGTCGAAAATCCGCTTTCTTCGGGACTCGAACTCTAGAACCTTCAAGTCAGTTTCTCTGCTTAGGCCCAAAGTTTGGCCCTGAGCTAACTCAGCTTGTGTTCACACAAGGAGATAGCATTGTGCTGAATTAAAATTGGCTTGCCATGAAGCTCGTTTTCTAATCAGGCATTGAAGTCTCCAGTAAAGCATTACGATTCCTATTCTTACACTCAAACACAATTAGCTTTTGTCATCCCTCGAAAAAATTTCCTTCCCTTATTTCAAGATGAAAAGTGCTCAGTCCATTTTTCGTAATCATGTGAAATTGCTCTTAGCCATTGCAACTTTTCCCTATCCTTACGTATCATTTTCAGGAGACCTGTTTAACAAATTTGTGTTGAAAGATTTTAGTATGTCATATAAAAGTTTAATCTATAAACCGTGTCGTAAGGAAACCTGTGGTAATTATATGGGAATTAGTGTATCAAACTCATTGGAAGGTAAAAATACTAAATATTAAGTACTAAAAATGAGAATTGGAAAGGAAATTATCACTGAAAAATAGAGCAACTTAAAAGTATTGATAAAATGTGTGGATCAGGAATGACAAGACAAATTTTAGAAACAATATTAGAAACCAAATTAATATTAATTTATCTAGGGAACGTTTATGATAGTGTACTACTCTGTAAACTCGTTGAAGTATTAAAGAAAATGGGATAAATATGACTGAGATATACAAAAATTACGTAGCGGCAACAGAGATACCATGGTAATCCATAATGATTAGAGATGAAGAGGTATCAACCACAATGTATATTCCAATATAATTTAATATTAAGAATTAACCGCCAGTCAATTCTTAATATTAAATTATATTGAAAAATTATTTGTGGTTGATCCTTCCTTGATCCTTAATCACGAGTATAAAATCTTTCATAAGAACCCTAAAGGAATTTTGAAATTGGTGAATAAAACATTTTCAATTACTGATTTTCTAACGCATGGTCATTATATGGCCCAAACTTGATTTAAAATTGCTTATAGAGGTCAGTGGAAAGTTGCAGGAAAATGCAAGGATGGGTGTAGGAGGGAAAGGAAATTCATTGTATAATGTGTTGTTGCAGATAAGCTGGTACGTGGCAGTAGATGAAGATTTCGTGTATGATGGAAAAAATTGACCAAAGATCTCATCTGGGCTCAAAACCTTTCCATCGAAAAATAAATTAATTAAGAAAAGCCATAATGAAAAATTAAAAAAGACACATATTTAGGAAATATTATCAAACATGAAGTCATAACTGTAATATGTGAAGTGTCATAAAAGTTTCGGTAGAACCAGAATTAAATTAACAAAATCCTTTGCTTTGGTCATCAAAGCGGATAGAAAACAACAAATATGTACAAGATCATGAACTATTAACAACATACGGAGCGGAAAGTTGGACAATAACGGAGAAAAACAGAGAGAGGTTGCAGCTATAGAAGCAAATTTCTCGAGAAGAGCCTACGTGGTATTCAGACTTGACCATATCGCTAAAGAAGAATTAAGAGTTCGAACTGCCATGGAGAAGGCTTTTCTCTACCATATCGAGGGCACATGCAAAACGTAGTTGACTCGTGTCGACTGGGAGAGGAATGCCAAAAAAATATTTCCTTTAAGAGGTAGTTAGACGGCGAAAAGGGGGAAGACCGTGGGCAGATTTTAATCACGGCGTAGACGGAGGCAATGATAGAGGAACATAAATCAGCAAACTGCTCATAATAGGTCGATGTGGCGGGAAGCGACAGAAGCCGAAGGGCTCCCGCAAGATGATGGAAAAGAAGGAAAAAATCGGGAGCTGAAATGTAATGTTCGATTCAAAAGCCCAAATCATGTCATTTTACTCTGCATTTTCCTGTCTCCAGCTTCTCAGGTTTTATATCACCAAGTGTAAATATTTTATAATGTTTAATGTCTAAAAATGCATATTATTTACAGCAATATGCCAGTCAATAAGAGAATAGAGGTCTAGTTTAAACAATAAATAATTTTTTTATTTAAACGAAGGAATGAAAGATACTTTCTTCATCCGATGTAAGTAAAACTTTAAACACAGACTCTGTATCTAATTTTCAGAGGTTTCGTTCGTAAATAGACATTACTTGAATGAACATGCTTCATTCCTTCTTTTTCATTTTTACCTCCATCGATGAAGATAAATGATGTTCCGTTTTTATTAGAAACTAATTCAAAAGCCATCTGAATTGCATCGGCCGTGATTTCCTTGCAGCGTCGTTATTGTGGGCATCTTCTAGTTTTATGACACGCTGCTTTAATCTAATAGTTCAAAGATATTGCATGTCTATTCTTAAAAAAAAATGTTGTTGCTGAGGTACCAGATATTTTGGGACGCCTTCTGAGACGTTATTGCCACTGCAGTTTAAACTTGTGCTTGCGAAATAAGCCCCAAGAACGCGTTGTGTGAGTTTCTCGAAGACTCGTTCTGTCTGACACCGCCTTCCTCTCGGAACTCCTGCACGTGGAACATCCCGTGAAATGGGAGGAGGTGACACCTTCTGACATAGAAGGACGTCCGGTGCCTGTTCAAACGCCAAGGACCTTGGTCACGAACCCAAGCCCTCCTGAGAACTTTAGGCGACACGCCAAAGTCTCTAAACAGTGTGTGTGTGTGGTTGTGGTTTTGTGTGGGTGTGTGGGGGGGTTGTAGTTTTGTGTGTACATGGTTGTGGTTTTGTGTGTGTGTGCAATTGTGGATTTGTGTGAGGGTGGGAAGAAGTACTAAGAGATCGAATACCCATTATTCAAATGGTATTAATTTTTTGGTTAAATGAAACAAAAGTACGAAGCACTGAGTACGTAATTAAAGTACTGAGTTTCAAAACCACTTCTTGCGATTATGAGGAAACGTAAAAAATGTAAACAAATGTTTCATTATTAAAAATAATATAAAACAATAGCTCGTGTTATTTACTGTTCATAAAAACAATAGTCGATGCATACATGATAATTTGATATTTGACTTCAAAAGAAGAAACTAATATTGCTGCAACAATACAAAATTTATCATTATTCGTATCGGTTACGAAACTTTGTAAGTGATGACCATCAAAAGATGAATGGTACTGGTAGCGTTCGAACAGCGCTCCAGACGCATCAAAAAGGAAGTTTATTTTTGGTTAAAAAAAAAAAATTTTTTTTAAAAAAAAATTATAAAAATTTTCTGAGATACGTTCTTCCGTCTCTGAACAACACTGGTTATTATCGGCGCTGCTCGAATTTGAAACGAATTTTTGGAGATACTTTACATGAAGCCTCTAGCATATTTTCAAAATTTTCTCAGAAGCACACACTTTTCTCTTCATATTATTTGCTCGAATAGATCAAAGTATGCTAATTAAATTGGCACTTGTTCGATTTTCAGTAAAACATCCTAATTTCGAAGATTGCAAAAGTATGAAATTTGTATACCGTCTCCCTACTGCTATGTTGTTTCTCTTAATTGAGTCTGCTTGTAATTAGAACTTAAAGTTATTTCACGTACTATTCATTGAAAAAAATTAGTAGTTTTGCGTAACATTTAATGAAGTCTTGAAAATTAAAAAAAAAACATTAAGAAAACGGTCAAGAAAATAAATGAAGACAATGGCCGAAATTTCTTCATTGATTTTTAACGCAGAGCAATGTTCACTTAATAAAATGGAATATATTCAATTTTCATTAAAATCTCGAAATTTTGGAAAATTGAAAATGTTTTGAGACCCTATCATACAACTAGATTATCAAAGAAACATTTTTCTGTCAATAAAATCTGTTTCTTCAAAATTATTACATTAAATATTGTCGTAAACATTTTCTTAAAAATTAGATGAACTTTCCGAGAGAAAACAGAACAATAAAAACATAAATAAGATTTCCTCAAAGGCTTTAAATTGTTTTTTAATTTTTTTAGAATAAAGGAAGTACGCTTATAAAAACGACGCAGTTCCCAATTTTCGGTTAACACCAAATATTTTTGAAAATTAGTTGAAAAAATTAACATTGCTAATCTACAATCAAATGAATATGCTATTTTTCTATAATGAAATAGGTTCTATAACATATATTTTTAAAAAAGGTCAATTTCTTGAAAATATAACTAATTTTCACTTAATTATTACATGAAATAAAGTCAATTTTAAAAATTCTTAAAATATCTAATTATTCTTAGATATTTTCTTGAATATAACTTACAAAAACGCTTACAAAAATGTCGCAGGTGATATTATCGTTGATCTCCCTAAATTTTCAAAAATTGCAAAAGTTAAAAATAATAATACGTGCTGTTGTATCTCCACTAATTTATAAATATTAATGAACAAAGCCATATCCTCTTCATTTTCTGTACTTTTCGAACCTGTCTATTTTCTTCAATATTAAAGAGAAAGGTTTTTTTTTCTTAAGGCAATTTATTTCTGAATATTGAATAATTAAATTATTCCACGGATCAATTGCTTAAGAATTTAACTAGTTTTGACGTAATTTTGAAGAGTATTCTATTTTTAATAATGCTATAGTATTTTGTATTGCATTTATATAAAAAATATTGATACATACATTTATTGTTATTTATTGTGGTAATTTTTTTCTGTTCGATTAGTTAAGTATTCCATGTCGAATTCATTTGTTGCAAATTCGTATTGTTTCTCGTGCGTAATATGCTCCCACAAACAGAGACTTCTGATATAAATGATTATAAACTACTACTACTCGTGGCTAAAAATTAAATTATTTTATATTGATGTTAGATTTTCCTTAAAAGGTGAAACTGACATACGCTCTGAAACGGCACAGAAAATGTGGTGTTTTTTCCTCCTTGGATTTGCGTCATTATATTTTCGGCACTTTTCATAACAAGTTCCAAATGGCCACGCTTTTCCTTAATGAACACACGTACGTTCGCAAGATAAACTCAGTGACAACGCCTGTTAATAAACTTGTTTGCTTCTGTGTGCTACACTATTTTCGTCTTTGTGTTTGCGATGTTGTGGACTAGAATTTACTCCATCGACGGATAGATTTCGGAGATGGCTTTTAGCGTTAAGAGATTGGAACAAGAATTTTAATAATGTTATGTGTGTTCTTTTCTGTTCTGAAAATATATTTTTTCAAATGAAAATATTTTCATGTAATTGCCTAAGTATTAAAAAAAGAATTTTATGAATTGTTTTGTAAATTTTTGTAAATTGTTGATGTCTTTGTATAAAAAATTGCATATGAATAACTCTCATTTTTTGTTTTCTCAAAGATGTTGCTTCATCAATGGACCAAAATCAAGCACCTGTAGCTAAATTTTTGGACATTTCAAAACCTTTCGACGTTATTGCCATCTTGCTCACAAAATTACCTCCTTGTGAAATTCGAGTTATTGCACTATGTTGCGAAAGCTCATCGATATCAAAGAGTAGAAATACCGTAATGGCACGAACTCATATAATTTACTTCCTTCCAGTTCTTTGCTAATTGAGCATGAGGTCCCGTAGAATTCCATCTTAGGTTTTATCACATGTCTTTTATACGTAAACGATGTGACCTCATCCATTAGAAACGAAAGAACAGTTCTGTTTGATGACCGATTATTCTTTACAAGAAAGAAACAATAAGTAATACGAGTTTTGAAGTTTTAAATTGTTTCCGTAATATTCTAAGAGTTAAGGAAGAAAAAACCTGTACCTACGCATTTTGGCATTTCAAATCGGCAACCTCATGCTCAATTGAAAATTAACAATATGCAATTAACTGATGATATGTTAACAAAATTTCTGGCTCTCTCAATTCATTCAAACATCAAATTAAACTGAATTAAAAACTAAAATAAGTTCATTATTTTTCATTCAAAATTTTCTAAAATTCTGTCTGTCTTCATACAGCGTGTTGCGTGTATTTTGAAAATGTACATTCTCCGCCTGATATACGTTGTAATATTCTGGAAAAGCTTCTCCTACTGTACCCAGACTTTTAGATTTCAAAAAAAAGTATTTGAATAATAAGTATATGCCATCCACGAGATTCCTGCAAGCCTCTCTTCATTGAATTTGGAATCTTACCATTCATTGCCCATTTATTTACGAACCTATAGTTTTTGTCAAAAGTGACTTACTTACCTGTGAAAACATATTTTTATGAAATAATGATAGTATTTATAATTACCACACACGTCGTCAAAATCATATTCATCAGGAGTCAGTACAAGAAATTACAAGAAATCTACATATAATACATGTACGCGATTTTCAATACATTAACATCTAAAATCGGTAAAGTATTTTCTGTTGCATTACTGTTTCTATACAATTAGAGAATATACTTACTATAGAAAAAACAAATATTAATTTAACGGTATATAATGCATTAGTATACATTTGTATTGTATAATTTGAACTAGTGGTACAAAAGCACATACTTTCTCACATTATTTCTAACTGCTCCGATTTAATGTAATGCTATAAACTTGTGAAAGTGTTTTCAACCAGCCACATTTTTTTCCCGCTCAAAGACGCGAACTCAGGTCCTCAGAGTTAACTCACCGGCATTCCTAATACTATACCGCAGAAGCGCCGTATAGACCCCCCAGCTTGGACGCTTACAAACGTAAATGCTCGCTTCGTCTAAAGTAGGTACCCTCAAAAATCAAAAAATACGTTTGAAAATCCCCCATCCTCTACAATGTACAGATCGGTCAGGAAATGTCAATTTTGGAGAAAATCGGCTCAACTGTTTCGGCACTTTCGTTGACCACAGACGGAGACACAAGTTTTGTCGTCAATCGATTTTTCTGTACCAAAAACACGCAGAACAAGTGTTAGAGGAGTTTTTTATTTTTAGCATCTAGATTTATCCACATATTCGTTTCCAGGACCCGACAAAAAGAGTTTACGTCCCGAAAATTCGCTTTTTTCGGCGCACGATTAGATTAAGGGCGATGAGGTGAAAAGGCTTAATATGCCATTGCCAACTGATGTACTTAAGCTTCCGGGTCAATGACGCCTATCTTGATTAGGTTTTTACTTAGAGAGTCGGCTTAGGGCATCGACTGATGCCACTTAAGTGCCTCTGACCGGGAGGTTGACAGGTAGGATTTGCCTCACTAGCTCTGGCTAGTGAAGCAAATCCTACGAGTTCTGTCGCTGTCTGGAGGAGAATTCTAGCGGCCGGCTGCTCTGACCGGTAGTGTTTCATGATTTCTCCCTTCAAGACTAGGCGAATGCCGGAGCAGTACCCTAACAAACGGGCCACAAACCGCGTGCGATCTTTCCTTCCTCTTCCTTGCCCTATCCTCTCCCTTTACACACACACTAACATGCATATGCAGACTACCACACATGCCAGAAGACCTTCCGTGAGCTTAGAGCTTGTCCAGCTGGGGCGGTGCCCCGCTGGAGGGAGTTAACTGGTTGGGAAATCCCGCTAGCCGGAGGTTGGTGCCGGGTCTCGCAATTCAGCGGGGCAAGATCACCGCCACCTCCCGAGCAAAAATCATACACTACACTTACGGGATTAATGACCTTAGCAGTTGGTGCATTGAAAAAATTAGTAAACAATCAATAATTAATCTGGTTTTGTCCAGTTTCCATGATCCATTAAGCAAAAGTTGAGATGGCCCCTTTTTTTTTCTGGATATAATGAAGCTTCACTATGCGCACGTTTCTTTGAGCTCTCCTTTTTCTTGTAATGGTAGATCTAGAACCGGGGATGTGTTACTATTTTGTTAGCGATACAAAAATATACAAACTTGAGTTCCTGTACTGCTGCAAATAGATTTTCTTTGACTTGGGAAAGTTTTAAAATGTCATTAATCTCGCTGTTTTGAACTTTTATTCATCTTTCCACTATTTTGAGTTAAAATGTGGGAAAGATATTTTGGAAGTCAAGAAAATGTACGCAGATTGTACTTCTCCTCACCATACGTCACTAGCGGTTTTTATTGTTTTTTGACTAAATAAATAGTATAAAATAAAATAAATTGTAAATGAATAGTTTTGTGTTCCTGTGGTTTATCACAATGTTTACATAAAAGTATCTTACTATTATCGTTTTCTAATACTGCTAATATGTTTTAATTCAAGTTTTTTGTATCCACTTAACGTGACAATAAATAATTTTACTAAAAACTTCAGTGATCAGTATATGGTAATTTAGTAAAATTTAAATTTCGAAGTAAATGACGTCATATCTTCGAAAGGCTCTTCTTTATAATTTAAAAGTGGGTAACACTACCGAAGGTTCACACACAGTTGTAAAGTACAGCGGAAGATAGGGATAGCCTTAACATTGACGTGGAAACACAAATTAGGAATCTGACGCTAAGCCTTGTAATGAGACATGTTTACGAGAGGATAAATTCTGGTACAGAGTATGATAAATCCGTAGACATTGTTATGGTGATGTTACATTGTGTCTTCTTGGAACAATAGTCTTAACAAATTTATGAGAAAATAGTGAAGGTATTGTTGGGAAACGCAGCGAATATCAGAAAGAAAGGAGTTACGAAACACATCATCTCAGTTTCAGTTTCGAGTTCCAAGGAGTCAACACACTCATGCTATAATCTATTTTACCAATCATAATTGATTTAACATTTTAGCTTCAAGATCTTATGTTTCGCGTTAATTTTACTTTCTCGTATACGTGCGTTATACTGAGTAATATACGTAGCATAAAGACGTTTATGTAGCGCTGCAGAAACTCTATTTCGAGATTTCAACGGAAATACACGATTTCCTGATACCGAACATGCGTTTTTTTCAAAATGTCCGTTCACCTACCGACCTCCTTACTGCCGTCCGTCCGCCTGCCGTCCATCTATCCGTCCGTCTGCCGTCCATCTATCCGTCCGTCTGCCGTCCATCTATCCGTCCGTCTGCCGTCCATCTATCCGTCCGTCTGTGTGCCGTCCATCTATCCGTTCGTATGCCACCCATCCGTCCGTGGTCTAACCGTCTGTCGTCCATCCGTCTGTTTGCCGTCCGTTTGGAAATGACACTACTGTCTATACTATTATTAAAATTTTTTCAAAAATTAATATTTCCATGTGGATCTCGCTCGATTTGAAGCTCTGAGATTTTGAATTTTTGGGCGTACATTGCATATAGTTCCTGGGACATTTTCAAAATTTTCTCAGAAGTGGCTCCCAATTTGTTCTTTAAATTTCTTATAAGAATGGAGTAAAATACGCCTACAAATCGTGAAATAAATCTGATTTTCACTGTTAACTCCAAACTTTCGAAAATTGCAAAAGTTTGAAATTTTTTCGTCGGCGTCCTACTACTATGAAATTGAAGAGAGAGATTTTCATGTAAATGAGAATTGTTGTCCATAATTAGTTCTTTTTTAAGTTCATGAACATTTTTTGAAAATTGTGCTGGTTCTTCGTGTGAAATGTGCAATTTTAGAAAATAACAAAAAATATTTTCTCGGAAACGGCTTCAGATTTTTTCTTTAAACGTTTGGTGGTGATAATGCTAAATGTACTCTGTAAGATGACATAAACTCCATATTATTCTTTTTGGTTTTTTATTACAAAAATAATTTTATTTTTTAAGATCTCTCCCAAGCCGTTAATATTTATATTAGCGGCGAACTGTTCACATTATTGCATTTTTAGTACCTGTGCTTTGATGATGTCTTATAACGTTTCTCGAAAACTTAGGTTTCTGTGAAAATAAGCTTAAAAATCTGCATTTTCAGAAACGCTCAAATGCCATTTTCTCTAGAACGGTGTCAATTTTTTCTTCAAAATTTTAGTTCTGTCACCTTCTTTACACCCTTCTTTGATGGCGAGGTTTTTGGACGAACGACTCGAGCAAAAATTAGATTTGCTCGGTGAGTGGCCTCCGTATTAACAGTGAATGTCACTAGTTATATTACAGTTGAAGTGTGCCCACTGTAATGCAGGGTACGGGATCGTCTTTCGATACCAATGAAAAGAAAGATCACAAACCTTTGAAAGAATCGCAAGGAAACTATATTATTTCTTAGAATTACAAAGAAATTGAAAATAATGGCAGTAATCGTTGAATTGGATTATATCACACACTAGCAGTTGAGTCATAAACACTTTCAAATGATTATACTCGAAGCAAAGTAAAAAAGAAAAGTCTCTATCTGAAAAGAATGAACATACACATATACCCTTATGTAAAAAAATGCACAACATACAAAAGAAAGAAAATAATCGGGAAATAATCCTCTCAAATAATTCCTATAGAGTACGCAACAACTCTTGTGTGAATTAAAAGTGAACTAAACTCATTTACAATTGGAATAAATTGTTTAATCCAGTAAAAATGTTTGTTACAACATGAATATAATAGCTTTTTAAAAGAAATCTCACAAAGATTACGCCAATGAATAAGTAACTAGAATGCATTCTTTGATGGAATAAAAATGTAACATCAAGTTAACACTTTCTTTGGCCTCAAAAGAATTCGTTATCTCCTAACTAATTCGGTAATTCCTAATGTAAAATTGTCTGTTTTCATTTACGACAGTCGTTGAATGAATAGTAATGATTTCAATCATGCACGTCACCTACAGTAATTAGAATTCTGTTCACTTTGTTTGCAAATATAGCATCTAGCTAAATTACGCCAGATACGCTAACAAGGGAAAACGGCAATGCACTTCACGGCAGAACGTTTCAACTCACAATATCACTGGTTGTATTAAATCTTCACGCAGTCGTTTGAAATATACACGTCCCCCGCAACCAGGGTTGGGCAGCCGAGTCTTCTGGCGAGGTGTCGTTACCGCAGAGAAGAATTCTATCTTGCGCTCCGTCACCGTGCGTAGTAGTGAGGTCGCGTCGTATATTTCGTTTCCCAGAACGATAGTTATTCTTGCGTCAACATCTTGTAGGAAAGAAATGTTGGCAAAAGAAAAAAAGCCGTGGTGGAAAGTGTTACTTGTTAGTCGCGAATATGCCCAAAGTTACAATCGCATGCTAAGTTGCACTGTAATTAATTTGAAATTACATGGTACACTTCTCATGGAATTTCATGATTATTCTTGTCATGTTAGTGTAAAACATTTGTATTTCTTTTACGTTAAATATTTCCATTCAGTAAATTGTAACTTTATTACCTGTTATGAGCTTTTTAGAAGACGTTATCCGTCGCTTTCCTCCGCAGTCAGCAATCGTCCAGTACAACCTCTCTTCTCGCAGATCACAGGCAAAATGGACGAGAATATTTTTCTTTGTCGTAATTTGCGAGTTTGTCGAAGAAATTTGTGATTGGTCGGTGCGTTGAAGAAAATAATTTCTGGAGCGGTGGCAGTTATCTGCGGCTTTTAGTGATCAATGCGAGTACTGTTATCATAGGTACAGCGCTCTACAGTGACAAGACGTTAAGTTGCAAACATTCTACCCTGTAAACGTGGGATACCGGTTACAGTACGGATAGTGCTGATGGCTCTGTTTAATATGACGTAAAGTTTATTTTTGTGTACTCTTTCATTTTTTATTTACACAACTGTAATTTTTTATGAATATTTCTCACGCTGTTAATAAGCACATTTATAGCAATATGTATACATTATTGCATTTGTGAGTGGAAGTATTTCAAAAGACTTACAATTACGTTTTTATAAAAGTCAAAAAAGTCAGTGAAAAAGAACATCAAATATCACATTTTCTCTAGAGCTTAAACGATAGCTAAGCCTTAACTGATGTTTAACGTTAGTTTTTAAGACCATGTTTTCAAACAAGCTTTATTCTATTGATTATCCATTAGATATTGTTAAAATTGTTTACAAATTGTACGGTTTGGCTTTTTTAATTTTAGAATTTTACAATTTTTTTCCACAGTTTTATTTCTATACTATCCGTGTCATGTTTGTCCTTCAATATTTTTTGTGAAAGAATAATCTATAGATTTAGAATAGTAAAGGTTTTCATTCAGAAAGAAATTTGTTCATTCTAATCAACTAAATTTCGTTAACTTTTTCTTTGAAGGCAAGGTAGTGGGCCTAAGGTATATTATCACTTACTTTTATTAATCCGTTTTATTATTTAATGTTTTAGATAAGTAACCCTTTTATTTCTAAAGTTAATAGCGTAATATATTATTTGCCGTCATTTTCGCATTACGTCGTTTTCAAGATCTACATTTCTTGTAGTTTGTTGTTTTGTTCGCTTTTGCGAGTTGCGAAAGATCTACACCATCGAAAACAATCAACGTTTCATAGCAATTTTTTAAGTTCAAAGATTAATGAACGTTTTTTCAATACTTAGATTAATGAATGTATATTCAAGCAATGTCAAGCAATAGTCAGATATGTATTCTTACAAAAATTATCATTGTTTATAATTACATGTGATGCACCACGTTTTCAAGTTACAATTTTAAATGTTAGGTTGTAGTGAACAACATACACATACAGATTTCGGTAAGTATGAATTATTTCAATTATATTTTCAGAAAATACGTTTATGAAAGTTTGTTCTGAAAGTGGGATCACAGTGAAAAGTAATGGTATTTTTTTCAGAAATGAAAACCTTTCAATTCATTCGTCTTGCAAGGAAACTTCTGCACGACAGCGTGCAATATTTTTGACTTGATCGATTTTTCGAATCATGATATACAACGCGAGCCACGTAACTTTAGCACCTACCGCAGTTTTTGTCCAAAATTATTGAAAAGTAGTTTTCTCGGAAGTGCATGACGGGGCAAATGTGTTCATTTCTATTTATCATGTTTATTATCGATGTAATGATGTAACTTTGTTTTTTCAAATGGAATTATACATATTGTTTTAGTCTATGATGACGAGCGTAAAAAGACGAATCTAATGATATGCATATTATCGTACGTTAGATAAGCATTTTTACAGTAATTTTGATTTTTGAAAGTTACCTCAGTATCTCTTAAAATACAAGTGATGAAATCAAAACCAATACGTACACCAATTAGCCCCATTCTCTCATGCGATTTTGTGAAAACTGCATTGCAATAACTTGAACCTTTCAAAAATTACAGTAGGTGATAAAGTTTCGTGACTCACTCTGTATACTACTTTTTCGTGAAACTGTTCTACAGGTCTTTCTTTTGTGCGATGGAATTGAATAGGTTCATCTAGTTATATTTGAATTCAGCTTACGATAACTTAGTACTCGAACATTCATTTAACCTAGTTGTGAGCGTACTTGTCTGTATCTAGCTGTTTACATTGACTTGGTAGGCAATGTAACATAAATTATTTTTACTGATCAGATCCTTCTTCTTGTTGATGAATTTACACGACTATTTTCCCGTATTATCTAACAAAGGAGTCATGAACTGCACGCAATATGTCCTCCCTCATCCTTATTCCCACCTCTCCGACTACATACACACACTCACTCACATGTATTTGCACTACTCATACACATGGGGAGCTTAGTGCTTGTTCCGGTTCGGATGTTGCCTCGTGGGAGAAATACGTGAGTGGAAAATCCTACAAAGCCACCTTGGCACCAGACCTCTATCCTCCACATGCAAGGAGTATCGCCGTTTCCAGGGATGTAACATATATGAAACCAGTGCTTGATTTATATAATTTTAGGTTCCGGAAAGCGCCGCAAATTAATTAGTAAATTAATAGAAATAGCTATATATTTATAATATAATTTAATAAATATAAATAATACTTCAAAATCATAAATCAATAACATTTAATAACAATAGTAGCACTGCTTCTACGTAAATATAATGGTAATAAATGGAAATAACAAATATTTTATTGTTTTCAATGATAATGTTATTACATTCGTAGAAATGATAGGATTCAATGGAAAATTATTGATTTCAGAGTTTAGGAAAATTGGTCGAACTAAAAATCGATATTGCCAAGTGTTTGGCTTCTACTTTCTTTTTCTATTTCGTTCCAGAGGTACCGGAACAGCATTCCTTCGCATTCCGCCGGAAACCAAGCCCTATGCAAAACACGAAACTAATGACCGTAGTAGTTGACTTTGACGCCCTAATAACCGCTCACTCATTTCCCCTAAAACTCTTTTTACAAGAGGCAGTAAACCGCACTTGCTCTGAACGTTGGTTTGTACTTTGGATGAGGCATTGCCTCCCATTAATTAAGATGACGCAGGACTGCACTAGGAGAGTCGTCTGGTCACCGCCCTCTGCGCTGACGCCAGTGATGCTGGTATTTTGTCTGCAGTGACGTCTTCCCAGTTCAGGGTCGTTTTTTGGCGTATTTGATTGCGGTAAAAACTGGGGATTCATTGGCTGCAAGTCGAAGTTCAACTCTGAGGTCTAACTAGATTCATACGTACTGGTGTTTACCGACTTGTTGTCGCGTGTTTTGAATAATTCACAATATGTGACGTATTATTTTAACACACCGAGATGAAATATATTTTACTGAATTGTTTAAACCTTGATGGATTTTTTAAGTGTTTCCTTGCAATGGACATGTTGTCTAAAGATCAATACATGTCATCGATTTAATTAGCAAATCTCGTGACATAAGATTTGGATTTGTAACTTAAGATTTGCAGATATTTCAGTTCTATTTGAAGGTGAAGGAAGTTTCTAACACACTTTGAATACTCGTTTTTTCAAAGAAAGCTTTTAGTAAAGCCTAATTATGCAAATCTAACAAATTGAGATTCTCACTCTTTCCGCTTATTATTTACTAATGTATATAATTTAAAACCTTTTCTGATTACGTCTATATTTAACTCAATTTTGTCTATCTCAGGTTTTCACTGTAGCTATCAAAGCCCTCTCTACACTTCTCCATATGTGTTCGGGGCCGTGTCCATCTGCACAGCGTTATGACACCAAGCATGGAATATTAAACTTTGTTGATTCGTTGTCCTAACACCGCGTATTCTTTGACTCCCGAGTTTGGAAACAATGACACGTTTCCAACGCTGGATACTGATTTTATCATTAAAACTAAATCCCGGCTTCTTCGCTTATCACACAAATGACATATTTATCCATATCTTAGTATAATAATGATGGCCATCATTACTTCATTTAAACGTACCTTAAATTATTTTTAAATTAACATTCTTGGCCTTGAAAACCTATCGTTTTTAATGTCTTTAAAAATTCTTATTTATAGAACACTTCCTTATCGTCGAAAAACAACTCATTTGGCGATGCGTCGTCCTAAGCGTCGTCATCGCTGCTCCCATCGTCCAAATTCCATTCTGGTTATCCGCACAATCCCAAGACTTGGTCGTCCGAAAATTATTCGTCGCTACTATAATACGACATCTAGTCCGCCGTGAATTTGTATTCTCGCGCTTTTCCTCAAATAATTTAACTCCTTAAAATTGTATTATACTCCTTAAAATTGTATTATACTATTTAAAATTGTATTATACTCCTTACAATTGTATTATTCGACGCGTACTGAGACACAAATCGTTCTACTTTAAAAATTTAGCAAAATTCATTCTGTTCACAGCTTAGCATCTGCTGCCTTTTCTGTTTCACGACGCGTTCTGATCACATTTTGTTCTTCAAGAAGCTCATCTTGCACTCGCTTGTGTCTTGTTTCTCATTGTTTTATTCGCATCTTGGATGCTATTCGGTCCTTTGACTCTGAACCATCTGAATTACTTTGTATATGTTAGTAATGCTCTCTTATAGAAATATATATTTATTTAAAGTATTTTTAATTATTTTAAATACTCCATAGAAATTAATTCTATTGAATTCTTCACGATTTTAAATTCCCAACGTCACGTTCCTGCTCATATTTTCTCGAACTTATTTGATTTTCTTTTCGAAATTTGTCCACATATTTTAATTTATTATTAATTAAAAATTTTGAGATATTTTGATCTGTCTCAATTCACACAACGTGAATGCAGACGTTATCAAAATTCACCTGAATAGCACACAACACAATACACCCAAAAACGTGAAAAACCTGGCATCAAAGGATTATTACAAGTCTCCGAAGAGTTCCTCGTCAGTACTGAAAATGCACGTCTCTTAAATCACGTTCTGGATCAGGACTGTTGGCCATCATGCGTACGCATGTGTGTGAAATATGATCAAGCGGTCCCTGCTTTAGAGTCCAGTATTTAGCACGTGACCACTGGGATTCCCAGTTTGTTGTACCGAAAAACGAGGAGGTACTAAAAAGGAGGCGATGGCGAAGCGTTGGAAAGAGGGGGGGTACAGCAGCGTCAATGAGTCTATTTATTTATTTATTTATTTATTTATTTATTTATTTATTTATTTATTTATTTATTTATTTATTTATTTATTTATTTATTTATTTATTTATTTATTTATTTATTTATTTATTTATTTATTTATTTATTATTTATTTATTTATTTATTTATTTATTTATTTAACGTCAAAAAACAGTTGAAACTGCGTATGACCTGCTTTGGGAAGAAGTGAATTCTGTGCACATTTTCAAAATTCTGTGATCCCTACACTGAGTCAAATACTACATAATTTTTTTTTAAAAGAAGCTCTCATCTAATAAAATCTATTTTCAAGGATAAATAAGCAATACATTTTGGGCTCTTATCCATGATGTCCTTCGTCAAGGAATAATACTTCCTGCCGCAACAACATGGAAACGATAATTTGAATAACTATATTTCCCAATGAATTCTAGAAGACGTGCACAGATAACGAATTTACATTTATACATTAGTCAGTATTGCAACACCGTCACCCGAATCTCTTCGTATTTTGCACACAGCACATGGTGAGAGTTCAATGGCCTCGGTTACGAAGCGAAGCCGTCGAGGGGACCTCAGCCCATCACATCCATGAGAGTGTCAGACACCTACCGGAAAGCGCTTCGAAAAATCGAAAGGTGCTGACGGAATACAGAGATATTCTTAAGGAACATATTTTTACCAAAAGTTTGAAAAGATCGGAATAACTTGAATGCGACAAATCAGTCGCATCCATTGAGCCCACGCCACTGCACCACTGCAAAACACCAAATCGCGAATTCTGGTAGCTCTAAATCGCACATCTTAACGTCTTCCTATATACACAATTGTGCTATTTGCGACAAATGTACGGAATAATTAAGCAGTCTTACCTAAATTAAAATAATTAATTTCCCCGAAGTACGAACCGGCCGAAATAATAAATGTTTTTATATATTTTATGTCAAAAGAAATTAAAAACTGTGTGGGAGGTGCTACGAGAAGTGAATTATGTGAACGTTTTCGTAATTCTGTGATCCCTAACCTAAGCCATATACTACTTAAATTTTAAATACAAAAAGAAAATGAGCGATTTTTTTGGGGGATTGTTAACAAAAAATTCGCCCGATGTAATTGAATATATTTACAATGGAATAACCCCTATAAATTTGGGTTCTTATCCTTCATCAAGTCCTTCGCAAAGGAATAATACTTCCTGCCTCGACAACAAGGAAAACGATAATTTGAATAACTATTTCCACTGAATTCTAGAAGACATGTACAATGAAGTTACGTTTATGTCCAGAAGCAATACTAGTTACAGGCTACAATACTAGTTACAGGCTGTTTAGAATTATACAGTTCACATTTATTTGAATGTATAGAAACAGTTATGCAGCAGAAACGATTTCACTTTGGATTTAAACTTTTCTATCGAATTTAATCGTTTAATGTCTTCTGGCAAAGTGTTTTAAAATAATGTACATGTATTGCATGTAATTTTTTTGTAAAGAGCTGTTGATAGTGTCACCTGATGGATATGATAACTACGTCGAGTGTTACATTTATAGACATCGGCGTTTTCTGAAAAAATATCCCGCTCTTTAGTAAGTCATTTTTCACAAAATCCACTGATTTGTAAATCAACAGACAAGGTAATGGTAAAAATCTTAGATTAATAAAGAGAGGTTTACAAGAATCACGTGGGTGGAATTTGGTTATTATTCGTGGAATTCGTTTTTGTAATCTAAAAGCCTGGGAGCTATCAGAGGTATTTTCCCAGAACATTATGCCATATCTCAGGTGATAATGAACATTCGCAAAATATACACAACGAGCAGTATGAAGGCTGATTGAATTTGAAATAATTCTGAACGCCTAGCATAATCAATTTAATTGTGTGTTCAGCCCATGAAATGGACGTTCCATTTGAGGTTTCACTGAATTGAGAGACCTAATCATTTTGTTACCTTAACATCAGTCAATGGTACCATTCATTTTTAATGCCGTACAGATTTGTTTATTTGAAATGGAAAACTGCATTAAGACCGCTTTCTTTTATTTACTATTAATTTGTTATTATGGCACGAAATTAAAACATGTGATATTATACTATTTACTGTTTCTTTATTGCAAAGAATATGCGTATCATCCGCAAAGAGAACTGTTCTTCCGTTTGAATTGTCTAGGGAATATCGCTTGTGTACAGTAGAAAGAAAATAAGGCCTAAAATCGATTCCTGTGGGACTCCATACGCAATTGGTTAAGAGTCGGAAATGTGTGTATATGTTTCATTATTTCATCCCTTCTGGGGACATACTGAACATATGAGTTGCTAATATTTCTTGACACCCTAATCAGAAAGAGGTCATTCTTTTTATTGTTATTCGGCGCTTGTATCAAACACAGATAAAACACAATTCTTTAAGCCAGGGGCAAGAAGTGCGCGCCCGCATACTTACAATAGATTTTTTACATCTGTGTCCAGTGCCCACTAGTTCTTCATCACTTGGATCAAAGACTTATCGAACACAATTAGTTAGTGCATGGGTAGGCAGTGTGCGCCTTCATACTTACAACTGAGTTTTAGAACTGTATGTTGGAGTGCGCACTTTTTTCTTGGTGTATTTTGTAGAACATTGAACAATAAATATATCTATATTTTTTAAACATTTATCTCATGGAGTTTATATAGAATTTTTAAAATTTTTTTTAAAATTTAAAGGACTAAAATACATATTTCTAAGTATTAAATGAAACAAATCATAAATTTGTATATTAAGTACGTTCGGAGCGACAATTGATCATATTTAGTAAAGAACGCGTAAATTAGAAAATTCAATATAATATTGAATTGTGATAAATAAAATTAGAGTTGTTGATGTTGTAGGAAACGTTGGATGGTTTGGCAGGCTGTTCACGTTTCTGAAGTGTTTGGGGGGCACGCCCCCAAGACCTTTTGAACTACACAAATAATCATTTTTCAGGGAAATAGAAAAACAACACATGTCTCGTTTTTTCATGCCCAGATTTAAGAAAACATCGTATCAACTCTTGTGCAATTTGAAGTGGAATTGCTCATAAAAGAGAATATAATAAATATGAACTAAAATCACTTCCAGATTTTGCGACAAAAAACGTTTTGGAGGAATCTGATTCAGTACGTCTGCCCGTCCGTCCGTCCGTCCGTCCGTCCGTCCGTCCGTCCGCCGTCCGTCCGTCCGTCCGACCGTCCGACCGTCCGACCGTCCGTCCGTCCGTCCGACCGTCCGTCCGTCCGTCCGTCCGTCCGACCGTCCGTCCGTCCGTCCGTCCGTCCGTCCGTCCTCCGACCGTCCGTCCGTCCGTCCGTCCGTCCGTCCGTCCGTCCGTCCGTCCGTCCGTCCGTCCGTCCGTCCGTCCGTCCGTCCGTCCGTCCGTCCGTCCGTCCTTCCGTGGCTGCCTCTGTCTGCACCTCGCTATCTGTACGTCGGTGTTCCCAAGTCCTTCGTTCTGTATCAGTCAGTCAGTCAGTCAGAATTAATGATGCCCTTTTTCTGTACAGATACTTGCGGCGAGATACTCCTAAGGAATCTTACCGGGAGCGGTAGCTCAGTGCATCAACTGATGTCACTGCAGCGCCTCTGACCGGGAGGTCCCAGGTTCGAGTCCTGACGGCGGCAGGATTTCGACACTAGCTTTTCGGTTAGATCGAATTCAGTCGCTGTCTGGAGGAGAATTCTAGCAGTCGGCTCCTCTGATCTGTAGTTTTCCGTGGTTTCTCCGATGAACACCAGGCGAATGCCGGAGCAGTAACCTAAGGACCGCGCGCGATCTTTCCTTCCTCTTCCTTCTATCCTCTCCCCTTACACACACACTTACACTAACATGCACTACACTAACACATTACGGGAGACCGGTCGGGAGCTTAGAGCTTGCCCCGGCTGGGGCGGTGCCCTGCTGGTGGGAGAGTCCTGGTTAGAGGGAAACCCCACGGATCTCGCCATCCAGCGGGAGAAGATCACAATCTTCTGAGAAGAAAATTCACTACACTTTCTGGACTCGTGACCGAAGCAGTTGACATCGAATCACGAAAAAATTAATCAGTCGATCTAAAAAACATTAGAGTTCATACCCGGGCTCTAGGATGGAATTTGTGTGTAGTACCCAATACGCCAGGAGCCTTCAAATATCATATTACTACAATGCATTAGATATTCCATTTGTGATGTCATCCGTTTTTCTACATCATTTCATAATGTGTCCAGTCTTTTGAGATGGACAGGGGAAGGTGAAGAGCAAGGAAAACCGGCGCGCGCAGTTTGGTTCTCTGCTACACCACCTTCTGTTGCAAGCGTCGTCATCGCCTGTCACAATGTGGCCACGTGCGGTACAGTGCCTCGTGGCGAAGATAAGAGACTTTAGGCCCATGTACTCGCCAATCAAATATTGATGTGATCTTATATAACCTGCATTTTACCATTACCTGAGTGTGAATGAGTGCGTCAGTTTTTTAGTACAGGAAGAAGGACGTTTTTAACTTCCGATGGACTATAACATGAAGAGAAATGTTTAGGAAAAATAATGTATTTACCAAAATGTATGTTTAACCCGAGTTAATATTCTGAATAAGGCTTCAAGCCGTAAAACCTCAAGCATTATTTGTGTCCATTGCAATTAAAATATCTTCAAAGAATGTTTAGTATATCTTCAATTCACAATAGATAGAAATCAAAGAAAATAAGTGTTCGAAAACTATTCATATTTATATTCTGTTTGGAGTAATTTGGACGAGGTTTCCGCTCTTCTCTTTGACGAACATTGCTGCCAGTTATGCGAGTTGGGCCGGAACTTCGCTTTGAGGCTTCTCCTGGGTCAGGAAACATTGATACCATAGCAAATGGTTAAGTTTGAGGTAGAGATGAAAATCATTCGGTTCTAAGTCGGACCCAAATGACCGAGTGATGAAAAACGTCCCATCTGCTCCACAAGTTGTTCGTATACAGCAGCTCTAGGAGGGCGAGCGTTTTCGTGAATGACGACATTTTCAGAAGCCAGTATTCGCTCCTTTTGTTTCGAAGTTACCCCACAGACTCCACAGACTCGGCTACTTCTTTGCTGACTTTCTGCTGCACCGTTCTCTTCTTCGTGAACAAACCGAAGCTCCACGCAACTCCCAATTGGCGGGAGCGTCAATTGCACTATGCTACAGCTCAGCTCAAATTGATGATATGACGTAGGTAATTGTGGAGATAATGGTGAAAGAGATACAACCACTGCACATCTTCAAATCCTGCTAATTTGTTTAGCAGTTCGACGGCTTAATCGGAGGTTGAAAATAAGGCTTGCTACACGTATACTCAATATTCTCTGCTTTAAAATTCTTTTCGAGTTATAGATATGTAATGCATTTTTATAAAATTCGGAGATTGAATGTACTTTACTGAGCAGAACTTCCAGAGGCAACATGTGTTTTTTTACAGTTTTCAATAATAATTTTGTTACATTTTCGCCGGCAGTACGTGTTGTAAATTTCTCCAAACAGAATATAAATATGAATAGTTTTCGAACACAAATTTCCTTTGATTTCTTTCGATTGTGAATTGAAGAAATACTAAACATTCTTTGAAGATATTTTAATTGCAATGGACACAAATAAAACTGTAAAATAAATTTTAAACATTCATAAGAGCAAATCTTTTTCATAAGAGCAATTAGTCAAGTGGTAGAAAATAGGTAAAGTTTTCGACTACTTTTTATATTTGTTTCTTAAATGTTTTTGGGTTTCTAAAGTAGTGACTCAGTTGGACTGTACATTTCAAGATTTTGAAAACTTTCATTTTATTGAATTTCTTGACGAAAAGCAATTTTCCACCTACAAAGCGTCCTTTAATTCAGAAAAAGTTTTCTTTCCTATGAAAACAATATCTATTATTTGACTGTGACCAGTTTTAAACTGAATTGACAAACGTGTACATGGATAATGCAAAATATTTGGCTGCAGATTTGTAGATGAAGTATTTGTTAGACAAATTGGTCTAGAAAAAATATCGAGAGACTGTTCGGTTTATACAACACGATCTTTACTTTTTTCTTCGGCATTATGAGAAATAATATGATTACATTAGAGTAAAAACATTCCTGAGAAATTCCATGGAAAACAGCACAATCGGTAATTTCAGTACACTGGCTATCGAGAAGTGTCTGATAAATTAGCTGTGCAGAAACGACAGCTTTAAAGAACAAATTATCGACGTTTTTTCTGAATGAAAAAACAAACAAACGAAGAATGGAACTAATTTATAAAACAAATATAAGATAAGGTACCTATTCAGAATACCCCACTGCAAGACTCTAGCTTTGCCACTGGTCAATATACGTAAACACGAAGTGTATTTACACGAATTATTGTGATATTTGAATATCCTAATACTTTTATATACATTATATTTTCTATTTTCGTTTCTTGTTAAATTTCAAACGAAATTAGAATTGCAAGAAACAATAAATATATTTGTTACGTTATTTGATATAATTACAAATGTTAAATTACATTCAGACAATTAAAAAACTTGTTTTATTACCAATAAATATGGTTGTGTTCGGATAATTTCAAGTGGTAACTGACTTTGGGACGCGCTTAAATATATTGTAAGTCAAATTTATCTGAAATGAAGTGCTAAATTGTTAGGTAGAGCAAAAAGTAATTTATTAGGAAGGACAAAGTTTTTAAAAAAAATCGAATTAGATTTCACCGATATTGCATATCTGTTGGCTTTGAATATTCATTTTGAAATGTAATAATAATAATAATAATAATAATAATAATAATAATAATAATAATAATAATAATAATAATAATAATAATAATAATAATAATAAATGAAATACAGAATGAGCAATTGTTTTTAGTTTTTTTGTTTGCAAATAATGTTTGAAGTTTTAAAATACAATAGAACAATTAGAATACTATATAATTCACTATAATAATTTGAAAACTGTTCATTCGTCTATAAGATTATTTGGCAGGCACATCTCCGTCTATTTTGTAAGCAAACACACTTGCATCACACATATATAAGAAACTTTTGTATTAATTACTTCTCTCAGGAAAAACTGGATCTTCGAGTTCGTAAAGGAGTTTTGTCATGAATAGCAACATCTCGAGAAATTCCTTTATTTCCAAGAAGTCTGCGACTTATCACAATTGGTAATCGATTGGTAACATCTTAGGTAAACCTCAGAAACGAATAACCCGTCTTCCTTCAATCCTAGCATACGTGTCGAAAACGGCCTCAAAGTTTCCAAATCTTCCCTTTTACGTAAGGAACACATACTGGTTGCGGCGTCTTCGCAAGGTTTCAGTGAAACGAACACGTTACGTGTTAGAAATGGAGTCGATCAGAGCTCAGCGCATGGGAGGATTTGTAGGAGGAACATGGGAAGTGAGTGACTAATGTTTGAGGCGTTTCAACTGCCAAGATCATTAGTCCTGTAAGTGTAGTGCATGTAATTTCCCGGGAGATGAGTTTTCCCCCCGGTGAGTGAGATCCGGCGTCGATCAACACGTCGGGATGCAGTCATCGCTTCCTGCTATATTACCCCTGTGCGGCATCGCCCCAACCGAGTCAAGCTTCGATCTTTCGACAGGTCTCCGGCATGTGAGCTATTGGTTGGTTGGTTGGTTGGTTGGTGATTCCGGGCACGTCAACAGCTTAGGTCATTAGTCCCGTAAATGTTTTTTCATTGGGAGGTGGCGGTGATCTTCCCCCGCTGGATGGCGAGATCCGGCGCCGACCTACCGTCGGCTAGTTTTCCCCTAACCATAACTCTCCCATCCGCGGGGCACCGCCCCAGCCGGGACAAGTTCTAAGCTCTCGACCGGTCTCACGAAATATGTGGTAGTGTAGTGCATGTTAGCGTAAATGTGTGTAAAGGGAGAGGAGAGGACAAGGAAGAGGAAGGAAAGATCGCGCGCGGTCCGTGGCCCGTTTGTCAGGATACTGCTCCGGCATTCGCCTGGTGTTGATCGGAGAAACTACGGAAAACTACCGATCAGAGCAGCCGGCCGCTAGAATTCTCCTCCAGACAGCGACTGAATTCGACCTAGCTGAAAAACTAGTGTTGAAAATCCTTCCACCGTCAGGACTCGAACCTAGGACCTCCCGGTCAGAGGCGCTGCAGTGACATCAGTTGAATCCCGGTAGCTTTTTCACGAACACATGGGGACTCAATATGCGTTATTATTATAATTCCGTCAAACATTTCGCGAAAAGAAATTTCAGTAAGTGAATGAAGGCACTGAATTCTACCGACATTCTACAGACAATGTTTCATAAATTCTTTTCTCTTCACATCATGAGCATTGTATTTTCTTTGATCGTTTTAAATCTAATTCGTTTTTCTCATATATTTGCGTAGAATTGACCACAAATATTTACAATTGAACTACCGCTCCCGGTGTGAGCCATTGGAATACTTCATTTTTTTTAACGTGGCGTTTGACGTAAATCAGCTGTTGACGGTGTCATCCAATCAGGAGCTTAATCGAGCATATTGACGACGCGGTGATGACGTTCAGGCTCCCAATTGGATGACGCCGTAACAGCTGATTTACGTGAAGCGCTACGTAAAAAAATCAAGTATATCAATGTATAGTGCAAGTGCGTATGAGGGATGAGTTCAGGATGGGAAAATCATAAGCGATCCGTTGTCCGTGTGTTGATGTACTGCTTCCACATTCCCCTAGAATTAATCGAAAAATAACATTGTCTCTGAGCAATCTCAGACACCAACATGAGGACAGGGGCCTTTCCTTAATAATCTACTTGATTAAACTTATTTTGTTAAAATTAGAAACATGCGGCAAATGATACTTAAGTATTTTTCAACGTATTTTACACAACGAAACTATTATTGTTTTAAAAGTAATATGCTTTGAAATTTGTCTCCAAGTTTAATTTCAAACTATTTTTCGTGAAACTCGTAGCACAAGTATAAATATCATAAAACTCATAAATTCGATGGTAATTTTTGATCTGAAAACGTCTGCAGACTTCTCACGTCATGAACAAGGAACTCTTTCACGCCTTAGCTCAGGTTATACCAAATTTTCTTACAGCCATAAACTGGTGAAAAAATCCAGCCATTATGTATCTCTTTTGAATTGCCCGCTGAACATTCATCAAATCCAGAAATGCCTCCAATACAATTCCGTCAGACCTGCATTTTTTTATACAAAAAGTTTTAATTCTATTCTTACTTATGATAAATACCAAATTAATGTAATAACATTTTGTACCGAAATAGGTGTTTTGGACAATATTTAACCATAATAGAATAATGTAATCTCTCGCTCCTTTCTGTAACAAAAATTGTCATTGATGTATTTTTAAAATTAATGTACAAAATGTTTTGTATCCATAACCACAGAACTATAATATTACAAAAAACCTATTGTTAATATAACATGTAAAATACTGTGTTTATTTAGTCGCTAATAACTTAATGTTAATGCCACACAAAATGAACAAATCGTGGTTCTAAAACAGCACATACTTCGTCGGCCTTAATAACGATTACGTAATATTATTATACTGCAATTTCTGTCCGTATCAACACAACTCGGTCAGTGGGCGATGGCCATAATAGGCGCACGCAGCAATGAGTGATGGCAACACTAGGCGCATATTTTCTTCCCAATTCTTGCCAAAAACGCCATTCTTTCCATCAATGGAACTGGTTTTTAGTATTCATTGTTGGGACTTTCATGGACAGAGAGTATGTTCATGAGTGTTCTATATGTTCATGAACTATATGTTCATGAATTTTCTTTTGTGGCTTTCTTTTATGAACTCTATTGATAGTTTCGAATGCATAAGTCTATTTTTCGCCGTCTCCAAGTGTATTCGAGGTTCATTCTCAAATTTGTAACTTCTTTTAAATGAATACTTACAACCAAACAAATTCATAATTTGTCTCTTCATAATTAACGTCTTCAAACGATAATTAAACAGTTAAAGATGCCCTAGAAAGGAGTATTACAACAAAATATTACTTAATAATTTACGTTTGGAAACGATGAATATATATAATAACTGCCACAGAACTTCAATTTGAACACTGGTATATTGAGAGGAGTTATATCTCAGAGATATTTATTTCAAATTAATTAAAATATAATGGCAAAATACGACGTGTAACCAGCGGGAAATTCGCTTAGATAAAAAGAACATGAAGTTATGTTACGTATTTATAATACATAGTTATCTAAATTAAAACGAATAAATAATTTAATAATAAGGCATTATTGGAAAACAACGAAAGTAGTAATGTAGTGCAATCGGAGGATAGAATGGCAGATATCTGAAAAACCCCGAGCGAGTACTGACGTGTGTGTTAGGCGTCGTAATGAATTTGTAGTTGTGAGTAATGAATTAATTGACGTTATATTAGAAAGAAAGAAGAATCGCGAAATGAGACCGGACGTATAAAATTGCTATATACATCACGACTTATGACGGCACAATTACCAAAACTGTAACTGTGAGAAATTAGAAGCTGCAAGGAATGTAGTTGCAGTCACACGGATGACATACAGGGAAACAAAGGACAACGCCAAAAATGTAGAAGTTTATCTTCTTCACAAGCAAGTGCCCATAATTTAAGTAATTGCTAAGACGTTCACATGAAATGTACTAGGCCAAGATTGTTGTAACTTTTAAGTTAAATATTAAATTAAATAAGTCAGAGTTCAAATAAAAATGTTCGTAGTAAGAAATATTTTTAAAGTATAAAATTAACGGCCCAAAAAATTCCGTTATTTTATTTACGAAAGATTTTATAAAGGTTAAAGTATAAATAAGTGTTTAAAAGTAAACATTATCACCATAAATTAATTATAAGAGTAAATTACAGTAAATATTGTTTGCTACTGTATCTTTATTTAGTAGTTATTTTAATGTGTAATGAGAGCAGCCACCAATACAAGTTTTCCCCCAGTTATCATAAATTATATAACAATATCATTAACCAGACGTGTAAACTGAGATAGCCAAAATTGAATTACATGTGTGTATAAATAAGGAGATATTAGAAATAAATTAATAAATGAAAGTGAGAACAGAGAGTAATATTTCAGTATATAATAATTTTAATATTAGTTCAGTAAGTTAAATTTTTTTAAAAAGTAATTGTGTGTTTTATTGTTATGTCCTACGAAAAATTATGATAGTGTATTATCATTTATTATTTTACATATTTAACTGTTCTGCGTCTGAATTTCTCTGCTTGCTAATCAGAGAGCAATTTGCAATAACACCTTCATCATACCAGCCTTAAACAAAGCCCAGGAAATTCCAATTAATCAATTCGATGTTTTTCCAATTTTCTGAAATACAGCTTTGAAAATTGGACCAGAATTGTAGTTGTAGCAAAACGCCGAAAAATCTTGAATTTATGCAATTTTCGAAAAACCAGGGAATTCAACGAAAATGAGACGGGCAACATTCTCTTAAGCGCTGGATGGCGAGATCTGGCGCCGACCTACCGTCGGCTAACGGGGTCTCCCCCTAACCAGGACTCTCCCACCAGCGGAGCACCGCCCCAGCCGGGACAAGCTCTAAGTTCCCGACCGGTCTCCCGGAATATGTGGTAGTGTAGTGCATGTGTAGAATATGTGGTAGTAAGTGTATGTGTAAGGGGAGAGGATAGAACAAGGAAGAGGAAGGAGAGATCGCGAGCGGTCCGTGGCCCGTTTGTTAGGATACTGCTCCGGCACTCGCCTGGTGTTGATCGGAGAAACAACGGAAAATCCGATCAGAGGAGCTGACCGATAGAATTCTCCTCCAGACAGCGACTGAATTCGACCTAGCTGAAAAACTAGAGCCGAAAAACCTGCCGCCGTCAGGACACGAACTTAGGACCTCCCGGTCAGAGGCGCTGCAGTTGATGCACTGAGCTATCGCTCCAGGTCGTTTCCCCCGAAAACCAGTTTTTCTGGTAACAAGGACCCACCCACAAAACATGGATTCTCACTGCATAACAGGTTAGGTATACACAGGAACGAGAATTATCCACTTTTTTCATTATAAGGTATACACGAAACGAGTTTTGCGGTCGAAAAATTGTCTTTTTGCCGCAAAATTACAATTTTTTCTCTATACTACTGAAGTAGTGTACGACAAGGTATTAAAACTGGCTAGGAAAGGCCTACGGTACCGGGAATAATAGGAGGATAGTGTTGCACCGAGACGCAAAAAGAAATTGAGAGTAAGAGCACCGATGTTTCTAGGAGAGCTGCTACACTCATTCAAAGGAATATGGTATTGTAGTCTCGTAAGTGACATGGAAATATTTACATTTCGACTGCGGAAAGAGTTTCTGGTATATCTTGTAATAGTATTTAGAATTTTTGTAACTAAATATTATCTAGGCTACCAGTGAGTTATATTTTGGCATTAGTATGGCCTGAAACTGTAACGGTAAATATTACATCATTAAATGAAACTGAATCATCAATCGAGGATGAAGAAATTGGTTATGTTTGTTGACCCGAATATCAGTTTTCTTCGTAGGCGTGTGTCTGCGAATTAACGCGGGAGTTGCTCAAGAACATTGGTAACTACTGGTGTGTGGTCATGAATCATCTATTCTTCAGGAAGTTCTCAGAAAAATCCTTCAAGTGATCGTAACATTTGAATCAGCCTTTGGACCCCGCAGTTTTGCAAGTAGTTGCGTGAACGGACATTGCTCGAAAACCGCTGAGCAAACGCAACATCGGTTCAGGCAATTATCTCTGAAGATGTAGTAATGGAATGATATGCAAAGGTTTGTTCAAGTTTTTGAGGTAATATCATTTTGAAGATTTATACATTTTTTATATATTTATCTCGTGAATTGTATTCGGACATTCGTGTTTTGCTTCTATAAAAATTTCTATAGATATTTTAATGCAAATTTAATCGTAGCTTTTGAGTACTGGCGCCTGAATTTGTTTTCACATATGCAATCGTTACACAACCTGAAGAATGGTGACTGTCGAATGAAACATGTAAAATTAGGTGATTCTAAACGAGTTCACCCCAGATACTACAGTTATGGCAGAGTGCTACAATTACTAGACAAACACTTCCCTGGAATATACGTACTTATAGAACGTATTTAGTCCTAACCAGGAACAAGTAGAAACCATTGATTACATTGTCCCACCTTGTCCAATTCTACAAAAGACCGAATACTTAAAAAGACACGACAGGGTGTGTAGTTACATCCATTAGCAGATCTGTAACGTCTTCGCAGTACCAAACGCATGCTCGATGTGGTAAGTGCACTCAACAAACCAGTGACGACTGTCTGACTGCACAATACTGTACGACCAACAAATTCAAACTGATCGAGCGATAACGACAAACAAACCGGATGTTGGTATCCGGGATTTGGAGAACAAAACTGTATCTACTTATAAATGTTGCTGTGCCGTATGACCAAAACGTCGTAACCAAGAAGACAGAGAAACATCTTGAACACGAGAGTTTGGAGATCGAGATCAGCTGAATGTGAGGCGCAAAATCACGTGTCGCCCCGATATTCATCGAAGCTCTGAGATTTGTTCCGCAAAATTTGTTTAAGGACGTGGGTAAACTCAAGTTACTCAAAGGATTTTCGACACTAGCTTTTCGGCTAGGTCGAATTCAGTCGCTGTCTGGAGGAGAATTCTAGCGGCCGACTTCTCTGATCGGTAGTTTTCCGTGGTTTCTCCGATCAACACGTGGTGAATGCCGGAGCAGTACACTACCACACGGGCCACGGACCGCGCTCGATCTGTCCTTCCTCTTCCTTGTCCTGTCCTCTCCCCCTACACCCACACACACATACACTAACATGCAAAACACTACCACATATTCCGGGAGACCGGTCGGGAGCTCAGAGCTTGTCCCGGCTGTGGCGGTGCTCCGCTGGTGGGAGAGTCCTGGTTAGGGGGAAACCCCACTAGCCGACGGTAATCCGGCGCCGGATCTCGCCATCCAGCGGGGAAAGATCATCGCGCATCAACCGAGAAAAAACCTGCACTACACTAACGGGACTAATGACCTAAGCAGTTGTCGCGCCCGGAATCGCTAACCTACCAATCAACCAACGAGCCGTTGTTGCACCTTTCTTACGCAAGCTTGCGCAGTCGCATGTAGGCGCCACTTGTGCCATATGTGAGTGTTTGGTCTCTTGCGGAGGAGTTTCGATGTTTGGCGGCAAGGCCCCGCCGCCGCGACGAGGCGTCCTGGCCACTTTCTCGCGGGGAGCCTCCCGCAGCGGGGCTCCACGTGAGGTAGCGTGGCGTGAGGCTGCGTGACTTCGCGTGGACCAATCCGGGGCGGCCGTTTCGCACGTGGTGTCCTGCCGCTAACTCGACCTTCCTTAATATGGTTTTGCAGGGGGGGGGGCGAACGGCAAACGTAGTTTTCTACAATTTTCGAGAACTATGTGGCAATAAGTACTGCCCAATAAAGCAATAACAAATAAGTGAAGGAAAAAACAGGCAGAATTATAGAATATTATCACACATTTTGATGTAAAAGTATACAATAGGTTCGTATTTTGAATATTTTTTAAATTCATAGTAACAGTGTCACATGTTACTCCTTTGCTGTAATTAGTATTGGATAAATTCCGCGGTGGCAGCGGATATGATATGGAAAACCGTAATGTTTCATAAGGATCTAAGAGATCTCAACCACAAGTTTTATAATCACTTAATAGTTAAATAATAAGCTACTCTTGATATGTTTCAGGAATATTTTCCGATCATCAGTGTCCCCAAGAATTGTAATAAATAATTATTTATAAAACCTTGTGGATTCACTGGATCTTTACTAATCATTAATCAGTATCGAGTCTCACTGAGGTACATCCAAGAAAAATATTTTAAAAAATCTCAAATTGATATTTAAAGGATCCCTATGGGAATAGAGATATGATTGGACATACTCATCATAAATGAGTATGTCGCACCAGGAAAGTCTCTCCGCAGTGGAACCTTAGTGCTTGCAAAAAATTATGTTGGTAGCAATGTGTAACAAAAAATACGTAAATACCGCACTCACCACGATCTTAACAGATGTTGGAAGTGTTGTCCGCTTCACTTGTTTCCCACCTATCTGTTTGCTACCAACATAAATACAATTTTTAATAGGAGGCCTTGACTCGACCCAGCGCGGAGACATTTCCCTGGCGCATTATACAATTTACATTAACTGTAATGGAGATCTCAAAACGATTGTAATTCAATACCAGAAGTATAGATCAATAATTACACTTTAGAATTTTTAATTTAACATTTTCACATAGATAAGAAAAATTTATATTAGATAAATTGAAGTGAAAACTGTCTTCGTCAATCGGTGAATATTCTAAATCTCTTTAGTATGTTTGTTAATCTTATATCCCTTCTAAGAAACTTTTCCTAATCGTAACATTTTCTTTCACCTTTTGTTAGAACAGATTCAAATACATTGAACTCAATGACGGAAGTGCTATTTTCATTAAAACTAGAATTTTCAAAAATTAAATATGTGGATGTTTTTCGAATCTTCTGAACTTCATATGGTGAAGATTTTTTCCAAGAGTTTCAAGTTACCACGGCGGCAAAAGACGAATCATCTTAGAGATTGCAGATACTCCAGCAGATACTAACAAAACTAAACAAACACCGGAAACAGTTGTAATGAGAATTTAAAGAAGATGTAACAGAAATCGGGGCAAAGTTGGATATTGTGGTATATGGAAAGAGCGTAAACAACCTTAATACGGAAACTACATGGTGAAAAGGAGTCTGGATTGGGGCAAGTAAGTATCGAAAAGAAGGTTGGTAGATGGACAGGAACCCGTAGGGATGGGAAACCAGAAGGAAGAACATGGAAAAGCGCAAGGAAGTCTATTACAAATATTGAGATATAATGTTTCTGAAGAGGACAGTTTGAGTACATCTGTGGAAGGTGAATATTAGCGAGTAATACTGAAAGAAATCACAAAGTTCTGTTGATAATAATTAGGCTTTATAAAATACTTTCTATTTCATAAGAATTGTAATTTTACATATAAGCTTTTATTTAATTACTTGCGGAAGACAACATTCAGGCAATCATTAAAATTTCATTTATTTATTTTCATAATTTCTATCGTTGTACCATTTACATATGTGTCTGAAGCACCAAAAAATAGCCCTGAAATTATTACTAAATTTTTATTACCTTAACTACTATTTTTCTTCTTTTACTTTCTTTCTTACGTCCTGTCATTCCAGAATCCATTTGCACATTTTACTAAATTTACTGATCATTAGTAGTTGAAGTAAAATGACAAACATGAGTGAAGTTCTAAATTGAGTTATTCTATAATGAGGTGCCTATGATTAAATAACCAATAATAAAAATAGAAATAACTGCTACATCACTAAAAAGTGTGATCACGAAACTTCGTTCATAATAATCCGCTAAAAATAATTGAAACATAATGGCAATGACTTGTCACCCTGTCAAAGAGTATGTTTTTCAGACCTCCCTTCCACAGTGACTCACGTTTCCAAAGCACGTGCATCAATCGAGTAATAGGTTCAGAGTCAAGGGTAAGAACAAGTACAAAAAGACACGATGCAAATAAGTTTTTGGCTTCTACGCAATCAAACTTAATCATAGACTTGTAAGTAAACATTCATCCGTAATAGCAAAAACAATGAGGAAACAGCTCGTATGCGCATTGGGAAGGTTCCTCGGTTAGCATCTTGATTGTTTACCACTTTCTGCAAACTTGCAAGCCTTTCAAGATTTGACCAGGAGCGGTAGCTCAGTGCATCAACTGATGTCACTGCAGCGCCTCTGACCAGGAGATCCTAGGTTCGGGTCCTAGGATTTTCGACATTAGCTTTTCAGCTAGGTCGAATTCAGACGCTGTCTGGAGGATAATTCTAGCAGCTGGCTGCTCTGATCGTCAGTTTTCCGTGTTTTTTCCGATCAACACCAGGCGAATGCCGGAGCAGTACCCTCCGAAACGGGCCACGGACCGCGCGCGATCTTTCCTTCCACTTCCTTGTCCTATCATCTCCCCTTACACACACACTTACAGAAGCATGCACTACACTACCACATATTCCGGGAGACCGGTCGGGAGCTTAGAGCTTGTCCGGTCTGGGGCGGTGCTCCGCTGGTGGGAGAGTCCTGGTTAGGGGAAACTAACCGACAGTAGGTCGGGGCCGGATCTCGCCATCCAGCGGGGGAAGATCACCACCATCGCCCGAGAGAATAACATGCACTACACTAACGGGACTAATGACCAAAGCAGTTGACGCGCCTGGAAACACAAAAAATTCAATCAATCAACCTTTCAAGATTTGACAGTCGCAGTGAACGATAATGACAAATGCTGCACCAATAGGTGGTCGGGGCGCTATTGCGTGTTACGTGTAGCATGTCACATGTCACATGTTGCGTGTCCGTGTTGGAAGAGGAGATGGGCTGGTGTGCCATGCGGTATGAAGACCGGTGGCGGCAATGGCGGAGACGGTGGTGATACGACGTGGTGACGGTGGAGATGGCAGCAACAGTGGAGGCTCTGGTGGCCGCGACGGTGACGGAGGAGTTTTTTTCTTCTTTTTTTCTAATTCTGTTTTATTGACAATTAGTTCTACAGTAACGTTTGGTGTATTTTAATACATTATATACAAAATAAATTTACAATTATAACACTGATGTTTCCCAGTGGAAACTCAACTAAATTTAAATGTAAGATCTAATGCTGAATGTCTTGATAGTTGCCTGGTGCCTTGACTCTTATCCAAAAAGTTTAGCGACAGGAAGTTTGGGTGGTCCTCAAGCCTGCCCTGGTATCTGTAACAGTAACTGAGTATTTTCTTCTTTAATGGTTTTTATTTGTAAATCGTTATGGAGGATTGTACTGGGAATCTACCAAGGGCATTTGCAGCAATGCGCAGTAATTTTGATTGAAATATTCGTAGGATTTAAATATTCGAATAATAGGAAGTACCTCATAATTGAATACCTTATGTTCAAATTGACATTAATTGCACTTTCAAACCAGGAGCGGTAGCTTAGTGCATCAACTCATGTCCTGCTCCGCTTCTGACCGCGAGGTCCTAGGATCGAGTCATGACGGCGGCAGGATTTTCGACACTAGCTTTTCAGCTAGGTCGAATTCAATCCTGGAAGAGAATTCTAGAGGGCGGCTGCTCTGATCGGTAGTTTCCCATGGTTTCTCCGATCAACATCTGGCAAATGCCAAACAGTCCTACCAAACGGGCCACGGACCGCGCGCGCTCTGTACTTCCTCTTCCTTGTCCCCTATCATCTCCCCTTACACACACACACTTACACTAACATGCACTACACTACCACATATTCCGGGAGACCGGCCAGGAGCTTAGAGCTGGTCCCGGCTGGGGCGGTGCCCCGTTGGCGAGAGAGTCCTCGTTAGGGGGAAACCCCACTAGCCGACGGTAGGTCGGCGCCGGATCTCGCCATCCAGCGGGGGAAGATTACCGCCATCTCCCGAGAAAAAACATGCACTACACTAACGAGACTAATGACCTAAGCTGTTGACGCGCCGCACGCAATTACGAACCAACCATCCAAGCAACCAACCAATCTGCACTTTGAATGGCAAAATCTTGTTTTTGAGTGTCATAGAAAATTTGTTGAGAGACATAGAAAATCTGTACATTTTTTAAAACTTTCAATTTCGCCAATTCTTTTATTTTAGTGGTTAATTCCTTTTTCCACGTCAATTGTTTTTCAAGGTGCATTCCTAAGTATTTAACGGTATCCACCTTTGACAGTAATTTATTATTCATTGTAATTGGGGAGGAAGTTTTCTTTTTGTAAATGAAAGTCACGTGAGTAGATTTTGTTTCATTAACTTGAATTCTCCTTCTTTTCAATTCCGTTGGTAATTTGTTTAAATGTTGCTGGAGCAATTCGTTGGCTTTTTCATTATCTTCATGAGAAGTTAGAATCAACGTGTCGTCCGAATATGTTGTGGTGGAGATATATTCAGACGATCTGCAGTATATGAAAAAAAAATACAGGACTGGACCCAGCACGCTTCCTTGGGGCACGCCAGACCTAACGGGAAATATTCTGCTGTATGACGGAGGAGGTGGTAGAAGAAACGCCACCGGCGATGGTGGTGCCGGCGGCGGCGGCGGCGGCGGCGGCGGCGGCGGCGGCGGTACTGGTAGTGGTGACTTTGACGACAACGGTGCGGGCGCGACTTTCGCTTACCCTGTACTGGTCGCGTGGCGCCTGACGAAGCAGCGATGGGAATGACCGCGAAATCCGTAATGAGAATGCAGACTTACAGAAAAGAAATTATCACTTTCCCTTTGGGCCATTGACCTTCGAGAATCTCCAGGTTTTTCGTCTTACACTTTGCTTGTAAACATTGTATTACCCCAAAAGGGAAATATGTCTCAATCTGCAAGGAGTGTGTATTTGAAAGTAGTTTAGTTATAAAGGTATAAAAGAGTTAATGGTTTGCAATAATTTACATCTCAATCAATTTTATTTTCTCGTAATTATTTTGAATGAAAAGAAAGTTATGAATTTGTGCAACGGAAAACTATGAATTTTAGGCAGAAAAATATTATTGCCGGGGTCCGGTAACGAAAAAGATGATAAATCGTGGTCCTATATGTAGTAAATTACTACCTCTAACACGTAGCCTTTTGTGGCTCCATGATTCCGAAAAATCGATTAATGGCAAAACGTCAGTCTGTCTGACTGTGGTATTTTTTATTTATTTTATTTTTATTTTATTTATTTTACGTAAAAAAACAGTTAAAAACTGCATATGACGTGCTATGGGGAAAAGTGAATTGTGTGCACATTTTCAAAATTCTGTGATCCCTACACTAAGTCATATACTACTTAAATTTTGAATTTTTTGAAAGGGAGAAAAAAAACAAAAACTCCCATGTAATAAAATCTATTTTCAAGGATAAATAAGCAATAAATTTTGAATTTTGAAAGGGAGAACTTAAACTGTTCGGTAGATTTTCTTCAAAATTGATATCCCCCAATCGATCTGAACGAACTACAGTCTTTAAGACTATAAACGTTTATTGTGATTTTTCAGGGTACGTTACATGAACTCTCAAAATTATTTTAAAAATTTTCAAGGAAATGGCAAGTGAAATTGGCAAGGAAAATTCAAGTGTAATTGTTATCCTGGAAAGAGCGCAAACGGCGCTTGAGAGAATAGCGCTGGTCTCATGTACGTTAAAATGCCAGATCTTTTGAAAATTGCAAAAGTGCATTTTTTGAACTTTTTCCACCAATTACAAAATTGAAGATAAGGGATTTTTCCTTAATGAAATCAGTTCCTTAAAGACAGATCTGGGAATAGGAACTAGGAGTAGGACATAGGAAATGAGAATTAATTTTTCGAAAATATGAGTAGTTTAGTGTAATTTTGTGCAAAATTTTGCTATTAAATTGTTTAAACCTTTTTTTATCTCAAAAATCCGCTCCAAATTTGTTCTTTAAATTTTCTTCTCATATGTGTCAAGTATGGTGGTAATCTCATGTTTGACGGACTCTCCGTTTTTTCGACAGACAGACAGACGGACAGATAGACATATAGACGGACAGACGGACAGATAGACATATAGACGGACAGATAGACATATAGACTGGCGGACTGAGACACAGACAGGCAGATAGACAGACAAATAGGCATTTCCATTGAAATCTCGAAATCTATTTTCCTCACCACTGCATAACTTTCTCTATACTACGGTGATCATTCGTATATTCTTTATGAGAATAACATAAGAAGTAGAATTATTTCCTCTAACGAGAATGACTAGTACGGATTCTCGTATACGTATGCGACGGACGTTCCCAAAAGTATCTTTTAGTCCCAGAGACTCTCAAAACTCGTTTGCTTCTACATCCTGTCGAGATTTCTTTGCAGCATTACTACTAAAATGGGGCATTTTCAATTACAACTCCAAACTAGAGTAGCTACATCAGCGCATACTTTCTCGCAATATGTTATTTTTAAGTAATATTATGTCACAATTTCTGCTTTTCTTACACTTCAATTATAACTTTACCTCGTAAATAAACGAAGCGTAAAAAGAAATTTCTTCAAAAGTTTAAATAAAAATATATTTCTGGTATTGAATTCGTGAATGAAGGTATTCCTCATTTTCAGGAACTTATCGATGCATATTTTATCTTCCAAAGATATTGTGTATGTAATCTTTGTTCAACCTAATAATGATCCGGATTAAAACAAAGGAGCATAGTATTCATCCGCGACAACTAACCCTTATCGGCCGATTGCTCTAGGCTCTTCCTTAAAGGTACACGTAAACACGAACTATCTGAAGCGTACGTGGCAACAGCAGTCCAGCGTGCGATAAGAATAAAGATCCAATTTCCAGTTCTGACACACGCATCCCGTTCCACAAACGACAATCCTACTCATTGCAGACGCGTCTGGAAGGGTTTGACACTGAAATCTTTTATTTCGGTGGTGTGACAAGTTTCTTGTATGTCCTCACCTCTATGCATGCATTCATTACACTTGAAAACACTTCCGTGGTCCATGATAGGCGTTCGGCAATCTGTTGAATTGCCAATGACGGATTTTATTTAGTCACCCACTTAAAACTACATTTTTAACCTATATTATTGGGGTTACCTCTCATATGTTTTGAAACACACCGTTCTGTCTCAGCATTCGCCATTATAAAACGATATGGTACGCACAACAATTAGAATTATCAAAAGATGCTACGACAATCTTGCAGCACTAAGCAAAGAGAAGTGAATGCTCTATTGCTCACTGCGACCAACGAACGCTGCATGTGGAACTTTTGTTATGAGTCAACCGTCGATACTGTCAGCACCGGACGACGAGTATAAGGATTCTGTGCCGTCATTACTCCACGCCTTCGCTGTACTTCACTACAGTGGCCATATTCAGTCTCCAGTAACAGTTTTCTGGATTCTACGATTGTTTTTATTTCTCTCACTCCCTTCTTGTATCTTCAAACCTGCATTCATACAAGGGAATATATAATCTTCACAAGAACTGTTTTCAGAAGCGAAACTGATCGTCAAAAAGAAAAATAATGTTTACTTTAACAAAAACAAGATGTAGTATAATGAATTAGTCTACATTTGCATTATATAATTGTAAAAAAAGACTCAATATGCCTGTAACAAATAATGTATTCCGGGGTTTTTGTCCAGTTTCCCTGATCCATTGAGCAAATGCTGAGATGGCCCCTTGATTTGCTTCTGGACGTAAATGTAGCTTCACTATGCGTACGTTTTGTTGAACTTTCCTTTTGCTTGTAGTGGTAGTAGAGTTTTGGGTGAGTTTCTATTTTGTTAACAATACAGAAAAATCAAATGTTTGTTCCTTTACCGTTAAAAATAAGTTTTCTAGAATTTTGCAACGAAAATATCTAGTTTTTGAAATGTTAATCCTTCGCTTTTTTAAATTTGTTGTTGTTGTTATTTTTCTTCACCTTTCAACTATTAATAGTTAAATTGTTGGGAAGGGATTATGAAACTCAAGAAAGCGTGCGCAGATTATTTTCTCCCCCATACATCACATACAGATTTTGACTGTTTTTGACTAAATAAATAAATAAATAAATAGATAAATAAATAAATAAATAAATAGATAAATAAATAAAATAAAATGCGTGAAAGTCATATACTAGTGATTCTACAGAATGGCGCGGACTTTTTCGTATTAGTTTTCTTATATTATTGGTCTGTGCTAGCTTTTCGGTCTTGCCACATACTCTTGGCAGTTACCATCTACCGCCGCCCAAATTATATTGTTTTCAAGTTTTCTCAATTTTTCGGTTTTAGTAATAGAACCGCAATATTACTCAAATAAAAGTAAAGAAGAGTAAAACCTCATCCTGTACGGCAATTTTCGAAGAAAATTGTGGAGTAGTGTTTAAGAAACTTTTTTTTAAGTCTCTGCAAATGATAAATTTGTAGCTTGTTTCACAGAAAACGTTTGAGTTGAAATTCATTTGAAACACTTCTATTCACAAATGCAAAGATGTTTACAAATCGCTGGAAATGTGCATGCTAACGGAGTGAGGAATATTTAAAAAAAAATACATTTGTGTAATTTTTGAAAAAAACAAAAGAATATATACAAGTCTTAATTTTATTGCAATTAGTGCAGTAGAATCAGTGCAATTAGCACTATCCATACAAAAAGTTTGAAAACAAAATTGGAGCCATTTTTGAGAAAATCAGTTTTTGTTATATTTTAATATTCCAGATTTTACACGTAATATTGCGCGAAAACTACTAAAAGTTTCAAAAAATATACATACAATACATCAAAATATAATTCAAAATTAACAGTCAAAACGGATCTACATCATCTTTATAAAAGCATTTGACTATTCTTACAATAATTTTAAAGAAAAATAAAAGTTTAAAAATCTGGGTTTAAAAGTACCCTCAAATTTTAACGAATATTTTTCAAAACGCAAAGCTATGAGTCAACCCAGATGGACTGGGGACTATCCATTTTGGATAAAATCTTACGTATGGTTTAGACACTTGTAGTGTGTTCACTGACGGACGGACAAAGAGATGGACGAACGTTAAAAAAACACTTTTTCGATATCAGGGGATCCTAAAACGTGTATTTTCCTTAAAATCTCGAAATCGATTTTCAGCAGCATTCCATAACTTTCTCTAGACAGACGAACAGACGGACTGACGGATTGACGGACGGACGGACTGACGGATTGACGGATTGACGGACGGACTGACGGACGGACTGACGGACGGACTGACGGACGGACTGACGGACTGACGGACTGACGGTCGGACGGTTGGACGGTCGGACGGTCGGACGGTCGGACGGTCGGACGGTCGGACGGTCGGACGGTCGGACCAACGGACGGACGGACGGACGGACGGACGGACGGCATTACATCACTTTCTCTATAGTACATATATTCCGTATATACGTACGTATATGAGAAAGTAAAAACACAAGATAATAAATAATTGTAATCAGCGGCAATAGCGCTATGCTATCGTCTCCAAATGCTCTTCACATCGAAGAAAAATTCCCCCAATTTCTCGTTTCAAATCCAAGAACAAACCATCGTTTCAATTTTTATTCTGGTTTGTACCGGCAAATCCATGGCTTTGCCAGTTACAGAGAATATGAAGGTCAGTGATTACCACAGCAGACGCTAATGGCGTTCTCCAGGAAAACCCTGAAAGTAACTTTCTCTAAAGGAAAACCACACATGGAGCATAAAAAAAGTTATTATTACTTCAAAAGCAGTAGAATGAAAACATCACAATTCAAAAATCTCAGAAATTATTAAAATCCTGATATACAAACTACTAATCTATTCTGCCTACTTTAAATAAAAATGTAATTATCTAAACCTAACAACTAATCGAATGTACAATACAAGAATTACGATTTTTTATTTCCCCAATAATAATTAAATGTCAATTTATGTTTCTGTTAACATTTGAACGATTAAAATATTTTGACCTCGCGTAATTGTGGTATGTTCAAGAAAACGAACGACGATAGAATCGAGTTTTCTTAAATCCCAGGAGTGCAATTATACTCATTTATCCATATGTTACGTTCTATATTTTTTCGTTTTCATTTAATAAAAATTAAAATTTTGAGAAATCCAGACACATCTTTACTATTTGAGGCATGTGTTTGATGACGTCATATTTCTTCTGAAAACATGTTACAGTTGGCGTTGCATTTTTTTATTTATTATAATCGCACAATCGAAGGTTCTTAGAGACTTTACAATATTTCACATATTCTGTATTTTTTTAATATTGGTTAAACATATTTGAAGCGTTTATTTCAGATACCCGGAAAACGCCAAATTCTTAAAATTCAGTTAACGGCCTTATATTGTTCCATCAGGATAGACACATCGTTTAGTGCAGAAATTTGCTCTGTGCAACTTTCGCAATGTAGTCTGAATTACGTTAAACATCGTGTTTAGAACAGAAACCCGCCAAGCGACGTATATTGAGGGGGTTCTGCTCTAAATCAAAAGTAATTTTTTTTTAACCTTGCAGCGCTCGCAAGGGGACTTAAGCGCAAATACTTGTGAATAATTATGCAGTCCAATAATCAAAGTTACAATGGTTATTATTGTTATTATTATTATTATTATTATTATTATTGTTGTTGTTGTTGTTGTTGTAACACAAGTTACTTTGATAGGTTATCAGCGCCACTCTAGGGACTGGTGAGGTTTTACGTTCGCCAGGGGAGATTTTCTAGGAAAGGTACAGGAAGTGTCTGAGCCTGTGATCTCTATGCTTCTCTAAAAATGTGACATTTTTGTTCTACGTTTGTAAGTAACATATATTCATTTTACCAAATTTTCTCAAAAGCATCTCCAAATATTTTAACGAAAATTGCGGTATACGACTCTTCATAAATTTGTTAAAGTCATATTTCAGTTCCAAACATTAGGGGACCAAAAAATTGAGCGATTGTGAAAAAAATTTACTCTAGATACCGGTGGGTGGCAGCTGAGAAGAGGGTGAGGCAGTATCGAAAAACTAACCCAGACAAAAAATTAGAAAACTAACTTGTACGAGAAAGTCTGTGCCATTCTGTAGCGCGAATAGTTTGCTGTTGATTTTCGGTCTAAGGACAGTAACAGAAATTGAAAATGTTTCACTTCCCTTCTTGAAACAGGATTTTCAAATGGTTTGAAACTGAGAAAGAATGAAGTGCAGTTTTTGTGTAAATTCAACCAGTTTTATTTGTCGCTCATTACTCTATGGGAATTAAGCACACGGTTATAAGGTCTAATGGCTACCCAGGGCATAGTAATTTACAAGTAATTTCAACGATCATCATAAAAAAGTGTTGTTTTTTTCAGTCAAGGGTGATGTTCAATGTTAAAGTTTAATTTTCTTGAGAATTATGTAAATATACGACATAAAATCCATTATTCACTTGCGCGTAAATCGCTTGGGTAAAAGATACCCGCAATTACCTGTTGTAGTTTTGACAAGTATTTACTGTCATATGCGAGTTGTAAAATAACTTATTACAAAATGTACCGTAGAATTCAGACTCAGTACTAACTCTTGTTACCATACAATTTGCACGTATTATCTAGTTACGATACTTAAATGGTTCAATTTTATAGTTTTCCAACTGTCATCAGTAAGTTTTAAACCGCACAAGTAGGACATGAAGCATAGTTTTCCAACAGCTTCAAGGCGAGGTGTTGAAGAGAAGATTTGACATTTCATTCACAAAGTTTTTAATAATTACTTGCCTCAAAAGTAGATCGAAATTTATCAGCGAATTTCGAAGTTAAATTCTATTTACTCTATTTTATTTCACCTTAGAATAATAATTGATGTCAATTTCAAAATTAATTTTCTCATTCTATCTTCTTTAACAGTAATTTTACTTTGTACATTTGCTATTTCATATATTCATTCCTCAAAATTGTTATATTTTATTCTAGTAATTATTAAAAACATTAATATTTAATCGCTTATTATTTGTAAAAATCTTTGTAATCCAAAAATACATTAGGGAGACATTCCCAATTAGGGGCAATTTCAGAATAAAAAGGAGAATTTAGTAATAGTTGAAAACCTCGTAGATTAATATAATAATTTATAAAGCAAATTTGTAAAGAATTTTATGAACTTTACAATTGTAACTAACCTTTTTCCCACTAAAACTAATCATTAAAAAGTTATTAAGAAAAAAGCAGAAAAAGAACGAATTTTTCGTTGGTCACCAAAACTTTTCTCGAAATATTTCGAAATGGAAAACTTATGGTTTTCTTCTTAATATCAGTGTAAACAAAACAAAAACCCAAAATATTCTACCTCATCATTTGTAAGGTAAAATTATTAATCGACTGCGCTCATCGATGATGGAGTTTGTTGATTTTTTTCTGAAAATCGTCGTTTTTCATTACAATATGAAATAACATTCTACATATGTATACTACATACGTAGTTTCCGCAAAACTAAAATTGTTGTTCCATAAACCAACACGTGAATAGCAAATATTTAATTGCGAATGGACTCTTTTTCGGTGTCTTGCTGTCATCCATCGACAGTTGGTAATGGTGAAGTGAGGCATTGAGTAAGAGTATGTCAACGGCCCACACAATATGAGAAAATGCTGAAAAACATAATCAGAAAATAGCATTTTTCAGTCAAAATTGAAAGATTAATTGATTTTTTTATTTTTCCCGAGTTCGTGGGATCTAACAAAATTACAGACTCTAGAGTTATACATTCGGGCGAAAACAACTGCTCGAGTCTAGTTGAAGCTCCGCGCCTACGTTCGTCTGAATGGGAACACCTTGCTCTGGGATGGGCAGGTAGCTTTTGAACAGACATTTCGACCGCTTCCTTTCGGCTCTCGGTTATCTACACAACAGCCAAGCCGACCGGGAGCGGTAGCTCAGTGCAATAACTGATGTCACTGCAGCGACCCTGATTCCTGACGGCGGCAGGATTTTCGACACTGGCTTTTTAGCTGGGTCGAAATCAGTCGGTGTCTGCAGGAGAATTCTAACGACCGGCTGATCTGATCGGATTTACCGTGGTTTCTCCGATCAACACCAGGAGAATGCCGGAACAGTAGCCTATCAAACGGGCCACGGACCGCGCGCGATCATTCCTTCCTCTTCCTTGTCTTATCCTCTCCCCTTACACACACACACACACACACACACACACACACACACCTACACTAACATGCACTACACAACCATATATTCAAGGAGACTGGTCGGGAGCTTAGATCTTTTCCAGGCTAGTCGAATTTTGGAGTTGTGAATAATTTTAAATGTAAAAAATATACAATATTTCATTTATAAATTAAATTTTGCAAAATAGAAATAGTTTGTCTTTAATTTTAAAAACCAAACAATACTTTATATTTTTCCTGGAACATAGCATCCGATATTTACTCCGACGTGGTGGTCTTGTCTTGCGAGGCGCAGTTCGCCGGATTGGAGTCAACTGGTTATCGAAAACCGACGGTGCTTCGGCATCTCGATCGGTCACCGGCGACCAGGAGCCCGCAACGGGCTGCCACGAACGGCCGAGTGCATGCTCCCGAGAGAAAGAGGGACGAGCGATCGCGGGTGGATAAAATTGCAGAGACTGCAGACCTCTAAATAGACGCACGACCTGAGGCTGCTTAGTTTTGTTTCAATTTCTGCGCTGACTCAAAATTAGTATTACAGATGTTATGAATTCGATATAACGTACTGCAAATACCTGGAGCATATTTCTTTTGCTATTTGCATAAATGACGTACGTTTACTTTATTATTCTAAAATATTTATTTTCTGATATGTGAGAGGTTTCAATGTATCTGTTCCTGCTTGTTATTTCTCAATTTGTGTTTTTTTTATCTTAAGAAAGAGCTTTTTGCTCCGCATGTTATTTGATGTTGGTACTATCCCGACAACATCCAAAACAATTCTATCTACATTTCCCACGACCTTCCTTTTTAACACTCCCACATAATTGGTAAATACTTAAAAACAGTTTTCACGCGGGCCCTTGAAAATAACACAGCATTGAGGGACAGATGGGGAAGATACATGTTGAGGATGAGGACGAAGGTGACTGGTGTAGCGGTTATTTTTTTTAATTAATGAGGTGACGTTGAATGCGTTGGAGTAGGGATTAGCGATGGCAAGCATGGTAATATGCAGCAGGGTCAGACGGCAAATGTCTTCGAAGTGGCAGCTGGGATTTCCCGCTTGTTTAACGTCATAGTCTTCACTGTTCTTTGGATGGTCTCTGCGAAGTCATTCGCTCTCACAAGAAATTATATTGTGATAAAAACATCGAGAACGTTTGCATAATGATGCACAAGTAATAAGTTCTTATCACCCACCGATTTTGAAACAATATTCAAATAATTTTAATTAAAATAATTATTTTTTTGTTTAGTAAACTTGGTACGATCGTTAATACTACGTAAATTTGTTGATTATTCCCATATTAATTGCACCCAGTCTTCAAGAATCAGAACTCAACAAAAGGGTGAAAATCGTGTAACTAAAGCACTACGCTCACAAAAAAATGCACGTTACTAATTTCGTAGTTTACAAATCAGCAACATTGGTGAATAAATATTTGCTAATGTTACTGAGAGATATGTAATTATATTTGAAATTAAATTATTGAAATTGGAGAACGTAACAATTGACTATTCTTATGCTAATAAATAGTCACTAGTCACAAATAGTATATTAGTTGCACAGTGACTGATTCATATGCATGTCTCCTTCAGCACGGATAAGAACGGCTAATGATTGCTATTGTAATTACGCACACTATAAATTTCCTTCCTCAACAGACTATTAATTAGTCGGCCCGGTGGCCGAGATCGCTAAGGCAGTAGTGTCGTAGTGATCTCGGACCGAAGGGTCGCGGTTTCGAGTCCCGCCTCGGGCATGGTTGTATTTGTGTTCGTCCTTTCACCCCTTATCATCACCATATCGTTTCATCCTCATAGTTACCATACCGTTAACACCGATAGTGGTCGCTAATGACCTAAGATGTTGATGCGACCTTAAATAACCAATTTAAAAAAAGACTATTAATTACGCTCCATTAATGATTACTGTTCAAAACATTTCGATATTTCCCTCTTAAATTATCCTGAGGATCATGATCTCTTTGCATGAATATGGTATTCACAACTGTGAATTCTTTTGAATCCTTTTACTTGAAATATATTATTTTCTTTAAACAAAGCAAACAAAACTTTGATTATAATTTTCCTTATCCATTAATAATACACTTTTACATCAACAAGAAAATAACACACATATCGATACCCTTTAAGTGTTTTTTCTAACAATAGGAACTAGTTATGCTACCAAAGCCCATACTTTCTCCCATTATTTCTAAATGATATGCAATACTACATAATTTTCTGCAACAGAGAATGTTGACAAATAATTATCCTGTGCGGGGCTCGAACTAGCGAACCAGGTTTGTTCACATACGACAGACGAATGGACGGACGGACGTTTTGCTGTCAATTGATTTTTCGGCATCAAGGACCCTTACAACAGGGATTGTAGATACCCCACGTTTTAGGGGATTTCTTTACTTTCTTGTGTACATACGTATATACGGGAGTAATATGCGTAATACAGAAAACGTTTTGTAATGCTGCGAAAAATCTATTCCGAGATTTCAACTGAAATACATGGGATCCTCTGATACCGAAAAAGTGTTTTTTTTTTCTTCAAAACGTCCGTTCGTCCTTCTGTACGTCTGTTTGTCCGTCCGTCTGTCGTATGTGAACAAACCTAGCTCCTAAATCACACCTACAATATTTCCCAAATTGAAGAAACCCCTGTCGCTCTGGCTCTAGTTGAAGCTTTGAAATGTTGAAAAACATTCTTTAATATTTGGTGGGTACTTTACATGAAGCCCCCCGGACATTTTCAAAATTTTCTCAAAACCAGCTCCAAATTTTTTCTTTAAATTTCTTGCAAGAACAGAGTAAATGGCACTTATAAAAGTGGCATAGGTCCGATTTCCACGGTTAAGTCGAAAGTTTCGAAAATTTAAAAAGTTTGAATTTTTCCGGCGTATTCCTACAACTATAAAATTGAAGACGCATATTTTTTCTTCAAATTAAATTTGTTGTCCATAAATATCTCTCTTGAATATCTCTTGAAAATTTTAGTATTTTTCGTGCAATAGTGGATACAATATTTGCAATTTTAAAAAATAACAAAAACAAGATTTTCTCATAAACGGCTCCAAATGTTTTCTTTAATTTTGTTGTAGGGATAGTACGACATGCACACTCTACGATGACATAAACAACATATGGCTCTATTCTTTTGTTTTTTAGAAATTACAAAAATATAATTTTTTTGACTTGTCTCTCACGTTGGTAATATTTACACTAGAAGCGATTTCTTCACTTTATTATATTTATCAGTACGTTTTTAAAGATTTTAGAGTTTTTAAAGAATGCTAAATTTTCTCGAAAACTCTTTGTACAAAAATGAGCTCTAAATTCCGCATTTTCAGAAACGATCAAAGTGGTAGTACTTCAAGTGACTTTAAATGAAGTTTTTCAAAAACTCAATAGATTCCTGTCAAAAAGACAGAAATTTCGCATTTACAGTAATGCTTAATCGTCATTTTCTTAAAAAAGGCTAAAAAATTTTCAATGAAAATTGCTGTTTACAATGACGTTATAGACATCTTTAATATAACTAAAGTATAATTTAGGTTCTACTATTTGGAAACCGAAAAGTTGCGAAAAGTTTTTAAAAAATTCTTTGGGCTGCAATAGATGGAAGCAGACAAGGAGAAGGAACAAGAGTGTACAGTACCAGTCTACACCAAGGAAATTAGAAAACGTTACTCCGAGAAAGTCTGTGCCATTCTGTAGCACCTCTATTTCTTAATTTAGCAACTAGATGTATTCACTTTTTGTTGTCAGGGCCCGGCAATTAATTTTTTTGTGCCGAAAATCCGCCTTTTCATGCGCACCATTACATAACTTTCCCTATATTACGTATATTAATTCGTATATACGTACGTATACGAGAAAGTAAAAAGGCACCCAATTTCCACAATTCAGTACGTTTTTATCCACTCTCCAGTCCAATCCATCCAATTTACCCAACCAAGCTCCAATCGTCGCTCATTATCTTGAGTATAACTGGTGCAATTCAACCATCCTTTATCCTCTAGTCTTATAAATTACTACAATTTATCAATTTTAGTTCAATTAAAAATAAATGCTGGTGTGGTTACAAGGTGTTTTTGAGACGCTTTTGGAGAAAAATTAAATCCCATTTTGTGTACAAAAGAATGTTCCAACGTTGCCTTTTTCAAGTATTATAAATTTTGTCTATTTTCCCTTCCTTTTCTAAGCGTTTATTTATAATAAAATCCTCTTTTGGAAGATTACTTTTAAGTTTATTTGTACTTCCTCATGTACATACCTACACATGGAGTAATATACTTAGTAGGGTGAAAGTTATGTAAAGCTCCGGAAAATCGCTTGTAAACGGAAATACACGTTTTACTGTCTCCTGAAATCGAAAAAATTATCTTAAAAATTTCCTTTCACCTGTCTGTCGGTCTCTCTCTGTCTTTTTTTAATTTTTTTAGGAGGGTAGTTGTAAATCTTCGAAAGATTATGTGGGCCGTATTGCATGGTACTGAGAAATTCTTCCTAACCAAAACAATCTTCTTAGGATTCTCTACCGCCACAGAATCGCCATTAGACATTACTTTGCGGTGGTGAACAATGCATTCGCCCCAGCCTCTTTGCATCATTCTAGAACGCCCTTTTCTCCCGCTCTCTGGAAGCTGGAGCCTTAGATTCTTCACTTTTTGGGCCGTGAAGTTGCTTGCTACTTATCCCTAGAAGCCAGAATTCCCGTTACTGTCTTCGGGCTGCAGTTGCCGTCAGAGTTACTGGCAGAGATGTGTCCTCTCTTCTTCGATCAGGAGGCATACAAAGAAAACGTATTCTGTATCTTCCGCTACTGGCGAGCAGTGAGGGCACGCAGGGTCTTCAATCCGGTGAAAGTGGAAGATGCTCTCGGAAATACCTGTGTTCAGTCAACAGTTGCGGTAGATGGAAGTCCATCTCGCCACAGCTTCGCCTTTCCCATATATCTATATTTGGGCGATGCGTCCATCTCCCATTAAGCATGCCATCTTCCGTTTTGCTGTCGCGTAGGCTCTGACACTGAGTCATGGACTCGCATCTTTCTTCTGCGCGATCTGTCGTGTATTCCTTTCTCTTGTAATGCGGCGCTGGTAGTACCTGTGTCGTTCTGCCACTAGAAGTTCGATTGGAGACATACCCGTCACTATACACACATCATACGAGACCGTGCGGTAAGCGCGAGTCATCTTCAGTGCACTTCTGTATACAGAGACACTATTCTGCCTGTTTGACATCGTATTTATTCCTGCTACCCATACTGGAGCAGCAAATATCAGGATCCAATTGGTGACATTTAACAGCAGTCGCCTCCGCTCCTTCATTCGGCATAAGTCCCGACAAGTCCATCCTCACTTTTGCCGCTTTATCGCTGACGTCCCTAAACCGTAGCCTCCGGTCAATCACAATTCCTAAGTACTTGAGATACGGGCTCGAGTAGACGTTTTTGCCTCCCACTGAATTGGTAACGGATTCTCTCACCTTCTGCTCATAAGAATTGACTCAGTTTTGTGGTCCGCTAATCGCAAGCCAACAGATGTTAACTGTAGGTGGACTAAGGATATGGCTTCGTTGGCGATTTCAACCACTTCATGTTTGCCCACTGTTTGAGTCTCACGTCGTCCGCGAAACCGATAATCTGGGCAAATTCCGGCATTTCTGTTCTGAGATCGCCGTCGTACATTATATTCCACAGTGTGGGGGCCCAAGACGGAGAACTGTAGAATGCCTCCAGTAACTATGGGATCGTTGATCGTCCTCCCTGCGGTACACCAGCTTTCTTCCTGTAAAGTAGCTAACAATAATCCTAACCAGATACTGTGGGACTCTCATACGCTGCAGAGCTCTACGTTCCATCTCGCCGGGTTGAAGGCATTCTTGATATCTACGGTGACCATATCACAGAACGTTAGAACGTTTTTCTTCCCTTTCTCCGTATTTTGCCTTGTATTGCCGTCTGAGCTATGTTAACTACATTTTGAGCGGTCTCTATTTTAGATCTCGCTTTTATAAATCCGTTTTGGTTTTCTGCAAGTTCTCCTACAGTCTCCATCGCTTCTTCTACACGACTGCATTTAAATCGCTCCTTTTCCTTCCCAGAAGTAACGATCATGCATACAGGTTGCTAAGACGATACTTTTTCTTTTGGACCTTTCCCTGTATATGCCTGACAGGCATATGCAGGAGATTCATTTTGCCCCTTTATAGCTCTGCGCGGTCTTCCCCATGGGTCATTATTCACATTATTGCACGTCTCGGCTCAGCTTCAGCGTTTGCTGTCTTTCATTGCTCTTTTTAGGTTGCACCGGGCATCTCCGTATTCATGACGCCGGACAACCTCGGATTATCTTCTTCGTGCACATTGATGCAACCTTGTCGCCTGGAGGCACTTTTGCCTTAGCTGTGCAATTTACTCGTTCTTCCAGTACATTGGACTGCTGTAGGGCTTTGCCGCTCTTCAAGGTATCGCGGCATCACATGCTGTGGCGATATGGTCTATCAGTTGTAGGTATTTGTTGGTGGGTGTGCTTTTTAGATCAACAGCTCCCTCTGCTAATAATTTTACACCCCCCGACGTCCCTAACTGACTGCCCCGCCTCCTAAGACATTTCCAAAAGAACACTAAACAGACCTCCTCCGACCCACCCACCCCCGCCGGATCTCCGGAAAGCAATAAAAACCCCGTGTCACGTTCTCTCTGGGCACAGTCGCTCGACTTTTGCCGACAGCAGCGAGGTAAGCAAAAACGGCTCAACTTGCTATTCAATTATTTCCCCATCTTTGTAATAACATTGATATGAATTACTATTACTATTCCCCATTTCTTATATATGTATATGTATGTGTATATATATATATATATATATATATATATATATATATATATATATATATTATATATATAAATTTTGTTTTCTTTTTCTTTTGAATATGAGAATGTATATTTCTTCACAAATATTTATAATCTGAAATTTGAACTGCTTGTATAGGTATTAATTCCTCTCCGCCCCCCCCCCCCCGCCGCAATTAATTTTTATAATTTTATCTGCTATATGTTCCTTAATTTTTGCAATCATACAATGTGTCTTTCTGTATTGATTTTTTGTTTAATTTGAACTGCTACTAATCCTCCCGTTGCATTCCCCCCTTTCCGTTTTTGAAATTTTATCTATCTGTAACTAAATATTTTAGAGTTATGCATCAATTGTAATTTAATTTTTTTCTATCTTATTGTGTATTTATTTATAAAAAAAATTGTATCTTTCTGTATTCTGTAGACTGACGATGACGGCAAAGCCGTCGAAAGCCGGCTATCTTAATAAAGCTGATACGTTGACGAAGATGACTTCTTTTATTTCTTCTTATAAGAACGTCAACAACATCCAATCAGAATTCCCACAATCAACAGCTTCCGCTATTATGATAGTGAATGCGTTTGTATCGATTTTTGACGCTTTTCATCCTCTCTCCGCATGACGCATCTTCCCACTAAACCAATTTCCTGCACTTCACAGAGAATTGCTTGGTGGTCACTGTGAGTATAGCATTCGTTTACCTTCCCTTTGATACCTGACCTTACTAAGGAATCACTCATAAACATTAAGTCTACAATATATCCCACATTTTCTCTACAAAATGTGTTAATATTTCCAGTGTTCACCAAGGCCACTTTCAGGGAAGAGAAGGCTTCCGATACAGCTCTTCCTCGGCGCTTTGCCACACTCAGTTTCCCAGGCATTAAAATCACTTGCTATTATGAGTGGGTTGCGTTTCATGGCGTCCCCTATCAATCGGTCAAGGAAGTCTTCAAGTTCTTCAATAGGCGCATTTCGCGATGCGTATCACCTACACTTAAATACGACCTTTATTTTCGCCCACACGTATCTTTCGTCGTGTGTTGTGATTTTCTGTTGAAACCAACGTTCCCCGTAGGTCCATATCGTTGCCATTCCGCTGGTATCGGCCGTTCTTGAATATATATCGTGTTAATGGTACTGCTCACACAATATGGCTACATCCACATCAAGTTCCCCTACAAGCTGCGCAAGCAACACTTCCGCAGCCTCACAATGGTTCAAGTTTAGCTGAAATATTGTTCGCTTTTTCTCAAACACCTACTGGTAGACTAGACACAGCTGTTAGCCTCGTGTTTAGCATTCGTGATGCCTCTTTGGATGCGAAGAAAGCAACTCAGGCTTTTCGTGAAAGTTACCGTAAGTTGCCTTCTTCACCACATCTCCAACAGTTCTGCGATCTGTCTCTGTTTTGGCACATTCAGGCTTCACCTGACGGCCAAAGTCACCGCACTTGTAGCACCGGGTCACTCGCTCTCCCTCGGATTTACGGATTTCACCCACGATTTACGGATTTCACCCAGCCAATTCTGACCTTGCCTACCTCAAAGATCTTGTTTCCTGCTGCCTCAGAAAGACTGATTGCAGCCGTGTCCCTCCATACACTCATCTAAGTGACATCACATCAGTTGGCATTAATCTCCTTGTGAAACTGTCTTATTCTGTTTCTATTTGCTGGGTGTCTCCGCCTGTCTACCTTTGCCTCTCTGACTACCTCTATCTCTCTGACTACCTCTGTCTCTTTGACTACCTCTGTCTCTCTGTTTGTCTGTGTCTCACTGTACTTTGTTCGTGGGTCGGTAGGTCCGTTGTGTGTACAACACGCATCTAAACTATTCACGGGATATTTTTCAAAATGAAGAATCCTTATTTGAACTGACTCGACACAAAGCTGTGCGATTTTGAAAACAATTCTTACAATTTTGTGGATACGTCATGAAGCTCTTGGAACATTTTCAAAGTTTTCTGAAAAATAACTCCAATTTTTGAAAAATATTTTTTGGTAGAATAAAGTAAAATACACTTACAAAGATGCTATATGCCCGATTTACCCGACCAGTTCGAGTAACCCGCTGGCTATTTCAGAAACCCGTCAAACGCCAAGTTTGACATGTCGAGAAAATTGAGAAAAAGTGTCCCAGTTTTTCCGATTTCAAAATATTTGTTAATATTAAAGCAGATAAGAAATGAATATTTTTCAGATAAATATGGAATAAGCGATGTCTATCCTCATGGAACAATATTCCACCGCTAAAGCGCATTTTAAATTTTAGCGTTGACGGGTTTCTGAAATAAACGAATCAATTGTGGAATTTTAAAAATTGTTTTATCCTCTCAAAAATTGTATGAACATTACTTTTAAAGACAAAGAATTTTTCTTCCAATAAAATTTATCTTGCTTTGTTTGTTAAATTCATTCTTTAATTCATGCCATGCATATTTTTTTAATAATATTATTTTGGCCCCCCGGTCGTTAGCTGCGGAGAATTGCATGCACGTATAGAGACTCCAACGCGCGGTAGGGAGATGAACCACTATCCCACGCAGTTGTTTCTCGAGTGCACTCGCGTGGGGCACGCACGAAGAACATGCTAACTCCGCCCAAGGTGAGCGAGTAGCAATGTTTTGGCGTTGCGAGAACATTATTCCATTTTTACGAGCCGACATCGCGGGGCGCTGAGCTCCGGGTGCTCGACTCAGGCCATTGTTTCAGTGGGGGCCAACGGGTCGTGGTCGCTCGCGGCGGCAGAAGAAACGTCACTGGCGTAGCGGAGCTTAAAAGCTGTTCGGTTATCCTCACGGGGAAGCACCAGAGAGGTGGTGGCATTGACCCATTGTTCCGTGAGATGATGATTCAACTTACGTTTTCAACGAAATAAGTGATTTGAAGTTTCTAAATTCATTAAACATTTTTTTAGAGATTTCACGTTAAATGGGAATGATATAATTATTTTTTAAATGTTAATGAAATAATTTCGCCTTCGATTTCAAAACTGTTTTGTAAAGTTTTGATAAGCGTTTTAAGGCCCAACTCTCACTCAGAGTTAGGAAAGGTTCTCATAATAAACGAAAAAAGTCGTGTTTCGAACAAAAATAAAGCATGAAAACTTCGCTAAAGTCTGTCGCATAATTTTTAATTCATGTTATAGAAACTGTGCATATAGGAACAATAAAATTAAATACTTTTGACGATATGGAGTAGGATCACGGAAGCAGCATTTTTTGGCGGAATTGACGGGGAGAACGAAAAGACATAATGAGGTAACTGACGTGCCCAAGCACGTAAAGAACATGAGGAACAGTGCTAGGGACAAAAAATAATACGCAATGGCAACGTTGAAAAAAATGCCATTCCTACTTATGAATTGTGTAAAAGTCAGCAGTAGAAGATTAATGTATTCGAATTTAAGATATTCTGTAAATTTATTAAGGCAGATCAAATTTCTTGACAAAAAGCAGCGTGTTATTTATTAACTTACATATTTGCTGCTATTTACTTATTTACTTGTTCGTGTATTTATTTATTTATGCATTAGAGGAGTTAAATATACATAACGGCTTGGGGCGGAGAAGGAATCAAAACTTGTTTTTTATTGAATTCAAAAACAAGTATTGGGAGCAAAGATCTTAGCATTTGCGTGAAATGTATTGTCTTCTACGGTCTTCCTTCTCGGCCTTGCTACGTGTTTAGTGTGTAAGCACATAATACTTGATGCATTGTTTTGACAATTCTGAAATTACTCCAATATATTGGTATCTATTTATTCTAGAAATATCTAATATTTTTAATGTTACAAAATTGATATGTTCTTTTATTTGTATCTTAGAATGAGGTAATGTTATATCGAAAATCTTATCATTTGTATAGCTTTTTAACCTCCCAATAAATATTTCTTAATAATTTTAACCACAAAAACACTTATTTTATGTAAAAAACCATACCGTATCCATAAAACACCACTTACAGTGATCAAATAACCACTAGTCACGAAAAAAACACGTACTATAACGAAAGACACTTACTCTAGCAAGAAATCACGTACTGTAACAAAAACCAGGTACTGGAATAAAAAAGACGTACTGTAACAAAAAACCACTTATAGTAATAGAAAACCACGTACTGTAAAATATACCGTAACAAAAAACAATTACAGTAAAAAAACCCACAACAAAAACCCACTTACAGTAACAAAAAACCCTTACAGTAACAAAAAACCACTTACGTAACAAAAACCACTTCATGTAACAAAAATTCACTTCTTGTAACAAAAGCTCACTTCCTGTAACAAAAATCTACTTCCTGTGACAAAAACCTATCTGAAACTCTGTATATCGAAAAGGAACCTGAGAATTCAATAGTCACTTGGATTCTCATAGGAGTCCAAAATTATTTTCCTGCAAATGTCCTGAAATGATTCCTAACAAGATAATTGCATTTTTGGTAATTGCTCATGTGTGGTCGCTGTTATTTATTATATTAATATACGTTGTTTGATTGTCTAGGATGACCATTGCAAATGTTTTCTGAATTCTCTCGAATAGCTATTTCTTCAACTGACATATTTTAACGAGCTGAGAAATAATGAAGAGCTCTGTTCTAGAGATGCGCCGTAGACGCAACTCATTATACGCTTATATCATTATACGGATAGCTTGATGGCGACTGCATAACATATGGGAAACTTTCTTGTTGTAAATTACATTATACTAGAAAGATATTCATTGTCGATATTGAAACGGTTCGATTACTTTACCGCATGGTTATAATAACAGAAATAAACAAATATAATGATATTTATATTGCCCTTCTTGACCCTACGCTGGGCACTCAATTGAAACCGTTTCCTTATTCTCCACTAATAACGAGAACAAAAGAATGGAACTAATACCGATCAATAAATTTATTTTCTGGGCGTGAGCACGTGAAGCCCTTCCTGTGAAGGATGTGGGTGTTTATCGTCGAATATTTGTAATTGAACACGTAATTTACCCTTCTCATTCCCCATGAAATAAAATATTAAATGGTTCACCTTAGTAGCTGCGGTCGCCAGTGTCGGTGCAACCTCGTTTATTTATAACTAGGGCCCGGATTTTAATGACAAGTATATATTTTCTGAACCTTCGGGTAAATTGTAAAACAATTTATGCACAAATCCAGGTATTGTCCATTAGAAAAATGTATATTTATTGTGCATATAAAATCATATTTACATCGTTTTTAGTAAAAGGGCATATCTGGGCCAAATGTTGCCATAAATGCATATATTTGTCATATTTTTAAGGACAGTTTTTAGTAAAAGGGCATATTTTGACCAAATTTTGTCCGAAATGCACGTATGTCATATTTTTAAGGACACAAGAATAAAAGGCTTAAAAGTGTATCTCGCATGACAATGTATCAGGTGATATTGTTACAAATAAACTCAAAAATTATACCACAAAGGATTATTTAATAGGTAAGTAAATTTGAACGAAGTGAGTTGGGCCGCGCTTTTGGTCATGTGGTTGGAAAAAGTGTGCAACAAATTGCTAAGTGTTTTTCAAACAAATCCTGGACATTTCACAATGTGAAAAATTAGCGATATAATTTCTGGAAATGCCGCAACATTTCAAGACAATGAGCCAAAGCTGCACTGCAGTGACATCGCCGCCTTCAAATACGCTCCCGTGACGTCATGTGATGTGTAGAGGAGCTTTCCCAGGTACAAAACTATCCTCAGCGACAACCGTAGGTCTTTTAAGATGGAAAACCTGAAAATACACCTTGTGATCCAATGCAACTCTAAAAACTGAAATCTGAGAGGAAATTAGAAAACATTAAACAAGAAGTATGCAGAAGTAAAGCAAGAAATTTTGCTTGATGGGTTTTATTGTACTGTACTTGATTTGTTTTACAGGCACTTTTTCAATGCTAGTTAGTTCCAAAGACTGCTAACCGTATGTACCGTACTCACAATCTGTTCTTGAGTGAATTTTGTATTTGTTATGCCTAAAAAATCAACAGGACTTTTTAAACAATAAACTTGTATAACGTCATATTTTATTTTTAAGGTCATATTTATATAGGTTTTAGGTTATAAATGCATATTTCGCTGAGTTTTAGGTCATTAAAATCCGGGCCCGTTTTATAATAAACACAATTACTATGTCTCGTCGCCGCCGCCTCTCCTGACCGATACAAAAATCATATTCCACGAACACCACATACCAAAACAAATATTTACCCTTAAAACAAATATTATTTAAGCACATTTCATTCACACATAACAATTATGTAAACCATTCATACAAGCGCGCATTCTTTTCCTTTACTAATGTCATATTATTTTTGAAACTTTAAAATGTTTTCCTCATGATTCAGCTCTTGGCCTTTTCACAATGTCGTACTCGACATTTATTAACTTTTTATCATCTACTTTATTAACTAATAAAAGAGAAGTCTTAAATGATCAGTCTCTTGAGTTGACTTCTATGGCTGCATTATACCCATTCAACTATTCCTGGTTCCAAATTTACAATTTCCATTTTACATCCATTTATGATTTGACTGCGACTTCAATCTGCATCGATCCTAACACATTTTATACGCCGACATATCTTCCTTCTACCATCCGTGCCCTACCAAGTGTACAGGTATTCTGACCTCACGTTTGTTTCTGTCTTCTCCAAAGTTCCGGAAAACAACTGCTGTCTTTTTCTGCATTTTCTTTGCTCTTCAAATAATTACGTTTTTATCCATATTTCCTTCGTACCTGATTGTATCTCCATAAATTAATTACACATTTTTTCCGGTCATTTCTTTATGTTTTAAATAACCTTTTAAAGTCTGTTTATTAGTTCTGACATTTATTTACATAGGGTTTATCGTTACGTAGGGTTAACTTGTTTGCGATGAAGATATATTTTCCTTTAATTCTCATGGAAAACTTAATGTACACTTGCAAATAAAAGTATCCAAAGTTATTTAGGATACTTTTATTTGCAAACATAAATTGACAATCAAGAAGAAATATTGATTTAATGTACACTTGTTTATTGTCACCCTAAAATACTATATATTATTTTATTTATACCGGTCTAATTGGAATTTCAACAGTTCGTCAATTCCAGCGTGATAAACAAATATCACTACGCCCTCGAGCCCGTCACTTCTTTTTCAATTATGTCGCTTTTCACCCTATTAAAAAATATGATATTGTATTTTACAAGTCAGTGTGGACCATCACAATATTGAAAATATTTTTAACTTTACTTTGTGGAAAATAATGCGATAATTCGACGTAACCGTTGAGCGTTAGAGCAAGCAGAGACGCTATACTCGGGTTTTTCTAACGTGGCGGCTGAGGGTAGTATCTCCAAGACGGAATTCGGCATGACACTTTGCGTTATTCTCAGTCCTACCGCTAGAGTCGTTTGATCTGCAGCACTGCTTGATGCGATCGCTATCACGTGACATCTTGCGGCAGGACTGAGAATGACTCAAAAAGTCGTGCCGAATTCCATTTTGGAGATACTACCCTCAGCCGCCACGTTAGAAAAATACTAGTATAGAGAGACTTCGTTTCCCTCTTGCCAGAATGTGATACAGATCTATTCTTGGACAAATTTGGCATTGTTGCCGTCGAGATTTCTGTCTCTTAATGGATCAAATCATGAAAGACTCCCCTCCCTGGACCAAATCATGAAATTATTTCCCTGGCAATACACATGATGGTGTTGGGATATTCCGAAATACAAGTCGCAGAACTAAAATTTTTAGAAGGTGCAAAAACGTTTGTTCCGGATTCTGTTATTGTTGCGGTTATTTTGGATATAGATGATTGTTGAATGTTTTCTTTTTGTCCCTATTTTCATTTTAGATTATTTATTCTTTTGAAAAATTTCGTGAAAATTTTTTCGTGAAATTTTTTTCCATAATGTATGTTCACTCATGACAACTTTAAGTATGTTTTACGTAACAGACATAACAATTCTTGACAACAGTTTATCCTTCTGTGTTTACACATAACCCTGATTTTGCAGCTGAGAAGGACATCAAGGTCAAACAGCTACTGGAATACAAGACAATTTGTCTTGAATAATAAACCGGTTGTAAGTTCTGACATTGGAGCTTCCGCAGTAGGATCCTTCAACAATGAGATCCAGCAAGTGTTGAATAATTACGAAAAGTATATTATAACTTTCTTTACCTCTAAACGTATGTTCATATGACCATAAAACAAAGTTCATACACGCTGAAAAAATCGTTGACCTCGGTTTTTGTCACACACTAACGTTGCACTGTAATTAGACATTCCCCTCTAGTCTTGCGTTTCTACATGAATATTGTCAGCGTTTGACACACCTACATACAGTTTTAAGCTGCAAATAGAGTACAAGTAGGCTCACTTTAGGAAATTTACGTGTTGAGGTATTCATATCACATTGCGCCTGAAATTTGCAAGTTTTTACACTGTTAAAATAATCTCTTTTTATGAACCAATTACCACTTAATTGCTGAGAACTCGGAATTGACGCTGATTCTTTCGAGTTGCAATGACAGACTTAATTTTCTTTACTGGATTAATATTAACATGGAAATATTAATTACTGTTTGTGAATGGGTTGTTGATCTTACATACAATTTTCTGTAATTGGGGTTTTACACATAGATCAATACCTGCGGATAGAATCTTGTGACTTTTCAACTTCTTTTGGATAATTTTTTTATGAAGCAGACACTCGACCAAAAGTATCGAAACGTTGGAAAAATGTATTTGTTTTTTATTAATCATTTTTTGTCATTTCTTTTATCAGTTTAGGTATTTGTATGATAATTTCATCAAAACGTTTCATAATAATCAACGGACAATATGGTTACTAATGGATAATTTTAACTTACATTAATTAAAGGCGACCGGGAGCGGTAACTCAGTGCATCAACTGATGTCACTGTAGCGCCTCTAACCGGGAAGCCCTAGGTTCGAGTCCTGGCGGCAGCAGGAATTTCGACACTAGCTTTTCAGCTGGGTCGAATTCACTCGCTGTCTGGAGGAAAATTCCTGCGGCCGGCTGCTCTGATCGGTAGTTTTTCGTGGTTTCTCCGATCAAGACCAGGCGAATGCCGGAGCAGTTCCCTATCAAACGGGCCACGGACGGCGCGCGAATTGTCCTTCCTCTTCCTTATCCTATCCACTCCCCTTACACACACACACTAACATGCACTACACTACCACATATCCCGGGAGACCGGTTGGGAGCTTAGAGATTGTCCTGGCTGTGGCGGTGCCCTGCTGGTGGGAGAGTCCTGGATAGGGGAAAACCCCACTAGTCGACGGTAGGTCGGCGCCGGATCTCGCCATCCAGCGGGGAAATCCAACACCTGCACTTTAAAGACTGAACAGCTGTGTAAATCTTTCAGGTCAGAAGTCAAGTTTTTTGTTTGGATATCGTAGTTATTCTAAGCAGGAAATACCGCAATATAGTCACGACATTAAATATGTTTTTGCCCTATTAAATTGATATTGTTTCTTAGCGTTATCAGTATTCCTCTCTTGAAACTGTTTGCCCTATTAAATTGATATTGTTTCTTAGCGTTATCAGTATTCCTCTCTTGAAACTTGAATTGGAAAGTGTAATATGGCTCGTGATAAGAAATACAGTTTTGCATAAGAATGATTCCTGACACTTTTGGGATGGGAGATTTATATTGTAAAAGCACTTTCGTACTTAGCTTTTCTGAGCGGTGGAGGAAATGTTTTTCTAAGGGTTGAGGATGCTGGTCAAAGGTATCCCGAATTCGAAATTAACTTTGAATTTTGGGAATTTTTCTGAAATTTCACTGTTATATGATTTGTTTTATTGTCAGATCACAAAGATTTTCAGTTTAAGCAAAAATACAAATTTATATCATTTCAATAATTAAATTAGTTGAAAGAATTGGTCGCCCCGACCGGGATTTGAACCCGGGCCTTCTGGTTTACGCCCAGTTGCTCTAACCCCTAAGCTACCGAGACATTTATGTATTGGTGAAATTTATATATTTATATCATTTCTTTCATAAGCATATCTTTTGGAAATGTGACATGACGATTCTGGGTTTCCTCTAGGTTATTTTACGAAAAGTCTGTTTCTGTAATCCAATACATTTTTGTTTCTATGTGCATTGACACCGCCATTGTCTTACTACAAGGGCCGCTCCCCTCTGCGTTTAACTCTACCCAGTCGCCTGCACGCAACGGATATGAGGAAGGACCAGTGGAGGGGATGATTAGGTCGAACAATGCCTCCTCTCCTGCTAAAGCAGTGGAAATGCCTACGTTCCGTCATTCTAACTAATCGTTCCTCGAGTAGCTACGATGCATCACGATGCACCACAAAAATTAATACATTCCTTGTCAGGGAAGACCAAAACGCGATTCGCTTAACACAATAATAAGAGTAATAACGATAATACAATACTCGTTATAATAATAATAACAATAATAATAATAATAATAATAATAATAATAATAATGGTGAAGATCGGAAATAATAGAAAATGAAATAAATTGTCCAACTAAACGTAAATGTAATCTGTAAAAAAAAAAAAAAATAGGGACAATATAATTTTTTTCCTGTCTAACCCGGTTAACACCAGTGTGTTAAACAAATACCCGGGCAACCCCCGACATTTAAGCTAGAAAATTGGCATAATTGCCATGTTTAATATGAGTGAAGTTTAGGAAGCAAATCATGTGTGATGTGAACCAGAGACCTAGTTTTCGAACACACACTATTTTTAAAGAACATGAGAAATCTGGACATTTATTACGTGATTGGTACTTTCTCCTCTCTCTTCCTTCTAGACGTGTACAATGTATAAAACTGTCACCTCCCTTGCTTCTACAACGGAAACGCTTTTAGAGCTCCATTTTCTCAAGGCATAATACATAAGTAATAAAAGGTCTTACGTAATTTCTGGCTAAATGTCAATATTAACAAATGCATGTTAACAAATACCTGTCTGAAACGTAGTTTAATAGCATTAAAATATTAAGTAGAACGTGTAGTCTTCCAAAATAAAGGGATGAGACTTGTCTCATTGTATTATCGGTTGAGGTTGCTCAGAACATTACTGTAGTAGCTCTGATCGGGAAGACCTAGGTTCGAATCCCGTCGGATTTTCGACCATAATTAAAAAGCTAGGTCGAATTCAGCCACTGTCTGGATTAAGCATTCTAACAACCGACCGCTCCCATCGTTTTTTATTTCGTGGTTTCTCCGATCAATACCCGGGAAATGCCCGAGCAGTACCCTAACAAATGGACCACGGACGAACGCGTTCTTTCCTTCTACTATCCTGACGAAATAAATGTTCACAATTCACATGTTCCCTGTAGGTATTGGCTGCACGAAAACTGGGTCCCCAGTTCACATTACTCATGATATACTTCCTAATCTTTCCATCTGTACTATTCTCATTCCTTACCTACACACACACATTGACATAACATGAACATACAATTGGCACTTCACTACCACACGTGCCGGGAGCGTAGAGCTTGTCTCGGCTGTGGCGGTGCTCCGCTGCTGGTGAGATATTCCTGAAAAGAATACCACGCAATTCGTCGCGTAGGTGAGCGTCGAATCTCGCCATTCAGAAGAACACCGCCGCCTCCAATGATAAAACGTACATTTCAGGACTATTGGCAGTTGACGCGCAATTACCGGGAGCGGTAGCTCAGTGCACCAACTGATGTCACTGCAGCGTCTCTGATCGGGAGGTCCTCGGTTACACTCCCCACGGCCGCAGGATTTTCGACATTAGCTTTTCAGCTAGGTCGAATTCAGTCGCTGTCTGGAAGAGAATTCAAGAAGCCGGCTGCTCTGATCGGTAATTTTCCGTGGTTTCTCCGATCAACACCAGGTGAATGCCGGAGCTGTACCGTACCAAACGGGCCACGGACCCCGCGCGATCTGTCCTTCCTCTTCCTTGTCCTATCCTCTCCCCCTTACACACACACTTACACTAACATGCACTACACTACCTACATATTCCGGGAGACCGGTTGGGAGTTTGGAACTTGTCCCGGCTGGGGCGATGCCCTGCTAGTGGAAGAGTCCTGGTTAGGGCGAAACCCCACTAGCCGACGGAAGGTCGGCGCCGGATCTCGCCATCCAGCGGGGGAAGATCACCACCATCTCCCGCGAAAGAAACATGCACTACACTATCGGGACTAATGACCAAAGCAGTTGACGCGCCCAAAAACAAGAGAAAATCAAATCAAATTCACGCGCAATTGGCTTACAGCAATTAACGCGCCCGAAAACACGAAATCAATCATTCAATCTCTTTGTTCTGCAGATTATAGTGTTATCAAGAGGAGACAATTGGCGCTCCACGCGCAGACGGCAGCATGTCTGGATTCGCTGGCAGCCGCGCCCGCTCTGAACTGTGGGCTTATCGCTCTAAGGATGCATATCTCTTGCTTATAATATACCCGAAGACAAATTGAAAACCGGAAACGGTAGCTCAGTGCATCAACTGATGTCACTGCTGCGCCTCTGACCGGGAGGTCCTAGGTTCGAGTCCTGACGGCGGCAGGATTTTCGACACTAGCATTTCAGCTAGGTCGGATTCAGTCGCTGTCTGGAGGAGAATTCTAGCGGCTGGCTGCTCTGATCGGCAGTTTTCCGTGGTTTCTCCGATGCCGGAGCAGTACCCTACCAAACAGGCCACGGACCGCGCGCGATCTGTCCTTCCTCTCCCTTGTTCTATCCTCACCACTTACACACACACTTACACTAACATGCACTACACTACCACATATTCCGGGAGACCGGTCGGGAGTTTAGAGCTTGTCCCGGCTGGGGCGGTGCCCCGCTGGTGGGAGAGTTCTGGTTAGGGGGAAACCCCACTAGCCGACGGTAGGTCGGCGACGGATCTCGTCATCCAGCGGGGGAATACCACCGCCATCTCCCGAGAAAATGCATGCACTACACTAACGGGACTAATCACCAAAGCAGTTTACGTGTCCGGAAACACGAAAAAAAAAAACCAAACAAATTGAAAAATGCCCGACGTTGACTGGTGCCAATTTGAAACCATAATTATTACTGATAAATGTAATTTGGGCGCCAGGAAAAGGTTACACTTGAAGTCGAATGATTTCTACGTAATTTAAATATCTCTTGTTCCAAAATTATGTTGGTCTAGCTCAGGTAATTGGGGTTCGAAGTTCATAATTGTTGCTACTTACTCTGCAACCAATTATTCAATCTGCTATCCACACGGAGTAGCGAGGCAAAAATTGTATTAAAATGCTGGATTGCACGTAACGAACAATGATAATCAGCCTTCTTTCAACTTAACAAATTAGAATGTATTATGATAATCAAAAATGAATCAATATTTGGTCATGACCAATTTTCTCTATATTACAATAATTATAAAGCTTGTTATTTATTCTCAGGTCTTCGCGCGCTCTCCACTTGTTCGTTCGATGGCGCCCCGTAGAACCTTCTCCGTCGACGCAGCAGAATCTTGCTTCTGGATAAAGTCCTCGCCTAATGTCCGTGATCTGGTAGGCGATACTATTATAATCCGTGACTTCCCTCACTTGTGTCTGGGTTGGACGCCTAGACACGAATTTTACTTCCTACAAGAACGCTGTATCGTAATATAAAAACGATAGTTAATTTAAGGTCTTTCTTCGATCTAGTAGAATCGTCAATTACACTCCTTCCTCGATCTAGTAGGATATATCATGAGCCGATCCGCTCATCACCGCATTGCTCTAGCGAATGAATGTTCTTCTAAAAATTCGGAAGCATCCGAATTCTATATATTTTTCTTTTGTCTCTCAAAATAATGCTTATTCCGCCTCTGCTCTGTCATTTCAACCTAACGAAAAAGGTTATTTATTTGTCACATAGCGATACCTTCGCAATCGTCTATTGACATCCCTATATTCTGTGTCATATAAAATGACATTTCCATAATCAAAATGGTCATTTTGGTATATCACAAAATAGTAATGTGATTGGTCTTTTGCCACAATTTCACGGTCGCTAGTAGAAACTAGTGGTTCACACGTTTTGGTATTATTTACGTTTATGTAAGATTTTATTTTATGGGTACGTAAGATTATAATTAAATCTTACAATTAATAAATTGCCGCCTGAGCTCTTATAAATAGTTCCCCCATTTTTCAAAATCTTCCTTCAGTAATTAAAGCCCATATTTGAAAAAAAAATCAAGTTTTGTTTTATTTCTAAAACTCCAAAAGGTATAATGAAAATGGCTCTTGCACCTTTGAATCAAGTGAAGAGTTCTATCCTTATAAAAGGTTGAAAGAGAGTTTATAAGATTTTTCGTTACTGGAACAAGCTGGTATACAAGCGCGCCCTTCCAAACTTTAGATCTCGAGAAAACGATCACAACTATCGATATTGAACCAAGGAAGACTTAATATGAATACAAACAAGACGGGAATTATTAGCTATAAAAGTTTGAGAGTTTTGTGGAAGTTGAAGCATTTGTGTTCAGAAAAATGTATTACAAAATACACTTGAACTGACCGACATACATAAAATGCACTTGCATGTGCCGCCATATACTTAAATATTACAATGTTCTTCTCACTAATAATGTTACAATGTGCTTCTCAATAAACATACAATGTGCTTCTCAGAAAATACGTCTGTAGTTTCTGGGAATTCGGAATTCTTAATAAAACTTACTTATATTGTGAATTTTACTATTCTGGGCTGTATCCATACAAAATATTTCAGAAAAGTTCAGCTTTTTTTGAGAAAATGTGTTTGTATTTCTTTAAAATTGTCTTAAAATAATACGTTAAAACTATTCATACTTTGAAAAATTTGTACAAAACATTATACTGAGGTCTAATTTTCAAGAAAATATTTCATTAATACTTATTTTTTATTACAAAAAAGAAAGATACCCGTCCTTTACGTTCACAAAAAAATTCAATTTTACTTTTATGTCGATAATATTGTTAAGTATTCAAAAATTAAATAGACAATATAAATAGGTTGGCTGCCAAAATACACATTTCTTCAATTATGAGACTTCACTTATGAGTGTCTCATGACAAAGCATACAAATAAATCAGTGAATTGTACAGTTATGGTTTTTTACAAAAAGAAAAATTAATCGTATTTTACAATTAACACGTAAACAATGACAAAAAGAGTACGCGTTTCTATTATGTAAACACGCATTTATAGTTATTTGACTCATATATTCTGATAATTTATAATCATTCTCGATGAGCTGGGGCATAGCGAAGTCTAGTGCAATATTGTACAAAGTGTGCAATTTCAAAACAACCCTTGTCCGCAGGAGGTAGACGAGTGGCTCAACCATGCTTTAACGTAGAATCAGAAAATTCTAAAAATGTTCTCTGCATCAATAATATATTTACAGCGTATTTTTGTAATGTGATTTGTGCGACAAGAATCTATATACACCAGAAACACGCAATCCACATTGCTGGCTAGAGAATCTTCCCGGCAGAAAATGAGACAAACACTGGGGTATATGGATTGGGACTCACGAAAACGTGTATTTAAGGTATTCGTCTATTTCAAAATGGCATTTTTCCATGAAAAATTATTTCTTTTGTTTTTATTTGTTTCATGTTTTTTTATTTATTGGTACTTTCCCAAATGCCTGTACGTGTGCCACTTCGCATGGCCATTTGCAGTTCACAATGAGTGCTAAAAATGGAAGAGAAATATATTATTTCGTGAGAAATTTTAAATATACAATTTAATTGAATGTAAAGTCCTTATTTTGTCACATTAAAAGTAGACTATTGGACATTCTTTCTTGTAGTTAGGGATTTAGGGTTCACAGAGAACCATACGTGATATACCACGTGATGTACGTCTCAGAATGCAAGAACGATTTTGACAATATAGAAATTTTAACAGGAAATAACACTAAAGTCAACACACTCTTGTTTGCTAATGATATAGTTATGGTTACTAATTGTGAAGATGACCTTTAGAAGTTAATATTTAAATTACAAATTAATTGTAAAATATTATATTTTAAAATATATATCTACAAAAGTAAGGTTTTCAGAGATAAACATCCCATACGAACAAAAATTGTGTTAAACAACATCAATATAGAACAAGTATTCAATTTCCAATTTTTAGGATGCAACCCTCCAAGAACGAGAACTATTTTTCATTAAAAATTGTGAATTTCTGTACATTATTTAATACAACTACTATGGTTTAGGCCCAAAGCATGTTTAAAAAATATTTCCCTTGTCAGTGAGGAGTGGTAGGGTGGCGTATACGTCCCACTCGTCCTTCGGGGATGATAATTGTACTGGGATGAAAGAAAATATTCAACAAGACGAGCTTCTATTTACCAAACACAAGCACTTATTCGGTACAATGACTACAATATCAGTAGCAAACAAATTACACTTTCCTATTTAGCTCTTTTAAAATGTTTTATGATGTCAAATAGTCGAAAATCAGTATTCGTTTGTTGTGTCTGGTTGTTGTTGTTGTTGTTGTTGTTGTTGTTTTTTGTACGAAACGGTATATTGCAATTCAAGCACAAACCATCGTCATATGTAAAGCACACTGACGCAACGATACTTTTGCATTTATCATTTGCACACCTTCTCATTTTATTTTCTCCTTTCGCAACTAGGTCATGATCAGCTCAATCGTGACGAATGTCGTCCGAAACTCGCGTTGACTTCTCCGATGGCAGAGCTGTTGGACTACTGATTTGGCAGCTGCTTTATATCTTCTGAGGTATGTGATGACAAAGTCTCTTCTGAATTGCAGTTAAGTGAGTTTCCTTTGTGTCTTCTTTATATCTGTTAAGATTTATTTATCGCTGCATCTATGAGTTATGTCAATATTGTCTAGTATCAATTCTTACCTCTGATAGATATACAATACGGATTTATATCATGATCCATTACATCTGTACCACACATATTTCTCTTGTATGTGCAAATAAATACTGGATTACGATTTTTTTATCTTTTGATGAATATCTGTTTACATGCTTGATTGAAGTTTCTCCGAATTTATGCCCGCACACTTTTGCTGCAACTGCAACCACACTTTTGTCCATCTATTTCCCAATCATTCTATGATAAAACTGCCTTAGCTTCACTCACCAGTTTATTGCAAATCAAATTATCCAGCGGACTACAGTGTTTTCATCACCACATTCGTCCCCAAGCGGTGGTATAATATAAATATCCTCTATCTCTATAGTCACATCAAGATCATCTCACCATTAATGCCTTGAGTGATTTCTTCAAGCAACTGAACTAATTCTGCGGTAGTCAGTCCATCTTCTAAAACGTTCAGTATTCCTCATGAATTTAAAAAATCTTTTAAAAATTCTGATTTTTGACTGTGCAATCAAACGATGTGAAAGAATATGAAAACTGTGTAGGCGTGAAAAGCAGAGGGAGAGGTTGAGTGTTACATAAACGTCACATTGACCTTTTCTCGCCTCCACAGCTTCTCGTAATAAGAAAAAATTAATTAATTTACATTTCTTTTAGAACTATTTATAAGAGATATAGCATTGAAATATATTGAATTTATGACAATATAGGCTACGAATTCAACTTATTAATGATCAGGATGCTGTTTGCTGTGACGTATATGACACTCATCCTTGGAGGGTTAATGATACTGATGTACAGCAAAAAATACATAAATTCTGGGCTATCTGCTGCACTATCAAAAACACTTGGAAAGAAAGCATGAACAGAAACAAACAAGTTTCATGAAACAATGGCCATACCTCCTCTCCTGCATGAATGCAGAACACGGGTGATAACATCTAAGGAAAACAGGAAATTCAATGCAGAAAAAATGCGATTCTTGAGGTATGAGAAGTTTGCTTCACAGTAATGGACCTTACCAGAACTAAGAATATAAAATAAGAATGGGGAATTACCAGCCCACAAGGAAAAGTAAATACTTTTAGAAAAACTGGATAGATCCTGATAAATATCAAGAACGAATAATGAGAGATTGCCCAAGCTAGCCTTTTACTATCTCCCAAAAGAAAAAGGAGAATTAGCAAGAAAGAAGAGAATGTCTTATCTAAATTTTGCCGGAACAGGCTAGCCTAACCAAAGCTGTTGCTGCTGCTGATGATGATGAATAACTTTAAAATAAGTTGAAAATGCAAAAAACCTGTCAAATACAACGAAGCAACTCCAACCTCCGACTAGTTTCCCGATATGTGTAGTAGTCTAGTGTATATATGTATATGTGTATATATAAACGGTGAAGATAGGACAAGGAAGAAAGAAGAAACAAACCGTTTGATAGAATACTGTCCGGGCATTAGCCCTGTGTTGACTGAAGAAAGCATGAAAAATTTCGGCGGCTGAACTTGACCTAGCTATCGTGTTAGTGTCGAAAATCCTGCCACCATCACATCATTTGTTGATTTGATCTAACTAAGCCGGCCATATTTTCGAAAAAATGTACACGATGTTATTTCTAGTTCAATTTTTCAGCTGAGGAGGCGCAGAGCATCAACTGGTGTCACAATAGTGCCTCTCACTGACAGGTTCTTGGTTCGAGTCCCGATAGTGGCAGGAGTTTCGACACTAGTTAGATATATAGGGTGGCCGCTGTCGGGATAATTATAGCGGCCGGCTGCTCTGATCGGTAGTTTTCCGTAGGTTCTCCGATCAATACCAGGCGAATGCCGGAGCAATATCCTACCAAACGGGCCACGGATCGCGTGCGATACTTCCTTCCCATTCCTTGTCCTATCCTGCCCCTTACACACACATACACATACACACACGCACACCCTTATATGTAGTACACTATCGCACATGCTGGGAGATCGGTCCGGAGCTTATAGCTTGTCGCGGCTGCGGCGGTGATCCGCTTGTAGGAGATATGTGGTTGGGAATAATCGCCATATCCGTCGGTATGTCGGCGCCAGATCTTACCATCCAACGGGGAAGACCACAGTCACTTCCTGAGCACACATCTTGCACTACACTCACGGGAATAATGACCTTAACAGTTGACGCTTCCGAAATCACGAGTAATTAATTAAACAATTAACCAAACAATGAATCAAACAATAAATTTATCCAAAATCAGTTAAACAACCAATCCAACAAACAATCAAATAATCAAGCAAACAACCAATCATTGCTTTTTATTTAAAATGGCCATAAGAACCAAAAATTTTACATTGGAGAGACCATTTGTAATTTGGGGAAACTTTGGAATAAAAAGAAAAATTTAGTGAATTTTTAAAACCTTGTATCTTTCTTACTATTTGCTTGAGAAAAATAAATATTAAGGCAAAGAATTGTACATAACCATTTTTGCAATTAGATCAACTATTAAAATGTTATTAAGCGAAAAAGGATAGAATATTTCGTATTTTTTGGCTACCAAAACTTTTTCCGAAGTATTTTGAGATAGATAACATGGAATTTTCTTAATAATAACAATATAAGAATCTAACTCACTTTTTGCAAGGTACAGAGAGCTATCGACTGCCCTATATTACAATTGACGCGTCCGGAAACAAATAAATTATGGAAGGAAAATTGGCATCTAATAGGACCAGTAAATGTTTACAATATTTTTAAGATGACTTATTGCCATTGCCATTTATAATAAAACTTTTACTTTTTTGTACTTTTATAACTGTACTTTTCCTTTTTACTACAACTTAAGTAAATAAGTAAAATCAGTAAATTTATTTATCGGATTTAACCTCAGTTATACGCCAGTATATAATTAAGGAAATAATCAACAATACTTCCACTTTCTATTCGTGCTTTGACAGCGTTATCTGAAAGCTTCTTTCTTTTGTGAGAATAACCAAAAACTTTCAAGGTAACTAACGAGAAAATACACTTCACCTTTTACCAATTATCTAGATCTATTAAATCAAAGCTTATCACTCTAAAAACAAGCTCAGTCACTCTAGCTAGATATTACAAGGAAATAATTACAAAATTCTGTTCCTCACAATTTATGGCAATTACCTGCCTAATGAAATAGCCACAATTCGAATCAAATCAACAAAGAAAATATATGTGAATTATTTACAATTAATATGTATGTCAAAAACAAATAGATGATTAATAAATTTCGGAAAAGAAAGAAAATGTCTGTGAATGAATAGAAGCGTTATGAAATAAATGAAAACGCGTGTAGTCGTATGTCAATTACGGCGCACACGTGCGCGTGCACTCGTGGGCGTGCACTCGTGTGCTTCGCTAGCACGTGTGGTCGGCGTTGCAGAGCCGTTTCGCTTCCCAAGGGAGTGAGAAGGACGGTCGGTCGGTCTTGTCCGCCACCCCCACCCTGCAGTACCAACACCCTCCCTTCTCCGAGAACACTTTACGCAATGGCAAAGCCTCGGAGTAAACCTGCCTAGAGTGTTTTTCCCGCCTTCGGAAAAACTCAGGTAGGATGTTGACGCGTGTCTGTTCATGTTAGTTGTTTTTCTCATTTCTCTTTTCTCATTGGTACTGTTCACCTTTCTCAAAACTGCCTAGTCATCTTGATTATTTGAATACTACCTACGTTTTTACGTAAATGTTGTTAAGTAACAACATAATTTCACTGATAAACGAAAACATTCGCAATCAAATTCATAAAATTACATATACATACAGTATAGTTTCACTCTTCAGTTGCAAGGAAACTCATTTTCCTGCATTTTTATTTTCTCGTATTCGAGATTTTGAATAAAATTCATTAATTTTTTGGGGTAATTTACTTAAATTCCCAAGCGACAGTTTCAAGATTTTTCAAAAATGGCTCTAATTTTTTTCTTTAAACTTCTTGTAAGATGAATGTGGCATAGGTCCGATTTTTCAATGTTAAATTTGAATTTTCGATAATTGCAAAAGTTCAAAATGTCTTCGGCGTCTTCGTACAACTATAAAACTGAAGATTTATATTTTTCCTTCAAATGGAATTAGTTCTCCTTAATTACTTATTTCGTGACAATCATGTGCAATTTTTTGAAATTTTTAGTAATTTTTGATGCAATATTACGTGAAGTAAGTGCAATATTAAAAAATATCAGAGACTCGAATTTCTCAAAAAAGGCTTCATTTTTTAAACTATTGGTAGAGATGGTACTAAATGTACTGTATAAGATGGCGTAAACACCATTTCCGTCTATGTTTTTGTTGTTTCAAAAATTACACAATTTGTTTGACTCGTTTCTCACGTTGATAATATTTACATTACCAGAGATTGTTACCAGCGAATTTATATATGTGCTTCAAATGGTGTCTCAAACGTTTCTTGAAAAATCAATACTTTTCGTTATAATGAGCTCAAATGTTCACATTTTCAGAAGCGATCAACCGCCGTTTCTTTCAAAAATAGCTCCAATTTTTTTCTTGAAAATTTTTGTACGGAAAGTGAAAAATGCACTGTATAAGATGACATAAAGGCCATTTTGTTTTTGTTTTTCTCAAATGACGCAAATAAAATTTGTAAAGATATTTCTCTCGCCGTTAATGTGCACATTTGCTGCGATTTGTGAAAAATTGATGCATTTGGGATTGGAAGTCCTTCAAATTACATACAATGAAATTTTTCGAAATCTCAAAAGTTTTATGGGAAAAGAGAAAGTTATGTAATGCTGAAGGAAAAATCGATTTCGAGATTTCAACGGAAATACATATTGGGCCAAATACATTTTCGTTCCTGATACCAAAACCGTGTTTTGTGTTGTTTTCATTCTTTTTGTTTTAACAAAACGTCCGTCCGTATTCCATCCGTCGTGTTCCAGCAAGGCTAACATCTAAACTATTTTAAAGATTTTGCAAACAACAATATTAAATAATTATATTTCACTATGAATTCTAGAAGGCGTGCACAGATAAGGAAGTTACATTTACGTCCAGAAGCAAAAGAAGGGGCCATCTCAGCATTTGCTCAATGGATCAGGGAAACTGGACGAAAAACCTGATCGAGATGGGGATCATTGACCCGGAGGCTGCAGTACAATACTTGTTACAGGTTGTTTATACACTTTTGTACAGTCCAAATGGTAAATAATGCATTAAGTATCATTGTTAAAATTAATGTTACTTTCCTTGTGATGCTCAGTATAGTCTTTAATTGTATAGAAACAGTTATGCAAATTAAAATTTTTTAAGAGCTGTTGAATTTCTTCGAGTTAATAGTAATAACTTTTTTTGAAAATATATTCCCGCTCTCAAGCAAATCTTTTTGACAAAAACCCCTTCAAAGAGTGGACGGTTTTCCAACAGTGCAAGGGGCATTGAAAGGTGTCAATATTGCATTACAGTACATACAGACAGGGGACAGTGCAGAATCAAGTATAGCGAGAGCTCAAAATCTGGAGAAGATTGCAAGGAAATTACTACAGAAAAAGTATGAAAAAAAGAACTGACTGAAGAATTGATTATTTAAGGACAAATAATTACATTGAAATTTTTAGTTCGTGTTCTTAATGTATTTTGATGTATCTCTGTATTAATAAAATGAATAGTTATGGAAAAGTTCTATTTCATTTTGACATCATCGAATATCGTGAACCTCTGATATAGTGAACTAAAAATGTTAGTTTCCAGAAGTTTACTATAACCGGATTTGACTATATAGGGACAAGATTGATTCAATTTTTCGTTTCCAGGGATCGACAGTATGAGTTTTCTTATGAAAATTTGCGTTTTTTCGAAATATTTCAATACTTTTTCTAAACTGCTTAAGTTGCTGTGAGAAAGTAACACGCGAGAAGATTCGTAGGCAATGGCTAAAGATGCTGCTATTGTGAACGAAATGTAAATACTACAATGTGTAGAGTAAGTTACATGATTGATTATTGTTTTTATCTATACATAAAACTTTAGTGACTAGTTGAGTAAAATAGCTGAATTCTTTTGCGTAGGTTATGCACTTTAGTTTCAAAATACAGCTCTGTTGGGTTAACTTTTGAATAACCTGAGTTACGAACATACTGTAAGCACACATACTACTTAATTTGTGAAATACCGATTATTTCGAAGATGTAGATCAAAAGACAAAAATTTTAATAACAAAATAATAATAATAATAATAATTATTATTATTATTATTATTATAATTATGATAATAATAATAATAATAATAATAATAGTAATAATAATAATAATAATAATAATAATAATAATAATAATAATAATAATCCGACTTGTTCGAAATTTGTTTGTAAATCAGTTCTAAATGTCTTGTTTTCTTCAGAAAAATGCTCTTTCTTCTTTAAACATAGCATCTTGCGAACGCTTACTAGAGAGTTTATTTTCTATTTAAGTAGTTGCCAAGTTGGAGATTCTGTTATTTGTCTTAGAACTACGTAAATGTGTTTTAATTATTTTCAGAGTGCTCATTATGAATGAGATACAGCGACACGCAGTTGCAGGTCAAGGACATTTCACTTTAAACCTACGCACGAATTCAATCAACTTACGAAATGAAATTACATTAATCAGATCCTGTTTGATTTTTCCACGGTGCAATATCACTGGGAAATTCACACACTTGCCGTGATACCAACCCATAAATGCTTAAAATCAACGTTTTTTAAATAGTCGTCTTTTATTAACAGTTAACTCAATGCTAAATAATGTGAGGGAAAAAAGAGAAAATTCTCAAGATTATACTTAATGAATCAGTGACATCAGAATTCTAATACTGAAATTTGGAATAAAATAAATGTATTACTGGTGATGTTCGTGATACTTGAAGGTAGGTGCTCAATGCCCTCTAGCGGACATATCCGTAACTTCCACGCAAGATTGTGGTGAAGAGAGCACCTGCCGGCAGGAGTTTAAATTTCTTATAGAGTTGTAAGGCCGGCCTAAACTTCTGTTCAAACACCCAGCCAGCCTACTCAATTCGCGCTCACATCCCCGCTGCCAGTCCCTGGCTTACAGTTGTCTTAGGCGTTAGGCGGACGAGTCTCCTTACTTGCAGAGCAGTACCATATCAAACGGGCCACGGACCGCGCGCGATCTGTCCTTCCTCTTCCTTGTCCTATCCTCTCCCTTTACACACACACTTACACTAACATGCACTACACTACCACATTCTGGGAGACGGGTCGGGAGCATAGAGTTTGTCCCGGCTGGGCGGTAATCCGCTGGTGGGAGAGTCCTTGTTAGGGGGAAACCCCACTAGCCGACGGTAGGTCGGCGCCGGATCTCGCCATCCAGCGGGGGAAGATCACCGCCATCTCCCGGGGAAAAACATGCACCACACTAACGGGACTAATGACCAAAGCAGTTGACATGCCCGGAAACACGAAAAAATCAATCAATCAACCTTACTCGCAGCACCGGGTGCAGGGGATTACATCGCATTGAATGTGCATAAGATCAGAAAAATTATCTTGGTGCGCGTACGTACTGAATTAATGGGCTAAGAACGACATAATGAACCTGCAATTTTCTTTTTGTATTGAAGATATATTTCTCACCTTTTTCAAGATTCTTAAGGATAGCTGAGCCTACTCTGCCTACGCTGACGCAACGCCACTGATTGCATGCATCGCTGTGGTACTACCTGATTTGGCGACGCATGCGCAGTAGCAGTTAAAAACGTACTCGCTTGAGCGGATGCATTTGGAAAAGTTTAGCCAAGTGTTTTGGGAGAGCATTATATAATGTTGTGGCGATAAAGGAGTCTATGCAATATTCGGTTTTTTATACGATTTCATTTTCTCTCTGATTCTAACGTATATGCAAAATCGAATCTATTACTTATTCTCTAAGTAAGAAATTACAGTATTTGAAATGTGTGAATGTATGCTAAACATGTGTTTACGAGTAGTTCTCGCACAGGTTTTGAAAATGTGTAACGGCTTCCTGCAAAGTCTGTGGGATGTCTTCCCTGGCAGTTTGACAAGTAGATTAAGGATATAACAAAACTTTGTGTCGTGTGTTGCTTGCAGTTGTTTTGAAACGTATTTAAAATATATAAATATATTTAAGACGCACAAATGTTATAATTACTTCATTTTTATTATAATTTTAAATGGGTTTTCAGACGGAAGAGATTCGCATAACAGGGAAAATAATGAAAGAAGAAATCTAAGTTTTCAAAACACATGTTTCCCGAGAATTAGGTATTGTGACCGCCAGCCTGGGTAGGCTGGTGTGAATCACATCCACAAAAGTGGAAGAATTTGAATACTCGTCTCTGTAGGAAAAGAGTTCACAAAACTTGCGCAGCTCAGCGACGTTCGTCGGGGAAGTTGGCGCTGGCCTTGACACGAGCGAACTGGGAAGAGGAGAAATGAAGGGTAGTAGAGGGGGAAATTCAGTGGTTGTAACAGTATGTTCATTCTCACTTGCGTCCTGCTGCTATGTAAGATCTCTTGAATTGCACTTGCAAATTATATACGTTACAAAGCGGTGGATTGGAAATACTAAAGGAGGTGGAATAACTGAAAAAGCTCTATTAAAAGGCATATGATTTTGAATTTATGTTGAAGTAGCTTCTTTAAATTTTCTAATGCTAGTTTAGAGAAATTGCATGAATATGACGAGAGTAAATAACCATAGTAACACGTGGCAACTGATTTTCGACCTTTTTTGTTAATTTTATACTGAGTCCAACGGTCAGAGAAAGTTGATTTCCTTGTATCCCGTGGGTAGTAAAGAACTTATATGGAGTCCAGCCCTGGCTGCATATCATCTGGATTCGGAATCATTGTACTTCGAGGCAGGATATAATCAGCCATTCTCAAGAAAAGTAATACATTTGCAAAAATTTCTGAAAGTGATCATCTACTAGTCTTATGAATGATTAAAAAGCCATGTGTCTTGTAATGGAATAAACAGATGCATGAATTCTACTGAATGAACAGTAATAGAACTTTGCATTGATTTACGAGAAGATAATCTCTCTAAATTTCATGTGTGGTAACAGTTTAATTTGTAATAGAGAAAAAAAAATTAATTCAATGATGTAAACTAATTATGAGAGGGGAACCATAATTAGTTACATTACTTGATTGACATCGGCTCTCAGTGCCTGACTAGACAGTTTAGACATTCTTATCTTTATTTTGATAGGATTAGCACAAATTTAAACTCATTTCAAAGTAATTACTGTTCGATTCAAAAATTGTAGTCAGTAAATAAATGTAAAATAAGTTCATGTTAATAAAGGATATTTTTAGGTGAAAAAGTTCACCCTGAAAAGGGAGAAGTAAATTTAAACTTCTTTTCAGAGTTTGTAGAAGCATTGAAAGGGTATTATAAAGCACGAAGGTAGTGATGACTGGGTTTAAGAGTTATTCATGAAATTTTCGAGTTTTTGTTTCTGGGTATTTTCACTTTTGTGTGTTTCATGTTGTGTTGTGTATTTTCTCGGTTGTATTGAATATAAAATAATTGTTCAAGAAGTTTGAGTGTTCAGTGTTGCAATCGAAAAACGATTCCTCATGAGCTGAGTTCATGAAAGAATCCTCTAGATTTTTAAAGGTAATAGAATTGGAGAACGTTCAAGACAAAAAAATTGTCTCTAGCAATTGTTTTTTAACGACTGGCTTGTACTTCATCTCAGGGAAGTACGGTAATGGATGCTCCACACACTGTTGGGCCGATACAATATTACGGTGACGGTTACAGTACATTTAATAATTTGTGCGGTGTAGGCAGAATAATATTGTATTTCAACCTCTACAATTAAAAAATGTGGCAAGAACGTGAGAATTTCATTGAAGTAGGAATCAAAATGCTCGAGTTACAAACCGGGAGCGGTAGCTCAGTGCATCAGCTGATGTCACTGCAGAGCCTGTGACCGGAAGGTCCTAGGTTCCCACTCCCCACGGCGGCAGGATTTTCGACACTAGCTCATCAGCTACGTCGAATTCAGTCGCTGCTTGGAGGAAAATTCTAGCAGCCAGCTGCTCTGATCGGTAGTTTTCCGTGATTTCTCCGATCAACACCAGGCGAATGCCGGAGCAGTACCCTACGGACCGAGCGCGATCTGTCCTTCCTCTTCCTTGTCCTATCCTCTCCTCTTACACGCACACTTACACTAACATGCACCACACTATCACATATTCCGGGACACCGGTCGGGAGTTTAGAGCTTGTCCCGTCTGGGGCGGTGCCCCGCTGGTAGGAGAGTCCTGGTTAGGGGGAAACCCCATTTGCCATCCAGGATCCATCCGGATCTCGCCATCCAGCGGATGAAGATCACCGCCATCTCCCGAGAGAAAGAACATGCACTACACCAACGGCCGAACTAATGACCGAAGCAGTTGACGCACCCGGAATCGCGAAAAAATCAATCGAGTTACAAGCATATACATCCAGCACTTCACCCGCGTGCGGTGGGTTGCCTAGCTGACGCCTACTCACGCCAGAGTGTGCAGAGAAGTCGCTCCCTCTGGCGACGATGTGGAGAACTTCACAGGTTTGTTTTCCCTCTGCTGCGAGCTCTCGCATACTCTTCCAGCCAGCCAGATGTGTTGACAGATGGCGCTTATGTCTGTAGAGATGCTAAATAAGTGTTCACGACGTCTGGGTGAAGTGAAAGATACGTGGAAGTCCAGTTGTCCAGTGGCTCCCCTGGCGGACGAAACGGGAAAGTCTGAAAAGCACGAGCATCCAGAAGAAACTTAACTTCCAAAAATGTATTAGAAAGGTTCAAAAATGTTTTCGTAAAATATGCGATTTCCAAAAAATAGCACTTTTAAGTCATTTTAAAAGTGAATATATCTTCCCACTAGAAGCGAACATCCTGTGTGTTTGGCATCCTGAGGATAGCTATGGGTTGAGAGTACCCCCAAGAATGACCTAAACTACCCTGTTTGTAGATTATGGCATTGAAACCTAACTCGCGTCCCTTACTGAAACACGAAAAACTTATTTTAATCTTCTAGAACGCGTTGTTTACGAGTTACGGAGGCATTCAGGAATGTTCGTCTAATCTTTTCCGTTCAATATAAATGCTGTCCTAAAGTAATATGTTCACCGTACATGAGTCTAGTGCTGTTGCTCCATACCATTTTCATCTAATAGCAAATTTTCTCCATGTGTCAAACGGCACATTCAAAAAATTACTTTCCAATTCATGCAACTCTCAACAATACACATTTATGTGAGGCATGCGCTTTCTATGGTGTAGGTACTGTCTACCAATAAATCACGTGTCCCCTTCTGGGCAGAAAACTAAAGAATTTTTCTACGCATAATCAACTTCGAGTTACTCCCACGTTTGTGATTTCGAAGTAATTGCAAATATCAATTCTATCCAGAATTTGTTTCCTAAATCCTAATTAATATATGTCTATTTCATTTGGATGAGACACTGTGGAGAAACAATATAAACCTAGGTTTGAGAGGGCAGTATTTAAACTACAATGAGTTACATGCAAGGAACTGATTTCCGGGACTTGTCAATTGCGTTTTTCACTATTAGAAATATAATTTCCTACTTTCGATATCCTAATGCGTGACCTGGATGAAGCAGTGATAAAATTTGCTTCAACATGGATACAGTGTACATTCCAGGGAAGTCGACACCTGACCGATGAAAGGCTGTTTCGCCTGTTTTACTCGAAATGTTTACCCAGTACTTCTTGAAGGAAGCCAAAGAAAAAGGAAATCAGTAGAAGAATTAATTTTAAAGCCGGGAGAGACAGATTATTACATTTGGTTTTTTAGAAAAAACATCCATGCAGAAATGAATACTGTAATTGAGCAGACTACAGCAGTACATTTTCGTTCTAAATAACATGTTTCCTAAATATGTGTAATGAATGTGTCGAACACATTACATAGTAAGGAACACATTACAATGAATATAAGAAATGGTTAACTAAAGATATTTTAAGAGCACTTGTATGCCTTCCAAAACTACTCAGCAATACACCAAACTGCAAAAAGTAAGATTAATGTAAAGGAAACAACACATTTTGAAACAAAACCAGAAAATTATTTGTGATTTCTATAATGCAATAAACGTTGATTTATTGCGGTATGTTTTGTTGTAATAAATACTCATCGTTGCTCCAAACATTTCAGAAAAAAATATGGACCGAGTACGCAAGAACAAAATAATTATCGAAAGAAATTTCACCGAAGTACTAAAATAGACTCAGCGGAAACTTTTTGAACAAAAATTAATGAAGGACACAATTAAAACTGGACAAAGGTGTGCCAAGGGCAAAATAACGATTGGTCGGAAACGTAAAGGACTAATATTTTGTTAACATTAAGGCCGATGATTAAGAGCGTTACTTTAATTTGTATTGTGAGTTAGACGTGCACCTGAGTTTGCACCAGTGACTATGAATTCTATTTTAATTTGTTTGATACAAGACTGAAGAGTACTTACGTATCCAACTGCGGCACACTTCTGGGGTTTTGTTTCGACTGTTGATTGACTTATTGATCTTTTCGTGATTCCGGGCGCGTCAACTGCTTTGGTCATTAGTCCCCTTAGTGTAAAGCATGTTTTTCTCGGAGATGGTGGTGATCTTCCCCCGCTGGATGGCGAGATCCGGCGCCGACCTACTCGGCTAGTGGAGTTTCCCCCTAACCAAGACTCTCCCACCAACGGGGCACCGCCCCAGTTGGGACAAGCTCTAAGCTCCCGACCGGTCTCCCGGAATATGCGGTAGTGAAGTGCATGTTAGTATAAGTGTGTGGCCCGTTTGGTAGAGTACTGCTCCGGCATTCGTCTGGTGTTGATCAGAGAAACCACGGAAAACTACCGATTAGAGCAGTCGGCCGCTAGAACTCTCCTCCAGACAGCAACTGCATTCGACCTAGCTGAAAAGCTAGTGTCGAAAATTCTGCCACCGCCAGGACTCGAAGCTAGGACCTCCCGGTCAGAGGCGCTGCAGTGACATCAGTTGATGCTCTGAGCTACCGCTACCGGTGTGTCGCCTGTTATCTATGCGACTTCAATGTTCCAAAAAAATGTCCTTCTTCCTTATTTTCACATCTTTTATCACTTGTTTTATGAATCGTACCCTTGCTAGTCTGTTTCCTAGTCCAATATGGCATTGTTTATACGTAAATAAATTAAATTATTAATTGTTAATTACTGAATTGTCAATGTTTTGCAAATCTAATTAAATCGTTCATTACTCATTTACTAATGCCCTCTTGTCTTTTTTTCATGTTCTCTTATTTAAAATCTTACATTGCGAAAGTGTAAATTATTTTGTTTCTCAATTGGCTTTCCGTAAGTCACAAATATTTAGATCATTCACACTTGAGATAAATACAACTCACCTCAATATATTATTACGTGGGTATGTAATATTACTTACACTAAGTAAGAACTCCTTTTTACAAGAAAGAAATTTGTTTTGGCTTCTTTTATATTAGTGAAACTAGTAATACCTTGGCACTTATTTGTATTAATTTCCATGTCGTTTTCTCTGGTCAAGCTTTCAATTTTGTATAGATCTACTTGTGACCCCTGTATGCCTTTGGTATCTTTTATTTTTCCGTAGATTATGCAATCATGCTTATTAAAGAAGTGATTCTAAGGGAAGGCTTGTTGTGAGGCACAGTTTACGAATGCTACACTACTAGGTTGGTAGTTTCATTGTTAGTGATTCCAGACACGACAACTACTAAGGTCATTAGTTCCGTAAGTGTAGTACATATTTTCCTCGGTAAGTGACTGTGATATTCCCCTCTTGATAGCCAGATCTGGCGCCGACCTACCGTCGGCTAGCGGGTTTTTTCCAAAACCGGAATCTCCCACCAGCGGGGCCCCCCTCCCCGTAGCCGGGCCAAACTTTCCAAAGTTTCCGACCGGTCTCCCGACATGTGTGGTAGTGTAGTGCAAGTTAGTATAAGTGTGAGGACAGGACAAGAGAGAGGAAGGAATGATCGCGCGCGGTGCACTGCCTTAGCCGGGGAAGGTCGTGGCCTGTATTTTTGGTTTCTGCTCCAGTATTCGCCTGATGTTGATCGGAGAAACCACAGAAAACTACAACCGGCAATAGTGTCATGTTCTCACATGCTTATCACTGTCTTTTGGGGCATTGATGGAGTACGTCCATTTAAATTATTACATCACACTCTAAAGCCGCGTTTCCCGCGAGTTCGATTCCAGAAGAATTGTGCACAAAGTTTGCCTTGGCACGATAACACACACCTACACACAAGTGTCGCAATAAGAGAAGCACCGACAAAAATGAGTTTGACTTCCCCATCCACCAGTACGCATTTAGACCCCTCCAATTTGCATCTCTTTCAGACAATGAAAAACGCTATTCACGGAAGAAAGATGACACCTTTGAAGATGACATCTTTGAAGATGACATCTTTGAAGATGACATCTTTGCAGATGACATCTTTGAAGATGACATCTTTGAAGATGACATCTTTGAAGATGACATCTTTGAAGATGACATCTTTGAAGATGACATCTTTGAAGATGACATCTTTGAAGATGACACCTTTGAAGATATGTGATCTGCAAAGTGAAGGAATGGCTACGTCGTCGTCAAGAAAAGACTTGATACTGGTAAGGCATGCACGTCCGTGTTTCACGTTGGCGCAAGGATGTACAAGTCGAGAGAAATAATGTTGGAAAATAGAGGTAGTAGTATAATAACCATGTGTTAATATTGTGGGAGCAAATTTCAGAATCATTGAATAAATATTTGGGGCATTACTTTCTGACATAGCCTTATTTCTTTCGTACATAGCCTTATTCAAAACCCAATTAATTTCGTAATAATTCCGGAATTTGATGTAATCTCTGGGGTTGCGCGGCTAAACCACTCAACACTGATGGACTCTCGAATCTGTAATGCAATGCATGGCGAAGAATGTCCAGAAAAGTAATTATTATATTAATATATTAAAGTTTATGGTCGTAAACCGTAGCCTATAGTCCTACAGAGTTTTAAAGGAACCTAGCACAAACGTTTCATCGATATTGACTCAGAAGATTTAGAGATAATAACGCTGTAAACCAACGACTTTTTTATATATTAGCATAGAAGATATAGATAATTACAAAGATTTTAATATCTCCCCCATCTTCACCATTACATATGATAGTGGTGATACCCTCGATACCACCTCTATCACCGCTGCCGCCGTCGCCACCACCGTCGCCACCGCCACCGCCACCGCCACCGCCACCGCCACCGCCACCGCCACCGCCACCGCCACCGCCACCGCCACCGCCACCGCCACCGCCACCGCCACCGCCACCGCCACCGCCACCGCCACCGCCACCGCCACCGCCACCGCCACCGCCACCGCCACCGCCACCGCCACCGCCACCGCCACCGCCACCGCCACCGCCACCGCCACCGCCACCGCCACCGCCACCGCCACCGCCACCGCCACCGCCACCGCCACCGCCACCGCCACCGCCACCGCCACCGCCACCGCCACCGCCACCGCCACCGCCACCGCCACCGCCACCGCCACCGCCACCGCCACCGCCACCGCCACCGCCACCGCCACCGCCACCGCCGCCGCCACGCCGCCGCCTCCGCCTCGCGGCCGCCGCCGCCGCCGCCACTGATCAGAACCAGTAGCTGCACCTATTATCACCGTCACCACCACCTACCATTATGAGTAACGATGCCTTGCAGTCCCTCATATGTTTTCTGACAAGCTGACTAGTGTCATTCGCAGGTCAGTGGACTTTGGACTTAAGTATCTCGAACGTTTCCTCTGTCCAGTTATTTTGAAACCGCAGGAGTTTTCTAGTTTATTTGAAATACGGGTTGGAATTTTTGTTTGTTTGAAAGAGTGATTTACAATATTCCTTGTTATTGCCTTTAAACTGGATTTCCTGGATAATAATGTAGAGAATTGGAACATGCATTACGAATTAATATAGAATTAAATTTATTGATATCATTCACGTAATATTTTATGCTTAAGTAAAATATTAACAACCAATCATATCCTTCAGTATTATATTCTACATCTTCAGAACATTACTTTATTTAAATCACACATGTATTATATGATTTAAACGTGAAGCAATGAAAACGATCGCTAAGTACTGTATTTATAAATATTATTTTTAGGTAGCAATGTAAGTCATTCAAGGTACAAAATAAGAAAAAACGCAGTTAAAACAAGTTTTATATGATTTGTTGCTCATGGAATTATCATGTACAATTGTAATTATTATGAAGAATTTATTGCTTTTTCATTAAACACAAAAATAGCCATTAGATAGGCTTAGGTTATAGAAAAAGTCAGCAATAGTTCAAAAATAGAATGTATGAAAATATTTTACTAGGCACCTGCAATACGAATATTTTGTATACAATTTTTTATACAAAACTGAAGCTCAATGTATATTCCTTCGATGACTTCCTGTGAATGTTGAATTCAAACTTAATTTGATATGCTATGTATCCTCTAGGTCTTTCCGGAAAGTCTGTACATTTTCCTGGTGCGTTTTCCCCTCTGACGATGGTACGGATCGTCAGCAGCCGCTGAAAGATAAACAGGGATGATCTTGGGCAACGGGCAACTATCTTTTCTGGGTTTGCCCCACGCTGCTTAGCGTCTAGCGTCACGCCTTTTGTTACACTTTCTGCATGTCTAAATCTACCGATTTATTCGTTGTATTGTTCATGTGTGATTTATTTCGCTTTTAACTTAATTTCTTTACAAATATCTGCTACAATTAAAAAGAAATGAACTAAATCTATTTATAACAACGGAATGTGCACCCAACAGCGTTGCAGAGGCGATTATAAAGGGTGAGAAAGAGACCTCATAATTTACCAAATTTTGTTTATTGTTCTTAATGACTTTCTCCTTAAAGGTTATTTCTATTCAAAGATATAGTGTCGTGTAACTGCTGCGAGAGACAAATGTATTAGTTCCTACTTCCTCGAAAATTGGGAAATCAGTATCACGGAGTGTGCATCCTCTTTTGCCGGGTCCCTATCTCCATCTTCGTGTGCCCTCTGTTACCGAAGTGAGGAGGGTGAACGTTAGAAAATACTTGAAAAAGTACCATGGAACAATGAGTTTAATGAGATATGTTTTTGAAAAATGTTATTCAGTAATAAATCTAAAATCAAGTTCGAAAAAAAGCTACCGGGGAGACAAAAGCATGTACTTTCATGCATTATGACAAACGTCTCCGCTATATTATACTAGCGTCTACCCAGCGCGTTGCTGCCGCAGAAGAAATAATGGTAGAAATATCGTTTGAAATTTGAAAGAACTATCTTGTTCTTTATTCTTATTTAAGAGTTATTTTATCTTTTTTCTCTCCCTCTGTCTCCCTCTTTTTCCCTCCTCTCTTGTTCCCTCCCTCTCTTTTCCCCTCCTTCTCCTGCTTTGTTTTTCCTCTCTTTTCTTCCTCTCCTTTTCCTCTCTGTCTCACCTCCCTCTCTTTTCTTCTTTCTTCCCTTTTTTTTTTCCTTTCTGTCTCCTCCCTTGTCTCTCTTCCCCGTCTTTATCTCACTTCTTTTTCCCTCTCTTTATTTCCCTCTCTTTATTTCCCTCTCTTTATTTCCCTTTCCCCTCTTTTCCTTCTTCCTTTTTCTCCCCCTTTTTCTCTTTCCCTCTCTTTCTCGTTTCCCTCTCCTCTCCATCTTGTGCTGCTCGCTCCTCCTGTCCTTCTCAACCTTGCCTCACGTCACACGGTAACACTCAGCAACAATGAAGTTCAGGCGTGTTAGAAATTGCGTTTAAATAAAGTGACATTTTGTGCTGCAGCGCCATCTAGCAAAGTTTCAATAATTTTACTATGCCTATATCCTTTCTTCATGTGTAAGCAATAAGTTGACAAAGTTTTATCGCATTCGGTGAATGGTACGGCTATGCGTACACTGCGGTTCGACCGCATCGCTGCTGGCCTCTGGCGGAATGTTAGGAACCTGCCTCGCAGCGACAGGCGAAAAATTATGAACGTGGGACATCTACCAGCATATTATTTAAATTGTTCATTTTCTGTATTTGCGTTGAATTAATCTTTATCAAACTTTGCAAGGACACAGCGTCAAATCCTAAATAAGAGCCTGTAAATGTTTCATATCAATTTGTGCACTCCTTTTTGTGGAATCGATGTCGATTACATGTCGTTGAATTCACTTGTATAAGTATAGATTACTTCATTAACCTGCAAAAGAGTTTTCAATCAGCTTTTCAAATTCTATCGGTCCGCGTATTTTTTGAACACAATAATTAAGATAAGGACTTTTACTGGATTTAAATTTATTCTTCACCGTTAGCTCTTTCATAAATGTCAGGTACATTTTTTGAACATTTTAGTAGTTTTCGCGCAATTTTGAATGAAATAAGGAACAACATTTAAAAAAACAAAACAAAAACACAGGCATTACTCAAACATTACTACAAATGTTTTTTCTTCAATCATTTTTGCACGGATAAGTCTAAATGTAGGCCGATATTAACACCATTTTGCTGTATTCGTTTGTGTGTTTTTCTTCAGAAATTACAAGAATATAATTTTTTTGACATCTCTCTCACGTCTTTAATATTTACATTGCTGGTAATGTATTCATATACTTGCCTTTATAAGTATATGTGATTCAAGTGATGTCTTATAATGTTTCTCAAAAACTCAAAATGATTTCTGTGTAACTCGAAGTGATCTTAGAATTCCGAATTTATTGAAAAGCTCAAACTCCATTTCTCAAAAACGGCTTCAATTTTTTCTTCAAACGTTTTTACGGCTAGTGCCAAATGTGCCCTACAATAGCCAATTTTTCTGTTTTCTTTGGTTTGGTTTTTCTCAAAAATTATGCAGATAATTTAAAATATCTTTCACGTCATAAATATGCCTATTATTATTATTATTATTATTATTATTATAATGCCATTTCTAGCCATCTTTATGCATTTTTGCATTTGTGTGTAGAAGTACTTCAAATGTCTTCCTGCAAAGTTTGTTTGAAATCTAAAAGAAAGCTTCAAATCTCGCATTGAAAGTAATATTCCAACGACATTTTCTTAAAAACTTCTAATTTTTTCAACAAAAATGTTCTTACAGGATGAGGATTTGCTCTGATATAATATTCTTGATATCGCATTTTAATTCTGTGTGTGTTCGCTTCTGGGCGGCAAAATATTTAGAAAACGTGAAAAAATGTAGTTAGGGCGGCAATAGATGGCAACTGGGAAGAGAAAGGAGCAAAACCGAAAAGCTAGCGGAAAAAAAATTAGGGCGAATCCGGTGGCCGGGATTGCTAAGGCAGTAATATCGTAGCCATATGGGACCGAAGGATCGCGGGTTCACATCCAACCTCGGGCATGGTTGTATTTGAGCTCGTCGTTTCACCACTTATTATCACCATATCGTTTCATCTCCACAGTTACCATAACATTAACTCCAATAATGGTCGTTAATGACCTAGATGTTGATGCAACCTTAAATAAAAAAAATAGGAATCAAACTACTTCGAGAAAGTCTGTGCCATTCTGTAACACCACTAGTTTCTTCTATATTTTTGGCCGGGTCTTCTAAAGGAGGGATAAGTCTTGAAAATGAAATGAAAAACTTAAAACGCTCTTGACATGCATTTTTAAAGTGTTATATAAGTGTGTTTCTTCACTGAATGAAGTTTATATTTTTAAATTCCAGTAAATGAATGAATAAACAGATGGAATAATTCATCTATTACAAACTGTACTCTAGCAAGAACAAACTTCATTGAATAAACATTAAAATATATCCCCATAGGATAAATATTTATTGTTGTTCTTTTGGATTTTAATAAAGTGAAGTCGCAATATCATTTTGGGCTTCATCTTGGATTTCAAATAATTCAACGTAACAGAAGACAGACGTCTAGTGAGCAGGTAGTGTAACGTCGTAGACTCTCTCATCTCTTTGTGAGAGACGGTTCCGCCTGACGACCATGACAACACATTGCCATAGTGCGTATGAACACATGAAAGTTGTTATGAGATTCATCGTCTGTTTTTCCGCAAACGACACGCGGATGATATACGCCCTGTTCATGATTAAGCTGTCTGTGTATATTATGTACAAAATAAATGTACATGTTTGAGAATCCTGTCGTCTTACCCATCACGTCGCTAGAGTAGCAGGTGTGTAGTGGCAGACGTGTAGTTGGGATCACGTGTGGCCTTTCGGCCGCGGCGAAAGGTCGTGAGGAGGAAAGCGTCTGGAGACCTGCTTTAGCTCTCCTGTCCGTACTATTCTGCTCTGATCAGAGCGTCGCACGATGAGACCAAATGGAACTAGTAGTGCTTCAACTAAACGTACTTTCTCGTATTATTTCGTATTTGAAGGCGGCGATGTCACTGCAGTGCAGCTTTCTTGTTGTCTTCAAATGTTGCGGCATTTCCAGAAATTATATCGCTAATTTTGCACATTGTAGAATATTCAAGATTTCGCTGAATAACACTCAGCAATGTGTTGTTTAGCCACATGACCACACAGTTTTTGAGCCACATGACCACGAGTTCGACCCAACTCCGTTCAAATTCACTTACGTTTCAAATAATTCTTTGAGGTATAATTGTTGAGTTTAACTGTATCACCTGATACATTGTCATGCGATACACATTTTCAAGCTTTGTATTCTTGTGTCCTACAAAATATGTGATATGTATGAATTTCGAGCCAAATTTGACCAAAATGTGACCTTTTACTAAAAACTGTCCTTAAAAATATGGTAAATATACGCATTTATGGCACAATTTGCCCAAAATATGACCTTTTACCAAAAACGATATAAAAATGATATTATATGCACAATAAAAATACACTTTTCTAATCGACAATATCTGGATTCGTGGATAAATTGTATTAAAATCCACTCGAAGGTTCAGAAAAAATATAACTTGTCATTACAATCCGGGCTCTAGTTATAACTATTTACCATTACTGATAATTTTTAAGATTACACTCTAGCTCTAATTATTTTCATTTAATTTAAACTTCTTTTCGGGCTAATTTTTCCTGCTTTTCATTTTCAATCTTAGCTAAGTATAACTCTTTTCTAGCTAAGTATGCTCGTTCTTTTACTTTTAAATATTCATCTCTCTTTTTCTATCTTGTTTGTAATCTACTGACTATACAAGAACATCAACATCACGTATCATCATAGTCCTCATGATTTAATGGTAAGTTCTAAGTTGCGTTGTGTATTCTTTTCCAGCGCCATAATAGCCTCCTAGATTATTAGCCCTCCTAGCCCTCCAGCCCTCCTAGACTATTAGCCGCTTCTATCAAAACTGATTTAATCAACCATTTCATGATGCTAAATTTTCAACAAATATAGAATATTTAATAATACAAATAGATTGGCCCAGACCAAATCCAAAATAATTAAAAAAATAGCAGGCTTATCTTGACTTTAATAATTAATAATGTCGGAATAAAGTTTTTGACTCAATTCTCTGGTACGTTTATGCACCGTTTCCCTCTTTTATTTTCATATTCACGACACTTCTTCGATGTCAATCGTCCGTAAATTTCACTTCTCACTTGTTTGTGAAAATCTCTGATCATATATTATTTTTTGAAACACTTTGACACTCTTCTATCGATGCCAGTCTCCATGGAGCTATGAATGCAGGGAGATGGCATGACGCCACAAACTTGAAGCCACCTCCGCCATATTGGAGACTCCAGAAAGAGTTTGTAGCATAGAGTGCTCTGTGGCTTGTAGTTGTTCTCGTGTTTAGTTGTGTTGTTTGGCATGGTCTTTAATATTTAAAAGCCTTTTTCTGAAGAGCTACCTTTTTGCAACAGTTCGTTATGGTTACTTTTGTCGCTAACGGTTGTACAAACCGTACCGGAAAACCGAAATTTACCTTCCACAAGTAAATGGCTACTCAACCCAACTTCCACAAGTAAATGGAACATTTATTAACTCTTGTAAGTTATTTTTCCTGAATATTTTCTTAAATATTTCCTTCTGATCCAAAGGGGAGAGCTTTGCGAATTACAGCTGCACGAAGAGACAATTGGTAGCCTAGCAATTACTGCAGGTTATGTTCATTTCCAAGAACACGATTTTGATAGAACTTCTTTATCGTGTGTTCTTTATCATGTGTTTGTCGTACATGGTTATTGTTAGTTTACATACTCCCGCGTCACGAGCAGCTAATGAATTCTTTGATATGTCGTAACAGAAGGTTGATTGGTTTGACAGACGTGTCTTGGACCCACCAATATGGCGGACTGGCTTCACTTGCTGAATACGGAAGAGGTTAGTAACTGCACCTTTCATAGCTCCGCGCCAATCTCACTTCGATCAGTACTACCAACTTGATAATTACGTGTTAGCAACCACTGATAAACAACCTTGTACATAAGATGACGGTTAACTTCTTCATATATACATATCCGTTCATAAATTTCCTAGGAGTAATTAACAGGAATTACTGTATGTTTAAAATTGCATACTATCTAAATTGTATACATCTATATCTCTATAGTGTAACGTGTTGAAAGTAGAGGTGATATTTCGTCCGTATTTGTCATCAAGATATTATACACACGCCCTCCTGTAATAAAAACACAAGTTGGAAATGTTTTGGATGTCATGAAGACGGTCGTCGTAAGAAGACGCATGAAATCAACAACCAGAAAGAAAGTGGACGTTTTGGAATGAGGACGTAAATGCTTGATAGTTTTTAGTCAGAGGGGCGTAAATCTGTGAAGAATTTGGATGTAAGGAAGGCAATGCGATTTTAGCAGTTTACTTTAGCAATATTACTGAAAAGTAAATGTACTACAAAATTTGGGAGAGTCATTAGTAAAGTGTACATATAGAATTGGACATAAATAAAGGGCCTCTGGTTAATTGAAAGGTTAAGAAGGTAAATATAGGTACTGTTCTTGAAATCCTGTTGATTATTAAATTTAAATTTCTATTTTTTGTTTGCAAACAGTATAGTGCCAAGTTTTATTATTATTATTATTATTATTATTATTATTATTATTACAAATAAATGTTTCTCTTTTATTTTGAAATTGAAAGCGTTTTTATTTAATATTTCATTAAATCACCGTATACAAATTTATGATATAATAGAATCATCGGCTCAAAATAAATAATTTAGGGGATATTTTTGTTTTCCCCAATATGTATTTTTAATGGCACAGTAAAAACCACACACACACATATATAATATATATATATATATATATATATATATATATATATATATAGTGACATACCGATATGTCACGTTAAAATAAAATAACATTTATTTGTAGACAATATGGTGGAACATGCATTACGAAATATCACGAGAGCTAGAGCTTAGCAACGACCGTAAATAAACAATGTAGTTTTTGTTTTTTGTAAATGCATTAAGAGATGGCTTGATGCCGAAAGTAGAAAATTTGGGATTAAGCGAAGAAGTTTAGACGATCGAAAGGTCAGCTACACCAAAATATAACGAACGTATGGATTGGCTGGGTGAGAGAAGGACGGTCAAATGTTATGAAAAAAATGAAGGTAGTTTAATACGAAGTCTTCGAGGGGTGAATCATGCAGGAAGATTTCATTCTGACCGGCATCGCGCTTCTGAACTGATCGTAGGTTCGTGAGAGGGAACGAGTATAATCTAGATAGTCAGAATTGGGTTATCAGTGAAATTTTAAGGACAGTGAATGATATTGTAGATATTTTCATGTGGAAGTAATATTAATGTATAAATTGGAACTTTGTCGGGAGTGGTAATCGAGTTCGGGACTATGTCATAGGACGTAATCGGGACTGATAATTTTGATAGTTTGAGACCAGCTTGGATAGGGGCAGAAGAGGATTTCTTGGAACTTTGGACTACGGCAAGCTCGCAAGATATTTCGACTGAGAAGTCTACGAGGGACATCAACGAAGAATAGATAAGTTAACGCGGTATAAAATTGTAAATTCAAAGATATCTTGATCAAAGGCCTAACATCAAATCATTTTATTAAACCCACTAAATTGTTTGCTAAAAAGGTAAAAATAAACTTTGTTAAATTTTGTTCTTTAGAAAAGAAAGTGATATTTCATTTAGTCAATCCAAACAGAAATGAACTAGGAATAGAATCATTCTATTTCAGATTCCCAGCTGCGCTGTATAGTCGGCGGATCCTATAATCCATTATAAAGGTAATAAGGATTTAATATATCGTGACCCATTGACCCATCAAGCCGGACGCTAAGATCTTTGGCGGATATTAATGTAGAGAAAATGTTGTATATCTCAATATATATATATATATATATATATATATATATATATATATATATATATATACAGTATTAATGATTAAGAAGTCAATAATTTTACTTTATTACAATAAACACTAAAAACTAATTTCGCGTGAAAATTAACGTTAGCTTCAAGGCCATACAAAAAAATATGCAAATCTGGAATTTTCCACTTGAAGCGTGCGAAAAGACTCACAGTCGAGTTTTTATCAAAATTCAGAACAGTTATTTTATTAGAACACTGCCAATGAATCAATACAACAAATGTAAATTATGAATTTGCTTCTAACACCTTGATGAATTCCTGCCGATTTGAAGGGAACGCAAAACTTGGGGGCAACAACTCAGAGCAGAACCTACGAATTTGCATTTGAAACCCAATCGTGTAAAACACGAATAATTTCACTTCGTGAATGTTGAAAATGGAAACCCATATATCATTATTGTTGGACATAATTTATCGTTTAACGCACGAGTTCTATGATCCTTGGACGTTAAACTTCCGACAATGATTCGTCACTAGGAGTCACTTTTTTCGATGCATGCCAAGAAACCATTATCCTTGGCATTACAATCTTTTTTGAGGCTACATGACACCAATCCTGCGTGCGTCCGATAGTGAAAGCCTTTGACCCCAATAAAATACTGTAATTCTTTTTTTTCCTGGAATATTTTTTGCATTTTCTATTGTTCAGTGTCAATCGCAAATCTTTCAGCTTTCTTTCAGGGCCAAGGCTGCCTCTGCAATCCTTATGACGTCGCCGACTGTTCGGGCCGCAGTCACGACCGCCGGTAACTCGAGGTCATGGCCGCTAAGGCCAGAGAGGAAACCGCAGTTTTGAGACAAGAGTATGTATGTGTTCGTGTTGTCCTTACATGTTCTTCTTACAGTTTCCCCTACTGTTGAAACCGTCACAGTCGTCGTGATATGACCAAGTTATTAAAAGGCGTCCTTCAGAAATGGAGTTCTGAATAATTATGGAACATTTTACATTGTTATAGGTGTTTTGGTTCGTAGTGTAGTAATTTTACAAAAAGTTTATAAACATGATTATTATTCATAGTGACAGCCCTATTTAAACAACTAGTGCTTAGAAAAAGACTTACTAAAGAACATCATTAGTTAAATTTTACCTTTAATTAACTTTAGAATTATCAATTTTCAATTTTAATTAAAAAATAAATAATGTTGGATATTCACGATTAGTTAATTTTCATACCTAGAGAATAATAAGAATTAATGGTTTCAGAGCAGAGAAACATTTATCAAAATGTAAATAAACGCCAATATTCGTACCGGGAGCGGTAGCTCAGTGCATCAACTGATGTCACTGCAGCACCTCTCGTAAAACTACATTATTGAAAATTGAGATTTTTTTTCTTCAAATGAAATTTGTTCTTCGCAATTAGTTATTTAATGTCACGTATATTGTTTTGAAAAATTATTCGTTTTTGCGAAAGTTGAGTGAAGTATTGGCTATTTTAAAAATAAGATTTTCTCCAATCCTGCTCAAAAATTTTTTGTCCACACTTTTTCTGAAGCGGTAAATCCACTGGATAACGTGCTATATAAACGGCATAAAACGACAATTCGACAACGAGAAAAGATAGTGAGTATGGTACATACGGTTTGCAGTCTTGGGAACTAACTAGCATGTTAAAAAATTGCTTGTTTTTGTAAAACAAATCAAGTACAGTACAATAATACCCATAAACCAAAATGTCTAGCTCTACTATTGCATAATTCTTGTTTAATGTTTTTTTCATTTACTCTCAGTATTCAGTTTGAGTTGCATTAGATCACAAGGTGTATTTGCAAGTTTTCCATCTTCAAAGACCTACGGTGGTCGCTGAGGATAATTTTATATCTGGAAAAGCTCCTCTCTACGTCACATGACGTTACGCGAGCGTATTTGAAGGCGGCGATGTCACTGCAGTGCAGCTTACATGCTATATGAATGGCATAAAATGACAATTTGAGGCGCTTGACGTATTATAGTCGCCATGATTGTACCGGCCCGACCCGAGGAATGAGTGGCCTCTGCTGGCCTTTTGTGAAGCGGTTATTCGAGCGCTTGTTCCTTACTTGTTTTTTCTTTGCACTTAAGCTCGTCCAATTTGGTGGGAATAAAAAATCTCGGACACGGTACATTTGAAATGTGCACCCTTTACTCTCAACTTACACCAAGGAAAGTTTATAAACTTTCAATTGTCTGTATTCGAGATTAGGCCCCAAATATGACTTAACTCCTTCGTTTTATGTGTAAACACTATTGATGAATTAATTGGCCACTCACGCGGTTCGTGATACCAGGACCTTGCTTAGAAACAATTCCTTGTTATTTATTTTGTTTTTTGCTTTGCACTTAAGCTGGCCGAATTTGGTGGGAATAAAAAATCTTGGATGCGGTACACTTGAAATGTGCACCCTTTACTCTCAAAATACACCAGGAAAAGGTTATAAACTTATAATTGTCTCTACTCGAGATTAGGCCTCAAATATGACTTATTTCTTCAGTTTTACGTGTGAACACTGGTGATGAATTAATTGGCCACTGATGCGGTTCGTGATATCAGAACATTGCTTAGAAACAATTTGTACTTTCCTCGCATCCAACATGTGCGAGAATGACTAATATTGTATGATAAAGTATAGTAATCTTCACCTCATTTCACAACTGACGTGAGTTAATTGACCCAATTTCCAAGTGTATAATTAGAATAAGTACACATGGATGTAGCGGGGAGATACCTTCTTGCAGGTTACCCTTCTTTGCAGAACAGGTTTGTGCATGCGATCTGAAATGTTAGCTTGCTCTGCTCAGGCACCTACTTCCTATAGCACACGCGCACGCTCGTACCTACTGACACATGTACACACACTTTCATACGTTTGAACGCACCCATATACATTCTAGCCTTCCCACTCACTATAATTAAATCGAAATCACTCCCGCATCCATTAACGTGATACTTCCAGGCATTTCGAGGAGCATATAAAGTAATAAATAATAATAATAATAATAATAATAATAATAATAATAATAATAATAATAATAATAATAATGACAATAATAATAATGACTATATGAATGTATTAGATTGAATATTGGATTTCGGAACGGATTGGATTACGGATATTGAAATTACGGAACGAATAAATTATTTAACGTGTTCCCAAAATATTCTACAAAGATCCATACTGAGACAGAATCATTTCGTATTTGTAAATTCGTATTTCCTCGCCATCATATCCCGAATACTTAATATTGCCATAACGAATCTGGTAAATACTTATTTAAATACTTAATCTGTTTACCAATGCTCTGCTCAGAAATATCAAAACACTGTTTAGATTACTGAATTGATATGCATGTCCTTGGTTTATTCGCAACATGCGAAGAGTTTTGAAACTAAATACGTTTTGTTGGTTTGCTGATTTGCTTTGGTGTGTTAGTTTGTCTTGATGCATGGATAGGTGATGAGTGAGTGAGTTGGTCGGTTGATATTTCCGGCCACGGCATTAGTCCAGTTAGTGTGGGGAATGCTCGATCTCGCAAGGTGGCACCGGGTGCGGTAGCTCAGTGCATCAACTGATGCCACTGCAGCGCCTCTGACCGGGAGGTCCTAGGTTCGAGTTCTGACGGCGGCAGAATTTTCGACACTACCTTTTTAGTGAGGTCGAATTCAGTCGCTGTCTGGAGGAGAATTCTAGCGACCGGCTGCTCTGATCGGTAGTTTTCCGTGGTTTCTCCGATCAACACCAGGCGAATGCCGAAGCAGTACCCTACCAAACGGGCCACGGACCGCGCGCGATCTATCGTTCCTCTTCCTTGTCCTATCCTCTTCCCCTTACACACACACACTAACATGCACTACACTACTACATATTCCGGGAGACCGGTCGGGAGCTTAGGGCTTGTCCCGGCTGGGACGGTGCCCCGCTGGTGAAAGAGTCCTGGTTAGGGGGAAACCCCAGTAGCCGACGGTAGGTCGGCGCCGGATCTCGCCATCCAGCGGGGTAAGATCACTGCCATCTCCCGAGAAAAAAAACATGCTCTACACACTAACGGGACTAATTACCAAAGCAGATGACGCGCCCGGAAACACGAAAAATCAATCAATCAATCAAACGTAGAACCTGCAAGAAAGGCGTATATGAGTCTAGCACCCATCACCCGCTTCAAAGAGGTCTTCCATGATTTAGCAGTGAAACCGCTCGTGCCTCGTCTTCATTTCTCCGCTCGCAAACAGCTTGCCTGCTTCGGGAGTGAGCCGTCAAGAACGAGGTGCGTCTTATCTGGCAGCGCGAGCGCAGCGCAGCGGATGCTCAGCGAGATAGCGGCGGCGCACGCGCCAACACCCGCTCCCGCTCCCGCGTGGGAAGCAGGAAGGCGTCTCACGTTATAGAAGCATTTTCCTACAAATGATCCAAAGTGACTGTTCGCTAACCAAGTGAACATCGTGTGTAATTCAGAGAAGTATCCCTTCGCCGCGACAGCTGTTCAATATCTTTGGTTCAACCACGCCTCTTCGTAGTGTTTTGTGATGGCTCCCGTAAAGACATCACTGTGCAGAAGTCTGATAGCGTTTTCCATTCGTTGCACTGAAACCCACCCTAGTGCAGGGCAGAAACGTCATCGCTCCGCAATAGTGCTGCCCCACACGCGTGAAGGACAGCTACGAATGAAATGGATTCCGGAACTGAGTCGGTGCTTGTGCGCTACGCAGTGAAATTATACACAGCTGTTCTTGGTCAGTCACACTGACGGAACTCGAAAAATAACAATTTTGAATTATAATCGTCGTTATAATTTTTATGAAGTCTTTAGATAATTCTTAGTTCTTAACTCATAAATTATTAACATGTGATTTCTTTATTTAAAAACTACGAAATCTTCACATGCGTATGAGTCGTTTTTCATATTTCGAGATTTGCCAGTGATCGATATAGTACACAAGATTTTGAACCGAAAGGCTTCTGTAGAATTGTTTGATTACTGAAAAAATAAAAATATTAACATAAACATTTCCGCTGGTATATGTATGGGCGTGCGAGAAACATTTCTTGGCATATATATTTGAATAATTTTGATGATAACCCTTAGGTTACTATTTTTATTTTCACTTTATTAGCGTTTCGAAATTGAGACGTACCTAAAACACTTTAGTTTCTAAATAGCACAGGATTTGTTAATATGAAGTTATTCAAGGTTAAATTTTCGGAAAACACAATCTGATTTTCCGAACTCTTAAATCACAAACATTATTTTACGACATTTCTTGCACAACATAATATACTCCATCATTCGAAGTATTCCTGCATGACAGAAGATCCTCAAATGCCTTCACAATTTCACCACGAATCTAAATCAGCATGGATAACTTCCGTACCTAACCTCACAATGGCCCGGTGCACTGGACTGCACTGACGCGATCGTCAGTGCAGTTTAGTGCACCCTGGGTCCGGGTCGATGTGCAAATTGAACACGCAGTTCTTTGCACAGGTGCACCCTAGCAGTCGAATGGAACACGAAAGCTGCCCTGAGTGCGCACTGGGTGCGCACTAGTGCGGCGAATGGAAAACGCTATAAGAGTTTCGCTGACAATATATGTAACAGCTGTAGCATAGTAATATTGCTGGTTATTTGTTATCTTGTATATCTTTTAGGAAGCTGACTTCCTTCGAGGTCAAGATTTGGAGATGAACTGTTCAATCTGAGGCAGCACGTGAAAGATGTGTAAGAAAAACAGGAACGAAGTTAAATAATGTTAAATAAAAAACAATATTGTTCTCCTTGAACCTTCGAATAAATGTATTTGTAATATTTTAGACAACTGCAAATCTTGAGCGCTTAAAGGTGTGGACTGTATTCGTTTAATATTTGTAGGCGAAAAAAATTGCGCACATTTGTTGGGTGTTAATGGTCCTTCTTTATGTACTGACTTTTAATGCCTTAGATGATCCAACGAGGAATACTGCAGTTTCTTTTGTTTTCTGTATTTACTGTGCTACAATGTGTATTTCCTTAATTTGCTTCTTTAATTCAGCAAATAAAGGAATATAACGAATAGATACACAAGTGGAATATCGTTGAGAAGTCAATGCAACGGAAGTGGAACATCTCGAAAATTTCAAGTCTAGTGACCTTGATAAAAACATTGAAAATGTTTAACGACCGAAAACAAGTAAAAATTAAAACCACAAGGAACAAGTTGCCACAACCAGAATAAGAACCGAACGTTGTAAATTAAATCATATACACCTCAACAGGCGCAGCATCTTTCCTAACTATGATAACTGGAATGTTCCCTTTCATATGAATAATTTAAACAAAATATGTTCGCTGATTCTAAAGTTCGTGCAGGAGTATTTTGATGAAGAGAATTTTGAATCAATTCTTGTATCCGCACTTTATCAGGAAAAGGTTCTGAAATGCTGTATGGTTATCGATGTCAGTAATGAAATATTTTTTTTTGTATCCTCTAGTTAAATTTTTTTTCGTCAACCATGTAATTCGTTATTAGAAATATCATTTTCAAACTGAAATATCATCTTGAAATATAATGTATTGTTTTCTCGTAACAAACCTAATATTTGGCAAGGAACTGTAAAGTACTGGGTTGTATTTATAAAATTCAATAGCCTAAGCTTAACCATGTAATGTATTGTTTTCTCGCAACGAACAGAATGTTTGGCAAGGAACTGTAAAATACGTGGTTGTATTTATAAAATGCAATAGCCTAAGCTTAACCATGTAATGCAATGCAGTGAATGTGTATGCAATGTTCTTCTTCACTGTTCCGTATTTTGCAAAATATTAAATGATACCCGACGTGTGGCTTCAGTATTGATGAGTTCGGTTTGTAGTTTTGGGAATTTTCTGACTCGTAAGGTTCGTTACTTGACAACTCTTCTGCTGAAGTTCAATAAATGCAGTACACTAATACGATGACTTCTTTTCTCCGACCGCGATCAACGCTGTGTTCATCAAATTAGTCCGCGTCCTAGTTTACTTCTCGCGTTCGTGAAGAAGGGGATTGAAGCCACAGTCTGACGCAAATTAATTCAAAGGTGCTCAACTCAGCCTTTCATTCCCAGAGAATAACATTACACATTTCCCAGCCGAGCTGCCAGGAAGCTCTCGCAACCCAAAGCGTCTTGACCAAGAGGGGGAAAGAATTTTAAAAGTACGCAGAGATGACACTCGGTTATCGTCGAGATAACCGCAATTGGTGGTATTTCAAATCTACCGAAGTTTTTCGGAGGAACAAAAAACGTTTTCTACCTCCCCATATTGACAGTGGCTTTCACAAACGTAAACACAAGACAGAAATTACTTGTATGATTTGACTGAATAAATGAAAAAGGAAATCAACCATTAAAAATTATTAATAAATACATACACTATACAAACGGGAAATAAAATGTCGGGCAGCGCTCCTGGTCGTTACGTCAGTTAAAAAACTGTAGGAGAAAGAATACACTGTTGACGAATATAGTGTCACACAAGATCCAAACTATAGAGAAAAAGTAGCAGCCGAAAGGTTGATACAACCAAGGATGACTAGCAAAGTAGCTTGGTGTTCACATTCATTAGTAGCTTGGTGTTCACATTCATAGTTTTTCATATAAAATATCCCTCCGCGGGATTATTTCGTCTGAGCGCTGAGCGGCAAGTGGTAACAAAATAACTTTATATTAGAAAAAGCGCCGCTGGTAGCAAATTACGTTATTAAAGGGAAATTACATTGTTTCCGTAACTAGATATATATGCAGGAATGGATTAGAGCTGATAACATGCTGTTATCTAGTGGCAACTTATGATACCTTATCTTACCAATTTACAAGTTCACAATGTTTGTTTACAAACAAGGTGTTAAATGTTTGTATTACATTAATATAATTACTTGTATTACATTAATATAATTACGCCAATACCCAGGATACAAAACAGAATGAATGGAAATTTTATATCTATAATTACCTTATGAATGAAGAGAAGTATCATTAATTTAATTACTAATTAAAGAAAGAGGTGTAATAAATAAAAATAAACAGTGAATTAAAGTTAAAATAAAATTAATGATACAAATTCTTCATTTAATTAAAACCTTGTCATGGCCATGAGATATATATCTTAGATCTGAGATATAAAAATATCAGACAATAGTACTACTTGAATAGAGAATTCTCATGAAAAGTAAACGGTTTTTCCCTCAGAAAGGGGATAGCTTTAATATAATAGCATGGCAAGCAGGCGGGTTGTGGCGTTATGGTCAGACTGCCCGCCTTCCACCGCTGTTGTCCGGGTTTGTTCTCAGGCGGTTCACATGGTTGCGGCAGGTATTTTTTGCTATACTTCCGTTTCCTTTGCCAACATGCATTCCATCGGCTTGCTCCATTTCTACTACTATTGCTCCATTACTCCATTACTACTACTTACTCCATTACATTATGCTCGCACTTGTTCTTGATCCTCGAGCTTCCTAGTCCTCGCTCAGCCCGGCATAGCACTGCCCGGTATGAAAATATGAGCTCCACTCGGAACGTCACGGCTCAGTTTGCAGTGCTGCCCACCTTCTTCCTTTCCAATGCGGTCTTCCTAGCTTTCGGTCTCTCTTTCTATCGACCTGTGCGTACCATTTTCCTTCTTGTTATCCAATTATTTCTATAACTATTAATTATTTCTCCAGAATTTAAAAAAATCTTCCGTTGTTTCTCATAGCTATCTAGTCCAAGACGAGTTATTACGCCGAGTATTGTCAGTAAAGTTGACAGCCCTGCACTGTCGTGACGTAGACAGAACCCACCTCTCCCCGCACACCCCGCTGTGGAGTATAAAGATAAAGTGCGCGATTAATAATCATTCCCTACACTATGCTATCATTAACCACCGTTCTTCCACGGACAGTTAGAGATCCTGGATATTACCCTCGCATATTTTCTTGACCCATCGCTTCGTTAGTTGGCAAAAGAGTGGGGAGTTTGGATATTTTGACAAAAGGAATTTTACATCGAATTGGTAGTTTGTTTTTCAGAAAAAAATAGTTTATACTTCACAGGAGCGAACATTTCTGGTTATAAGATTTTGTCTTCAACGCTCGATGATATCGCTTATTCTTAATTCAACTAATTTTGGCAAAGGAGTGGGGGTAGGTATTCCAGGGTTCAATTAAACGTGCAGTTATAATACAGAGAGTAGCCCAACCTCCTCCAATGAATATCCTCTCACCCGATATCCCCGCCAGGCAGCAATCAGGAGCTGAAGGAAAATTGTAACTACTGGTGACGTCATGAAGATTTTTGTGAATATTAATATTGGTTTGGGATAGATTCCTGATTCTCAACATAGAATACCACACAGTTCCAATTCTCCTGACAATTGGATTTAAAATAGCGGGATCAGTGCAACAATGGAATGCGCTACTCTCTGTGTTTAAGGCCTCTTAGGTTGCATAAACGTATTACTCGCACAACGTTTCTTGAACGATGGATTGAAGTAATGCGGGTGGAGGGGGGGTATTAGTTACAAAGCCGACCACTAGAGTATTTACAGTAATGCTAACCTCTGGAAAATCAGTCAAACATGTTATGTGTGCGGCCAGGTCATCGCTCTGGATAGGGAACACTAGAGGTTTTAGGTGCCTCCCTTGACCCCTCGACCCTGGTAAAAAGATGCAGAGGTTTTAGGCGCCTCCCTTGAAGGACCTGGACCTGCCTCAGCTATTTCTTTAGATAATGGTAATAAAGCTGAACAGATGTTATCGACTATGAAAGCAACTAACTTCTATTTCGCGCCAACGAAATGTTCATGCTTGAAATGTTGCCATCAGTGCTTGCTGCGAGCTTTTGCCTTCAACTGTTCATTGCTGAAGGGAGGGGGAAGCAAGGTCATCGTTCAAGAAAAGTTGCGCGAGTAGTACGCTATGGAATTCATAAGCGTATTGGTTCTATAAAATGGTCTATGGCGGTAAAAAGTCTATCACAACCAAATAAGACTTATGGAACCTATAAAGCTTTCCATAACTTGTAGGTTCTGAAACGGTTCTACAAATGCTTATATATTCTACGAATACGCAACTTGGCGGTTTTTTTCGCAATGCTGCAAACTGCTGTTCGAGGTTATAGGTTGTTTTTGGCGTCCATATGTTGTGTAGTGTTGTATTTTCGTGGGTTTTTACAAGTTTTATTTGGTGTGTAGTTTGTTTTTTTTAAGTGTATTATAATTTGTTGAATATCAGTGAATGTTATATTCACACATTTATTTGGCGTGTATTATTGTGACGAAAATTATGGATTAAATTTGGTTATGAGGTTAATATCTGCTATGGTATTTTCTTCTTCTTCTTCTTCTTCTTCTTCTTCTTCTTTCTTTGAATTCTTTTCCTTCTAATATGAATCAACTTGAACAAATATGAATCAACTTGAAATTTTAATTTCTTGTCAAACTTTCTTCAACGACCAAGAATTGTATCCCGTGCACACACTGGGGTTTTTCTAACGTGGCGGCTGAGGGTAGTATCTCCAAGATGGAATTCGGCACGACTTTTTGCGTCATTCTCAGTCCTGGCGCAAGATGTCGCATGATTGCAACAACTATCAAGCAGTGCTGCAGATCAAGCGGCTCTAGCGGTAAAACTAAAAATGACTCAAAAAGTCGTGCCTAATTCCATCTTTGAGAGACCACCTTCAGCTGCCACGTTAGAAAATACTAGGTATACGTGTGCATCCAACCCCTTTTAAGGATAAATACTTTTGTACATGATACAATATGGCCAGAATGTATCATATACCCTTAAATTAATTAGTACAATGAATGAAAATAATAGTTTTTCAATTATACACTAATTCAAAGATTCATAAGAGAATAGTTCAGCCCACACTTAACACTTCGTTGAATCATCAGTGAATCAAATTTGCAGTGATAATGCTGAAATTCGGTTTGTTCTAAAGAATAATTTTCAGTTGTGAAAATATTTCTTTCCAATAAATAGCCAATGAAGATTATAAAAGTTAACAATGAACCAATAAAGAACAAGTTTCCTTGTAAGTACTAGTATTAATATCAGTAATGCAAAAAAAAATTGAATAATATAAATTGTTAGACTTAAATTATAAAACTCGTGTCATATTTTAGTGCCTGTCTATATTTGTCACATTAAATACCTTAACATTCAGTCTCTACTTGCATCAATGTGTATTATTTAATTGTTTAGATAGCAAGTTATTTATTACTTCATATTTCAAAGAGATATGAATAGTATTTTATAATGAATTATTATTTATTATTAATAATTAATCAACAAAAATTAATATTTAAAATCGAGAATGGAAGGTAAATTAATTGATTTAAATACTGTGACATACCAATATGTGGGACCTTGTATTGCGTCACATTTATTGTAAACAGGGTGAATTGTAAGGAGAGACATTTGTAAATATGGCGGCATAGCAACGGCAGACGAGTTGTCAAGGTCAACAAACTTCATTGCTTTGAACCACGGGGCGCGGCTAGTTGACAAAGTAAACTGTTTGGGGATTGGCCGAGAAAGCAATGACAGTCTGGAGCGCGGCTAGTTGAATTTGTAAGTAATTGAGGGATTGGCTAGGCATGGAATTGTTTCTGACAAGAAACTAGAAAGATGGACCGTGTTTTGTAGGGATGAAAGAGGGGAATACTGTCATAGTATGCAATGTTATTAATATTTTAATAAAATGTAAATTATTTTGATGATGGATATGGAATCAGGTAAATCCATTTCTATGCTTATTTACTTATCACTATCATTGCATTCAAAACCTAACGGGAATTCATTGGGTGTGTGAAATCAGAGTAATACTCTCTTTTAAGGGAATTAAAGAATGTCTTTAAAGATTAAATCAGAATTATAAAATATCGTTACAAATATATAGAACTTGGTATTTCAAATATTCTGAAAATGATATATCATAAATACGGACATTTTTCTCATATCAATTCAATCGGGCCACTGAATATTACTTTACTCATTTGAAATTTCCTTTAAAATTGGGTATGAATAATGGAGCTATAGAATAGCTCAGACTCTCTCATATTAGTTGTTTTCCTAAGGTGTTTCTTCTGGACTATCTTTTCAGTTTTGTCTCCACCCTCTTCCCTGCTGCTTGCTATCGGCACCAAATAAACTTTTTGGCATTTACTTTTTTCTTTTAATTTTTCGGTCCCCTAAACAAGAGAAACAAGAATTTCTAAAAAAGTTCTCCAATTTTTTAAAAATTTTTTAATAGGGGTAGTGGTAAATGTACAGTATAGTAAGCTGCCATAAATGCAATTTTGCCCCATTTTTTTTGTTTTAAAAAGATTACACAATTGTAATACTTTTGACAACTCTCTCACGTCGTTAACATTTACATTAAATTAGTGACTTTATTACAACAATTGTTTCAAATGACTTCAAAAGTTTCTCAAAACTCAAAAGTTTTCTGTAAAAATGAGCTCAACTTTCTGCATTTTCCGAAACTGTCAAACACCATTTCCCCAAAAACAAATTTTATCTTCAAACATTTTGTACAAATAGCGTTTGTATTACATACGTATTACATTATCTACGTATACATTTTGTACGCAAAGCGTTAAATGCACTCTTTGAAATGGCACAAAAACGATTTTACTGTATTTTTTTAATACGCCAATTTTTTTTAATATCTCTCACGCCATTTATATGCACATTTTCAGCGATTTGTTCATTTTATGGCATTTTTGAGTGGATGTACTTGAAATGACATTCAGAGAAGTTTCTCTCAAACGTTTTCAGTGTAAAAGGAGCATCCAATTTTGCATTTACAGGAACGCGTAAACGACGCTTTTCGTAAAAACGGCTTCATATTTTTCAACCAAAATTTCCCTTTGCGACGAGGTTCTACTCGTCTTTAATATTCCTAAAGTAATATTCCGGTTCTACCATTGGCAAACCGAAAAACTGAGAAATTTTCAAATTCATTTTGGGCGGCGACCAAAGAAAATAGTAATCTAAATAGTTCGAGAAAGTCTGTGCCCTGTATAGTCACTAGTCCCAACTTCTCTTCAGGAAGCAATGCAATATCATGTTTCTCTTTGATCTGAATAATGATCCTTTGGTGTTCACAGAAACCTTTAGACTTCCCTTTGTTATGCCACTATAATACTTGTGTACTTGGTTTTCCTGAACTTGTTTCTATATCTTTTGTTCAGAAGCGTTTCGCCGGTATATGACGCGCAAGTGGAGTGTTTTTCCTGAGCACCACTTTATCTAGATTCTCCTCTGGTGGAACCGTAAACAATAGCACATGAAATGCGCTTCGCCAACATATTCCGATCCTTGGGACAGACCAGAGGCTGATCCTACGTCAATGCACATCCCTTCCTCCTAGAGACATTCCATCCGACAAGAGATACGCAGGATGTGTCAATACGGTGAGACTCGCAACCCCAATTACAGATGATGAGTAATGAGTTCCATTACTACGGGTGAAAACCTAGTGATCATTACTTCTTTTCCTGGCCTTACGTTTGTTATTGGTCAAGAACTAGAACTTTCATAAATTATCTCCGCCTGCGTATCAACCGCAGTAATATAAACCATTATATAAAAATTTGAATTTTTAACATGTATTCGTAAATAGTAAATAGTTTTAAAAATAAAAACACAACATTTTACATACAAACATTGCTTAAAAGTTTGCCTGCAAAATACAAACCTCCAATTGTGATAATGAAGATGGCTCTGTATCGGTTAAAGTACTACTATTATCATTCAAAATGTTAACGCTCAACCTACCGAATAGTTAACTATATTGTGGAATTAAACATTTTTGCTAATAGTTGATCCGTAAATGATAACTTCACGCAGACATTTTACAGGGAAATTAGCAAAAAAATAACTAGAAGCTTTGATACAAAATCGTCATTTGACTTTCATGATTTTGTTCTTGAAATATCTGAAATAATTAGGAATTAGGAATTCAAACATTATGAGATTACTCCCGCCTGAAAGTAGGAATGTAAGGAAGTTGATCTTAAATGTCACGACTTTCCGGTGTTGTCCACCTGCACAGTGTGTCCCCAAATGTGCGGCACGTCAGTGGCCTCACTAATTTTCCTCCTTGTTACATGGATGACACTTTCCTGTGATGTCACAGACGTATCAGAATTCCTTTGCAGAAGAAGGAAACTCCGAAGTGGGCGGGTCTCTCAAAGATCACAGCATTCCAGGAAGGAGAGGCAAAGATATTTGTTTTATGCTGTGACGTGTGTTCTATGGTGTGATGATGAAAATTAAACCAGAACTCGATTTCAACACAGCAGTGAATGCTGAGATGTAATTGGCTAGCAAAACTTGTTTATATGTCTTAATAGTAAAACATTTGTAAAGAGGAAATTCTACTCACCTATTTGTTAATCCAGCGATAAACTATGTGTTTGAACTTTGATTCTTTTGAGAAAAGGAAAAGAGGAACTTCATTTTAGTTTCAAACATAAAGTTGCGTAACTTCGTGATTCCTATTTCGGAATCAGAGATTGATTTTGTTTTGCATCCTTTGATACCGGACGCGTCAACTACATATATCATGAAGTCCTGTAATTATATTGCATGTTATAATCCGGGAGATAACGAAAGTATCCTTGTGAGATTCAGCGCCAATTTACAGGCCGGTTTTCTCTCCAGATAACCCAGGACATACTTTTTAAGTTCTGAAGAGTCTCCTGACAAGTGTGGTGGTGTAGTGCGAGGAAGTGTTTATGTATAAAGGGAGAAGAGGGGACAAGGTTGGGGAAGGAAAGATCGCGCGTTAATCCGTGACCCGCGTGTCGGAGTACTGCTCCGGCACTCCCTTTGTACTGATCGAAGAAACTACACGGAAAACTACCGAGCACAGTAGCCGATAGTTGTAATTCTGCTCCCCCCAGAGGTTGAATTCAATCGAACAGTGTCTGCAGCGCCTCTGACCGGGAGGTCCTAGGTTCGAGTCCTGACGACGGCAGGATTTTTTACACTAGCTTTTCAGCTAGGTCGAATTCAGTCGCTGTCTGGAGGAGAATTCTAGCGGCCGGCTGCTCTGATCGGTAGTTTTCCGTGGTTTCTCCGATCAACACCAGGCGAATGCCGGAGCAGTACCCTATCAAACGGGCCACGGACCGCGCGCGATCTGTCCTTCCTCTTCCTTGTTCTACCCTCTCCCCTTACACAAAAACTTACACTAACATGCACTACACTACCACATATTCCGGAAGACCGGTCGGGAGCTTAGAGCTTGTTTCGGCTGGGGCGGTGCCCCTCTGGTGGGAGAGTCCTGGTTAGGGGGAAACCCCAGTAGCCGACGGTAGGTCGGCGCCGGATCTCGCCATCCAGCGGGGGATGATCACCGCCATCTCCCAAGAAAAAACATGCACTATACTAACGGGACTAATGACCGAGGCAGTTGACGCGCCTGGAAACACGAAAAAATCAATCAATCGAACAGTGTCGGAAAGGAATCAGTAGCGGAAGTCTGCAAGTCTTGTGGGAACAGAAAGGGAATCCGCGCGAGAGAGTAGGGCAGGCCATGACACCGTGCGGCGCGGAGCAGCGCGGCGCGGTGCGGTGCGTTAGCTCTCGACCCACTGCGAGAGATGAGGAAGGGCCGTGGGCGGCGGCTCATTCCTTCAACCGCAGCCACACGAACAGACACACTTTGGCTTCCAAACGCTGCCGCCGCTAGCTGGGGTTCCGGCGTCACAGATTCTTCCCCCGTAGGTCAGACTGTCTGCCAAATATTATGACGGTTTTTAGCAGTAGAAAAGTAGAAAAAATGTTGCTATTTCTTTAGGTGAACTCCTCATGAAATTGGCAAGTTATCGAGCATTCCATATTTAACCTGAGAATACGAACACTACGATATAATATATTGTAGATTATTTTTATATTATTATTTTGTAAGACGCTTTACAGATGGATGTCAAAAAATAAAGTTAAAATTCTGCAAAAAGAGGTTGCATCTGAAACGAAACATTTCAATATCAAAAATGAACAGTGACATAAAAGCTATTGGTAAAAGAAAAATGTGAAAATTACTCATCGAGGCCCTGTATTTGTGAATTATATTATTTCATTATTCATTTGATTTAATATTTGTTCTAATAACCATAATATTTCAATGGTAATTCTTCTCTATCACTTTTCTTTAATTTTCTGGGCGACCGCTAACATTTTTTAAATTAATTTCTTGGCGATACTTCTAAGGGTGGAAAATATGATTGTAGAAATGTTATTGATTGATGAATAGAAATTTATAGACCTTATTTTTCAGTAAATTTTAACAGTTGTTTAAAAGGATATTTTTCGGCCTTGGTGCAAGATTTAGTTTTAGAAACGTTGCAGAACGTTTTCCTGAGATGACAAATATAACTGGAGACCCATTAGCTCGATCTCTTAAGTTACTGTAAATTATAAGGAAAACATTTTACAGTAAAATAACGGATTCGTGTTTAACTTCACTGAAAATTACTCTAATCTTCACTATGAGACTACCTCTACTATTATCAAATCTTATATGAATTTGGTATTTTAAAGTGTATTATAAGATCTACCACTGTTATCGCGAGTATTATTGATACCATTTACACCTCTCTTTCTTATGCTTACTTATCCTGTCGATATGTAGAGAGATGGTCAGGCGAAATAGCGGTGGTTAGGCGAAATAGCGGTGGTTAGGCGAAATAGCGGTGGTTAGGCGCAAGCTTGTTGTTTCGATGTGTAGAGAGATGGTCAGGCGAAATAGCGGTGGTTAGGCGAAATAGCGGTGGTTAGGCGGAAGAGCGGTGGCTAGGCGAAAGAGCGGGTGGTTAGTCGGAAGAGCGGGTGGTTAGGCGGAAGAGCGGGTGGTTAGGCGGAAGAGCGGGTGGTTAGTCGGAAGAGCGGTGGTTAGGCGGAAGAGCGGTGGTTAGTCGGAAGAGCGGTGGTTAGGCGGAAGAGCGGTGGTTAGGCGGAAAAGCGGGTGGTTGGGCGGAAGAGCGGGTGGTTAGACGGATGAGCGGGTGGTTAGACGGATGAGCGGGTGGTTAGGCGGAAGAGTGGGTGGTTAGGCGGCAGAGCGGGTGGTTAGGCGGAAGAGCGGGTGGTTAGGCGGAAGAGCGGGCCTGATGGCCCGAGTCTCACCACATAAATAAAGTCATTATTATCATCATTATTATTACGCCTCTTGCAAACACCCAGATCGATAATCTTATCATTTCACACAGAAGATTGGTAGCTCAATACCACGATTTATTCTTTTTCTTGTCCCTCAGGTATTAGACACGTTAGTCTGTTGCGACTCGTTGATCTCTCCATCTTTTTGGGGGGTACATATGCTTCTTTTCCCTCGAGGTATGTAGAAGAGGTAAACGATTATTTCCCATTCTTAATGCATGGCCTTCCCCTTTATTTCTACGTTCATAATTTTTGTTGTTTAGATTTGAAATTCCAAGGTGTTCCCGAATACGAATCTGAAAAGTAAAATTAGGACGGGGAGCTATCAAATATTCCTTTAGACTATGCTTTATTTACTTCAAACCAATTGAGGAAGGTGAAGAAGAAGAAGAAGAAGAAGAAGAAGAAGAAGAAGAAGAAGAAGAAAATATTCAAAGTTCTTAGGAAATCGCGTTTTGGAAGTCGGAGGTATTTGTATTTTAGAATTTGGATTTTTAATTGGGGCGGTAATTTGCATTTTCGTTCTGGTTCCTTTGGGAAAGCCTTTACAGCCTATCTAATGGGAGCAAAGGCGACGAAGCCGTCGACCCGTCGTTCGCGATGAAGCGTTTTCCTTGTTCTGTTAGCAGCGTGGGAATTTCATAACAGTATCTTCTATGACCAAGAGTAACCTGAACCTAACTCTTTCGTTGCATGCGGGAAGGCAGTTGCCCGCCTGTTCTATTTCCCGATTATGGAGAGATGATATATGTTGGTATGAATGAGGACTAATTCATTATTTTGTATCCACTTTAAATATCATGAAACCTGTAGGAGGTTTTAGATTTGCACTTTGGATCTTATCACAAATGCATTTCTTTTTTCAGAATTTGCTGTAACCTTTTTGCATTTCTTCTTTAGCAACTATTTTCCGTTTAATTTTGATCGTAAGGGAAATCGAAAATTATCTCTTGACCACTACTTGTTATGCTGCCTGTGAAGAAGTTCACGCCCCGCAACTATTATCATGGAATGATTACCAAATTCTAAACTCATTACATTTGACTTAATTATCTAGTTAGTGTCGAAAAGCCGCCGCCATCGGAATTAGAAATCTGGGAACCCCAGGTTAGAAATGCTGAGTCCATTATTCCTTCAGGTATACTTCAGAACAATAATAATACTTTCACATATTAATTATTTAATACGAAAAGAAATTGATACACATTTTCCTTCTCGTGTACGTACGTATATGAGGGGTAATGTACGTAGTATAGAGAAAGTTATGTAATGCTGCGGCAAAAAAAGCGATTTTTCGACAAAAAAACTAGCATTCTGGGGTCCTCATTCAAGTGTTGATACATTTCTGTGGGATTGCCATCTTTTTCCAAATTTAATTTGTTTCTCAGTCTATTTTGGTAGAGCATTTTGACACTATACTGATTCAAGAGGTCTGTTTTGAATATTGATTCCTTGTTCTCTATAAGCTCATTGTCTTTTTGGAGCGGTTTTCTTTACATTCATATAACATAACTTTCCCACTAACATGTGGTGGTTGCTGGCACATTCAGGTTGTCTATAAACCCGCACATCCTTTAATAGTGTTTGTCTTTTCCTCCTCATTATCATTCAATCTATAATAGACTTACGTTGTCTTGTGGGATCTTCCCATGTAAATTTATGTATATCCTTATGTTGAAACATAGTATTTGTTACAACACATTCTTGCTCCCTACATAGATCAATAAGTCTGTTCCCATTGTCGTTTACCACATCTTCTCCAAAAGGGCCAACTACCTCTTTTTCGTGGTGTCCAACTCTACAATTTAAATCTCCAATGACAATTAGTTCAACTTGCTTGCTCACTTCTTCTCCCAACTCACAAAGAAAGCATCTTTTCCTTCACTTAAAGCATTGTCATTAACTCCATATACTCCAATGATAGTACATATTTTCTATAATAACACAAATTTCCACCATGGTGTGAAGGTTAGAAGCCGGTGATGATATGAAACGCTATCGGAAATGTTTTCTAAAGACGAAAGGCAACTCAGGAGTGAACAGCCAGAATTTTCGTAATTATTTTGATGTCAATTGTATATATTCTAATTACTGATTTGACATTATTATCCAAGCGAATGCACATAGTATTGACAACGGTGCGCTGGCAACAGTGCGTTGCTCGCTTCTTGGTTGAATTTGACGTTTTCAAATAATAGCTGAGGTGTTAGTAGCACAGAAAATGCAATATTTCAATATTACGTAGCCGTTTCCAATAACACAAGAAAGCATGTGCAGTTGTAGCACCACTAATCCTATTTTGTTTATGGTCATTGATTGTCACACCTGCTACAGATGTAAGAAAACTCATTTTAGCTAACATTATTCTACTCTTGATTTCGAGGAGAGTGTACACATTTCACACTCATTAACTCTATAGGGTACTGCCATGTCTTTATATAATTCGAGCATGGTTTATTTCTAGTTTTGTTTTCCAACGTTCTATGAATACCGCTTAATTTTGGGAGTTTGTTATCTACATCAACTTCTCGTTTAAAAGAGAGTTCACAATCTAAACATGTCAACTTACTGCATTGTTCAATTATTGATTGTCAGTTGAATGTGGCGTCACTGACGCTGAAAACTGTTTTAAAAGTATTTCACTTAAGTAAAAAATTTAAGTAAAAAATTTCAAAATGTCTTTGTTCAAATTAGTTCTTACAGTTTATGGCATTGCACATACTAATGAATGTTGTACCTAATAATGTTATACTCCCGTTCAAAAATTCCCAATACCCAGTGGCCGTGCGTGCTACCTCCGTACAAGATATGAACGAGTAATATTGAAATTTCAAAATTGTAAACGCCGTAAAAATACTTGCAGTTGGGGATGAGACGAAGAGTTAGAATTTAGTACAGCTACATTCTGTAGGTTTTTTTGCTAATACGAGTATACACAAAAATGCACATAAAATATCACGTCTCAAATGTTCTGTGTTAGGCTCTAATAAGATCATTTTCAATTAGTTCAGAAAATTCTGTCGCAAAACCTTGTAAACTACATTTGATTCTTCCCTGTATTAACTTAACACTTCCATATTTTTTCTCCAATTTTTGAAGAGATTTAACTTTATAAAATCAGTTTAATTTGTGTTCACTTGTACTTCTGCAATGGCTCTATTACTCATTTTGTACGCGAATATACATAAACGTTACAAGTCGACTTTTTGAATGTTTATGTAAGTATAAGTATAAGGTGTTAGTTAAGTTTAATAAGAATATGTCGTTAGTCACATTCATTTGAAAATCGGTTTTTGCAATGTAAATGTGAGAAGACGAATGTAAGAAACTAAATGTGTATTGATTCTCTAGCATTACTTACAGTCGGATTTTTCCGTATTTGAATTTTTCAAAATTAAAAAGTTCCAAAGCAAATACTATTTTTGGCTTTTGCAAATTATTTTTAAAACACAGATGAAAATTAAATGAAATCCGCCGCATGAATCATTGTTCCACTTAGCAACAATCAATGTTGCCATTCTCCTGAAAGAAACTTCTGGCGTCGTGGAGCGAAAATTGGTCTGGATACTAGGATTTAATCAACGCCACCCACATAGATCTATGTACTACTCGCGCAACTTTTCTTGAACGATGGATTGAAGAAATGCGGGCGGAGTGGGGGTATTAGTTACACAGTCGGCCACTAGAGTATTTACAACAATGCCAACCTCTGGGAAATGAGTCAAACCCACTACGTGTACGGCGAGGTCATTGCTCTGGGTAGGCAACGACAGAGACACTAAATAGAAGTTTAGGTGCCTCCCTTGAAGGACCTGGAACAACCTCAGCCATTTCTTTAGATAATAGTAATAAAGCTAAGTAGAAGTTCTCGTCTATGATAGCGAGTAGCTTTGGCTAGCTTGTTTCGCGCCAACGAAGTTTTAATGCTTGGACCGTTGTCATCAGTTGCGAGCTTTTCCCTTCAACTGTTTATTGCTCAAGGGAGGAGGAAGCAAGGTCCTCGTACAAGAAAAGTTGGTAGAGTAGTAGATGGCATCGACTCAATTCCCGATCTATCCACAAAGATCGCAGCGCTAAAACACGCGGAAATGGGAATTGGAAATTTCTTAGAATCCAAAAATTAGTTTTTAGTTCGCCACCAGGAGTCCGAGACGGGTCGAATGAAATATGTTTCGATTGGTGTGCGGAAAGTGGTGTAACCGTGAGTGACGGACTCACGGACGAACCCATGGACACTCGCAGTTATTCAAATACTACGTAGAAGTTTTTGAAAATGTGCACACAATTCACTTTTCCCCAAAGCACGTCATACGCAGTTTTTAACTGTTTTTTACGTAAAATAAATCAATAAATGAATAAACATAGAAATAAACAAATACAAACAAACAAACAAACACAAAGAAAGAAAGTAAGAAAGAAAGTAAGAAAGAAAGTAAGAAAGAAAGTAAGAAAGAAAGTAAGAAGAAAGTAAGTAAGAAAGTAAGTAAGAAAGTAAGTAAGAAAGTAAGTAAGAAAGTAAGTAAGAAAGTAAGGAGTAAGAGAGTAGAGAGTGAAGAGAGTAAGAAGAGAGTAAGAGGAGTAGAGTGGAAGAGGTAGAGAAGGGAGTAAGAGGAGTGAGAGAGTGTGAGAGTGAGAGAGAGAGTGAAGAAGTGGAAGAGAAGTAAGAAGAAATAAGTAAGTAAGTAGAAAGTAAGAGTGAAGAAGTAAGTAAGAAAGTGAAGTAAGAAAGTAAGAAGAAGAAATAGAAGAAGTAAGAAAGAAAGTAAGAAGAAGAATAAGAAGAAGTAAGAAGAAGTAGAAAGAAATAAGAAGAAGAAGAAAGAAAGATAAGAAAAGAAAGTAAAGGAAGAAAGAATAAGAGGAAGAAAGAAAGAAATAAGAAGAAAGAAGAAGAACTAGGAAGGAAAGAAAAGAAACTAAGAAAGAAAGAAAGAAAGAAACTAAGGAAGGAAGAAAGAAAGAAAGAAAGAAACTAAGGAAGGAAGAAAGAAAGAAAGAAAGAAACTAAAGGAAGAAGAGAAGAAACTAAGGAAGAAACTAAGAAAGAAAGAAAGAAACTAAGGAAGAAACTAAGGAAGAAAGAAGAAAGAAACTAAGGAAGAAAGTAAGGAACTAAGGAAGGAAGAAAGAAAGAAAGAAACTAAGGAAGAAACTAAGGAAGAAACAAAGAAAGAAAGAAACTAAGGAAGAAACTAAGGAAGAAACTAAGGAAGAAACAAAGAAAGAAAGAAACTAAGGAAGAAACAAAGAAAGAAATGACGATTGTTTATGATGTTCTGGACTTTTGCTCCGCTTACAGATATATTTATCAAACTATTTATTGAAATTTATTTGTCGGCAAAATCCAGCGTCATCATAAGTTTATTTATTAACTAGCTTTCTCATCCTCACACATTCTCTCAGTCTGCCTTCGTACTCATACATTGTACTTACCACAAAATGGCGCCATGTTGACCGACTGTTGACCGTGTTTATATAATGTGTTTAATCCATGTTACGTGGGTAAGTACTCTGTTTAAATAAATAATTTGAATGTTCAATTAGATTATATACGCCCTTGTATGATGTGACTATTCAATTCATATGTTAATTTGTTGGTTTAATTTTAATATTGTGGAGCCACTGATGATGGGAAAATCCCCGAAACACGTGTATGGCTGACTTTTGTGCAAAGTAAATTTATATAGCCTACTATTGTGGTTGATTCTTCTTATACCCGGAATATTTTATCATGGATTATCACAAGATATCCGCTGCCACTAAGAACATACTTATTCACACATTGTTTAAAAAATTCACACTCACTCACACTCGTATTTCCTTTACATCATGCTAGGTCTGGTTTCCGTAATTCTAATTTTATAATTGAAATTCTAATAAGCACTATGCAGTTTTCAAGAATTACTTTCCATACAATTGAATCCGTTTGTAAAAGGAAATAAGTCGTTCCGTAGTTCTGCGAAAAACAAACAAAGAACTAATAACATCTACAGTTGCTATCTGGGACGTTTATGTTGTGAAATTTTATTTATTTATTTTCTGATAGTCTTACCATCACCAAATCCAGATCCTATTTTAACAAACATCTTAACGGGGATTACTTCCACTCCTATTGTTAATATTGTTATATCAACCGTTGCCCTGCTATTCTCACAAATCCTTTCAAAGTTACGCTAATTTATTAAATTTACTGCCAATTTAAACATGGGTGTGACACACAACATATTACTCCTTCTTACCTCTTGCACGTGGACGTGTAATTCTATACAGAATCACGATTCCTGGAAGTTCTATTGATTGAAACCAATTATTGGATTGATGGCAACCAATATAAATTATCAGCTTTTTTCAACAAAAATATATAATTTATTCTTATAACCTGTATATTACAATTCTATTGATTTTATGTGAATTACTTTTCAATACATAACATTAAAATACCGTACGGGTTTCATTATAGTTCGTAAGCTTACTATAATACGAGTATCTTGATAGATGGCTTCTCGACTGACTAGCAGAATGTTGTCCATGAAATTCGTGGTGTGCCTATTCTCGCGTCCTTGCCTAAATTTAAAAAAATGTTCCAAAATTTCCTCAGCGATTGCTATTAATAGGACTTAATATTCCCACATAATTATTACGCGGTTGCGACTTTCCCTATCTGTGTTTCATACGAAACACCTACTGGCGACTGACTATATTCAGCTACCTACTGAAAAATTCTTCCATCTACCCTATTATATATCCCCTCGAAACACGAAGTCTAATTTAATTCCAGTTACTACATTAAGTTCCAGCTATTACACTAATTCCAGTTATTACATTAAGTTCCAGCTACTACATTAATAGAATATACAGTTACAATTTACACAATACCAAGCTCTCGAACTAATTATAAATTCTCGCCTAACTATCATTTAAATAATACACAGTCTATGCTGAAAATCCGTTCGCACCTCACGTACGTACGTTCGCTTCAATAATTTTCTACAGAATGATCCCATGCGTACCGGTAGCGGTAGCTCAGTGCATCAACTGATGTCACTGCAGCGCTTCTGACCGGGAGGTCCTAGGTTCGAGTCCTGACGGCGGCAGGATTTTCGACACTAGCTTTTCAGCTAGATCGAATTCAGTCGCTGTCTGGAGGAGAATTCTAGCGGCCGGCTGCTCTGATCGGTAGTTGTCCGTGGTTTCTCCGATCAACATCAGGCGAATGCCGGAGCAGTACCCTACGAAACGGGCCACGGACCGCGCGCGATCTGTCCTTCCTCTTCCTTGTCCTATCCTCTCCTCTTACACTAGCATGCACTACACTACCACATATTCGGGAAGACCGGTGGGGAGCTTAGAGCTTGTCCCGACTGGGGCGGTAGGTCGGCGCCGGATCTCGCCATCCAGCGAGGGAATGTCACCGCCATCTCCCGAGGAGAAAAACATGAACTACACTAACGGGACTAATGACCGAAGCAGTTGACGCGCCCGAAAACACGAAAAATCAATCAATCAATAATCAATCCCATGCGTCCTTTTACAATATCACAGCTCTCAACACCCACTCCAAACCTTTTTCACATGTGCGCGGGGCCGCGTCTATCAGCACAGCCCTACGACATCAAGCATGGAATATCACACTTTGTTGACCCATTGTCCTAACAACGCGTATTCTTTGACTTCCGATTTTGAAAGCAATGCTCTCATGAATGCCGCTTTCATTAAAACTAAACCCAGGATTCGTGGCTTATCACAATGTTCTGTACAAAAGTTATAGAACAAGTCGTTATTGATTAAGAAGAAGAAATAAAAGAGGTCATCTTCGTCAACATATTAGCTTTATTAAGATAGCCGGCTTTCGACGGCTTTGCCGTCATCGTCAGTCTATCTAGTCTATCTAGACTGACGATGACGGCAAAGCCGTCGAAAGCCGGCTATCTCAATAAAGCTAATATGTTGACGAAGATGACCTCTTTTATTTCTTCTTATAAGAACGTCAACAACACCAAATCAGAATTCCCACGTTATTGATTACTTGGACTACCAGAGTAGTTTGACAGTATCGATTGAATTGATGATTTAAAAAGACATAAGTCCTTGTTCCTAGATTCTGAGAAGAGAAATAACATCCACTGTTGAGATCTGAGACATAATGTTCTACACAAAGTTGTAGAACTAGTTATTGATTGCTTGGGGGTGCCCTGTAACTTCAAATTTGCATTTCTGTAATGTGCAGAACCGTTTTTATACATTGAACTTCTTTTATTTATAAAATAATTATAAATCATTTTAAAAACAATTACTTTCTTATTGTTAGACTTATGAAGCAATATAATCATAGAATATAATGATGTGAATTGAATCTTTTATTTCAGAAACCTGTCAAAAGCCAAAATTTAAAATGCGCTTTAGCGGTGGAATATTGTCCCATGACGATAGACACATCGCTTATTCCATATTTACCTGAAAAATATTCATTTATTAACTGCTTAATATTAAAAGAAAATTTTGAAATCGGAAAAACTGGGACACTTTTTCACAATTTTCTCGACATGATAAATTTGGCGTTTGACCGGTTTCTGAAATAAACAATTCAATTAACAGATTTTACTTTAATATACCGAAGAACCACCTAAGGAGTGTGAGTCAAGGAACGTATATAATTTATTGAGGCAAAGCCACTCATAGGCGATATGAAAAGCACAGGTGGCATTGACCGGCACTATATAAGTGGCAGAGACAAGAACAAAAGAGAGGCGAACGCAACTTTAGAATCGGGGAATAGACGAATTGAAGGTTGCAGCTAGAAAGAAAATTTAAATGACCAACGTTATAACATTAAATATTATTCGTATTAGATGCCCGTGAGCGACGAATATAAGGCTAATATAAACTTTGTACATTAGATAAAGAATAAGAACTAACTGGAAGATGGAAGAATTGTCACGGCGTTGTAGGGTGAAGAGGGAGTACCCAGGAAAAAGTAGTGCACGCGAAGAAATCAAAGAAAGGCCTTAACAGATGTGAAGATAAATAAGAAAAAGATCAAAACAGTTAAGGACTAAATACTTTTAACAGAATTTTTTGTTGTTGTCGTCCAAGTCGTTCATTAAATTAAAAAAGTAATATTTGAATGAAAAATTGTTATATTTTCTATGAAAACAAGGCTGGTTATTGTAGAAATATTGTGTGTATTCCAATACACAATTTTACAGGAGAACCTCTAGGAATTTGCGGTTCGTATGATGGGCACCTCAACGCACAACGGTTTCAGGGCAATGTAGTATCCAATCAAAAGGCAAGAATTGATAAAACGATTTTTATTCAAGACCTGGTACAATTGTTAAGGTTCTGTATCACCAGAAGAATGTACCAAAAGCGAAGCAATGTTATCGTTGTCCAGAAGAAGTCCTAAAATCAGCCGAGTCGTCAAATATCTACAAGAGAGTTCCGCTTTCGTTGCACAGGTCGTCGTCGTAGCTGATCTCCACTCTTCGCTCACCATGTCACTCGCCAGGATCCAATCACTAACACTGTCGCTCGGTATCTGCCCTGGCGTCGGGTCGGAGCCCTCTTATAGACCGCTACTGCTAGGGGCCCGCCGACTAGCTGCGGAGTAGGGGCGGTGGCGAGTCCCTACCCCCTTGCTCGGGCATGACGGGCGCGCGCGGACAGTCCAGGCCGGCTCGCACCGGTTGCCTTCCACTCCCGCCAGGGGCGGTAACGTCCCGCTGACGTCATTCGGCGGCGGCTCCTTCAAATGCGTGCGGGCGGTCACGACAGGCAATATAATTAAAATAGATTGGTAGATTAAACATATTTCATTTGCATGCCCAGCGTGGGGCAGATCAATTACACAACCAATATTGACGTATGATTAGACGATGAACTGATGAGACCTTCTTGCCAACATGAATGAGTACTTAATAGGCCCATATGCGTGTATATATATATATATATATATATATATATATATATATATATATATATATATATATGCCAGTAGCATGCGTCAAAGAAAGGCAACGCGAGCTACTACTCTTCGCTTGCTTTGGATTTCTTTATCAAAAACTGAGGACGCCAGGCTGCTCCCGAGCGCCCTACGCACAGATACGCGATGGAGCACCTACACATAACGGCCTGCGCACTGGAGTTTATCAAAGCCAATATGGCGACTAGAGAATGCCGACTTGTTCGATTGATTGATTGATTTTTTCGTGTTTCCGGGCGCGTCAACTGCTTTGGTCATTAGTGCCGTTCGTGTAGTGCATGTTTTTTCGCGCGAGATTGCGGTGAACTTCCTCCGCTGGATGGCGAGATCCGGCTCCGACCTACCGTCGGCTAGTGGGGTTTCCCTCTAACCAGGACTCTCCCACTAGCGGGCAACCGCTTCAGCCGGGAGAAGCTCTAAGCTCCAGAACGGTCTCCCGGAATATGTGGTGGTGTAGTGCATGATAGTGTAAGTGTGTGTGTGTAAGGGGAGAGGATAGGACAAGGAAGAGGCAGAAGAGATCGCGCGCGGTCCGTGGCCCGTTTGGTAGGGTACTGCTCCGGCATTCGCCAGGTGTTGATCGGAGAAACCACTGAAAACTACCGATCAGAGCAACCGGCCGCTAGAAATCTCCTCCAGACAGCGACTGAATTCGACCTAGCTGAAAAGCTAATGTCGAAAATCCTGCCGCCGTCAGGACTCGAACCTAGGACCTCCCGGTCAATGACTGCGGGCGATCTATCCTTCCTCTTCCTTGTCCTATCCTCTCCCCTTACACACACACACACACACACACACACACACACACACACACACACACACATGCACTACGACAGCACGAAATAATTAATCATTTAATTTTGCATAGCCCGAAAGCCATTCACTGGCAGTACATTGCTTACTGTGCCCCTCCCCCTACGTCATCCATGGCGGTTGCGTAAACGCCGCTCCACAACAGTCCGGGAACGGGAACGGCAACGCGGACGGGAACGTAAAGAAAGTTGAAAGTCGGTCATCTCAGGCAGGCGTTTACAACACGACGGGAACGCCAAGCTTGACCGGAACGGGAACGAGGAGGATGGCCAACATCATTTACCTTGGCCCGGGAACGGGAAGCTTCTCGACCAATGCAAGTGCAGCAAAATGGCTGCGAAGCTTTCCAGCTGATCGAGCGCGCGGCACTGGTCGGGTGCAGAATTGAGAGAGTTGTCCGATATTGAGGTTAAAGCAAGGATTTGCGAGGTTAGGATTTGGGGCGGGTTTTGTTGGCCATTGTTGAGTTGTTTTTGTTCTTTTTAGTAATTGCAGTATAATTATTTTCTCTTCTTCTTCTTGATCACCTTCTTAAGAAGTCTAAGATTTGTTCCTTTCCAGGAATTGTAACGAGTCTTTCCATATTCTCCTTCGTCTGCCAGATTTCCTTCTTCCCTTTGGTCTTTCAACTCCTATCAATCCTCACGATTCGTTCCTCCTCCATTCTCCCAATGTGATCATTCCATTTCGTTCTTCGGTCTGCTACCCATTCCGTAATGGGCCTAATTTTGCACTCTTCCTTGATATTTCTGTTTCTTTGCTTATCCAGTAGAGTGTGTTCGTAATTTTTCTCAGATCTGTCATTTCACCGACCTCAAGTTGTTGTTCGGTGCGTTTTGTTTCGCTTCTTTTTTCTCTTGCATATGTTAATATTGGTATAATTATTGATTGATATATTTTAACCTTTGAGTCCTGTTAGATGTTTTATACTATATTGAGTAGATGCGACAGCCAACGATCTTATTACCCTTTATTATTTGTTCATTTGCTTTTATTCATTGTTATGATTTTTTTCTAACAAATATTCTTTCGTTAAATTATTCATGGCTCATAGCAGAACACGTAGGTGGGCAAAGCAAAGAGTGAACAGACTAACATAGCAAGAAGTGCTTTGGTTTCGGCAGCTGTTTCTTGAAGTTCTGATTTTTGCCGCTACTTAAAAACATAGCGCTCTTCCTCTTCCCGGACCGGATGCGGTAGCTCCGTGCATCAACTGATGCCACTGCAGCGCCTCTGACTGGGAGGTCGAAGGTTCGAATCCTGACGGCGGCAGGGTTTTCGACACCAGCTTTTCAGCTAGGTCGAATTCAGTCGCTGTCTGGAGGAGAATTCCAGCGGCCGGCTGCCCTGATCGGTAGTTTTCCGTGGTTTCTCCGATCAACACCAGGCGAATGCCGGAACAGTACCCTACCAAACGGGCCGCGCGCGATCTGTCCTTCCTCTACCTTGTCCTATCCCCTACCCTACACACACACACACACACACACACACACACACACACCTTACACTAACATGCACTACCCTACCACATATTCCGGGAGACCGGTCGGGAGCTTAGAGCTTGTCCCGATTGGGGCGGTGCCCCGCTGGTGGGAGAGTCCTGGTTAGGGGGAAACTTATCATAGAATCTGAAACCTTTATTGTATTATTTTCATTAAATTTACTTCACGTTGCTACATTCACCTTTACATATATTTAGTAATATTAAGTCATTTTTATATAATATAGGTAGTAGCCAGTTATGGGTCATAAAATATACACTGTTGTTATTTGATGTCATTAAAAGATAAATTTTCACAACGTTTCGGAACTCACTTTTCACATCATCAGATGTATGCTAAAATATCAATTACACATTACTAAAACATTACACTACAAAATATTACATTAAGAGTCTATGATGGTTCATATTTAATTTATCTAAAATACTTTAGAAACCTTCATTTGTTCTTACTAAATTTAATTAGAAAATTGTCATTTTATCGTAAATGTTTGAAAAATATTTGTAAGTATCTCTTTTCTTAATTTACTATTACTCGGTATCCAGCGGATTTTTATTTGACTTTGTGTCGGGTTAATAACCAAGACATAGGTCAATTCATGTTTCGTCGCAATTTAGGAATTTTCACACAATCCTGCTTGTGTTTAAGACGATGGATTTTTGCATAATTTTGAATGTTTATTTTGGCATTTGAATAAATTCCAGATTTTTATGGCTGTTATTTGGTATAACTTCTGTGCACGAAATATATGGTTGCGAAGTGTCTTGTTAATATGTCCTGTTTTTATTTATTGACATTCTCACAGACTATTTTGGGTACAGTTCTTTAGAATATCAATAAATTAAAGAAAACGGCTTTCACTCATGCACCTTCACATGTTTTCGTTCTTATTGACATACGAAATTGTGTATTTAGTCCTAATTCAATGTTTCTGTATTTATTTTCGACGCGTCTGAATAGACCGTCACAAGATCTGCTTGAACTATTGCAGTGTGTAGTTCTGAGGTTGGATATACTGAAACTGCAAATGTGTTGATTGTTTTTATTCTGTTAATTTGGTTTTCAGGAGTGGTTATTATTATTATTATTATTATTATTATTATTATTATTATTATTATTATTATTTCCCAATTTCTGTGGATATACACTGATGCCGGGGTTCTCAAAATCACCCAAGGCAACAATGGTTCGCACGTAAAGTGGAACAAGAATATATTTTGATTTTTATATCAGTCAAGTCAGACTTAAGAATTTACGGACTATATTTGCTGTTCCCAATAATGCGGCTTTTTGAATTGTCCGTATATGCTTTTCAGTCAATTCCAACTTCTTCGCGATCTCTTGCCATTCCTTGGTGACCAATCCATTCGCTGAGACCACTACTGGAAGCACTTCCACAGCGCGCAATCCATACATGTCCTTCAATTCAACAGCCAGGGATTGGTATTTCCTTTTTTTCTCAGCAACAGTTGTTACAAGCCGGTCATCTGTAGGAACCGCAACATCAATGATGCATGATGTTTTAGATATCTTATCAAAGAGAACAATATCCGGTCTATTTGCTTCCACTGTTCGGTCAGTGAAGATTACACTATCCCACAGAATTCGAGCTCGATCATTGCTGATTACTTGCTCAGGTTTGCACTTATAATATGGTTGTTCACTCTCTACGAGGTCGTATCTTTTGGCAAGGGCTTGGTGGATTACTTTGGCGACGCAGTTGTGTCTCTTAAGGTATTCTGTTTGTGCTAATGCGGGGCATCCACAGCAAATATGCTGGATTGACTCGTTGGTGGATTTACATAGGCGACATCGGCTATCAATTTCCTGACCCATGATGAATTTTTTATAAGCTCTGGTTTTGACAACTTGGTCTTGAATGGAGAAAATAAATCCTTCCGTCTCACCGAAGAGGCCCCCGGTTCGAAGCCACTCCACTGAGGTTTTCTTATCAATGTTCTCCGAAGTTAAAGTTGCAAAAAATCTACCATGAAGTTCCTTTCTTTGCCAGATATTCACGCGGTCTTGATGCTTCAGGTAATCAAACTCTTTACTTGGTTGTGTCAGCCATAATGGGGTCATCTTTCTATCTTGATCACAGATAGCTTTGTGAACAGACGAGTTGATAGAGAGAAAGTACCGACGCAGCTCTTTCTTCTTGCTTATTATTATTATTATTATTATTATTGTTATTATTTTTGTTATTATTATTTATTATTGTTATTGTTACTATTATTATTATCATTATTATTATTACTACAAGTCTAATCATCCCTACCATGGCAAAGGCCTCCAGCGTAATGCAGGGAAGTTCCTCACGCCACCTAGATTAAAATTCCAGGTGACAGTGGTAGTTGGTAGTCTGAGTTGTACAATTATACATTATTAGTCCCTGACTTTCTAAACTGCACTAGTAAATATTTTACAATTAACGTAAATCCATTCGTCAAAATTACACAATCCATAGTCACTGATTTTCCAAATTACACTAGACTGAATGCGTTTCCACTCTTCTCTGTTTTTTTTCCTCTCTGGACCACAATGCCCCCGTTGTTTTCCCGAAGCAATCTTCCCATTTTGTTTCTTGTCGGCCTTGGTGTCTCCAGCCAATCCGAGGTTCCCACCGCGTTGTCGTTGGCGCCCAACGTTGTTGCTCCATTCCCATGAGATGGCCTCTCCATTTCTGTCTGTTGCCCGCATCACCACATCCTGGATGCCGGTTCGATTTCGAATTTCGGAGTTTCGGAACTTGGCCTTTAGGGATATGCGTAAAAAATTTCTTTCCATTTTTCTTTCGTTTATCCTCAGCATATTCTTGTTTCTCAGTCAGCGACCACGTCTGGGCACCGTAAATTTAGATCGGTAGGGTACACACACGTCTGCCCAGTTTGGATTTCTAAGTGATTGGAATAGCTTTAGCTCCCCTCATACAGCGGACATCCAAGAGGCTAGACTTTTACCTTTGGTCAATTAGGATATGTCAATCTTGTTTGTTATAAGTCCATTGGGTGAACTCCATGTTCTTTTATTAATCTCTTTATGGGTAAAATGCGTGCTGCCTATTGCGTACGTTGGCTATTTGCAAAATTTATTAACCGCATACCATTTTTGTTACTTTCGCTATAAAAGCCTTCTGTTCCAACTGCTGGTTTGACCACTCTTCTCTTCCCACCTTGTCATTTAAATCTCCTAGTATCATTTTTACATCATATGCTAGACAAAGGACATAGGCTTCCTCCATAATGTCATAGAAAGTATCTTCACTATCTTCTTTTCCTTCAGTAGGAGCGTTTGCTGTAAATAAGTAGTTAAATTTTTCTTTAACTCTCAGAATACACATTCTCTCATCTATATGCATAAAAAATTGCACATATTGCAGGCCATATTTCGCAAAAATTACTAACATTTTCAAAAAATATGCATAGCCTTAATGAAAGAACTGATTATGGACAACAAATTTTACTTGAAGGAAAATCTGTGTCTTCAATTTTGTAGTTGTGGGAAGACGCCGGAAATAATTCAAACTTTTGAAATTTTCGTAAATTCAGAGTTGACAGTGAAAAACGGACCTATGCTACCTTTATAAGAACAATTCTTACAAGAAATTTAAAGAAAAAAATTAAAACAGGTTTTTGAGAAAATTTTGAAAGTATCCCAGGGGCTTCTTGTAATATACCCCCAAATTTTAAAGATTTTTTTCAAAATTTCAAAGCTTCAGCAGCAGCTAGAACGAGATGGACAGAGGTTTCTTCTACTTGGAAAAATTCTACGTACAAAATTCTACGTACTTGTATAGATTAGGCGCTAGTAGTGTTCACAGACAGGTGGACAGGTGGAGAGGCGGACGGAAGGTTTGAAAACAAACACTTTTCCGGTATCAAGAGATCCCAAAACGTGAATTTGCGTTGAAATTTCGAAATCGATTTTCCGCAGCATTACATAACTTTTTCTATACAACGCACATTACTCCGTATATACCTATGTATACGACAATGTAAAATGTACGGACATTTAATTAAAGATTTTAAAGAAAACACTGAGACACTGAAGAAAGCTGAGCAGATCAAAATCTAGTAGTTCTGTAAAATATATTTGAAAGAAAATTATAGTAATGTATTAAACTTGGAAGCAATTTCATTAAAAATAATGATCTTCAATGCCTTCATATACATAAAATTAATATTTTCTGTCTTCAACAACAATTGGGTATAAAAATGGGCAACGCCGGAATATTTTGGTAGTACATTACAAAATGAGACAGAGGCCAAGTACTTAGGAAGTAGGTTATGCACACTGTATGCTATTGGCCCCGCCCACGACAATACCGACTTAAGAGATCTCAGGAATAATTGAGGTGGGGTATGATGCTAATTCAAATTTATTAATTATTCACACAGGTTGATGTAATTGCGTTGCCACAATGACAATGCTTCTTTATTAACAAAAAAAACGAAATGGGAAACTTACGACATACATGCATTTACATTAACAGCTCCTAGCATTTCTGCAGCGCCTCTGACTGGGAGGTCCTAGGTTCGAGTCCTGACGGGGCAGGATTTTCGACACTAGCTTTTCAGCTGGTCGAATTCAGTCACTGTCTGGAGGAGAATTCTAGCGGCCGGTTGCTTCGATCGGTAGTTTTCCGTGGTTTCTCAGATCAACACCTGGCGAATGCCGGAGCAGTACCCTAAGAAACGGGCTACGTACTGCGCGAGATCTGTCCTTTCACTTCCTTGTCCTATTCTCTCCCTTCACAAACACACTTACACTAACATACACTACTACACACTACTACATATTCCGGGAGACCGGTCGGGAGCTTAGAGCTTGTCCCGGCTGGGGCGGTGCCCCGCTGGTGGGAGAGTCCTAGTTAGGGGGAAACCCCCCTAGCCGACGGTAGGTCGGCGCCGGATCTCGCCATCCAGCGGGGGAAGATCACCTCCATCTCCCGAGAAAAAACGTGCACTACACTAACGGGATTAATGATCAAAGCAGTTGACGCACCCGGAAACATGAAAACATCAATCAATTAACCAATCCTAGCAATTCTGAACATTATCGGCTAATTATGGCCGACTGCTATCGGAACTTTAGAGACCATTATTAACTCGCAGCGGCTTACATAACCAAGCCACTTGCCGTGGTCGCGACCCATCGACAATTACCCAATACCAGTTATTTGGGTTAGGCCGCGTATCCCGTTGCTGGCGCGTTGCAGACGGCCTTTTGGGATGATTCTCCGCAGCAATCAATGAGGGGGCGTGTTTGCCTAGTGAACATGCCTTTCCAGTCTCCAGGAGAACCAGGCGCCAACAGAAAATCGGATGAAGGCCAGGATCGATAACGTGTGTCTCTCGAGTGCCTCCTATTCGCTTCCGGCCGACACACGACACCGGAGAGCAACGAGTGTAGTGAAGTGTAGTGGCGAGAATAATGAAATGTAATGGTACAACGGATTTCCGTCAATAGGGAGTTTTAGCTCAACGCGTATAGTAGCGACGTTATGCACTGTTACGTGACTTTGAAGTCATAACGTCTTACCTTAGACCTCAGGTACGACCTTATACCTTCATAAATAGTGCACGTCTACATGAGTCTCTACGGTCACCCTACAAGCGGCAAAATGGCCGCGGCAAAACAAGAAACGTTGGGGATTGTTCCATCTCCGACAAACCGATTCTCGTATGTGAGGGTTACAACTATTCCTTACTAACTCTCGGCCTCTTGAATTTGAAATCGATATCTTAATTTTGGAGGGCACTTTATATGAAGCCCCTGGACATTTTCTAAATATTAAAAGAAACACCCTCATCGTTTTTGATTAAATTTCGTTGTTGGATACTGTGAACGACGTTTGAGAGAAAGCTATAGGTCTCATTTTCGTTAAAACTCCTAATTTTTTGAAAATGGCAAAAGATCAAAATTTTTCGCTGTCTTCCAACAACTACAATTTTGATGATACTTTTTAGTTTCTCGTATACGTACGTATATTCGGGAGTAATAGACTGTGATATACCAAAATGACGAACCATTTTTACTATGGAAATGTCATATTGTATGACATAGAATATAGGGACGTCAATAGACGATCGCGAGGGGGTTGCTATGTGACAAATAAACATCCGGCGTCAAGTATCATTTTCGTTATGTTGAAATGACAGAGCAGAAGCGAAATAATCATTGTTTTGAGAGACAAAAGAAAAATATATAAAATTCGAATGTTTCCGAGTTTTTAGAAGAACATTTATTCGCTTGAGCAACGCGCTGATGAGCGGGTCGGTTCCTGATATATTTTGCCAGATCGAGGAAAGACTGTAATTGACAGTTGTATAAAATTAACTATCGTTTTTTATATTAGGATAGAGCGTTCTTGTAGGGAGTAAATACGTGTCTAGGCGTCCACCGGAAACGCAAGTGAGGGAAGTCACGGATTATAATAGTATCGTCGGGAGAATTTTGAACCAGATCACGGACATTACACGAGGACTTTATCCAGAAGCAAGATTCTGCTGCGTCAACGGAGGAGGTTCTACGGGGCGCCGTCGAACGAAGAAGTGGAGAGCGCGCGAAGACCCACGAATGAGTAACAATGTTTTATAACTATTGTAATATAGTGAAAATTGGTCATAACCAAATATTGATTCATTTTTGATTATCATTATAATAAATTCTAATTTGTTAAGTTGAAAGAAATCATTGTTCGTTACGTGGAATTCAGAATTTTAATAAGATTTTCAGATTCCTCGCCACCCAGTATGGATGGCATATTGAATAATTGGTTGCAGAGTAAGTAGCAACAATTATGAACTTCGAACCCCAATTAACTGAGCTGGCATAACATAAGTTTGGAAGGAGAGATTTTTAAATTATGTAGAAATCATTAGGTTTCAAATGTAACTTTTTCTTGGCGCACAAATTACATTTATCAGTAATAATTATGTTTCAAAATGTCCCTTCAAGTGGGGCTTGTTTTTAAATAGAAAGACGAGGCTTGTTTCGAATTGGCACCTGTCAACGTCGGGCATGTTTCAATAGAGTAAATTACGTAAAGCTGCGGAAAATCGATTTCGAGATTTCAACGGAAATACACATTTTGGGGTCCCCTGATACCGAGAAAGTGTATTTTTTTTAAACGTCCGTCCGTCTATCCGTCCGTCTATCCGTCCGTCTATCCGTTCGTCCGTCCGTCGTATGTACACAAACTTAGCGCCTAAACCACACGTAAGATCTTTTCCAAATTGAAGAAACCCTTGTCCATCAGGCTCTAGTTGAAGCTTTGAAGTTTTGAAAACATTCTTTCCAATTTGGGGGTGCTTTACATGAAACCGCCCGGACATTTTCAAAATTTTCTCAAAAATGGCTCCTAATTTTGTCTTTAAATTTCTTGTACGAACAGAATAAAATACACTTACAAAAGTGGCATAGGTCCGGTAAGTGAAATGAGTAACTATTTTTGTGACAGACCTATTTTGAAACTTTTTGTTACTGCAAGAGGCGTCGTAAGCTAAATCTAATTTACAGAGAAATATTTACTGATAATTTACCATATACAGTTATAATAAATACAATTACAGAGAATAATTATATGCATACAAAATATACGTATTACAGTGAATAATTAATATATTAATTATAAAAAATCTAAGGTATCTTCTTAGTTTGGGAGATAATTATAAATGCATCTTATAATAACGGTAGTTATTATTGAGGCTTTCCAAGTGATAAAATCTATCGCTTCTCAAAAAGTTTGTAAATAATGTTGATTTTAAAATAATTTCTGAATTTTGATTCTTCATTAGAATGTCTTTTAATTTGTTTTTCGTTGAATTTGTATCAATAGGTGCAGACTGCTGAAATGTGTAAGAAGCGTGTATCTTCCCAACATGGAAGACCCCCATTCTTCTCAGGCGAAAGCCTGAGTTTCCCACCCACACTGGGATCTGGGGGTCGAAGCAAGACCTCTCCAGTTCTGGCTATCGCGCACGCAATGTCAGAGAACGCACCGAATCTCACGGCCCATTTCGTGCTTCTATTGCCTCTGCGTGGTTTACATAATTTTGTTTCTTATTTTATATTACATTTTATATCCTAAGAATTCTTTCTTTGAAAATAATCCCCGCCATAAACAGTACAGGAAAGTAACAATATGTAAAAGATGCGTAACCAAGAATAAATATGTATGAATACATCTCGAATCATTATGTTCTATGAAAAGAAGTATAGAAAAATGTACGCATCCAGTGGTTAATTTAACAACAAACTGACTATTTCATTTCTGTAATATGCAACTAATTGCTGTGATATTTATGTATAATTTATAAATCCTTTAACTTTTTTCTCAAACATTTGGTAAATAATATTGATTTTAGAATAATTTATTAATTTTGATTATTCATTAAAATGTCCTGTAATTTATTTTTCATTGAATTTGTATCAATAGGTGCAGATAGGGTTTATTTATAAATCCCAACTAGTGCTGATAAAACAGCACGTACTTTATCGCACATAGTAAATGATGTGTGACATAATACTCTATTTGCTGCCAGTATTAAAATATCTGTCATCACTTGTAAAAATCTTACAAATCGTATAACAAACGGTACGAAAGCTAATTCTTTTAAAGCTAATATGTGTGGTCTCGGGGAATAAGTTGTTAACTCGATTTATCTTCAAAATGCATTTTGTCGCATGTTGTTCAGCTCTTGGTTTCCTATGCCTTGTGTAAACGTCGGTAACTCTAGATCTCAATACTTTTTTGTATATAGCGATGAGAATTTTTACGTGTCTCTTGAAAAGATGTTCGGATTAAGTCAAGTGCGATAACTTTATTTGCTCATCGCAATTTCATCTGAACGTAGTGTAATGTATCACACATCTGCTATCATTGCCCCACCGTTGGGCAGCCATATGTAATGTATCTCTCCTTCTGCCTATCCTTGCCCCACCGTTGGGCAGCCATATTTTTATCTCCGCTTATCCTCGCCCCGCCTATTGGGCAACCATATATATAATATATCTCGATTTCTTTTATCATCTAACCTCTCTACGCTATCTTTGCCCGCGCTTTGAACAGCCATATATAATGAATCCCCTTTTTTCCTTTTCTTTTTCAACTATCTACTGCCGTGGATAAGCTGGTGGTCCTATACAGGAATCCAAGCGAGGTGACTGGATTGTGCGTGCTAGGGTAAATGACGACGAATATTTTCAATAGATGAAAACGAACCACATTTTGGTTCGATCATTTATTAATATTTCTAACCTTCCCTCTTTTCATTTTATACGGCGACAATTCACCATCTTTCTTTCTACACTAGTACATAATGCCCTATAACATAAACATGCCAAACAAAGAAGAAAAACAATACACAACAACAAAAATCACTCACACACAATAACACAAAACAATATAAAAATCCCATTCATACATCGAATGCGCATTCCCTACTTTTCTTTTAACCATTTCTTACTTTAATTCTATTGACAAAACTTGATCTTCGATAATTTTCTTTAGTTATGGAATGCGTTTTCATCTGAAGCATCTGCAAGGAATTCCGGCACACACACACACACACACACACACACACACACACACACACATACGCGTGTCACTTCCCTGTTTTGCAGCTCAGCTCTCGGAACAAAGACGTCCGGTGGCCGCCGTCCAATGCTCTTCGATGTGCAGTCGCCGTCCACTCCTGCTCGCGGTCGCCTTCGGAAACCACTTTTCGCCAACCGCTATTATTCGCCTAAATGTGACCATTCAGCTGCCAGTCCGTCACCGACGAATAAAATTCTATGTGTTCGCGGCGTACTGCTCGGCAAAATAGACAAAACGAAAAAAAAACTACTTCTCGCGTGTCGTCAAACACGCCACTTCTTGAAAATTCCATTGCTTGCGTCCATTTATATTGAAAAATAATCGTTTAATTGTACTGATCCGGGTATCTATTCTTTTATGTTCCATAACAAAATGTTCATCGCGTCGAATTTTCTTACACTAAAATAAAACATATCTAATCATCCGTAATCACATGAAGTCCTACTAAAAAACCTAAATTCAAATTAATTCCGAATTTTGTTCCTTTTCCTAATATTCTAAAGTTCCTACAAACATCACGACGTTATTTCTATTTAAATTTCTACACTTGTAAAAAAATTAACAACACACCAATTTCGCGCACGCATCACCGTGTCCACGACACATCTGCTCCCATCGGAATTCTCTCTATCCACCTCTATTGTTACAGAAGATTTTTGTCACAAAATAATTGCCACTCGCTTGCTTTTTTTCCTCTGTTGATTCCAGAAGACTTTCTTCGCTTCTTAACATGGCGTCATTTGTTTATCCTTTTGAGTTCATTGTAACTTCCAAATATTTTATTATTACTCTGCTTCGAAAATGCGACAAAGTTGATACTAATTTTGTCGTCTTCCCCGTATTTTAATCTATTATTTCCCAACCTTTCAACCAAATCGGTTCGTACGTTTTGTCATAATTCTTGAAAAACCCTGTTTGTAATCTTTATTTTCTAACTCAACAATGGCCATATTCTGTTCATGTTATTAAAAATTCCAAATATATTTCAGTTTATAACTTCCGAATGCGTTGACCGAATTTGATGCCGTTTGTTTTATTTCATTCTATAATTTCTGCTCTACCGGATGATTATGTTCAATTTTCCCCAAATCTCACGCGCTACAATTCCTTATTTTAATTTGGACTTACAAAAATGTTTTCTATCGGCACCGTTGCACTCCATATACAAGTTTATTCTTTGTCACTTTTTGGCAACGTTGCATCTGGGGCTTTGGTCTCGAAACGATGGATCATTACAGTAGTCAGATAAGTCGAGTAGTCAATTTAATATTTTCTTGTAATGACATTATTTGTTCTGACATTTTCTATAACTTAACTACTTTTTTACGCCCCAAACTGTCATAGGTACCTTACAAATCAACTTGCCAATCTTTTACCGTGGTATAAGTTGCGATAAAACAACTTCCCTCAATAAGGACCTCTCATCTCTAAGAAGGGAACATTATTATTGAGATAGATCACACTAACTGAACCCGTGCGATTTCATCGCACAAAAGGAGAGCTGTAGAAAAGTTACCATAGAAAATACTGCATTTCCATGAAAATATTGGTGTTAAATATCATCACCGTGTACCATTCTCAATGCTTTGCTAGGTGTGGCATCCCCTCGCATTGTCGGAGTTCGTTTCTTCGGCATTCCATTACATCCATTATATATGTATGTAAAATAATATATACTTCATACATCTATCATGAATATTTTATAGAAAGATATTTATGATTTCTGCAAGTAGGTTTTTACAACCTGGTGGCAGAACGGTACCATTTTACAATACATTAACTTTAAATTATTTAACAATAATAATAAATAATAATAATAATAATAATAATAATAATAATAATAATAATAATAATAATAATAATAATAATAATAATAATAATAATAATAATAAATAGATGAAATGGCTCCGAGATGGAAGAATTTTGGAGTAATATATGGAGCATTCCCAAGACCCTTGGTATTGGAGCTTACTGGATAGTAGAAGAGGAAGAGAAGTGTTGTGATATACCACAAATGTGCTCGCCTAATATTACACAGAGAGGTATCTTCAGTTCAATCAAAAAGACGCAGAATTGGAAAGCACCAGGTACTGATGGAATACGAAACTTTTGGTGAAAGTATTTCCTGTGTACTCACGCGGTCCTGGCCAAGTGGTTTCAAACCTCATTCAACGATCCAACTGTCATTCCGGCGTCTTTTACGGAAGGAGTTACATTTATGATGAGCAAGTCTAGCGATCCTAAGACTCCAAGTAACTATCGAACTATCACTTGTCTCCCCACAGTATATAAGATTTTTACATCTGTGCTAGCTAGTATGCTGAATACCCATCTCAATGCCAACAATCTTTTGGCACCAGAGCAAAATGGTTGCAGAAAGGGTGCTCAAGGTTGTAAAGAATTATTGATAGTACACAGTGTTGTAGTTAATCAAGCCAAAAAAAGACACCGCGACATTTCTGTGGGATGGATCGAATTTACTAAGGCCTTCAACTCGATACCTCATTCGTGGCTTTTGTATGGCCTTCGCCTCTACAAAGTAAATGCCCAGTATGTGAACCTAATTTGACACTGCATAGCAACGTGGTGTACAAAGATAAAATTGTTATTTTCTGGAAGCAGCTATACCATCAAGGAACTGAGGTTCAAACGAGGAATTTTCCAGCGAGATAGTCTTAGTTCTTTATGGTTCTCCCTCGCTCTAAACCCTCTCAGCAGAATGTTAAGAGATTCGGGGATAGAATATGAAATCATCAAAAATCCCCATATTCTCATGAATCATCAGTTCTAAATGGACGATCTCAAGTTATACGCCAGAGATAAGAACCAGTTTTTCTTATTGTTTGAACTTGTAAAGGCCTTCAGCGACTCTGTTTGCATGGAATTTGGCATTGATAAGTGCGCTGCAGTGCACGTGAAAAGGGGAAAAGACCTTGACCCGGACAAACATCCTGATGTGTGACGCCAATATCCAATAACTTGGACAAGAGGATACCTCTAAATAGTTAGACATGCATCACCGTTTGAGTACAAGTCAAGCAAAGATGAGGCATGACATTCAAACTAATATCCTACAAAGATTCGAAAAATTTGTTAAAACTCTTTTAAATGGAAAGAATCTCGTATCTGCCATCAACACTTGGGCAGTAGCCACAGGTGTGGCTGTCTACACATTTGGTGTTCTCCACTGGACAACAACTGCACTGCAGGAGCGTAATCGGAAAGTTAGGACTACTCTTACCAAGGACCGTATGCTCCATTTCAACAGTTCAGTGGCAAGGTTATACATACCTCGGAACGAAGGAAGTTGAGGTCTTCTGGATTTTGAGTCCTTGTGCGCGATCTTCACAAATACTTCCTTTAGAAAACGACGGTTGTGCATGAAGCAATTTGTGACACGGACAAGAATTGTACTCCACTGAAGCTGAATCAAGCGACCTCTCAGAGACCGTGCATCAACAAAAAGGATAGGCTGAGTGAGTGGACCCAAAAACGTTTGCACGGCAGATTTCCTCCTTAGCTCAAAGGGAACACTGTAAACGTAGGATCGTCTGTCTCCCGGCTAATAAAATCTGGCCTCTTTGCTGAGACAGAAGTTTTCGTCATTTCTATTCAGGACGAAGTAACCTCGACTCACAATTATCAAAAGTATATGATTGGGGGTATGAATGTATAGGACTGCTGCCGCCTTTGCACTCAATCCGGCGAAACCCTCCAACACAATGGGTGGGTGTTCTGCATTGGCAAAAACAAAATACCTGAGTCGACACAAACGTTGCTGCGGTTGTCCATTGGCCCTGGCTGCAAAGTCAAACCGCAAGGCAAACCGCAAAAGGCAAAAGTTCAAACCGAATTCAGTTCTGGAGACGAAACGATGGAAGCTCTTGAAAAGCTAACAGATAAGGACAGCGGGAATGGACTACATGAGACGATGCCTACAACTTACTCGCAAGGGCAGAGTGCAAAATGAAGAAATATGGAGAAGGATGAATATAATTTGTTCTATTACGAAGACCTTGGAAAATAGAGCACTACAGTGGTATGGACATGTTCAGGGAATGTCAGAAAACTCACAATATCTTAAAATGGCAACCACCTGAGAGGCGAAAAAGAGGAAGACCAGTTTTAGAATGGGAAAAATACATCCAGGAAGCTACGAAGGATAGAGGCCTCAAACCACGAGATTGGGAGGATCGAGAGTTGTGGATGGTGAAAACGGCTAGCTCCTAAAGGGAAACTGCCGAAGAAGAAAAAGAAATAATGTTTCTCGAAAACTCAACCGTTTTCTGTACAAATGAGCTCAAAATCCCGCATTTTCTCAAAACTGGTTACAAATTTTGTCTTCATTTTTTTCTAATAGATATTGCTCTGTGCGCTGTTTGATATGATGTAACTTTCATTTTGGTGTATTTATTTGTTTTTTCGAAAATTACACAAATGTATTTTTTAAATACCTCTCAATCCGTTCATATGGACATTTTCATTGATTTGTATGCACTATTAATATTGTGAGTGGAACTACTTCAAATTTTGCATTTACAGTAATACTTTTGTTGCGTCCTCGTCCGACAAAAAATATAGTGCAGAAGTAGTAGAGAAATAATTGAAATTAGGAAGTGCAGTGTTATGTGCTCTTCTGTAAAAATTCTTTTTTTCTTCATATATTAAATCAGATCTACTTTTTGTGTGATAAATATTATTTTCATTTTAAAACCGATTCTTGAATGCGAGATGCATACTGATGCACGTGGTTCCCGCCTTTGTGCTGTTGTGTGGCGAGCTGGAATTGAGAGCTTTCTATTCACATTCGTGACAGTTTTTTTACTGATTGTGAGAGCATGTTAAGAGATTTTCCACATACGAAATTAAATTTATATATTTCCCGGACTCGCGTACGTGCATATACCTTAGCGAAACTGTTAAGACTTCTGCATAGGGATTTCACCGGCGCCATTAGCACTTTACGAAGGGGCGAGCTGAACAGCTGTCGCGGCGGAAGGATACTTATCTGAAATAATGTGATGTTCACTTGTTTTCGTGAACTGTCACTTTGGCTCGTCCTTAGGAAAATCGCTCTATACTAATGCTAAGTTGAGGATGCTGTTTTCTTCTTGTCATTTGTACTTTGATGCATTTGGTCTACTGCACTTGGTTTGAATGTACGTTAAAAATCATATCAGGTTTCTTGGAAATACGTTAATTCAAAGCTTTATTAGACATTATAGGCACAGCAGAAATGATTTTGTTAGTGTTTCATTAGAGAAACTTTTCCACACCTTGCAAACTTCTCAGTTTTTGCAATACAAAACAATCAGTAAATTTTACTCATGCCCACCATCCGGTAATGCTAACAATGAGTAAATTTTACAAAATCTCTCACGGAAAATATCCGCCGATACGTAATAAGTAAACACAGCTGCTTTTAAGGAAGCAATTGTAGAAGTTGTATGACTGAATAACACTTGGATTGTATAGAGCCAAAGTCTCAGGAGTGGTCTCAGGAGTGTAAAGTGGATTTCCGGAGTTCTTATAACTTACACATGTTTACTCTGCGGTTAAAAGTGAATATAATTTCTTGCTAAAGCCCAATGCATCTAACGATCTTAATTCCTATGCGGGGGTACTCTCTAAAAATGTAATAGAACGTACTAAAATGTATCATGGTGTAGATTTTTGCATAAGAGACATAACTCACCCCTTTACAGAAACTGAAACCCGGTTTTAAGGGCGTAGAAAACAATGTTTTTAAGTTACTGGAAAATGTGTTTCGACGTAAAAAGTGTTGAGATTTACATTTGCGTCTGGTCATTACCTGCAAATTTGTGCTGTTTTATTTTATTTTATTTCGAATTAAATATGATTGGAGGAGGACTGCGGATAATTATAAAATTATCAGTAGTTCATTTAGAGCGATTTTGAGCCGATTGTTTCTTACAAATGGTTCAGAACCGTCATCTTTCCTTAGAGTATTTTATTATAGGAAAAAGTATTAGTTCACCTCAATAAATGTAAATCTTTTAGGAGTTTTAGTGAACATAACACAGATTTAAAACGCAACCAATAAGAAGGCAGGACAGTTATTCTTTATAATATTCATTATTAAAAGGGTTTTCAAGTAGAGACTGGCAGTTAGTTAAAGAGTGCTTCAGTCAGATACCTACATAGTATCTACGCAACTCTTTTCCTGTTGTTGTTTTTTAAGATGAATGCTTATGTTTCTACTGGCAGTAATGTAATCTAGGAATTGTGTCAATGAAAATAATTGTATTGTGATGAACCCGACCTGCCGCATACGGCAACCCACGCATGTGCGCAATGCGCGTATCTCACGGTCTGGATACCTCACAAAAGGGGGGAAAACACCGTCACACCGAAGTGTGTCGGTAATCAGCTGACAGGTGTGCGCGTTAAATTTGTAAATGAAGGGCGCCAAACGGGCACTTACCTGTCACCTGGCACCGGCATATGAGAACCGCAGGGGTGAGCACACTTGAATGAGGGCATGCACTGGGTTTGCTACTATTGCTACGTTACAATGATTACAAAGTTATGTTCCATTTTAAGTGTCAATCGCCTGAATGGCAAGAACACATTTATTGCTTTTTTTATAATACAGTTTGGTAGGGAAGTCTCTTAAACTAAATTCTATGTTATTTCCTTACATTAAATGACTCTTTTCCTTTTTAATGTCTTTAGAATTAGTACAAAAATGAAAGCCGTTGGTTCACCTCTTTCGATGATTGCACATCCGTGGTCGTCCTCGAAACAGACGCTGTCGCGAACCGCGTCACAGCAAGGCGCAGCCAGCCGGAAGCAGCAATGCGTGCGGTGCTAGCGCTCCTTCCCGTTTCAATCCCTCACAGGTCCGCCGTCCGTAATCAGGAAGTGGATGAAAAATGGGCTCCGATCGGTGGTTATCGGAGGAGGCCGTCTGACGCCACCCACTCCTTACCAGGCCAGCCTCAATGACTCGGCTGCACAATCAATCCTTACGGATCAACGCCGGCCCGTTGAAATGGAATAAATTCCAGTTTGTGCTTTCACACGGGGCGGCCTGCACTTCGTTGGTCGACCAACACTAGTCACTGGCTCCCACTACCTCTCCTCAACACAGCAGTCTCTTTTCTATCACGTTCTCTCGCCTTCTATCTGTCTTCTGCCAAAAATTCTCCTCTCTCGAGCTTCCTGCGTCGCATCCCCACTCTCTTTTCTAGTTTCGCACATCGCTCCTTCACGTGATCGGAATTTTAAATGTTATTGGTCGAAATCTCAGTTTCCAGAATATTCGACGCGAGTCGGAAGCCGATAGGGCATTTTCGAACTAACCTCATTTTCTGGGCGCCTGATTGGTGGTCTTTGTTGTGCGTGTGTTTTGGCCAGTACACCAGAGATGAACAAAGCAGTCCTTTCTGCTGTCTCCGTGATGCTTATATGAGTCCTATGGGATTACTTAAACAGTAGCCGGGATCTCTATAATTCGCTTGTTCCGGTGCCTAGCCGTACACGTGGATGGGCAGCCGCCCGCTCTTTGCCTGAAGGGCTGTCCCCGGGAGACAATCCCACCCTAGTCGTAAATCTTTGAATATAACGACTGGCACGCGTTCGCGCGTCTTGCGCTGAGCCGTGTCAAATCAGGGACCGTCCTAATTGGCGTGACCGAGGGGGAAGTTTTGGGTCCGGCGACCAGCAATGGCCTCATTGCAGTATACTTCATTCATTTTTTGGGAGCATGCGATATAAGGTAATCAATATAACTGGTCTTAAAATAAAACAAACTATAGACAAAGAGAGAAGGATTATTATTTAGACCCATAATGCTCGTCTGTCGGTATTGAATCATTTCTTCGTTTTAGTTATCATTATTGCAATAAGGATACTGAAAAAAAAACCATCTCGATCTGGATGCGTACTTTTGTGGCGCCAGGGCTCCTATACTTGTTTTTATTTAATGTGACAGCTGTGAGTAGTATCTCCAAGATGAAATTCAGCACGACTTGTTGCGTCTTTCTGAGTTCTGCCACAAGATGTCGCATGATCGCGACCGAATCAAGCAGTGCTGCAGATCAAGCTACTCTAGCGGCAGAACTGACAATGACGCAAAAAGTCGGGCCGAATTCCATCTTAGAGATACTACCCACAGCTACCACGTTACAAAAACCCAAGAATATATTGATACTGCGTACAATTGAAAGAAAAAGATCATCCTAGATGTTATTAAACTCCTTACATTAAAATACATTAATACAATATCGAAAAAGAAATCTCTGAAAAATACACCAAGTTTGACGTCAAAATTTTACATATATTTTTGGCGGTATTAACATTTAGAAGATTAATAGAAGTAACTATAAGAAATCAGAACACCATACACGAGTATTTAGGCAACCAAACACAATCCAGGTCAAGTTAAGCTTTGTGTAAAATATTTATGTCTAGTACAATACATAATCGCTAATAGTGTTACTGCGTTCTCTTGTTAACTCAAAGTAATATCATTATACCAAGTGACTTCAGATACTTTCACCTTTTTAATCCCACACCCACAAAGCATGCCAATGGTAATTCAGAATTACAAAGCAATATGGAACCACATTTTCAACAATAATTGAAAAGTTTTAAGAATTAAAATATTTATTATCATTAATAATAATAACAATAAGAACATGCCGTATTGTTAAACCTACCTGAATAAAGAATTTGAATAAAGCGAGTATTGAATAAAGCAACCGCACACATGGTCATCATACATGTGAGTGGTTAACATGCCGAACTGTGAAGAATAATGACGAAGAAGAAGGAGAAGAAGAAGAAGAAGAAGAAGAAGAAAAAGAAGAAGAAGAAACGAAAAATAAAGTCCCAACAATAAAACGGTGCACAGTTTCACATTTGAGAATATAAGTTTCATGATTAATTTTTTTCAAACATCTGAAAGTTATATTCACAAAATTATTTGAAATGATTATAATACAGTCATAATTACTACTTTCTTTGATGCCAGCATCACAAATACACACACACTATTTTCTGACGCTTCCACTCAACTAATTCAAAGCTATGAGACGTAGTACACGGATGCTCGTAAACAAGCTTGATTTTATCTCAGGGAAACAGGATCATTGGGTGTGAAAAAGAACACCCAGGACATAGAAATCAAACTCCTTGGTGCGTATATTCTTCCACAAATGAATACGACACGCACATACAATAAAGAAATATTGCACAAAAAAATAACGACATTGAAATTCCTATGTGCGAGCTTCGATCCAAACTTAAAAATCAAATTACTTATTTCTTTCTACACCATTCAAAATTTCTTTAAAATTAATCTGTTTAAACAAAATTTAAACCTTTGGAATAATATCCTCGTGCACGGTTCGTTCTTGAATAAATAAAAAAATAATGCAAACTCTCATAGTTCAAATCCCTAATCCAATTATACCCTCTGATTTTCAACAAATTACCTGTTCACATTAATTTACTCTCCTTCACAAAAAAAATGGTTTAACAACTTACAATGTCACACTCAAGAGAATGTTTACAACGTAATTAGAATTCAAATTATTGTGCTGTAACATTTACAAGACTTTCCACATTAATCGTGAATGTACAACTTGATCCCGCCCCGTGCTACCGCATGAGATACGTCACGGCCACACTGAATATTCCGTCGCTACCAGATCAAGTTTTATGCAAATTTCCTTGCCGTGATCACACCTGAAATCAATTTAAAGCGACACGCCTGCCGTTGGAAAAACCGGGAGCGGTAGCTCATGCATCAACTGATGTCACTGTAGCGCCTCTGTCCGGGAGGTCCTAGGTTCGAGTCCTGACGGCGACAGATTTTCGACACTAGCTTTTCAGCTAGGCCGAGTTCAGTCGCTGTCTGGAGGAGAATTCTAGCGGCCGGCTGCTCTGATCGGTAGTTTTCCGTGGTTTCTCCGATCAACACAAATGGAATGCCGGAGCAGTACCCTACCAAACTGGCCACGGACCGCGCGCGATCTGTCCTTCCTCTTCCTTGTCCTATCCTCTCCCTTTACACACACACACTTACACTAACATGCACTACACTACCACATATTTCGGGAGATCGGTCGGGAGCTTAGAGCTTGTCCCGGCTGGGGCGGTGCCCCGCTGGTGGGAGAGTGCTGGTTAAGGGGAAACCCACTAGCCGACGGTAGGTCGGCGCCGGATCTCGCCATCCAGCGGGTCACCACTATCTCCCGAGAAAAAATATGCACTACACTAACGGGACTAATGACCAAAGCAGTTGACGCGCCGTAAAAAAGGAAAAATCAATCTTGGTGTCGCTATCGGGCCACCTCGAATTACACATTTTGAATCAGTCGCGTGGCTCTCCCAACTCAATATGCAAAAATTTACTATATGCAGAACCACTTCGCCTTCCAATCCACTTCAACCTTCGCCGCAATTCTACCAAAGTTCAGAATTTCTCCAAAAGCTCACGTACCAATTGCAACGGCCAAATTCGCGCTAAATTATCTTGCTCCTCACCACTCACACTTTCATTACAATCTTCTAAATAAAATGGCGACATCGTGTCCGAACACTAAGTTCATCGTGAACTACTTACTTTGCTGGCAATTTAACAAGGAGGAACGTATTTGGGGGTGTCGCCTTCCGTGGAAGGGAGGTACCTCGACATTCCCCTTCGGAACGGACCTTTTGCATTTACCATAAGCGGCAAGTGCCGCGCTGCGTTGTGCACAACGAATATGCTCTCGATAGCTTTCCGCTTCTAGATGATGCCGCAGTTGCGTGGGCGGCTGGGACGGTTGGTACATGGACCTAACCTATATATAACCTATATATATATATATATATATATATATATATATATATATATATATATATATATATATAAGCTCATTCTAAATTAGTTACCTCTAAGTAACAGGAATAATTAAACCACTGACTGGTATTTCACTGGATGCTGCTCAAATCTCCTGCCGCGTACTCAAGTTTTAAGCGTACGCCGCCACATGTCTCTCCACTTATTCGTTTGGCGGGAACAGTACGGTTACTTGTTTGGCAGAAACAGTGACACCCAGGGTTGCCAGATTGGGGAATTTTGTCCCCAAAATAGGAAATTTTTCTCTTGGAGAAAATGGGGAACATAATTAGACGGGAAAATGTTTGGCGATTTTTGTGTGAAATTATTTTCGCCTGGAGTTGGGATAGAAACATTATTCTCATAATTATGAATAAAAAAGAAACCACAGGCATAGAGAAAAAATGAGAAAAATGGAAGATGGAGGTCCTAGGTTCCAGTCCTGACAGAATTTTCGACACTAGCTTTTCACCTGGGTCGAATTCAGTGGCTGCTCTGGAGGAGAATTCTAGCGGCCGGCTGCTCTGATCGGTAGTTTTCCGTGGTTTCTCCGATCAACACCAGGCGAATGCCGGAGAAGTACCCTACCAAACGGGCCACGGACCGCGCGCGATCTATCCTTCCTCTTCCTTGTCCTATCCTCCCCCCTTACACACACACACTTACACTAACATGCACTACACTACTACATATTCCGGGAGACCGGTCGGGAGCTTAGAACTTGTCCCGACTGGGGCGGTGCCCCGCTGGTGGGAGAGTCCTGGTTAGGAGGAAACCCCGCTAGCCGACGGTAGGTCCGCGCCGGATCTCGCCATCCAGCAGGGGAAGACCACCGCCATCTCCCGAGAAAAAAACATGCACTACACTAACGGGACTAATAAGTTGGGAAAGCAGCGCCCGGAAACACGAAAAAAACAAACCAAACCAAACGGAGTATCAGTGATACCCCCCCAAGCAAAGACTTTAAAGCGTGGTCGTCCAGTTCGTGGAAAGAGGTGTAACGAACCAAGAGAAAGGACAAGATCCCCCTCGAGGAGCAGACGACACTTTGTAAGCCGTGAGAAAGACGTATGAATGAATTCTTAATAAGTCCAGAAGAAGAGCAAGTTCGGAGCTGAATATTCCTCGGCCAGCGATTTGGAAAATTTTACAATTGCGACTGCAGTGTAAGGTGTACAAGTTGCAATTGATGCAGGCATTGAGTGGTACTAACAAGTGCAAACGGGGACCATTATCGTCGGTATCAGGAGGTCCCCTGATACCAAAAAAAGGTTGTTTTTTTTAAACGTCCGTCCGTCCGTCTGTGAACTCTACTAGCGCCTAAATCACCTGTGCAATCTTTTCCAATTTGAAGAAATTTCTGTCCATCCGGCTCTAGTTGAAGCTTTGACAGTACCAGTACAGTACCAGTCGACACGAAGGAAATTATAAAACACTACTATGAGAAAGTGTGTTCCATTCTGTGGCACCTCTAATTACATTCTCGTATACATACGTATATACGGAGTAATATACGTACTATAATGTTATGTAATGCTGCGGAAAATAATTTCGGGATTTCAACGGAAATACACGTTTTGGGGTACCCAGATACCAAAAAAGTGTTTTTTTCTTCAAAACGCCCGTCCGTCTGTGAACACTAGCGCCTAAACCACACCTACGATATTTTCCAAATTGAAAAAAAGTTTTCAACTAGCAATAATCGCACCTCAGATAAACTTCATTGGTTACGAAATTGCCACTGCGCAAAGCTGTATGGGGCCCAAAACCGTTATGTGGTTGCGAACGTTACGTAAACACACTGCGAAAGGAGGCAAGAGGGGGATACGCTTGGTTCAGGGTCGGGGGGTGGATGCAACGTAGATTAAAGGACTCTAATGGTAATGGCATCTGTGTGCTTTGCGGTGATAGGGAAGACTGGATCCACATCCTTTTAATTTGCAGTGAGACCGAAACTTGGAGAGGAGAATGGATGGGAATGGGAAATTACTATTTCCATCATAGGAACGTAACGCTCGCCCAAAACATTCTAGGTGATAAAAGACCTATCTTCATGAAAGAATTAGGAACATTTCTAGGAAAGGTTCGGACCATTAGAGAAACTGAAATTAGGGAGTGGGAAAACAGCACTGGTTAGTACGAGCAGAGCCTAGACTGGAGAGAAATAAATAATAAATCAATAAACTAACAATAATTAAGTTAATCAGTAAGTTATGTTAAGTTAGTAAACAGTAAAAAAAAGTTATAAGTTTAGTCAATTGTTAAGTATAATAGTAATATAAAAAATAAAAAGAATTAAAATTAATTAAATTAAAATAAAATAAAAGGAAACGGTTAAAATAAAACACTTTAGGGGGCGAAGGGAAGTGGGAATCGGAAATGTTAGGGCAGAGGCGTTGGTGCGGACGATTTTCTGTGGTGCTGTTTGTTTTCAGGTGCGGAGGAGGCCAAACACTGGAAGGAGAATGCCTGACGCCCACGCCAAATAAATAAATAGTTTAAAAACCGGATAGATTAGCATGTACTCGGCTTCTGACGGCAGGTTTTCCCCCTTCAGGGGTTTTTTCCTCAGCTGTACCTTATGGTCTCTTTTCCGCGGCTTTGATGCGAAGGAGAGACCATTTGGGGTGAATACCAGAATTCGAAAGGTTAGAACGAGGTAGTAGGTATTGTAATGGCTTAAAGGTCTTCGGCCTAGCCACAGTGCATCAAGTTTTGTTTTTTTTCATTTGTCTGTAATAATTACCTATTAAATAAAAAAAATTGAAAAAAAACTCCGCATCTGACTCTAGTCGATGCTTTGAAATTTTGAATAACATTTGACATTTGGGGTTACTTTAGACGAAGCCCTCCGGAGGTTATTCAAAATTTTCTCAGAAACGGTTTCTTATTTTTTTCTTTAAATTTCTTGTAAGAGTATGATAATAAACACTTATGAAGGTGTTTATTATCCGTATTAAGGTATTATTTAAAGATACGATTTTCATGGTTAACTCTGAATTTCCAAATATTTCAAAAGTTTGAATAATATCTGGCATCTTCCTTCAACAACACATTTGAAGAGAGATTTTTCCTTCAAGTGAAATTTGTTGTCCATAATTAGTTTTTTCATTAAGATCATGTACATTGTTTTGAAACTTTTAGTAGTTTTCGCGCAATATGTGCAATTCTAAAAAAATACAAAACAAGATTTTCTCAAAAATGGATCCAAACTTTTTCTTTAACCTTTAAGTAAAGATAGTGCTGTTTGCACTCTATGAGATGATATGAACAACGTATTGTTCTATTCTTTTGTGTTTTTTAAATTACAAAAATTTATTTTCTTTACTTGTCTCATTATGGTAATATTTACATTAGTGACGATTTCTTTACTTTATTATATTTGTGTGTACATGTGCTTTAAATAATGTCAGATAAAAGTTTCTCAAAAACTCAACAGTCTTCGGTTAAAATATTCTCAAGATTGGCTCCAATTTGTTTCTTCGAACTTTTGCAATTGACAGTACTAATTGCACCGTTTAATATGACGTAAAGTTCATTATGGTGTATTGTTGTTTTTTTCAAATATTACACAAATATATTTTTTAATATCTTTTGCGCCGTTAATATGCACATTTCTGTCGATTTGTATACATTATTGCATTTGCAAGTAGAAGTGCTTCAAATGACTTCAACTGAAGCTTTTCGAAAACTCCTGTGATTCCTGTGAAAAAGAGCTTGCAGTTTTGCTATTACAGAAACGCATAAACGCCATTTTCTGAAAAACGCCTTTAAATGAAATTATTCAAAGAAAGTTGCTAATTAGGTCGAGATTATAGCACAATACAAGCATACTAATTGTAATAAATCTTGTTCTATTTGTGAAAGATCTCATCATCAGCTGTTGCATAATGACCAACCCTTATCAAAACCGCCTCAGCCAGCTGTTGTATCAGCTGCTAGCACAATAAGTGCTGGCTGTGGAGTTCTGTTGCCTACTGCAAGACTTCTGGGTTTTACCCCGAAAGGAGAACCCTATTACTTAAATGCTCTTCTTGATAGTGGGAGTGCTATTAATTTAATTACTTGGGAGACAGTTAAAACTCTCAAACTTCCCACAAGGGAATTTAATATCAATATTGTCACTAGAAGCTGTGATCCCACGCCAGCCAATCATGTTGTCCAATTAAAGGTTCAATCTTGCCAGGATAACAATCCCTGGTCCAAAACTATTGAGTTTTTTGTTGTACCAGATCTTCCCATGTCTCTTAAGGAGACATTTGATGCTAGCTCGTGGTCTCTGCCTAATGATGTATTTCTGGCAGATCCCCTCTTTAATGAGTGTAAGTCCATTCATGTACTGCTGGGTGCAGACATATTTTTTGATACTTTGCTTCATAATAATAGGAAAAGATGTGACGGGAAGGTGATTATGCTAATCTACGCTCTCATGTGATGGGAAATTTCCCACTTTGCAGGAAACGCGTCTAGGTTGGGTGATTGCAGGTCACACTCCTTCACGCCCTGCACTTGCAAATTCAAATTGCACTTTTCTAACTTCTGACTGTGAGCTGTCACAATCGATTAAAAAATTCTGGGAGGTAGAAGAAGCCACTCCCATTACCCCGAAATATTCTGACGAAGAATTAGCTGAGGCGCACTTCGTCAATACTCATAAAAGGGATGACACAGGCAGATACATTGTTTCCCTGCCCTTGAAAGCTGAACCACCCACTTTAGGTGATTCAAAGGCTCAGGCACTGAAAGGATTTCACGCTCTCGAGCGTAGATTTGAAAGGGATGATAATTTTCATCAGGCCTATCAGGAATTCTTGCAGGAGTACCTAGATTTAGGTCATATGCGCCTAGCACCTCCTTACACCTTTAACGAGGCGTATTATATTCCCCATCGTGCTGTTCTTAAACCTCACGCCAGTTCCACGCGTCTGAGAGCAGTTTTTGACGGGTCTGCTAAAACCACTAGAGGCAATTCTTTAAATGATCTCCTCATTAATGGTGGCAAAATTCAATCAGATCTATTTGACACTCTTATTAAATTCAGATTAGGAAAGGTAGCCATTGTGGCAGATCTGGAGAAAATGTTCAGACAAGTGCAGGTAGCACCCACAGATTGGCACTTTCAACACATTTTATGGAGAAATTCGCCCTCAGAACCCATATGTGACTATGTTTTTACTACAGTCACCTATGGCTTAAAGCCAGCCACTTTCCTTGCAGTTCGAACACTGCTGCAGTTGGCTAGAGATGAAAAATTTTAATTTCCTTTGGGTTCAGAAGTTCTTCAGCATTCTTTCTATGTTGATGATTTACTTTACTCTTGTGATGACGTGTCTTCCGCAAAGGAAGCTGTCAATCAGTTGATACAAATTCTTAGAGCAGGTGGATTCAATCTCCGGAAATGGGCATCCAATAGTTCTGAGGTCCTATCGGATTTACCTTCAAACTTATTAGCTAATTCTGGTGTGAAAATATTCCAGTCAAAGGACGCTGAACAGGTGAACACATTAGGCATCTCTTGGAATACCAGCCTCGATACGTTGGCAACTGTATTGCCTGAAGTTACTCGTTCAGTCAGAAATTCCAGGTTTACTACAAGCAATGTTTTGTCTGTTATTTGCAGTTTATTTGATCCTTTAGGCATTTTATCACCTTTCATAATAATTTGTAAAACTTTGTTTAAAAGACTTTGGGAGTACCCCTTAAAGTGGGATGACCCCATTCCCATTGCATTGTCAAATCAATGGCAGCAAATATTTGACTCATTGCCTTACTTAACTAAAGTTAGTTTCCCTCGCTGTGTTGTTCCCTTTGCTAACGCAGAAATTGAGCTCCATGGCTTCTCAGACAGCAGCCTCACTGCTTATGGTGCTGCAATTTATGTAAAAATTACTTCAACTGAAGGCCACAGTGTTGTTAGGCTTCTGTGTGCCAAAACTAGAGTAGTTCCTTCTCACATGAAATCAAGAAAAACAGAAACCGAGGACACCACTTTAACCATACCTCGTTTAGAATTGTGTGCAGCAGTTCTGTTAGCTAGACTAATGAACAGAGTGAAGGAGGATCTCTCCTCAAAATTGTTAATTTTTAATCTTATGTATTGGACCGACTCCAGAGTCGTTTTAGATTGGATAAAATCCCCGCCTCTTAAGCCAATATCTTTGTGCGCAATAGAGCGCAAGTTATTAATGAGATTACTGCTGGCCACACGTGGAAACACGTCAGCACCAACTCTAATCCTGCAGATCTACTCACTAGAGGTGTCCCCTTAAATGACCTTCCTGACTCCAAAATTTGGTGGAAGGGTCCAGAATTTCTCTCACTTCAGCCACAGCACTGGCCTATGACCCACGAGGTCATTGTGCCCTCCCTTGCCACGGTACTAGTTTGTGCTATGTTGCCTCCTAGTTACCTACAAGTTAGAGTCTGCCATTTTTATGGTTCATTTATAAAAATACTGAGAGTAATGGCACATGTTCTCAGATTTATTGATTTGATCTCCCATCCTAAAATTAGGGGGTGCGACCGCGCGTCGCCCAAAACTTCTTTAACAGTTTCAGAATTGGACAAGGCCGAATTAAAATGCATCAGCATTATTCAGCAAAGTACTTTCCCCTCTGAATTTAGGCATAATCACAGAATTGTTCCCTGGCCGGGATGATCGAGTTAGGTCAGTCAAAGTCAAAACCCAAAGTGGAAATTTTGTGCGTCACGTCAATAGGCTTTGCCCCTTGCCTATTGATAATGATGTAAATATTCATTCCACATAGATTTACCGAACGCTAAGTTTCTTTTAGTAGGTTAGATTGCAATTAGTCTCTACAACTAGGTTAATTTAACAGTGTTATGTGTCATTGTTAGTTGTAATTGTATGTTAGTTAGGTCTTATCATTTTTTTTATTCCACTTGTATTTCCTTTTTTGTTAGATGTAATTGTATGTATGGTATTCTTCGCTCACACATCCTGGGGTAGGCCCACCACGCTCGGCACTTGTCCTCTTACCTGTGTTCAGATGTAGGTTGGTCACTCTAGTTTGTGCTTACTTGTCTTTCTCACGCGTCCTTGATTCGGGCTCGTCATTTTTGCGCTAGATTTGTTTGTCGTGTAGCATGTAGCTTCACATATCTTAATGGCTCGTAATGAGCACGTTGTAATCGCACTTGCTGGTAAACCCTTGAAAATGTGTTATCACTGGGGAAGGCCACTAGGCAACGATGCAACCTTTCGAAGCACGCAGACAAAGGCAGAAATTTGTCATATGCGAGTTTAGCTTCAACTCTGAGGCATCTAGTCTCAATTTACTTGTATCTGCGCAGTCTTGTCCTGTCCGCTTCGGTTTTCGTGTTCTTTCACCTCCCCTACTGTCTGCTCTTCATTCTAGGCTTTGACTCGTCATACTCGGCACTTGTCCTCTTATCTGTGTTCAGCTCATGACTCCCTTTCTTCTCCCTTTCTATTTAGTTATTAGGACACTTAGTATTAAGATTTTGTTAAAAAAAACGCCTTGCACAATTCAGCCACTCCTAGCCTTATCCCCAAGGAACTTATGTTGCACATAGTCTAACAAGACATATCTTAGCCTATGCAGTGTGCCCTCTCATTTCTTGGTGGAAAACCCGCGGTTTTCCAAGGGGGTGTATGTTCGGGCCCACACGCAAAAGCAGAAAGGGACGTATAAATATAAAACGCTTCCTACGCCATAGGCGGCAACACTGATGCGCGGCATGGAAAGTTCCATAGCCAAGCGGCACCACTGCGCCGCGTGATAATTCGCCTTAGCGACCCGAATCTTCTAAACCGTTCCAGAACATTTTCAAACTCTAACAGTTGCCTATTAGACTGTTCAAATTCACCCCTCTTCGCCATACTGCAACCGCTGGAAAAGCAGTCGCTAATTGGCCAGTTCAAATCAGTTCAAATCCCCTCTTCGCGTGCCCCATAGAACTCGCAAACCGAAGAAAAATCAGTCGCTGAGTAGCACCCTTGCTAGAAGCATGTCTCGGGCTCCGTGTTAAAAGATCACGTAAATTCTTATACAGAAAGTAATATTCTGTGCTTATGTTGTGGCCAAGTGAAAGCCACATTGTTTCAATTTGTTGTAGTTCAGCATTGTGTATAAATCAGTCGCTGAGTAGCACCCTTGCAAGCAGCATGTCTCGGGCTCCGTGTTAAAAGATCACGTAAATTCTTATACAGAAAGTAATATTCTGTGCTTATGTTGTGGCCAAGTGAAAGCCACATTGTTTCAATTTGTTGTAGTTCAGCATTGTGTATAAATCAGTCGCTGAGTAGCACCCTTGCAAGCAGCATGTCTCGGGCTCCGTGTTAAAGATCACGTAAATTCTTATACAGAAAGTAATATTCTGTGCTTATGTTGTGGCCAAGTGAAAGCCACATTGTTTCAATTTGTTGTAGTTCAGCATTGTGTATAAATCAGTCGCTGAGTAGCACCCTTGCAAGCAGCATGTCTCGGGCTCCGTGTTAAAAGATCACGTAAATTCTTATACAGAAAGTAATATTCTGTGCTTATGTTGTGGCCAAGTGAAAGCCACATTGTTTCAATTTGTTGTAGTTCAGCATTGTGTATAAATCAGTCGCTGAGTAGCACCCTTGCAAGCAGCATGTCTCGGCTCCGTGTTAAAAGATCACGTAAATTCTTATACAGAAAGTAATATTCTGTGCTTATGTTGTGGCCAAGTGAAAGCCACATTGTTCCAATTTGTTGTAGTTCAGCATTGTGTATAAATCAGTCGCTGAGTAGCACCCTTGCAAGCAGCATGTCTCGGGCTCCGTGTTAAAATATCACGTAAATTCTTATACAGAAAGTAATATTCTGTGCTTATGTTGTGGCCAAGTGAAAGCCACATTGTTCCAATTTGTTGTAGTTCAGCATTGTGTATAAATCAGTCGCTGAGTAGCACCCTTGCAAGCAGCATGTCTCGGGCTCCGTGTTAAAAAATCACGTAAATTCTTATACAGAAAGTAATATTCGTGCTTATGTTGTGGCAAGTGAAAGCCACATTGTTTCAATTTGTTGTAGTTCAGCATTGTGTATAAATCAGTCGCTGAGTAGCACCCTTGCAAGCAGCATGTCTCGGGCTCCGTGTTAAAACATCACGTAAATTCTTATGCAGAAAGTAATATTCTGTGCCTAAGTTGTGGTTAAGGGAAAGCCACATTGTTTCAATTTGTTATAGTTCAGCATTGTGTATGTATAATGTATTTAAAAAGTTGAAGTAAGTTCCAGGCGAGAATGTTTCGCTTCGTGTTAAGATGGAAAATTCTGTATTCTCACATTGAGAAAATTAAGTGTATTTTTTTGTAAAGAACAATTGACAACTCCAAGGTAATTAAACATCATTCTGCAAGGTGAGAAGTGTGTTTCCATGATAACCCACATTGTTACAAAATTCCTAACGAGCGTCGAAAGGGACTGAGTGGATTGCCTACTTACGTTCAACAACCAATAATACAGTCCACTACAAGCAAAGGTAACCCGCCACCTGTGGAACCAGCGACCTGTGGAAGGCAACCCGCTCCGTCCAAATATTTTGTTGTCGTTTTAGTCCATTAGAGTTCCAGTTTAGTAGTGTTATATTTAGATTTCTGTTGTTACTAATGGCCATTTAAAAGTGGGACTAAGAGGTTTTGTAATAAAGTTTGAATTTGTGGGATAAGTGTAGAAATAATTTGTTGAATTATGCTGGAAATTAAATCGGTGTAATTTGAAGTAGAAGGGTTTTGTTTTAATATATCAGAATGAGAGAATTTGTGTGATTTGTGATTATAAATTGGAGGTGTAGGAGTATTTGAATTTGATGGAATTTTCTGAATAGGATTGTTACGTTGAAAGATTTGAGTTTGCGGCAAGTCTGGAAAATTATGTGCATTTAAGTTTGGAGGAATAAAATTCAAATTTTGATTTATTAACATATGAGAATTTGAATTATTAGTTTGATTTGGTTTCAGTAAATCTTTATATACTGACAACCTTTGTAATTAGCAGTGTGATTTCCGAGGCAATTACAACAAATAGGAGGGGTTGATTTTGGAAGAGGACAGTTCGAATAATGGTGGTTTTCAGTACACCTTACACAACGTGGGATTAATCTACAATTGGCTTGTGTATGATTGAATTTTTGGCATCTCTTACATTGAATCGGTTGGTTATTTGATACGTTTGCTTGAACTTTTATGACACTATGGAAAATTTTTTTCTAATTTGAAGATTTTAGAAGCTTCTGGACTTTTAGTGAGTTCTATTGAGCAAATTTCTATAGGTTCACGTTGTTTGTTAAATAATCTGTATACCTTTTGCACTGGATAGTTAAGTTTCAATAATTCATTGAAAATACTTTCATTTGAGTAAGTAATATGTATATTTCTGAATAAAACTGTGATTGTTTTAATAGTAGGGTCACAATAAGAGTAATATTGAATATTGTTTGTATCACAAAATGATTTATATTTTCTAAAATCTTCAATTGATTGAAAGTTAATTTTGACATTATTTTTCATAGTTTTTGTTGTGAAATCATTTTCAACATTACTTTTTATATCTTGAAGAAAATCACTGAAGTTGCAAACATTGGAAACAATTATTGGCGGAATTGAAACTATTGGACGTTCTTCGTTAGTGTCCTGTAGATCTGCTAATAGTCCATATTTATTTTGAAGTGGAATTCCCGTTGTAGTCGTGTTGTAATTAAAAGTTGTAGATCTTTTACCTGGTTGTTGAAGTAATGAAGAACCTTCTCTTTTCCGTGTTCTGGACTCACTTTTGGCTTGACAATTTGACAAAGTAGTTGCTGATGGGAGATTGTGAGGGATCGAGTTAACTGGAAGTAATTCTGTAAATTCACCTTGTTGAAAAAAATTGCTGATGTTCTGTAAACCCTGTTATTTTGATAAATACACCAGGAATTGTTGAGCTTTCATTTGCAGATTGTATATGTTGGTTATTCTGATGTCCAACAATATCTTCAGTAACCATTAACGAACTTTGAATTTCGGCATTCTGTTGTATACAAGTATTATCTTGAGGCGTGCCAATGGAAGCAATACTAGTAACATTCTGTGAACTGGTTGTTTGAAAGGACATATCCTCCTTGCAGAGGATCGAGGCACTGATGTTAATTGATTTGTTTGTTTGTTATCAATTAATAGTCCGAATCAATGATATATTAACACACCCGAGTAAGATAAGTCACTTTAAAATAGAAAAGTTCAGAAGAATATTTGATAAAATGTCACCATTCATACAAGACCTCCTGAACATCCATATATTGTAAGCTGAATAATTTGCAAGTGTAATAACTCTTCTGTAAATTTTTAGCTGGTTGTAGTTAAATGGTTAGTACTATTATGTACAGAACGTTATGTAATATGTCCATGTGAGCATCTCTGTAATTATCCCTCGTGGTGCATTTTCGTGTACACTTTAAATAATTATTTAAAACATGTACAGGGAGGGAATTGTTCAAATAGCTGATATACATATCTGTGACCGAGTATACTATTTGTAATATTGGTAATTTTATTACAGGCGATATTACGATAAACAATTATTACCTATTGTAAGTTCTAAATGAACTTTCTAATATATAATTGTTGTAATATCTACGGAAAACATCAAAGATGGGAGGGAGTTTTTCACTCACAATCTTCCATCTATTACCTAATACAAAACAAACCTGCCTCCACTTTTTCTTGGGATTTGTTACGATCAATAAATTACCTGTTACTCTCAATTATATTATTTAGGTGTCTGACTCATGTTCATTTACATAAAAATTCCAGTGATGACATTAAAGAATTCAGTCATTACGATAAGGTAAGGATTTGCTGTTATAAGCCAAAACAATATCCAAGTATATATGTATAAAGATCTTTATAAATATAAAACGTGTACATTCATGTAAATGCAGTGTTTTCTGTAGTAAATCTACAGATCTCCTCAGCGATGTAATCGCATAGGTTCAGCTAGTCAATATTATTATCAAACCAGTAACATTAGCCAACTTGTACACCAATACATATTACCTGCCAATGGAATGTGGCTAAGTAAAGTCGCAAATATTGCCAATTTGAACAAATCCCTCCCTACAAATATTTTAAATAATTACTTGGATTGTACATGGAAATGCGCCGCGTGTACGAGTCATTGCATGTGTTACATATGTTGGATACATGGATCTATTACATAACGTTCTGTAGATATTTGTACAAAGGGCTTGATTTCTGGCGGAACGCGTTGGGACAGTGTTTCGCTTCAATGTTGTCAGAGGTAGATTGCCCGAATGCGGTATCTCCAGCACCGCGGTGCTGTTTTTTGCGGACGCTAGGTAGTAAAATTTTGGATACGAATGTGAATATAAATGGATATGCATATTCCACTTGGAAATTGGAATACGCATGCACAGTACTATATTTCATTAGTACTATAGTACATGAACTATATTTCAAACACACATAATTTAATATTACTCAAGATATTGTAACACTTCTGCAACGGTGTCATAACGGAACTACAGGAACAAGAGGACTTTGTAAGAGAGTGCATCTTGGAACGTTGGCCTCACAATTACGTATAACTTTCGTGAACACTCAAAAGCGCCACGTGTTGTCACGAATAAGTAAAGAGAATGAAGCCTTCATTTTCAAGCATATCTATTCTTTAAAAGTTACGTCGTTTTAAAATCGTGAGATGATGTTGCACTTGCGGATCACAAGTAATAAACCTAGAAAAGGAATATATAAACTTAGAATGTTCACAATATGAGCGGGAAATAAGATCTAATTCAGAAACTTTCTATCATAATAAGATATTCAAGTTTAAAATAAAACTTTGCCTTGCATGTATGAATCATAACGGGTTAAAACTAAAGTGTCATCATTCTAATAAATCTCTTTGTATTTGCTATAGCCCATTTTTATTTAATGTATTCTCGGGTTTGTCCTTCAGCCTCTGTGTAATGGCTATCGCTATTTACCCGATAATCCAATTTAGTGTTGAATTACGACTTGCAAACGACTTGTTTTTAGTATCATAGAGGAAACACAGATAACTTTTTAACGTAAATTTACTGTTTTATTACAGTTTTATTTGATCCTGCAATTAAGTTTACGCGTCATAGATCTTTATTTATGTTTTTTAATACGAAGTGTGAGAGCGACCTTCCAGAGTTTGATTAAAAAAATTATAGTTTTTGTGTATGAGTGAATAATACTACATGAAAATATCTCGCTGCAATGTAATTACGTATTATTAAAACAATCCATCAACAAACAAAATTATTACATAAATATAAATGTATCATCCACAAAATCCACAAAATTATCAAAAGTAATGGTAATAATAAAAGTTTTTAGATTTGTGATACATTTTGAAAAATCATCGGTCTCAATGTAATTCCAGTGCTTTGCTGCGGTGGATTCAATATACTAGGACAAGCGTTCTTACTGCCTCCCTAAATGCTATTCATGAATATTGAAACAGCACTAATTGTACTAGTACAAATATCTCTAGCTTTTTAAATGAGGGGTTTAAAACTAACTAGAGATACAGATTGGCACAGACTGTCACATACAAGTTCGTTTTCTTATCTCTTCAGACTGGGTTATCTTTTCGGTTTTGTCCACTCTCTTCTCAGCTGTCATTTGTTGGCACATGAAGGACATTTTCCCACATTTTCTTAACTTTTCAGTCCCTAAATGGTAGAATCGAATTATGACTTACAGAATGTTATAAAAGAGTAAAACATGGTCCCAAAGGCAAACTTTCGGGGGAAATTTTGGAACCGTTTATGAAAAAATGGCATTTGAGCGTTTTAAACTTGCGCATTATGTGCTCATTTTTACTTTTTTTGTTTTTGATAAAATGCATTGAAAATTATGAAAAAGATTTCTACTTACCAGTGCAAGAATACATTTCAATAACCGATAATGTGAATATTAATGATCTCTGGAGTGACAGAACTAAATCTTACTTTCGAGTACTTATTAAGTTTCAGCTCGAAAGTTTCTAATCTAACAGTTATCCCCGAGACATCAATCAATACATATATAACTAGTGATGCTAAAACAACACGTACTTTCTCGCCTTTAGTGATGGTTATGTAATACTATTTATACCACAATTTCCGAATTAATAGACAGGGCCGTTTTAACAGCATTGAGGGCCCTTGGACCTAGGTTAATTTGGGGGCCCCTATTCTTACTTTCACCGATCTCTCCCCCTCCGCCAATTTTGAAGCTGAAACATACAGAAAATCCTATCAATTGACATTGTATTTTTTTAAAAAAATATTTTGAAAGTATTTCTAAGAGTTTCAATTTAACATTATTAAAACAAAAAATTAATTATCTTAATTTTTGTTTTAATAATGTTAATATATATATATAAGGGTATAAAAAAGATCAACAAACTTATAACAGAGTTGAAAAAGTTACCAAATTATTTTTTTAAATTATTTTATTGAAATGCACAATATAAAATTAAAATACACCAACCAGCAACATTCCATATTATAAATATTATCCAATGATGCGCCATATACATTCCGTCACTATGTTATGCCATTTTTGCATATAGTTCAATCGTACATCACATTTTTATACTTGTTTTATTTCATTTTTCAAAAAATTTTGTATTAAATACTTTAAGAACTGTCGGGGACCCTTGAACAGTCGGGACCCTGCGCTCGGGCCCTTCCGGCCCGTGCGTTAACATGGCACTGTTAACACATCTCTCTCATAATTTTTTGTAAAACTCACTACAAATTGTAATTGATATATATATATATATATATATATATATATATATATATATTAAAACACGCCCACCTACTACCTTCCCTCCGGTGGCGATGAAGCGTGAAACTATGAATGCTCGTGAAGCGAGCTTTGAATTCTTAGGAAGCAGGATCTTTCGGGTATGAGAAAGGTCTGAACCCTTGACACAATGAATTATATAAAATTCTGGTAAAATGAGCATATATTCAGTAAAACAAATTACACAGTGGCACAAATATACAATAAGTATGTACTTTACGTAGATGGTCACTGCAAAGAAAACAGAAACAAAAGAACAGAAATAACACAACCATAAGAGAATGTATAGGCGTCAACTTGACTGCCTGATTACTTCAATACGCACTATTTACAATACTTTTGCTTTGACCTCCTTCTCAATTATTTCGTGTACCTCATTTAACTGTGGTTAATCTAAAGTTTTCTCCGTGCACGACCCTTTAAGTGATTCTCTACAATTATTCTATTATAGACTTCACAGAGGTCAGCCTTGAGCTGCGCATTTATTACAATGCTGTTAACTCTAACACAAGAATAAACGTGACACACACGTTACTAAATCGTACCCTTTACAAAATTACAGCAACTGATTATCCCTGATATCATACAATGGAAACAATACTTTCAATAAGATTACTTTTACATTACATGAAAAATTATAATTTATTTAGAAAAGTTGTACAAGGTATGGCATTCAAACGAATTTACTGGTGCGTACAGCGAATGAAATCAAAACTGCCGCTCATACGTTCGAAATATTTCCCAGTAACTATTTGGAACTTTCACCTATTTTAGGACGCTACGCCTGGCGTTTAAAGCTACACAGTTTCCTAACAAATTGCCGCATAGAAGTTGCCAGTTCTTTACCTCGACATTTCCTTCCCGCTCGCCGTCAGTTAACCTTGGGGTGTTCGGTCGCTCGCAGTCCTCGCCACGTCACTCGACTGGTCCGATGTCCCGCGGTCACACCTCTTCTTTCGCTCGATCTCAGGATGGGCGCCACACGTCCAAATTCAAAACCTTTCTCTCGTCCTCAGGCTCGTACCGTCCACGGATTGGTCCAAGTCTTTCTCGCCTACGCTTGAGTGTTGGAATCGTCCTTCTGCCGCCTGCCGCTTACCCGTTGCTCGCGCTTCCAGTTTTAAATAACTAACGTGCTTGAATTGACTACTTCTAGCACTCGGCCGACATACCACACTTTGAGCGTGCGTGGCCGTGGCGTACAAATTAAATACTGGATTTGGTTCAGAGTCCTTCTGCGCGAATTTACTTCGGTGATGAAACTATTTCAAGTTCGAGTAGTCACAACGCTTGCTTACTCGCGTAATGTTAATGCAAATACTGTACATGCACTTTGCTTCTGAATTCTATCACTTATTACCGCGTTTCTTTAATCAGCTTTGCTTAAGCAAGTAAAATGATACTCCTGCACTAACCAATTACTACCGCTGAAGAATCTAGTTGAGTCGCCGTCGCTGTCGAAGTCGTAAGAGAGCTCTACCAAAGTGCGTTGCGGTATTTATGCAACTCCGCCTGGGGAAAAATTTCTGGAGGGGTGAATTTTCTCCTCCTTCCCGCCCTCTCGAGAAAATATTATACGCTAACTTTGGACATCGGAGTGCGAAAACCTGCGGGTAGATGTCGCCTTCTCGGACCATCGCTCCGCCTCGTACCCTATTTCTCAGTTCTTTGGTCTTTTCTAGTGGCTTATGGTGGCGTTACGGGTTCGTATGACCCCGTGACGTCACAATATATATATATATATATATATATATATATATATATATATATATATATATATATACACACACACACAATTTGACACTTATAACAGTTTCCGATTAGTGGCGCGGAATGCAATTGTTGCTTTACATTCTAATATTCCCTGAAGGTTAGCCATTTTTATTTCCTACATTTCAAATAGGTTTTAAATTAAATCTAAAAGATTAATGTGTAAATGTATAACAAAAGGTCGAATGAAAAAACAAAGAAATATGATATAATATACAAATTCCAACTTACGATGCATCTAACTGCTTGGAATTATGTTCACAAAACTCAGTAATTTCAAAGCCAGTAATGTTTGTCAAATTACACAAAAAACTTCCATACATTTCAAGAATTCAACATTACCTTATTTAATTATGTTTTTAATAAACACATTTCATTAAGAAAAAAATTGTATCTTCACAATTGTAGTTGTGAAGAGACGCAGACAATTTTTTTTTATTTTATTTTATTTTATTTTATTTTATTTTATTTTATTTTATTTTATTTTATTTTATTTTATTTTTTTTTTATTTTATTTATTTTATTTATTTATTTATTTATTTATTTCATTTCATTTCATTTCATTTCATTTCATTTCATTTCATTTCATTTCATTTCATTTCATTTCATTTCATTTCATTTCATTTCATTTCATTTCATTTCATTTCATTTCATTTCATTTCATTTCATTTCATTTCATTTTATTTTATTTTATTTTATTTTATTTTATTTTATTTTATTTTATTTTATTTTATTTATTTTATTTTTACATTTTCGGAAAATCTGATATTTCAACGAACATTAGATCTGCACCATTCAGTTAAGCGTTCTGTACACTATCTTAGGTCTAAATTTAATCAAAAACTTTTGTACGGTTTTAACGAAAAATCGATTTAAAGAAAATAAAAATGGCATATTTTCGATACAAAATTTCGCAAAACATACTCATATTTTTGAAAAATTGAACATGACACTATTTTTAGATCTTTTTTTCATGAACGCATTTCATTAAGAAAAAATGTTTTTTGTATACCAGCATTATAAACGAGGTTTTCTGTTGCAAGAAATCGTTCATAAAAGGGCCTTTTACAGCACAAATGATGACGTATTAGGTTTTACGGCACGAATGATTGCGTCATCACACACGTCATAGTTGCGTCACAACTCACCTTTAAAATTGACGAACGCTGTGGAATTGCATGAAGAGTTCACAGAGTAACCATACAACCAGAATAACCAAAGATTTTTATTCTTGAATATAATAAATCAGTTTACATAATTACATTATTTATTGATGTTAATATTAATGGAGCAGTCTGTGAGGTTTTTGAAAGATAAAGGAACAGAACCAGGTACATTAAAAGTTTTAGTTGATGAAGTACCTGCTACGTTATTTTCGTCATTTGACACTATTCTTCTAGCTATCTTTATTTTATTCTGAATTGATTCCTCAATGTAAGATTCTGCAACATTTGATGATCGCCATCCTCCATGACGCTTAAGGGTGGTAATATCTGCACCACTGTCGGCTAACATAGTAGCCGATGTTCTCCTGAATGAATGTCGGAATATTTTTCATGATTTGGAAGTTGAAGGTATTCGGCAATGAGTTTAGAATTTTCGAAAGTGTTAATCCCAATGGGGTTACAAGTGCATCTACCTTTGTTATAAAATAAGAAAAGTTTATTATGTTTGACTTTAGAAGGTCTGAGGGCAATGTATTTTTTATACAAATCTATATAAGAGAATCCTTCATCAGAAATAACGGTAAATATTCTGTGTTTGTTAGTTTTAGTTTCTCTAATTTTGACAACTAAAACAGAACCTTCTTCAGAGACATCATCGGTGCATATGTTATACAATTCCCTCGTCTACAAGCTCCAAATATGCCGAAAATCGCAACAACCTGAAAAAGAGAGCAAAGATGTGTTCCAATAGTTCACAAATATTTCAAATAAATATAACTTAAATACCTTCATCAAGAGATACTTCTCATCAGCTGCTTCTACTAAAAATTTGTTCACATCAGCTTGGGAAAAGACCATAGATTTTCTGCTTCGTAACCGACATTCGCTTGTTTCATGTACAATTGAACTTTATTAAAGCAGAAATATCAATACCATCTTTAATTTTGATCATGGCCTTCAATTTCAGTGACTACACCACAAACTTGATGCCTTACATACTGCTGACTTCAATGTAATAAAAATTAGAAAATTAGACCATCACTAAAACTCGACTAGGTATGTCAATAAAGTAAGAGACACTTACTAACTCCGATATGTATGCCAGAACAACTGATTCGCATATAATCTTCACGTTCTTTGTTTCCATCCAATTTTTAAATTTGTTGTACTCTTTTTCGTACAATGCACTTGACTTTGCCGGTATTAAGCATTGTTCTGCCTTCGTGGCTTGTTCAACAATTTCCTGCGGCAAGGAATCCATCTTTCTTCGCATGCTCTTCAGAATCGCTCATCAGCTGTCCAAAATGCGTGACGTCATAATACCAATGTCAATGTTGCCAACAGTAAAACTGCTTTTGCAATTAGTTCATAAATTAATTTCGATTCTTGCATAAATTTATAATGCTGTTATACAAAAAAATAGCGTATGCAACTCGTTTATAATGTTGCTTTATTGCATTCGTACAAATTTGAAAACTCGCTCCTAACGTCGCTCGTTTTTTATCTTCAAACTGTAGTAATAGGAAGACGCCGATAAAATTTTGAATTTTTGCAATTTTCGAAAAATCAGTTTTCAACGCTAGTGAGACCTGCATTATTATTTTAAACGTTCTATACACTATCCAACAAAAAAAATAATCAAAAACGATGCAGCTATTGTTTGAAAATTTTGAAAATGTTCCAGGGGCTTCATGTAACATACTCTACAAAATGAAAATAGTAGTATCAAATTCAAGGGGCCATGACATCAGCCAGATCGATTGAGGAATATCAATTTTGGAGAAAGCGACTGAATGGTTTAGCCGCTAGCGTTGTTCACAGTCAGGCAATGAGACGGACAGACGTTTTGCCGCTAATCGATTTTTCGGTATCAAGGACCCACAAAACAAGGATTCTGGCTACCTCACGTGTTAGGGGATGAACTTTTCTACATTTATCATCGGGATTTATCCACTTTTTCGTTGCTAGGGCCCTGTAGTAACAGTTTTCTACCGATAATTCCCGTTTTTTTCGCCCAGAATTACATAACTATCTCTCTACCGCGGTATTAGTAGCGAGGAAGTAAAAACCGATTTTCGGATACTAAATTGCGTGTATTTCCTCTCCGCTTGCAGCAATCTTAACTATCTTTCCACTTGCACCAACCATAACAGTAACACTAACCAACCGTTACATCTGAAAAAAAACTTAAAAAAGGAGGAGATTGCAGGTTGTTTTGTTGAGGTAATTCTAATACATTATCTCGCTGTACTGTCGAATTTAATTTCGCTTTCATTATCTTCTGTATATGCTTTGGACAAGCGTGCTTCATTGCATTCTAGGCAATTGGAAAAGCAGGGGTCAGATTTCCTGGTGCTGGACGATACCCCACAACTACGCAACACAAGCTGCTTCGCGTGTCATTAGTGTTTTAATTGTTTCTTCTGAATGACATGTTCGCAGTGACGTTCGTGAACGATACTACCACGTGTAATGCATTGACTAAATTCGTTGTTACGGAGATGGGCTTGTCGAAATAAAACACTTTTATGGATCTTTCTTGGAATAATTGTACACTATTTGTTTTTGTAATTAGCCATTGTATGTCCCGTAAAGAGCAGTTGGCCTCGACGCCACTGGATCCCCGGGTTCAAAGTCGGTCACCCAACCAGGAACCCGCGATGTCTCAGATTCGCTTAACCTTCGTGACTTCACGTTGTAAAAGAATTCAGGTAATAACCCGGTTTTGGAGTCGTGGCCTTTCACTACAACTTTCCCAGCATTCGCCTGGATGAAACCACGAAAGCCCGGTCAGGATGGCCAGCACGGGGATTGAACCCGGTCCTCCCGAATGCGCAGTTAGTGTGTTACGCCCTGGGCCACTTTACTCCGTAGTTTTACACTATACTTATTTAAATATTGACGCGAGTATTATCACCAGAATTGCAGATTCTTTACCACCAAGTTCGGTTTATTTCTTAGCCTTGACCCAAGAGCCGCTCCACGTTTCCACGTTCTACGCTAATATCTTTCAATGCAGTTTGAAAACTACAGAAGGCCAAGTTTCGTTCTCATGAAGTTTACCCTGGACTTCACACGTTCAACACAATGCATTTTACTGGATCCACCGCTGTTAGAAAAAAATCAGCCGGATTTCCTGAATTTGGGGGCTGACCCATAATGTACTACTCAATTCTATTTTTTTATTTTATTTATTATTGCACCCGAACAGTGGATAAACCACTTTACAGGTCTGAAATTGAGTACATACACTAACCAATAATACCATACTAACTGAAAAAGCACCGAGGTACTTGCAAAATAAACCAACTCAACCCAGCTTACTTGTGGAGGTATCCCCTCTGGGAACCTCATTTATAAGGATCTTATGCACAGGGCAGTGGAGTGAAGGGAGTGGGAAAGGGGGCGGGGAGCGAGCTTAGGATTACGTGTTTATGATGCTTACGGAGGTCTGAATTGATCTTTGGGAAGGCGGGATTTGATTCTGGTTGGACCGTTACTGGATTTTCCTAGCTGGTAGAGTCTGGCACCGGGAACTAGGTTTAGGTTGGAGAAGAATTTTTTTGATAATGATGAAATATGGTGAGTAATGGTATCGATGTTCAATTCTCTATGGAGCTGATTATTGGATACATACCACGGTGCGTTAACCGATGTTCGGAGGATTTTGTTTTGGAAAACTTGAAGCCCTTTTAAGTTTGTTTGTGCAGCACCTCCCCAAACAGGGCAGGCATATGTTTGTGATGGTCTAAGTGCAGTTTTATAAATATGGAGGGTTATATCAGTTTGTAGCGCTTATTTACGGTTAATACTACTCAATTCTGACCTCTCACATGTCATTAACATGTCGGCAGATGCCATTCAATTACATGATCTGAAGGATTTGTAGTAACGACCGTGAGCATTGCCAGCACCGCGTTGTGGGCTTGTCAAGTTCACATGTTTATGGTAATTTTTTGGAAGAATCGTAGGATCCTCATCCATCTGATTTAAAGTTTCTCTGACAGCAGCTTCGGTCTGCGTTGAGCCCTGACGTGATTTTCGTCACATATTACAATGTGGGACGCGCCGCGTATCTCTGGAAGCGACGCGTTTAGAAAAGCAGCGGCCGAATTTCCTGGTCCGGGGGGCTGCCCCAGGCCGTACTACGCAACGCGCGCCCTGCGGTGCGCCTGGCGCGGTCCCTGTCGGGCGATTGATGGGGCGAAATGACGGGCGTCACGCCTCGTCCGCGCCACGCGCCGCCAGCCGCCCGCCGACGCGGGGAAACCACATCGTCGTCTTCGGCGGCGGCGGCGGCGGCGGCGACGGCGGCGGCGGCGGCGGCGGTGGCGGCGGCGGCGGCGGCGGCGGCGGCGGTGGCGGCGGCGACGCAGGCGGCGGCGGCGGCGGCGGCGGCGTCGGCGGCGGCGGCCGCCGCGAGGGAAAGCGGGGCGGTGGTGGCCGCGACCGCCCCCGCGCGGGAGGGGGGTGGATGACGCCGGCGCGGAGGGGAGGGGGAGGGGTGATGCCTCCACTTGGGACGGTCAGGGCCCGGTGGCCGCAGTCGAAAGAGCGACGCCGACCCGCCGCTGTGCACAGCGCCGTCCAGCCCCCGCCTCCACGGAGACCCGCGCAGTGACCGGTGAGTACCCGCGTGGGGGATCAGCTTTGCGTTCGCTCCGGATGAGGAGGAGAGTAAACCCAAACCGTTCCGGTGGACCTTTTCAATGTCAGATCCTGCACTTTACGGTTGACGTCGAGGATACCTTACAAGTAAATACGACAGACCCATATGCTCACTCCTCGCAATAATTGTATATGATACTAATACTGCTTAAAGGGGTGTAGTTGTTAAACCATTAGTTTTTTTACGGTTGCTAGAATATACCTTTTATTGCACACCGGAATGGTAAAATTATTGGTGTGTGTGTGTGTGTGTGTGTGTGTGTGCGTGTGCGTGCGTGCGTACGTGTGTGTGTGTGTGTGCGTGCGTGCGCGCGTGCGTGCGTACGTGTATTAGTGGTAATACAGTGACCTCTTCCAATTTCAAAATATTGCTTGTCGTCACAAAATTGCACTCGTTTGTAGGATCATGTACTCCGAATGACGATTCAGGTATTGGTCATAAATACAGACAGTCAATTTTTTTTTCGTCGTTTGCTTATTATCCGGCAGTGTACGTTGTTTATCTCTGGGAAGTTTGACGGGCTGGTATATTGTGGCTTCCTCGTGTGATTTTACAAGTAACTATTAGTCTATTTTAAGTTCATCTTCGTCTATTTTTACGGAATTGAATGGTCTATAACCACGCCAAAACCTCATCATTTAGTCCACAATCACTGCGCTGGGTTGTCAGTTTTTTATAAAACATTATCACTGGAGAGGGTATTATCTACTATAAAGTTGACATTTGAAATAAAGGCAATTAGAACACGTTCTGTGAGCAGTAATAGCCCATTCACCAAAGAGCCCCGGGATGGAGGTAGGTGTGCAATCACGGCGATTCGTCAAAGTATCGCGATGTCACAGGAAGCGATGCAAACGTGTATTTTTGTTGCATTGCATTACTGCCGTTTTCTCTTCTGAAGCTTCGCAACTCGCTATACGGGCCACATTGCGGTCCACGGCCCCGTTTGAGTCGCCAGCACGCACTGGATGAAGCCGCGAGTGCATGTGTTCTTCGCGCCTGGAATGAGGTCTCCGAACGACCGGCACGACAGAACGCGTTATTTGTTTTCATAGTGATTCTTCAAAAGAGTTGTAAGCAATGGTCTCGAGCTCCTTTCCGTCAAGACATTCAGAACAATGATGAGATGGGATCGAGGCGTTTGCACTAATACAATTCAGCTCACACGGCTATAGCCTCCACATTGTGCTGGATTTAAGGCGGAGACACCTAGATTGACCTCCATGTTATCGCTATTTATTATTTCACTGCAAATGACTTACTTCTTAGGTAGTAAAGTGCTCATCGGCGCGGAATGTCAGAAAGTAAGCATTTCTAGGAAGCGTCAGAACATAGGTGTATAGGGAATCCACTTCGTTTTATTTTTATTATCCCCTTAAAAATTACTTAAAATCATCAGGCCGTAATGACACACGCAACACATGTTACCATCGTCCATTACTCAAATACAGTGTGATGTAGATCCTATAAACCTTATTTTCGGATTCCCATTCAATCCATGTAATGTTTATTACGCAGCAATATTTAAAAATAACAAAATATTTTTAGAAATTCTTTTTCTTGTATGGAGATTTCTCTCTTCTGGGTACCCTACATCGTAACGTGAGTGGTCGGAATTGAATAGAAACTCAACTCCATGTAAAATGAATTGAAATATTTGACAGTCGCTGCGATTCAATTGCACGGATCTACGTCATTGTGAATAACCTCTAAGCAATATAGCAATGTTTACCCACGGATAGCGGTTCAAATTTGGATTCAGTAAGAAACCATTATCATTTCCGTAATAACAATTTCCAGGTTTGCATGGGTAAAACCAGACATTATCCTGAGAACTAAGGACCTTGAGAGCACGAGATATCATTGGTTTAAAAAAATATATAATTTTTACTTTAAGTATTTTCACTTACGCTGTTGCTGAGGTAATATCAAAAAAATATGCGCGTCCAACGCGGTGAGTGTTGAGTGCTATAAAAACATCAACCAGCCACAAGTACAGTTTTTATATCCAATTGCAGTTTAAATCTCATGACATCTCCCCTAGGGAGGAGGGGGAGTCAAAAAATTGCTAAAATCGCCTCACGTAATTTATGGACGGCCCCTAAGGAACGAGAAGGGGGCATGGAAGAGGAAGGAAAGATCACGCGCAGATCATGGCCCATTAGGATTCTGTTCCGGCATTCACCTGATACTGATCGGAGAAATCACGGATCAGAGCAACCGACCGTTAGAATTCCCCTCCCGACAGCGACTGAATTTGATCAAACTATATAGTTAAAGTCGAAAATCCTCCATCGGGACTCGTACTCTATGACCTTATGCTTAGAGACCTCAGCAATGCTCGGAGTTAAACGTCCTTCAATCCATCTCTGAGTACTACACTATTAACTGGCGAGAAAGTATTGCGGATCGTGTGTAGACGAAAAGTAGGGCGAGTAAATATTATACTTGTGCGTTTCGTGATTCATTAAAAAATGTTAATTGAAGGCAGTAGGGAATGCATTGCAAATACGTGCAACCTGTCCACGCCGGCGGCGCCGCCTGTGCTTTCAGGTTAGGCGAGTTGTTACGTATCCGCGTTGCGAGTGCGACCGCTGCTCCACACTGTCCTCTACACTGGAAAAATATGTCAAATAGAATACATTCAAATACAACTGAAAATACCACCCGCAGGACCGGGAGTTCTTTGATTTTCTGTCCAAAGTTACTGGATGTGTTGAATTTTCAACATCGAAGCTGAAATGAAAAATGGCGTCCTGTATCATCGAAACTAAATAAAGTAACATGCATTTGATTCTGTAAAATTAAATTTTAATTACCACCATTGTATGTTCTCCAAATAACGCAAACGCAAACAAATAAATATGAATGAACTCCTTTTATGAGATCATTAGGTGTTTCTTACGTATGAAGAATTGAAAGTCTACAGTAAAACTTCAATGTTCCATTAGGCTGTAAAGACTCTGAAGATACTAAGCGTAAGTTAATCAACTTTTTTTTACTTTCGTGCCATCGCTTACGTAGAGAGAAAGTTATGTAATGCTGAAAGAAACAACGGCGAATTTTCAGTAGAAAAAGCCTTATAACAGGACCCTTAAAAAATGGGTATAGAAAATGTAAATAAATACAGTTGCTAAATTTAACGGAAAAATCTTCTAAAACGTGGTCAGAATCCATGTTTGGTGGATCTTTGAAAGCGAAAAATCGAACGACGGCAGAACGTCTCACTGTCAGTCTGTGAACAACGCTAGCTGCTAAACCGTTCAGTAGATTTTCTACAAAAATTGATATTCCGTAATCGATGTGGCTGATGCCACGGCCCCATTAATTTGAAACTGATATTTCAATTGGGGGAGAAATTTACATGAAGCCCCAGGGACATTTTCAAAATTTTCAAAAAAACATTTTTTATTAAATTTTGTTGTTGGATAGTGTAAAGGAGATTCGTTAAAAACTAATCTTGAATATTGCAAAAATTCAAAATGTTTTCGGCGTGATCTTACAACTATAATTATGAAGAAAGGTTTTTTCCCTTGATGAAATTTGTTCCTTGAAGATATATTTTGAAATAATGTCATGTAAAAATTTTGGAATATTTGAGTTCTTTGCGCGTAGTTTTGGGTGAAAGATCACAATTCACGACCATTAATAAATTGTGGGATGTGGATCACGGGATTGGTCAATTAATAAAACACATTAGTTTGCCAACGTTTCGGAATATATAACTCCTTCCTCAGGGCTACAGTAAACAAAAAATGCAACGAATAAAGACAACTTATCTGAACAATATTAGTTATAATAACACCTGAAGAAATAGCAGTTACATAGGTTTGAGCAATTGATGTGAAATATTTTGCAAGGTTACTTTCAATGTTGCAATACAGAAATTATAATATTATCTTGCAAATTACATGCGAAAGCATTGTCTTTGACCTTCAAATCCTTGAGAACGTTTACTCTTTGTCAGGTTGCTTGTCAGTTTTTTTAAGATAACGTGATAGGTTAATTTGCAGAAAACGTTCAACTTCACTTATTTTGTGTTTTAAAAATGTATTTATGTAAAGAATGAGTGAATAAATTGATTAATGTATGAAATAAGCAAAAAAATAATAATTTAAAGAAATGTAATTTACATATATTTTATTTCAAACATTAACCTAGTAGTTCAAAACAAAACGTTGCCGTATATACTGAACTAATATATTTAAAATAGCTGGGTGTACACGTTTAATGTGTGCATTGTGTCTTCGTGTGTAATACTTCAATGTGAAAAATACAATTTACGAAAATATTAATAATGTTTTAAAAACACAAATCAATTTTCTGAGACTAATTTGATCAATCTTGACAATCGATCAGTTGACAATTGCTGTTAACTCTTATAATCAATCGTTTTTAATCCTTAACTGCAATTGCTGTTAATCCATAACTTTTGAGAAATGCAGTACGCTATAAGCGTTGGAAATATAGCGTATTCGAATTATTTGTTCCTGAACGGAGGCGCAGAGGAATGACAGTGAAGTAGGTCCTCGAGTCCGGAGACGCCAAGAGCGTTCAGCAACTCACCGAACCCCCCCCCCCGCCCCCCGCCCTCCTCCTCCTCACCACCACCACCACCACCACCACGCTTTGCTGAACTACTGAAGTATTCTGAGGAGACCTGCCAGTTGACCCAGTTAAAATCGTGCATTTCGAGCGATCCAAAGACATCTGAAATCTTTCCAACGGATGGAGAAGCATACTGCGGTGATTTCAATGCCCCTGTGATACAGAGCGGTTACCCAATGCAGTATTTAATTTTAATGGACTTGTGTTTCTGGGATGAACTGCAAATAAACATCAATACCTAAGAGAAAACGATTTATAAAATGAACAATTTGTATTAATAACATTATGGATTGATTGATTGATTTTTTCGTGTTTCCGGGCGTGTCAACTGCTTTACTGCGGTCATTAGTCCCGTGAGTGTAGTGCATTTTTTTCCTCCGGAGATGGCGGTGATCTTCGCCTGCTGGATGGTGACATCTGGCACCGACCTACCGTCGGTTAGTGGGGTTTCCCCCTAACCAGGACTCTCCCACCAGCGGGGCACAGCCCCAGCCGGAACAAGCTCTAAACTCCCGACCGGTCTCCCGGAATATGTAAGAGTGTGGTGCATGTTAGTGTAAGTGTATGTGTGTAAGAGGAGAGGATAGGACAAGGAAGATAAAGGAAAGATCGCGCCCGGTCCGTGGCCCGTTTGGTAGGGTGCTGCTCCGGCATTCGCCTGGTGTTGATCGGAGAAACCACGGAAAAATCCCGATCAGAGCAGCCGGTCGCTAGAATTCTCCTCCCGACAGCGACTGAATTCGACCTAGCTGAAAAGCTAGTGTCGAAAATCCTGCCGCCGTCAGGATTCGAACCTAGCACCACCCGGTCAGAGGCTCTGCTGTGACATCACTTGATGCACTGAGCTACCGCTACCGTTAACATTATGGAACTGGTTCAAATTTTCAAGAAATTAAATGAAAAGGTTGCTGCCAACGTCTGTAATGATAACACTGGTCAACAGCTTTTGTGTCTCAAAGAATGTTAATGGTGTCATTAGCCAAGTTTTGAGTCCTGAATTCTAAAAGTCTTCATTTTTTATCCATCCGGGTTAGTTTTATTGTGACACGCAACCTCTTATCGAAATTCTAGAAAACGTATTTTGTTGAGATTTAATTTAATTTTCTGCAGATCAAATTGTTTCAAAATACGTTCAGTAAATTCCACAATATTAACGTAAGTTCATAAATACGTCTCTAGGAAATAAAGTAATATGGCATAACCGCTGATTAGTCAAACAGGAGCATGCCGAATCCTCCGAATCCTGTTATATTTTTTTGCCACTTTCGTCCGAGCATTGAGAAACTTGAGTGCGTGGAAAGTGACGTAGTGCTTGCTTGTGTCTGCTTGATATAGTAGGTTTATGATTTGTGTTAGTTTAAGAGACACACTTTGTAACCGTACAATATATCACACATGTTATATTTGGGGCCATTTCATCCTAAAATCACAAAAATCTACAACTGTAATTCTCTTATAAAGAAATGCTAAATATATTATTTTAAATGTAAGTTGGCGACCGGTATCAGAACACTCCACTTATGCCAATTCTAATGTGCTATTTTTGTAGAAGGCTGGTTAAAAGGATCTTGTTATATACCCTTTGCTGTTCCCGTGATTTGGAGATAACGAACAGGCTACTCAATATGCCATGATTTATATCTGACAAAAACAGCTGGAATTATTTCTGCAACAAAAAAGAGTGAAGCAGCCTAGAAACTGGTTGTGAAGAATTGCCTGTATTAATCAGTTCCTGCTTAGTATGTGGCAGTGAGTGAAAATTAATTCCGCAATGAACACACAGAAGTCCAAAAAGGCTTCGTGCTGACCGACGTATTCAGACCTCCTGAAAATCAAATCCGTTTTGTATCAATAGGACCCCGACCCTCTTGCTCCTGATTTAATTTTGTGGAATCAGTGAGCTTAGCATTATGCTTCCCGATTAAATAGCTGCAATTTTGTTTGTTGGTCGGGAGGAAGGGGGAGACTTCAAATTGTTTTTCTGAAAATTCCTCCCAAGGATGGTGACGTGAAATATTTGACTCCAAAAAATGTTTGTAGAACCGAAAATTATGGAATTGATTAGTTATAAACACTTGAGTGATATTGAAAAGATGGCATGGATGTCATTCACTAGTAAATGAAATATAAAACAACTTCAGAAATTCTCTCTTGCAAATTATCGTACGAGACAACCTGTTCCGTTCAGAATATTGTGTAACAATTTCAGAAATTCTTTCTTGCAAATTATCGTTCGAGACAATATTTTTCCTTCTATTTACAAAATATTGTGTAAAAAGCTGGCCAGTGTAATCTTATCTCATGGAAGAAAAAGTGTCGTAATGGTATGTTCACAGGGGTTCTTCCTTAACATGTTTTTAAAGAAAAAGTATTTTGTGTATGTGAAGATATGTCAAAAGCCATGAACATTTTTCATTATCCTTCAGACGAGAAAATAGTTTTCTTACTAATTTAACGTCGTATCTTTTTTTCCTTTCAAGATTGTGATGACAAATTTGCAAGAAATAACAACTCATCAAAAATATAGAATTATCTTTATGCAAATGAACGTCTAAATGCTTAATAAATTTCGCCAGGATGTAAAAGTATCTCCAATTTTCAAACGGATTACTACATGCAAAATATTTCAAAGATACTGGGCATATTATGACAGTACCAACTTGTCAATTAGAAATGTTGTTAATCGTAGAAAAAGTCATATTGTTTATCTTCTTTCCGTTGGAATCAACTAAGCTGCTGCTGTGTTTCGTTGGCGTATATGAAAAGTGACACATTTCAAAAATAGTTTTTTAGGAGAAATGTTGTAAGATGAGCGAAGCCGTTAATTGTTTGGCAAAGCAGAGTGTTTGACTTTGTACTTCATCTATCATGCGATTTATTTTTATGAAATGTTTTCTTGTAAAAATATAGTAATTTCGTAAGATATTTCTTCATTGCTCACAAAAATGTCGACTTTTTAGATGCATCTCTGTGCTTGTGCAGCAACGATATTTACAGCATAAAACTCGACAACCCCTCGTGCTGTAAACTTCGCGACGGCGTTTCGCGGAGATGGGAGGAATGGAAAGCAGCGATGACCTTGCGTCGCCAGCTCGGTTGGACGCGCTGCTGTCGATGCTGCGCCCGCGGGACGCGTGGGAGTGGACGGAACCAGGGCGCGCTGCCCACTTCGCGCGGTGGCCGCAGCGGACGAGGAAGGAGGCAGAAGCGTCGCTGAGGACGCGCGGGGGAAGCGGAGTAGAGGAGGTGCGAGAGGCGAAATTGGAGACGAGGGCGGTGACAGCGACGGTGTAGGCGGGCGCGGAGGTGGAGTAGATTGATTGATTCTTAGTGATTCCAGGCGCGTCAACTAAGGTGGTTATTAGTCCCGTAAGTGTAGCATTTTTCTGCTCGGGAGATGGCGGTGGTCTTCCTCCGCTGGATGGTCAGACCCGGCGCCGACCTACCGTCGGCTAACGGGGTTTTCCCTAACCAGGTGTCTCCCACCAGCGGGGCACCTCCCCAGCCAGGACAAGCTCCAGGACAGTCCCCGACCGATCTAAGTCCCCGACATGTGTGGTAGTGTAGTGTATGTTCATGTAAGTGTGTGTGTGTGTGTGTAAGGGGATATGATAGGACAAGGAAGAGGAAGGAAAGATCGCGCGTGGTCCGTTGCCGGTTTGCTACGGGACTGCTCCGGTATGCACCTGGTGTTTTATCGGAGAAATCATGGAAAAGTACCGATCAGAGCAGCCGGCCGCTGGAATTTTCCTCCAGACAGCGACTGAATTCGACCTAGCTGAAAAACTAATGACGAAAATCCTGCAGCCGTCGGGATTCAACACTAGAACCTTTCCGGTCAGAGGCGCTGCAGTAACATCAGTTGATGCCCTGAGCCAGCTCTCCCGGTGGAAGTGGAATAGAGGAGGTGGGAAAGGCGAAGTTGGAGACGAAGGCGGAGGAGAAGGTGAAGGTGACGGTGTAGTCAGGCGCGAAGAGGAGAGACGAAGGCGAAGTCAAAGGCGGAGACGAAACCGACGTCGGAGTAGGACGCGACGGCGTAGGCGGGCGCGGAAACAGAGTTCACGAAGGGGGGGGGGGGGCCGGAAGCGGAGATTTCGACGCGGGTGGAGGCGGGGGCAATGGAGGCTGTGGTTACTACGCGGGCACCGGTGATGGCAGTGGAGGCGGTATTGTACGCGTCGGCGAGGTCAGAGAAACGGGTCGAGAGAAGGGCGGGCAGCGAAAGCTCGCACAACGTCCGTGCTCTCTGCCGCGGAGCGTCGTATACTTGGGTTTTCATAACGTGGCGCGTGTGGTGCTTGTCTTCACGATGCCCGGCTTTTTTTCACGATTTTCTTGATCGTGCCTCTAGATGTCGCTTGATCTGCAGCACTGCTGGATACGGTCGCCATCATGCGACATCCGGCGGCAAGACCGAGAATGACGCGAAAAGCCGTGCCATATCCCATCGTGAAGACAAGTCCTTCACGTGCCACGTTATGAATACTCAAGTACTCGTATTGGGATACGAAAACCCAAGTACTCGTATTGGGCAGCGATATGCATCACAGAGGTGCGTGAAGTTTTAGTGATTGCACCAGCTCACGACAAACATCACCGTAGATCATCCTTCCGATGAATTAAAGTGAGAGGTGGCTTCAGATTCACCGACAAAATTGATCATGGCTAATTCAAATATAGTTAAAAAACAACTCAGTAAGGCAGGTTATGTTCAGGTGGAGTAGAAGCATTAATATACATTTTCAAGAATCAGTAGGAAACTCGGAGGTAAATTATTCTGATGATTTAAAGAAAATATACAACGATAAATTTTGATCAGAATCTGAAAAATCAGCTATCGTCCTTTTTGGAAGTGTCACAGTATAGATGTTATTTCCATTTAAAAGGTCGTCAGTTCTAGATTCGTTTATCAGGAAGAGAAAGGAATGCATCTCGTAATATTACGTGATAAATTTTTTCCTTATCCTTCACTTCTTTGCCTCCGGATTCATGCTCCCGTGATATCTCTGGTACATGATCAAAGTAGCAGTTTTTTATCTAATTTCTTCGTGTTGCATGAGAAGCTTTAAAGGAACTTGTATTTATTTTACACGTGTACAATAAATTGACCACCCAATACCTCCACATAGTTGACTAATTGATAATCTACAAGGAAGTTTGGAGCAAAATATATTTTGGATTTCTTTCTACAGGCTAGCAAATATTTATATCGAAACGCATATTGTCCACTTGTGGGAAAAACTAAGTTTGATATGAAATCGTGTAGATTTTAACTAGTTCTATACGCTCCTGCTTTCATATTTCTTCAAAACACATTTTAATACATTAAATTAAATGCGTTTTGAAGAAGGGTGAAACCAGGAGCATATAGAGCATATTATAAACTACATAATTTCATATCAAACTCAATTATTTTTCCACTAGTGGAAAACGTGCATTTTGATTAGTTAGTCCTCAGTTACACATTACAGTAATGTATGTATCTATTTCCGCGTTTAAACGAAAAGTGCGTACCTGATATGCGCGTAACTGATATGAAAATTGTCATGACCAAGTGCACAACGAGAGTTTACATGCTCCTACAGTTCTCATTCAGATGGTCTCGACGTGCGACTCAACTGTTTGAAGTGTGAAATCGAAAAATGGCTACCGTACACCCATGAACGGAGTCTCTTTGTGGCATTTGTTACGTAAGAGTTAACAGAGTCGTGTCGACGGGTGACTCGCCAAGTGCGGCGTCCTGGTGCCTTCCTTCTGCCCGGAGGCAGCGGGTGGCGAGGACGCGAACGTGATGTCAAGGCAGGCTGTGTCCTCTTCGTGGCGCTACTTTAGCGGCAGCGTCGTGCTTTATTGTTAGGACGGGGCAAGAATTGCTAACATACTGTTTGTGGTCCGGGGTTGAGAACCCAGTTTCCAGTGTCCTGGCCAATATCTACAGTTCGTTATAACCGTTTCTGACTGGTTGAGGATTAACACACAAGGTATAATTATGTGTACGTATCTCAGGGTAGTTAATTGCTTACTCGTTCACTTACTGAATGCTTATTTCGTGATCATTTGATGCATGGCATGTTTGATGTAGCGGCGTTTTTATGTTTGTAACTAGGTCAGAGTAGCGCTGCGGTCATCTCGAGGACTATCTTGTGCAGACTGCGAACAGTCTGTGCAATTTTGCATCAAAAGAGGGTTGGTGTACTCTGACAGAAGTGAATGACGTTCTGCTGTAAAACCAGTGGTTACTGCATTTTGCCGTTTTGTCAGTTAAACTCTGAAACTAAATTGTGCTAACATGTTTCTTTGTTGTTAAACCGTTGAAGCTTATTTTCTATTTTATCGCATCAGTAAAAATAACGACTCCATCTAATAATTTTACTAACACATAGTTTTGCATTTTTACAATCTATTGTAGTAGTTTTTGTAGGTGTTCTTGCCGCGAAATGAGATGTACGATTTCAATTCAATTATTATAGCTTTCAATAATTGTATGCATGATTTTTTACAGGCTATGAGATTTTATCTCGTCGTATTGATTACATCTGATACTTAAAAAATATATTGCTTAAATTTGAAATATCGTAGATATTTTCAGTGTTTTGCAGCACATTAATCCTAGAAGTTTTGAATATTGGTTAAATTTTATTCGGCGTCAGAAACTACTAATACATTCCTTGAGTTCCTTGCATTCACAGCAGCATTGAACGCAACAACTCATATCCATTTCGCAACATTTGCTAGATTTGCTCTCCGTTTTTTCAGATTTCAATTTTCATCCTACTAAAAAATAAAATTTGCAGTAATGAATGCATTATCAGCATTGGTTGTAGCTATAGTAAACGCAACGCTTTATCTGCAAAGTGACTGGAAGCGGATCCGATCCCGAACAGATTCCAGGAAATTGTGGGATAAGTTTTATCAACGAGTTTGTGGCACCTGACGAGATCTTCTGCTCTGATGATCTTCCTAGATCCTCTGCTAGATGCCTTCCTAGATGCTCTGATGAATGAATTCCGTTGTTCGCTTTGTCGAGGCAAATGCCAGAGTAGCAACGTACACAATGGACCATGCGATCTTCCTTCCCATCTCTCCTCCTTTTTCCCTGCATCTCTCCCAATCTGAATTCGCACCTTGTGAGAGGTTATGTTCCGTACCTTTAATCTCATAACCAGTTTGCGCCTTTCAAAAGATGCATAAACGCTTGTTAGAAAAACGAAAGCTGGAGTGAAAACAAGAGGCATTATTTAGACTGTGCGGAAGAAAATGCTTTCTTTCGCTGTAGAGTTACGCGTCCTTGTCTTGAAAAGACACAAATGTATCCCAGCAAACCATTCTTAATGGCCACATAAACGACTTTTCAATTATTTCTCGTTAACGCACAGAGATTGTGCAAACCGCGATGATGCTTAGGATACACGTGAATAACGGGACTACTGTTAACACCTAGCAGATACCTTTTGAACTAACGGTCTGCTGGATTTGCACGCCTTAATACACTATCCTTTTACATCCCGGTCTCATATTTCTTACCGCATGCGTAGAATGTTTTCTTTATACCGTTCGTCTTCCATAAATCTTTTACTCTGGAACCAGCACAAATTACTACCATCGTCGATGATTCAATGTTACATTATTATTGGTGCTGCATTATTCCCAAGAATGATCTATCATAGCTGTACAGAAATTTACTAAACATCGTAACAAAAATAAAATGTAAAATTGAAGAATGTCAGAAGTTCTAATAGTGACTACTTCCATAAATATGAGCAGGCTTACAACAAGGTTGCCAAAGGATGCAAAAGCTTCTTTTTCCCTTTTAGACAAGTACGTAAATATCGCAATGATAACGTACCCTTTCATTTTATGCCTCGCAGACAAGAGACCCGTATTTTCAGTACAGATATTCATGTATTAAAAAAATAAAAAAATATTTAACTATATTTTGTCCTATAGTATTAAATACGTGCTCTTAACACATTGATTTTATTATATCTAAGTTGTAATCATATCACAAATTCTTTTAAGCGTGGAATAATTGTACTATAAAATCACATAAAGCATAAAAACTTTATATTTTTGAATAAGTGTGAACATGTATTTCAATTAATGAGGAATTATGTGTTGATGCGACGTTTTATTGGATTATATGAAATCATCCACAGCTGTTGCCTCCGTTAAATTTGACGGCCCAACAAATATTTTGTGTCGAACAAAGTAAGCTTGTAGCGTGGACTCTGCAGCTACTCTGACCAGGAGGTCCTCTACAGTGCCTCTGACCAAGAGATCCTAGGTTCGAATTCAGACGGCGGCAGGATTTTCGACACTAACATGTGAGCTAGGTCGAATTCAGTGACTGTCTGAAGGAGAATTGTAGAGGCCGGCAGCTCTAATCGACACTCGCCGGTAGATTGATTGATTGATTGATTGATTTTTTCGTGTTTCCGGGCGCGAAAACTGCTTTAGTCATTACTCCCGTTAGTGTATGTTTTCTCGGGAGATGGCGGTGATCTTCCCCCTCTAGATGGCGAGATCCGACGCCGACCTACCGTCGGCTAGTGGGGTTTCCCCCTAACCAGGACTCTCCCACTAGCGGGGCACCGTCCCAGCCGGGACAAGCTCTAAGCTCCCGACCGGGCTCCCAGAATATGTGGTAGTGTAGTGCATGTGTGTGTGTGTAAGGGGACAGGATAGGACGAGGAAGAGGAAGGACAGATCGCGCGAAGTCTGTGGCCCGTTTGTTAAGGTACTGCTCCGGCATTCGCCTGGTGTTATCGGAGAAACCACGGAAAACTACCTATCGGAGCAGCCGGCCGCTAGAATTCTCTCCCAGACAGCGACTGAATTCAACCTAGCTGAAAAGTCACGCCATTCAGCAGGGGAAGATCACCGCCATCTCCCGAAAACAAGACATGCACTACACTTACGGGAATAATGCCCAACTCCGTTGACGCGCCCCGAAACACGAAAAAATCAGTCAAACTACCTCTGGATGCATAGCGACGGTAGGGTCGTTGAATTACGCGAGTCAACCGCCGTCGCCAGCAGTCTTAGTAAAAAACGGTCGGTCGTGCACACGCCTGTGCTTTGACCGCTTACATAAGCGCGTGCGTTAAACGCCTCGAGGCAGTGCGCCTGGCGTGTGTAGCCACGCCCCCCCTCTGCCCACGTTACCCACGCTTCCTTCTCGTGTGTCACTCACCTCTGTGCAGCCCCAGCTACGAATTTCATTTGTGGCTTTATCTTCGTGACATCTTCACAGCCTTCCCCTCAAGTTTACTCTGTGTAGTTTTTATTGCAGTTTCCGGCTTTTTTTTAATTTTTAATTTTTTCCTTCCATTACTTTAGCTTGATTCCTGTTCAATTACCTAGATCTCCTCCTTTTCTGGCCTTTTCTCCTATTATTACTCTTCTTCTATTTCTTTCACTTACTGTTACCTGGAAGTTTATTCAGTTGAATTGTACATTACGAATTCTCTTCCACTTTTGCTACATATTTCATTTCTCTCATTTTCTTCACCTGTTTTTAAACTTCAATTACGATTTTTATCTGCAAAATATTTCGTACTAACCTTAAGATTAATTTGTGTTCTTTACTGCTGTTTGATCCTAACAACGCTACTGAGGATTATAGTTCGTATCAGATCCAGACCGCAAAAATGCACATTTGCCATAAACAATGCCGTGCACTTCGTCTATCAAAAGTATTATTATTATTTGTTATTGGCCCGAAGGACATGCGAATATGTATCTTTTGTTTTATGTGATTACTACAGCGTAAAGCCTCTTAACGTGATGCGTCATAGTTAACCTAAACTATATGTGTGGACCCATGGAAGCTGATGTCGAAAATACACGAGCAGAAACTTCGAATTCCATTCCGTTGGGTGCATACAAGTTCATCTCAATGGTCACCATCCTAAGCGCTGATTGAGAAACACGTTAACGACCAGAACGGTGACTCGTTAGAGGACAGTTCAGATCGTCTCAGAGATAAGCGATTTGAAAAGGCATCCATGACACTACGGAGTTTTCTAAACTGCTACGAAATGTACAGGATAGAGTTTACTGTAAATGTGTTCGCGCGTTTTGGATGTCATTAGAGGTAGCAGTACAGCGAAATATTTACTATTGCTATGCAATACTTGTTGCTTCCAAAGAACCGTATTTCATAACTATTTCGTCATTTGAGTACCGAGAATACTTCTTCTGCATTAGTTTCATCCAGCTGCACTTTCCTCCATGACCTCTTTCGTCGCGTAACTACTAGAAGAAAGCTACGTGCTTTATACAGGGTCCGACAGTTTTCCGTGTTCCTGCCGAAATCGCACACAACAGTTCTTTCGTTCCCTGCATTCTATATTCCTTCGACCTCATCTCTTCTTCTATTGCATTGTTCATGTAGAGAAACTGTCCACCCACGGTTACAATAAATAAATTGTAATCACAATATATTTTTGAGAGTTTGGGAAACGAAGATTACAGCGTGTACGTACTCTTCAGCGTGTACGCTGGAAGAGACGGGTATTTGTTCCTTCAGAGACGACTTGGTCAGTAACTTATTCGTTCGTTCGCAACTATACATTGCCATTAATATATCATATTTCTAAAAGAAAATACTTCATGTATGCAACATTGTGGTTTTGCCATTCGATCCTTCCCTGAATTATCTCTCCTTTTCCCTCTCTCTTTTGCGGTTTTGCTCTCCTCTTACATCTTTCTTCCGTTTTCAACTGAGTTTTTCTTTTCTACACATTCTCGTTCGTCTACTTCTACTATTGACGTACCCGTAAGTGTACTGGTCCCCGTTCATTCCTACTCAGCAAAAACTTTTAACAAGTATGAACGCAAACCATCAATTAAATTTTGTGTACAGCTCATAGTGCGAGTGGACGCATATCATGCAGTCGTAACGGTCAGAGTGATGTGGTTTCATTTGAGAGCGTGTCTTTGCTTTCTTGCTCTCTTTCTCCACTTTCTTTGGCGACCTCCTTCGCGCGTCTGCTTGCCTGCCCTGGGCGCGCGCTGCAGCCCTGTCGCAACGCGGCCGCCGCACAGCGCCGAGCGGCGCTTCCGCTTTCCTCGAACGCGGCGTTTCCCAACCTCCCTGCGACTCCAGCGCCCCTCGGCCATGGTCGGCCGCCCTGACCTCCATCGCCCGCCTGCACCCCTCGATCCACACTCCCCCATTCTACGGTTCCCCCCCCCCCCCCCCCCAGCCCCCAGTCCCCCAGTTCACAGTCCCCCAGTCACAGTCCCCCAGTCACAATCCCCCAGGCCACAATCCCCCAGGCCACAATCCCCCAGGCCACATTCCCACAGCCCACAATCCGCAGCCCACAATCCCCAGTCCACAGTCCCACAGCCCACAATCCCCCAGCCACAATCCCCCAGTCCACGATCCTCCAGTCTACAATCGCCCAGTCCACAATTACCGTCTACAATCTCTCAATCCACAATTCTCCTGTCCACAATCCTCCAGTCCACAATCCCCAGTCACAACCCCAGTCACATCCCCAGTCCACAATCCCCCAGTCCACAATCCCCAGCCACAATCCCCAGTCCACAATCCCCCAGCTCCACGTCACAACCCCCATCCCCCCCCCCTTCACCCCCGCCTCCCATCCCATCTCCAACTCACATCCACAACTCACATCTCCATCCGCCATTTCCCACTGTCTATTGCACATAGTTAATCCTCCAATCGCTGTCTCAAACCTCCCTCATCCATTCCCATATCTCCGTAGCCTAACGGTCATTTTCATACTTCTGTGTCCCATCCCCTAATATTTATCCATAATTTCCAATCCCCCATTATCATCCTCAATTCCAGTTTTTCATGTCTTGGCAATTCATTTTTCATGGCCGTGCAGAGCGGAGAGTAATGGAACAAGACGGAGAGGGACGTACGAGTATCAGAGAAGTTGGGATGGGTCGGGAAAGGATAGGGAGGCGCAGGAAGGGGCGGGGCAGATAGTGCGAGAAGCGAGAAAGGGGAGGGGCTTTGGGAGAGTCATACGATAGCAGTTTGGTTACATAATAGCCCCTCGGAGCCCTTGCGCCACGACTTGTCTTTCTCGTTCAGTGGAGTGCACCGTGGAGTTTACCGTGGGGGAAGCACTAAATCATACGTTTGGGACATCGTTTTCTAGCCGTGAATGCACGCTATCGTCAGAAGATATTGCTTATTTTTACCTCGGAGATAGTCGAAGGAGACAATCAAAATTGCTAGGTTACTGTGCAAGTACTAATTTAGATCGCCGACGCAAGTAATGCAACAGTAGTTTATCAAACTTTAAGTTTTACATATCGCCTTTTCTTTTGCAAAGTAGCTGAGTCGTGTTAGTCGTGTAAAGTTTTACATATCGCCTATTCTTTTGCAAAGTAGCTGAGTCGTGTGTTAGACATTGTGACTCGTGAACCAATTCTTCAATTATTTTGTGTGAACAGTATTACTAACCCAAATAACTTGCTTACTAGAAGAATTGAGATCAACATCTCACAATCACTACTAGTATTAACATCTTGAAAATGAAAACACCACTACGTGCACTGAAGAATGGATATTAGAAATATGAAGGTTATCGTAGAATTTTTTCAATATACTTGTTTTGCATTTGCTACTTTCAATTTCCATTACTTCATCTCTTTCTATCTTTTTTTATTATTATTACATTTATAAGTTTTTCTTAAAAACTTTCTCCCTTCTCAATTTGTCAATGTAAATAGAATTTGTATTCCCTACAGGTTGAAAAGTACAACGTAAATGGAAATAAGGTAAAAAGAAACCGATGTCCTACTAAATATTACATTGTAAAATTTATTTATTCAATAGTTTCTGCGTCCGTGTAAAAATGACCAAAATATTTTGCTGTAGAAAGTGAAATATTTTCTTGCACAAGAAGGCTTTCCTAGGCCATAATCGGTGGTGGCCATACCTTGCCCAAATCGTTTTCTAAATTCCCTAAAACATTTTAAGATGCCTCGATTTGTCTGATTTGAATCTGGTTTCCCTATCTTCTGAAACACAATAAGATAGTTAAATATATTACACTGATAAATACGTTTTTGACACGCCGTGTGAATTCTAAATATGTACACGTGCGTAGTCATTGACATGAACACGTTACATATTAAATAGTCAATGGGATCACAATCGATAAACAAATGCATTAGCAACGTTGCGTTGGTGACACTTTGACAGTAGCTAAATAATAATAATAATAATAATAATAATAATAATAATAATAATAATAATAATAATAATAATAATATTGCAGGTAGATGACTCGTTTCAAGTATATTATTTCAAATATATCAAATATATTAATAATAATATTTATTTATTTCCTGCTAATGCTGAGCTTGCGCTTGTTGTATTTTTATAGAACATACGATTATAAAGACATGCAAACACAAGTTAAAAGGACAGTATAGGGAATATACAAGTACTAGTTAGTAACTAAGAAAACACAACACACAAATATATTGCCATCACACGCAATTCCCTGACGATTCCGGAAGCAACGCGCATTAGAGGGAAAATACGCTAGTACTGCAGCAGGTAGATTTTTCTAGTCAGTTTTTGTTCGGGTGGTAAAAGAGTATTTGTCCACGTCGGTTTTTTATTATTGAATTTAGTTTGTATGGCAAATCCCTTCTTCCGAAATATTGGGGATTATACTAGTTCGAGTGTCGTTTAATCCAGAGCAAGCTTTGAAAAGATTTTCTAGCTCAGCTATCTTTCAATATTTGCCTAGGAGTTCCCATATCTGAGTTCGGTCATTGTTTTTTTCCTAACAATTGTATCGCTCTCTTTTGTATATAGTCTAAAAGGCTAATCTGCCCAGCCCTATACGGGTTCCATATCGCGGAGCTGTATTCCTTTACCGAAAATACAAGGGAAGTATACGCTAAGCGCTTCCCGTTTCCTTCTCCAATATCCGCATTACAAAATTGAGTGATTTCCAAGCTCCGCGCGCAACGTGATCGATTGATCGGACCAGTTCAGATCGCTTCGAATAACACGCCCCAAGTAGTTTTCCGTGGTTTCTCCAATCAACACCAGGCGAATGCCGGAGCAATACCCCACCAAACGGGCCACAGACCGCGCGCGATCTTTCCTTTCTCTTCCTTGTCCTATCCTCTCCCCTTACACGCACACTTACACTAACATGCTCTACACTACCACATATTCCGGGATACTGGTTGGGAGCTTAGAGCTTGTCCCGACTGGGGCGGTGCCCTGCTGGTGGGAGAGCCCTGGTTAGGGGGAAACCGCAGTAGCCGACGGTAGGTCGGCACCGGATCTCGCCATCCAGCGGGGAAAGATCACCACCATCTCTCGAGAAAAGAACATGCACTACACTAACGGGACTAATTACGAAAGCAGTTGACGCGCACGGAAACACGAAAAAATCAATCAATCAATCAATCAATCAACAAGCCCCAAATACTTTATGCTACTGACCTCAGGCACCGGTTGATCTGCAAGTATGTATTTTAGTGACGTCTTCTCACGTTTTATACTGAAGATTACCGCTTTGCATTTATTTCTTCCGCTCTTTCATTTCATTTTCTTCCGCTCATTTCATAATTTTATCAAGATCCTTTTGCAAAATCTGCTGATCTGGAGCCTCTTGTATTCGTCTGTATGTATTTGAGCTAACAATACCTCTGCCTGGATGATAATTTTAGATGCTCTGATTATTCATTTTCGTGATTCACTCACATTCAAGAACTTTCATTCGATCATGATCTAACGTGTGAGCACGTGAATGTCAAGTCAAAGAACTATTTGGACGGCGGCATCACAGGAAAGTGCAAGAAATGGCAGCTCGACTGAGCGAAACGGTATTCAACACTGAACTTCTGCGGTGGGAGCTTCGTGAAGCGTAACAGGCAGCAGTTGAAGTGCCCTGCTCCTGGGTGGGAGATTGAGGTTTTCGTCATAGCCCGTTAGGCCCTTCACTGTGAGTTGGCGCTCCGCCTGCCAGTAGAGTTGCCAACGATGTCCATATAAAAGGGATGACACTCGCGAAGCAAAGAAAAAAAACAACCGCATCAACACATTTATATTCACAAATAATTTATTTAGACTAACATTAGCTCTATTTCTTTCTACTCTCTATTTGCGCTTCAAGTGAAAAGCTCGCTAAATACTATCATGCGTGCATATGTCAGCGTTCAGAGACAGGATATTCATGTTTTCTATTCAACATTAAAGAATAAGCGATACAAAGTAGCAGATGTTAGTCATGTAATAAAATAAATGACAAATATTAAAAATCTACTAAAAGGTGGAGATTTAAATTACAAAGGAGGACGAAAGGACAATTAAATCGTTTATTTAAAAAACCCGCCAAACGCCAAATTTCTCATTACGAGAAAACTAAGAAAAAGTGTCCCAGTTTTTCTGATTTCAAAATATTTTTTTAAATATTAAAGCAGTTAATAAATTAAATTTCTTTAGACAAATATGCACTAAACGATGTCCTCGTGGATCAATATTCCACCGCTAAAGCGCTCTTTAGATTTTGGCGTTTGACGGGTTTCTGAAATAAACGATTCAATTGACGTTAATGGAGGACTGTCCTGGCAAATGGAGAAAGGTTGGCAACCCTAGCTGCCAGTGCTCCGCGAGCACGCGAGGAATCTCGCCGGGCATCGCCACACCCACCGCCGCGCAGCACCGTGCCGCCGGTTCTCGCCTTAGTTCTCGCGGGTGGTTGTGAGTGCCTTCACAGGCGATAACACCTGGCGAGATAATACGCTGCATTCTAATTGTGCTTGTGAGGCAAATCAAGTCAGAGAAAAAGAATTTGTGTAACCACGCGTGGAAAATAATTATTATTCGCTTGCGTGGGAAGAGAATGAAATAGTAACCTAATTTCACGAAATGGATAAATGCTTCATGAAAATTAATGAGATTCTCGGGATTTATGCAACTATGAATTTCATTCGATGCATTTTGTTTTTTTGTAAGTTTTTTTTTAGTACATCAATACTATCGTATGTGATGTGAGTTTTAATCCGATAATAATTGTAGATAGATGTCTGGTTTTTTTGTCGTGTTTTTTACGTTGTAATGTGAATCATTGTAAAGTTTTCCTTAGCCTACTTATTTTCTATTGTAATTCCTTAGCTCTTCTCATTTTTTAAAGCCATTAACATGTTGGTTCATGTGTATGTATGTATCAATGTTTACAAAGGTCTGTGTTCCACTTGCTCTTACGCACATAAACACTTCACTTCTATTGTTTTTATCCTTCTCACAATAGTTCACTCACTCTCGCAAACTAACACTCTTACACTTCCACTCGTTATTTGACTTAACTATTTTCCTCGTAGTAAAATAGTCACAATAATCAATAGAAACAATATGGCTCAGAGTAATTCAGCCTCGTCTAGATCTCTCACGTGACACTCGTTTAACGACCGTAGATACGTTAGTCAGTTCATTCCTCATTGCACTTGACAGTGCTTGTAACGCGCAGGCTCTGCATTCGAAAGAGAAACCAGCCGAACACGCAATCTCCTCCGCCCATCCATCTTTCATTTCATGTCTTCAGATTGGCCGCCTAGGGCCAAACAGTTCCGCTGCGGAGGCCAGGAGTCGGAAAACCGGCAGCGGCGGACGCATTGACTCGATAGGGCGCTTGCTTAGCCCCGCACTTTCTTTTGATTGATTGATTTTTTCGTATTTCCGGGCGCGTCAACTGCTTTCGTCATTAGTCCCGTTAGTGTAGTGTATGTTTCTTCTCGGGAGATGGCGGTGATCTTCCCCCGCTGGACGGCGAGATCCCATCTACCGTCGGCTAGTGGGGTTTCCCCCTAACCAGGACTCTTCCACCAGCGGGCACCGCCCCAGCCGGGACAAGCTCTAAGCTCCCGACCGATCTCCTGGAATAGTGGTAGTGTAGTGCATGTTAGTGTTAGGGAAGAGGATAGGACAAGAAAGAGGAAGGATACATCGCGCGCGATCCCTGCCCCGTTTGTTGGGGTACTGCTCCGGCATTCGCGTGGTGTTGATCGGAGAAACCACGGAAAACTATCGATCAGAGCAGCCGGCCGCTAGAATTCTCCTCCAGACAGCGACTGAATTCGACCTAGCTGAAATGCTAGTGTCGAAAATCCTGCCGCCATCAGGACTCTAACCTAGGACCTCCCGGTCGGAGGCGCTTCAGTGATATCAGTTGATGCACTGAGCTACCGCTCCCGATCCGCACATGAATGTTTCGTACGTCGACTTCATCATCTTCGGTGAATACAAATGACATAATTTATATGATAGGTGACCATGCTAAAATGCTTTCCGAGAAATTCGCTTTAAGAGCACCGTTCTAAAAGAAATCTCATCAATTTTCAAAGCTTCAAAAGTAGTTGATTATCAGTCGTAAAGCAATAGTGGTCAACGACGAACCCAACAACGGTTTTTTCTCTATTTTTCTCTAGGTAAGGAATTTATGTCATTCAAGATTTCTATTGTTATATCAATTAATTCTAAGTGGTCGTTTCGTCTTTCAACGCTTATTGGATGTTTTCAAAAAGAAATGGAAAACGTCGCCATGCGTAATAGCTTCATGGAAACTCCGCCATTTTCGTAGAACCAGCAGCGCTACTACTCTCATTGAAACCTTGTTTTAGTATCTGACGGTATAGAAAACGATTGCGCATCTATTTAAGAGAAATACATGCATTCCGTGGCACGTGTAGCCACTGAATGAGAGAAAATATGTAATATTGGTGAGAGAGAAGAATCAATTTCTTCAATTGCAACATTGAAGAACACATTTAAGTCCATTATTTTAAATACGTTTTCTATACATTTGATTGTTTCTCGTTCGGGCCAGAATAATTCATTAAGAACATTGTATTCATGTTGTCTCCTACGTTCGTATCGAACCACTAGTTTAATTCTGTAACTTACCTGATACCGAACCGTCCAGGAAAAAAATAGCACATAAGATTATACTAATGATTGAATCACGACATTAATCAGTAAATTGTAATTGAAGAGCTCTAGATCTTATAGTTTTATGTCATATTTTGTCAAAATTTTCAATATCAATATCCATAGTCCTAAGCCTTTTCATCTTGTTGCTTTAAATAATATTAAACAAGTGAACTGCACTCGAGAAACTGCTGCTGAACAAAATCACACAAAATGGTTTTGTAAAAGGTAGTCTTCACACTTCCTAAGAACAACAAATAATGCAAAGTTTTAATGCGGGCGTCTTCTTCCTTGGAGCCTTGATGTTGCATGATGTCGGCCGTCTTATAAGTACAAGAGCAGCGAGTATGAAAATTCAGTCGATACGCGAAGTACGAGTTTACGCTGAATAACACAAATATTTGCATTTTTCAGTGAAAATCAAAACTCTCTTATGTTTCTTGTGTTGTTTTTTTAGAGGTCCAAGTGATTTAACTAAACCGTTGACAGCTCTAATATATCCAGAAGCTGCGTAGTTGCCTTTCAATTTCTGCGCGCAATGGAACTTAGTAATATAAATGTTTTTTGATTTTTCGCGATTTCTCTGGGTATCTGACTGAATATCTGAATTCATTTCTCTCATGTAGCCGGAGTCTGCATAGTTTCTTTTCAATTCCTGCGCGTATTGGACATGGGTAATATAACTTTTGACACAAAATGGCGAACACATACCGAAAACGTGTAATAGATTTCGTCTATGGAGTCTGCATCGGAGAGAGCAGGAACAGGGGATAGGAGGAGTGGAGCAGGGGAGAGGAGTAGGAGTGGAGGAGCAGGAGTGGAGCAGGAGGAGCAGGAGTGGAGCAGGAGTGGGCAGAGGGAGCAGATGGGAGCAGGAGGGAGCAGGAGGAGCAGGAGTGGGAGCAGGAGGGAGCAGGAGTGGAGCAGGTGGAGCAGGATGGGAGCAGGAGTGGAGCAGGATGGGAGCAGGAGGGGAGCAGGAGTGGGAGAGGGAGTGGGAGCGAGGAGGGAGAGCAGGAGTGGGAGCAGGAGAGGGGCAGGAGTGGGAGCAGGAGTGGAGCGGATGGGAGCAGGAGGAGGGGAGGGGAGCGGAGTGAGGGGAGCAGGGGAGGGAGCAGGGAGGGAGAGGTAGGGAGCGGAGTGGGCAGGGGAGTGGGAGCAGGAGTGAGGAGCGAGGGAGGGAGGAGGAGTGGGAGTGGGAGGGAGTGGAGGGAGTGGAGTGGGCGGAGTGGGAGCAGAGTGGACGGATGGGAGCGGGAGTGGGAGCAGGAGTGGGAGCAGGAGTGGGAGCAGGAGTGGGAGCAGGAGTGGGAGCAGGAGTGGGAGCAGGAGTGGGAGCAGGAGTGGGAGCAGGAGTGGGAGCAGGAGTGGGAGCAGGAGTGGCAGGAGTGGGCAGGAGGGGGGAGTGGGAGGAGTGGAGGAGGGCGGAGTGGAGCGGAGGGGAGTGGAGGGGAGGGGAGTGGGGGAGCGGGAGTGGGAGCGGAGTGGGAGCGGGGGGGAGGTGGAGGCGGGGGGAGTGGGAGCGGGAGTGGGAGCGGGAGTGGGAGCGGGAGTGGGAGCGGAAGTGGGAGCGGGAGTGGAATCGGGAGTGGAATCGGGAGCGAAAGTGGAAGTGGAAGTGGAAACGGGGTGGGAGGGGAGTGGAGCGGAGTGGGAGCGGAGTGGAGCGGAGTGGGAGGGGAGTGGGAGGGAGTGGGAGCGGGAGCGGGAGCGGGAGGAGCGGAGTGGAATCGGGAGCGGGGGAGGAGCGGAAGTGGAAGTGGAATCGGAGCGGGTGCGGAGTGGAATTGGGAGCGGAGGGGCGGGAGTGGGAGTAGGAGGGTGGGAGTGGGGTGGGAGCGGGAGTGGGAGTGGGAGCGGGAGTAGGAGTGGAAGCGGGAGTAGGAGTGGGAGCGGGTGTGGAAGGGAATTGGGAGCGGGAATGGGAGCGGGAGCGGGAGTGGGAGCGGGAGTGGGAGCGGGAGTGGGAGCGGGAGTGGGAGCGGGAGTGGAGCGGGAGCGGGCGCAATTCGGGGAAAGGGAGGGCGACAGACGCGGAGGCCGTTTACTCTCGCTTCCAAATCTTTCGGCCGCCGACCCTGGCTCGGCGCGCTGCTGTCACTTTTCCCGTTCGACTTCCTCCGCCGATCGTGGTGAGGGGAGAGAAATTATTCTCACGATTTTCTGCTTTGGGACGGACGCACGGTGGCATCGGACCAGTGCCGTCGGCCGACCGCCGAGAGAGCGGACGAGCGGATGTGTCTCAGTGGAAATACGAGACCGGTTGGCGGGAGAGTGAATGAGACGTGTTTCATGTGCCACGCCTGAGATAATTTGGGATGTAAGAGTTGAATCAGAGAAATTTAGTAAGTATTACCGACAATATTTGTGATCGAAAGAGCGGAGTGAAAGTCGTGCGTTTCTGGTTTGAGGTTGCAGAGGAGCATTTCTGAATGCATTCTATTTCCGACCAAGTTGTTCATTCTCCATGTAACTGTTTACTTGTCTTATAATAATACAAGTAAAATTTCAACGGTCTTTTGTGTTCTACAAGTATGACAACGTATGATTGAAGGAAACTACGTATGATTTACAATTCGAAGTCAAAATTAATACCAAAGGGTTTATTGTTCTCAAATATTCTAGTTAAAGAAGCCACTATTCTTGGCATACGTATTTTCAAAAAGACAAAATAGTATAAGCAATTTTAGTTAATTAACTTAATATTTACACAAAAGTTACTTAGAATTCTGTTGACGAAATATTACAACATACATCGGTAAGGGCAATCAGTAAGTGGAAAACGACTGGATGAGTTATTTCATTTCAAATCGATGAAAATAAGGTAAAAATTTGCAGACCTATCAACTTTAAGTTTACAGCGCTACCATATAATTACATTGTAGATAAATGCAAAAAATGTACTACTGAAAAAATAATAAAATTTTCCTACTTTCAACTTTACACTTTGTACGTACCTTTCAGTATGAATATTCTACTGACGCTCGAACTACCTCGTGATTTTCGTGTAATAATTTCAATAACAATTCTCAAACAATTGTTTTCGGACACCAATTTCTTTTATCATCATGATCTCCGCAACCGATAATGAAGAGAATTAGGCAGTGTGAAAATACTGACACATATACACAATAAACACAATGAACCCATTCCTGAATTCGCATAACCCAATATCTGAACGCAACGAAGAAACTGAACATAACATTAAGATGATTTAAAAATGCACACTCATTTAGTAATGTGGCAGTCACATTGTAAACTATCGACTACCAAAATCTTTTAATATCATCCAATTCGAGCGGTCTTTTGGGTGATTTTCAATGTCAAGACGAAAGTGAGTCGTTGCGATGCGATCACTACCGGGTGTCTTCCAAGGCGTTAAAAGTGCAGGTGCATAATCCGGTATTTCTGTTGTTGACCCACTTCGTTTTCTGGTCATTGGAACGCAAAACGTAAAGTTCACCAAGCCCAAATGGCGGTTATATAAAGACGAGAGGCCCTCGAGACCAGTTTGACGCGGGCGTTGACTCGCCATCTCCCCGGCGGTCACTAGTCGCACCGCAACTCAGGGCAGACTCTTTCGCGCTGGTGGACACGGTGAGTGAATCCCGATAAGCTCGCATGCACATGCAGCCACTATGTCATTTTAACGTTCTGCAATTTTAATGTTGGCTCACGTAGAGCAGACGGTGGCAACCGCTGTGTTGGAACGAAAGATTGTGAGTTTGAATTTCCTGCGAAATGCATGGAGATTGTGCACCTGTGATTGTCATGTGAGGGTCACGGGCAAACCATTATATATTATCTCGTATTGTTCCCATCCTTGTTCGTTAATGCATTATTGGTGAGATACAAAAGGCCTTAGACGAATCCAAAGGCTGACAACTGATATAATGATATGACGTTAAACGCTGAATGAATTCTCTTCATGTTAGTCATTGTTTTACTGCTATTAGAGTTTAGGGTTTATATCCAACTACGCAATTCTGACGTTGATAAAATTTTGTAAAATAGTTTCAAGCTAACTGGAAGTGAATTATAAAATGTAGTTATGTATTGTTAAAAATAATCAACGGGTTCATTGTATTTTTGCACACCCGAAGGTGTCAAGAAGCAAATTTTGTATTAGACTTGGATAAATTAAAATAAATATGTGCAAGATTAGTGTTAAAGTATTCCTTTGCTGGATCTCTCGTGTCTGTAAATTCATTTTTCATATCAAAATTATTTGTTGGTAAACAGCGATTCTACTGGCAAAGTTACTCTGGTCAGAACTGTGTAATTTCTTCTTGTACAAAACTATCGGCGAAAGCTCCCATTAACATGTAGTATATTGCTTTTTTTACTTCAACCTCTCTCCTGTGTTCGTATTAATGAGTTCTTTGGCGTATTTGTCCCATTCTGTCCCGACCTCTTCAACCTCTCTCCTACGTTCGTATTAATGAGTTCTTTGGCGTATTCTGTCCCATTCTGCCCGACCTCTTCAACCTCTCTCCTATGTTCGTATTAATGAGTTCCTTGGCGTATTCTGTCCCGTTCTGTCCCGACACGGGCGACCGAGTTACCGTAGGCTCTAATTACCTACCTCTAAAAAGTTTAGTTAGCGTGCGCGTGTGATCAAAATACGCACGTTTGTTTTTGATTTGTGTCGGTGAAGGTAGAAAGAAGGATAACGGAAGACCGAAAGTCAGTCGACCTAAAACGCTTGGAGGAAATGCCATCTTACGTCGTCATCGTGTATATGGTATTTACAGTTACGTGATAGAAAGACTGGCCTTCCGCGAAAAAAGCATTGAACCAGTTTTTGTGATCAGTAACCAACGATCACGCCATATGGATTGCCTTGCATTTGTGATATGCGCAAGTTGTGATATGTTTTATCGGATCTGAATATTTTGTGTTTTAATGTATGATGCGTGTGAAGTATTTCTAGAATTTTATTCGTTAAAAGTTTCTCACAAAAAGGAACACAGCATTTTGTTGGCGTTTTTAGATCATTTTAAGTGGCCCGAAAAATTACTACATTCGGGAAAAAATTATTAAACTTGTATTATTTTCTCCATTCGCAGAGAGTTATAAGCTTCAGCGATACATACTTTACGAGAAATTAGTAAGGACATATACAGAAAATAATAGGATGAACGTGTAAAAGTTCAAAGTGTTTAATTATTTCTAATAAAATTTTAAATATCTTGATGTTTGTAGAGCATGATGGAATGTTAAGGCAACGTTACGTCCTTCAATGTTGCAAAGGTATTGTATAACAAAATTTGAATTGCAAATTACGAGGGTTTCGAAAACGTATAGATTTTCAAGTTTGTTGACGAAAACAAAGCATAGCGCATTTGACATCCTTTGCTGTTAGCCAATCGGAACTCCACCCTGTGTTTGCTTGTTGGGAGACGACAACCGACGCAAACACGTTAAGGGACGTCCGCCCTCTGTGTCGCAAAAGAGAGCAATCGGACCACTGCTTTCTCTGCAACGCCCGGTTTCTTGCCGCATGGAGTTTGGGTATGTGAATTAATGTTGCCTAACTTTTACAGGGCGCATTCCTCTGATACTTCTCCGTTTGGACACTCGGTAGTGTAGATGAATGGAACCTACTACAGTGCAGCTTCACATCAGACAACGTTTCTGTCGCGGTCATCACACTTTTTCGCTTTTAGTTTAATGACTAATTAATCATTTCATTGTGTACCAACCAAGAGTGAATTTTCGATACATATTTTGATTTATTAAAGTTTCATTTTTTATTAATTTCAATAGTAAGTTTCTTGAGCAATAATGGTTTTGGTTTTCATGCATGTTTTTTCTTTTCTTTCGATATTTTTTAACCTGGGAGAAATATTTTGATTGAATTTTCTGTTATAAATTTTCCATTAATTTTATTAGTAACTTCTTATACAAGTTTGTTTTTCGCTGTGTAAATTTAAATCATTTAATTGAATAAACGACAACTTAAAAACATATTATTTCAACTTTCAGATAATTTAATGAATTTGAATTCCTATTCGTGAAATATTGATCGATTATTGATCGCTGTTTATAGAAAAAAAACATAAATTATATTCTTATATTTCGTTTGGAGGATCAAACGCTCTCTGAGACGTTCTCTTCCATTCGGAGTTATTTGTTATAACTTCCTAGAAGGTGATTTCTCATTCATCTCACGTCAGAAAACGTTAGACTCTTGAAAATATCATCTGTTGTATCGCTGCGAAGTGTTTCTCATCTCTCGAGTTCCTGGGTATTCCCAGCTTCCGCATCCAAATGGCACTATATATGGTTCTGTTATTTCCTTGACGTTCCATTTCAGTGTCCTATCATTAAGATCAAATTACGGTAATGTCTGGAAATGTTAAATTAATTTTTGTGGTCAAATTGTTGAATTGCATTCCCCGCGCCATTGAATGTTATTCTGCTCTTCATAATCGAAAGAGTATTCTTTTAAAAAATAATTTACTTGTTAAATACTGGTTACTTCTAGACATGTGTAATTTAATTTAAGATATAAATTCGAAGTGCTACTTTTATGCAAATTTTAGTCGTTTTTTTTTATTAAGATAGCTTTGAATCAGTTTTTTCAGAATAAGGCATTACAGTAAATAATTTGCTTCTCAGATTTCCTCTACAATTAAATGCCTACGCAAGATGCGCCAAACGTTCAATCATGTGTTATATCAGAGATTAAGGAATTCGCTTTTGGAGAGAAATAGCCCGCCCGGCCGTGACCTACTCCGGGGGCCGGCCGAGCGATTGATGGAGAGTGCGGGGAGAAAACAGGAGAAAACTCGACTTCGGTTGCGGCGGCCGATCGGCCATAACATTCACTTTCTGAGGTGCGATTGTAACCCTCCAATTAATAAATACACCGGGAGCGGTAGCTCAGTACATCAACTGATGTCACTGCAGCGCCTCTGACCGGGAGGTCCTAGCTTCGAGTCCTAACAGCGGCAGGATTTTCGATACTAGCTTTTCAGCTAGGTCGAATTCAGTTGCAGTCTGAAGGAGAATTCTAGCGGCCGGCTCCACTGATCGGTAGTTTTCCATTATTTCTCCGATCAACACCATACGAATGCCGGAGCAGTACCCTACGAAACGGGCCACGGACCGCGCGCGATCTGTCCTTCCCCTTCCTTGTCCTATCCTCTCCCATTACACACAAACACTTACACTAATATGCACTACACTACCACATACTCCAGGAGACCGGTCGGGAGCTTAGAGATTGTCCCGGCTGGGGCGGTGCCCCGCTAGTGGGAGAGTCCTGGTTAGGGGGAAACCCCGGTAGCCGACGGTAGGTCGGCGCCGGATCTCGCCATCCAGTGGAGGAAGATCACCGCCATCTCCCGAGGGAGAGAAAACATGCACTACACTTACGGGACTAAATGACCTATGATGTTGACGCGCCTGTAATCATTAACCAACCAACTAAACCAACCAATAATTAATTTACACACACCATAGTTCGTCTTTACTTTTACCCTCGACTTCGTATGATGTTGACTTTCCACTGCTCTTGAAATGCGTGTTTCCACCACAATGATACACGATGGTTTGGGGGTAAAATAAATATAGAAATAAATAATGTTCTCTTAAAAAAAATTTTTTGTTGACCCATCTCGATCAGGTTTTTCGTCCAGTTTCCCTGATCCATTGAGCAAATGCTGAGATGGCCCCTTGTTTTGCTTCTGGACATAAATGTAACTTCATTTTCTGTGCACGTCTTCTAGAATTCAGTGGGAAATACAATTATTCAAATTATCGTTTCCATGTTGTCGCGGCATGAATTAATAAGAGCGAAAATTTATTGCTTATTTATTCTTGAAAATAGATTTTATTACATGGGAGTTTTTTGTTTTTTTTTTCTCCCTTTCAAAATTCAAAATTTAAGTAGTATATGACTTAGTGTAGGGATCACAGAATTTTGAAAATGTGCACACAATTCACTTTTCCCCATAGCACGTCATACGCAGTTTTTAACTGTTTTTTTGACGTAAAATAAATAAATAAATAAAAAATACACTGGATTTGATCACTATTGTCATCACTTTGGCTTGGTAAAATTTCACATTATCAGTGTAGTTTTATAAACAAAGTCATTTGAGAAAACCTTTAAATAAACTCATAACTTTTCCTGTCAAGTAAAACCGAATATATTATAAAATTCTTAACAGATACAGTTAATTTGTTTCGTACTTGTGTGACTAGGCAAGAACCAAACCTCCTTAAGATTTGTTTGAAGAAGGCGCCCTGAACAAGGAGTGGAAGAAGAAAGAATCAAGCGTAAAATTGATATTCATTTTTAAGGAAATTTAATGGTCGGTTCCCTGACAGACTTGTTTTGTTCGTTGAGACTCGAATATCTTTTCTACGAGATACTGGCAGATCATGGTTTTCGCTTTTGTCAAAATCTTTATGACTGTGCGTCTTTACGTCTCTACACTCCTTCTAACTTTCGAAGGAGATGCATTCGGCAGCGTAGGTGTATGCAGAAATCTGCGCATCTATCTACGACACGGAGTATGAATTTCCAGACGAATGTGTGTTAATCTATGGTGTATTGTCACCCTGCTGTGATTGATTCAGGTATCCAGGCACACTAAAATTTATTAGATTTGAAGCCACTCAAAGTCGATAACTATTCTGTGATAGATATACTAACCAGTGATCAAGGAAATGAACGTTGGCATTCACTCTAGTGCTTCAAAGTGTCACGAAAATTTCTTACTCGTAAATCAAACATTCTATATTTCCCAGAGACTCCGAAAGGCGCAATTGTGAGTGTGTCAAAAACGAACCAACGCCCCCAAGCGGATGCAATTAAAGTTGCGTTACACACCGTCTGAGGGAGAAAAATGCGTTACATAATCTGCCAGGGGGCGCCGCGGACTCGCATCCACACCCTGGAGGCGGCAGCGCCGCGTTGAGTAAGGCTGCCTGGGGGGTGACAACACCCCTCCGCGACTGAAAGCGCGGAGACGCCAAGGACGCCTAGATTTCGATGGGGCGTGAGTCCAGCGGTGACGCACACTTCGTCAATCATCGCTCCCCATCCTCAACCCCACCCACATCCCCACGGCGGACTACACTCGCCCTTCCTTCCTTCTTCCGCCCCCCGTATCCCCCCGCCAACCTCTCCCCCGCTACCACTCCCTCTTCCACTCCTCTTCGCCACCGCCGCCGCCGCCGCCCTCACCGCCGCCGCCGCCGCCCTCACCGCCACCGCCACCGCCACCGCCACCGCCACCGCCACCGCCACCGCCACCGCCACCGCCACCGCCACCGCCACCGCCACCGCCACCGGCCACCGCCACCGCCGCCCCCCCCTGCCGCCCCTCTACCTCCAACCATCTACGTCCTGCGCCCCCTCTGCCCCCATCACTACCTCCAACTCCGCCTCCGCCGCCTGCAGTGCCCGCTCGAATATCCCGCGCGGAGAAAGCGCCCAGAGGGCAAGGGGGGAGAGGGCGGCGCGCGGCAGCGAAGGCGGGCGCGGGCGGCGTGCGCTGGGGCAGACGGTCGGACGGCGGCGGCAAGGGAGCGCACGCGCACAGCCGAGCAGAGCAGCAGCAGCGGACGGCGGCGGCGGAGGCGGAGGCGGCGCGCGACCGCACTGCACGGTGAGGCAGACGCGCTAGCGATGACCTTCCACACCGCTAGTCCGCTTGTGACTTATGTTTCGGCGCATGTATGAACGTTTTGAAGCGGAGGCGGTACTTGTATGGACGTTTTGAAGCGGAGGCGGTACTTGTATGGACGTTTTGAAGCGGAGGCGGTACTTGTATGGACGTTTTTGAAGCGGTGGCGGTACTTGTATGGACGTTTTGAAGCGGAGGCGGTACTTGTATGGACGTTTTGAAGCGGAGGCGGTACTTGTAGGGACGTTTTGAAGCGGAGGCGGTACTTGTAGGACGTTTTGAAGCGGAGGCGGTACTTGTAGGGACGTTTTGAAGCGGAGGGGTGCACTAGTTATTAGTGGTTCAAGTGTTGATTTTTTTAACTTTATGGATTTACGTTGAAACTGTTGAGATTTTTACTTACAATAATAACTTCGAATTCTTGTTTTTATCTGCGAATATTGACAACATCTCAATTTGGAAAACATGCACTTTTGCTTTGCATGCTTCATGCAATTTGGAAAACATGCAATTTATTCTCTTCCAGTATATCACGTGGTTGCCATGAACATGTTATTCTTTAATACGTTACCTAATATAGACTTTGTACTTTTATTCATTCTGCGATGTCTGTTTATATGTAAAGTTTCAAAGTGAAGGACTTTGCTACAGTTCGTGTGGTAGAAGAAGTAGTTCTTCTAACTTCTGACGTAGATGAGATATAATGCTCGCTAATATAATGATCGCTACTTTAACTTTGTTTCTGTTTTCGGGCCATTCTCAGGATTATGTAATATGTGACCGTTGAACGTGAAAGTTTCATTCATTTAAGTTTAGTACTTGACCGAATCTGGTAACTGTAGGGAGCTTTTCAATACCCCACAACACTGAAATGAAATTCTCGATTTGATGATGAAACATAAATGATTCTTTATTAATGATTTTTTTAATTGTGACTCGATTATTTACATAAATTTTTCAATTAGTTTCTTTAAATGCAGTCTTATTTGCAACGAGTAGGGGTTGTCTTCCAGGTTCTCTGCTGTAATAAATTATTTATATCTGATTGGTTTAACTTGACGGGCTTGTTATGATTTCAACATTTCGGAAGCGTATTCTATACAAAATCTTTTCATATTAGATTATTCTTAACATTAGTTTGTGAAGAGATCCAACATGCATTAATATATACCAAGTTTAGTGCTTCACAAAAAATCCTACAATGTTGTGAAAAACAAGTTGGAAACATATGAAGATAATCTAGGATATAAAAATATAAACCGCAGATTTGTCGACAACGTTGCTCTTACTGGAATCCGTCGTCAGCTTTGTTTCACCAGATGAGAGGTTTGTGCATATGCCTAAACTATCCATGCTAAAGCTACGATTAAGCAGACGTGACAAAGATGCCTGCTTTACCGTGAATTAACGGTCGAGGTTGTGGGATTGATATGCCTAGGCTAATTCAAATGTTCATGCCAATACTACGGTTAAACAGACGAGGCAAATATAGTAAGCGCCTGCATTACCGCCAAATAACGGTCGAGGTTCGGGATTGATATGCCTAGGCTAGCTCAAATGTTCATGCTAAAACCGATTAAACAGACGAGGCAAAGGTGGTAGCCCTGCATCACCGCGAAGTAACGGTCGAGGTTTCGGGATTGATATGCCTAGGCTAGCTCAAATGTTCATGCTAATACCGCGATTAAACAGACGAGTCAACGATCTTTGTGCCTGCATGACGGTCGACGTAACGGTCGAGGTTGCGGGCAAGCCGTGCATCGGAAGTTGCGGACTTCGGCCGTAGAAAGCGCCCGGTCGCTGTCTCGGGTGGAAGACCTTGGGAGTCATAACTTCGCGTGCGGTTGGGGCATTTCTCCCGCGACCCGACGGCTAGGCGGCGGATTTGTAAACCACTGAGGCTCCGCGCTACTCTCTCTAGCTCGCATCATACTCGAAAGCTTCCGCGTGTTTGCCAGTGTTGGGGAGCCTCGAATAACGCAACTGATGGATGATTCATTCAAGTGAAGATGTAATAGTTCGAATCTTTCGATAGATATTCGGTGATTGTACAAAGTGTACGTGTATATACACATGTGTGTGCGCGTGCGTGTACATTTCTGTCACTGTAATGGCAGACTCCAATGACTCCTCCAGGCAAAATCGCAAATAAGCTAGTTTTATCTACCGTGAAGTTCGTAAAACTTCTGAAAAAATTGACGAAGTAGGTCAGATAGCGGAGCATCCAGCTACACACAAAAATGAGAAGAAAATAATATTAACGTTTCCCCGCTCACTTTAGATAATTGTTTATGTTCTTATGATAGAAAATATTAACCATGCGAATGTTTCCTTTTTCACACTACTAACGAAAAATAAATTCCGTGTATTGCAAGAATGTCCATTTCAGTAAAACATTCTTTCAATTAATTGGAAAATTAAATTATTTATGTGCTTCGGTATCTGAGAATGCCGTTATTTTGACAAAAACAAATTCTATTCCAGATGTTTGAAAAGTGTGGTAATATAAAGTAGTTTCTGTGAAAGTAGGTTTTGACGTAACTCTCTGAGGGGCATGAAAACGTGCCTAATGTAAGCTCACAATTTGTACGTGAAATTTAAAAATTGGATTGTCACCTTCCTATTAATTACCAACAAATACAAGTGTGGAAATTGAATTTCAGTTTGTGCTTTTATTCTCTCTAGTTGTAGTTGGTTTATATTAGATAGATAGATAGATAGATAGATAGATAGATAGATACATACATACATACATACATACATACATACATACATAGATATTTATTATTCTGCAGGTAGGTATATACAACCTGGTGGCAGAACACTACAATTTACATATTACAAATATTAACTTTAAATTATTTAAAGACACAATAATAATAAACACAATAGTAATAATAATAATAATAATAATAATAATAATAATAATAATAATAATAATAATATGCTAACAATAATAGGGTTAACTACATTTTATGGCTGACCTGCACAGTTATTTTAAACTATTAAATACACGACTTTTTAATTACACTTCACTTCACTTCACTTCACAACATTTGAAATTCACTTCTCTTTCTACTTCTATACTGCACTACACTGCACAACACGTCACCACACTTCAGTACAATACTACTTTGAATATAATTATATATTTAATACAGGAACGCATTTAATAGTAATGACACAATAATAATAATAGCAATAAAAATAACAATAATAATCAAATAATAACTGATATTATAATCCAACTTACTACATTAATTAAGTTTACAAACACCATTAGTTAATTTATTTTTAAATCTTTGAACACCTAGAGGAATGGGTTCCAAGGCTGTCGCAGGTAACTTATTCCAGTCCGTTATTATCCTATTTGTAATGAAAATTTTCCATAGATATTTTAGTCATTAATTATCCATATTGAAGGTCCTGGTTTCCTTAAAAAAATCTTATCTTTCAAGCGACATGGTCTCACTGTACAATCTAACACTAATGGATGGAAGAGCCAATTTTTTCCCTGTTGAGTGACATAACTATGTCGGGAGTGAGATTTCCTCCAAGTGAAGCGCTGGGTGATTTCAACGCACGAGGATTTGTCTGGAGATCGGGTGAGCGGGCGGGCTACTTCGAAGACGGCGCCGCGCCGTGCGGCGTCCGACCGGTTCCGGGTTATGCAACGCGCGCAACTTGCGGCGATAGCCCCTCTACTCTGCGCTTTGGACCACGCCCCCTCCCACGTTGATAGCGTGCACCGAGTGGCTTTCCACGCCACCACTCTCGCCATCGCCTCTTGCATTCGCGCCATTCCCTCGACAGACACTCATCACATGCACGTTGATTGATTGATTTTTTTCATGTTTCCGGGCGCGTCAACTGCTTTAGTCATTAGTCTCGTAAGTGTAGTGCATGTTTTTCTCGGGGGAGAGTGGTGATCTTCCCCCGCTAGATGGCGAGATCCGGCGCCGACCTACCGTCGGCTAGTGGGGTTTCCCCCTAACCAGGACTCTCCCACCAGCGGGGCACCGCCCCAGCCGGGACATGCTCTAAGCTCCCGACCGGTCTCCCGGAATATGTGGTAGTGTAGTGCATGTTAGTGTAAGTGTGTGTGTGTAAGGGGAGAGGATAGGACAACAAAGAGGAAGGAAAGATCCGCGCGGTCCGTGGCCCGTTTGGTAAGGTACTGCTCCGGCATTTGCCTGGTATTGATCGGAGAAACCACGGAAAACTACCGATCAGCGCAGCCGGCCGCTAGAATTCTCCTCTAGACAGCGACTGAATTCGACCTAGCTGAAAAGCTAGTTTCGAAAATCCTGCCGCCGTCAGGATTCGAATCTAGGACCTCCCGGTCAGAGACGCTGCAGTGACATCAGTTGATGCACTAAGTTACCTCTCCCGGTCACACGTACATAATTTTGCTGTCTACTCAGTAAAAAATCGTTCCCGGGTGTAGGAGTGTCAGTTTATATGTATAGGAAAAGAAATTGTTCAATAGTTTATACTTTTCACGCGGGGAGAACTACAGGCAATCAATTCATTTCTTTGTTCTTGCTTCCAACATTTCTTTGTTCCTTGTGTTGGTTGTATTTTACTGTGCAAATACTCAAGTAAGTACTAGATTGTTATTGCAGTAAACAGTTTAAGAGTACTCTGACCTTCATTCGCTAATATTAAGTGAATCACATGCTTCAAATTAGTTTACATCTATCAAATTTAGTGCAAATTCAACTCCAAAATAACCTTACTGTTTCAGCGTTGTCAGCATTCCTCTCCCCTTACCGCCACAATTACCACAACCACCTCCAAAATAACAGCCTAAGCAGGATTTGTCACTACTATTACCATAGAGTAAAGATGTATAGACCTTAGAGTAAAGATGTACATCTTCAGTCTATGCTATTACCATCACCGTTACCCCCTCCACCGCATGCACACAACCGTAGCGACTGTCTCCTCATTTTAAAACTCCCACCACCCCACCCCACCCCACCACCACCACCACCACCACCACCACCACCACCACCACCACCACCACCACCACCACCTCCTTCAAAACAACCACCGCCACTACTACTATTGCAACCTGGAAATCACCGATTCGATAAGTCGTCATAAACGATTCTGTACGTACATAATTTAAAAAATATTGTTTCTATGTGACTTGGAGATTACACATCGTCACTTTTCAGTTAATTTTGATAACATTAGATTACAAAGACGACCTGCACCAAGCGTTACTACAAAGTAGCGTAGTCTGACAGACTACTTTGAGTAAAAATACAGAAAAACCCATTTTTACAACGAAACGCTCAATTTAATGGATTGAACATGTATGATATGGAGTTACAAAATACATTTTAAAACTTTTTATAGATACACCTAAATAACTTGACTCTCGCAGCACACACTTGATTGGTGCTGTCCATACATGGCTTTTGAGAAGCTTCCGCAGTAGTACTTCGTCATGCGACACTTGTTGTGATCGCCGTCATCCCATTATAATTGTTAATGTCCCGAACAAAACTTAACTGCTACAAGATAAGGTATTCATTATTCGTTTTCGTATTCATTATTCACAATATTGAGCAACTGACATACTTACAACCAAAAAAACTGACATACTTACAAAGGCGTAGTCTTCTGGACGACGCGTGTTGGCGTACACCGGAAATGGCGCACTCCGGAAGTATGCGTAGACCCGCGTACGAGGTTACGTGTATTTCACTGGCTAGTCACATAATTAAGGTACCTAGAGTTAGATAGATAGATAGATTTATTAAAGTTCGCTTTGAGCTAATGCTCGGTGGCAAACATTATTACAATTAGATATACAATTACAAAACTATTACGAATATTTACAAATATAATTACAATTAGAATTAGAGATTAATATCCTAGTTATAATTAATTTTGAGTTATCTATATGTTGACTTATAGCTTTTCTAACACTTCACTCCACTTCACTTCACTTCACTTCATTTCACTGCGCTGCACTACACTCCCTCCCCTCCCCCTCCGTGCCCCCACCACACTACACTTCACTTCACTTCACTGAATAAGAGACATGACCAGATTATTAATAATACTAACGATTATAATAATAATAATAATAATAATAATAATAATAATAATGATAAAAGTCCCAGTGCTATTAATGATGACCTACATAGAATTAAGTATATTTTTAAATTTCACTACATTAGAAGGAAGAGTCTCTAGTCCTTTTGCAGGTAGTTTGTTCCAATCTACTATAGTACGATTCACAAAGGAGAACTTGCCTACATCAGTTCTTTGGAAGTTTAAGGAAGGTGAAGAGTGTGAGAGGAGGGGGGTGGGGGAAGCATTCAACACTAGTTATGTCGTGTGACAGATGATGCCTTTGTAATCTAGGGTTAAAGATTAAATGTTCTGTTTGAAACGATCAGGAACTGTTTCCGAGATTTTCTGCCCTTAAACATTATTTATGTTGCGAATTCATATAACTTGGCGAAACTCTTATAAAATCAGTACTTATCTTCGGAAGAATACGTCTTTACAAATCCTGTCACATTCGGTCATTCGTTTGTGATGTTCACTACATGCATTGCTGTACTCCAGTTTCACAGACACTCCTAAATTGCAGTAAAACACAAGTTGGAGGCAATTTAAGATCATGTAGGAAGTAAAGTGAAGTTTCATTCTATGTATTGCTGTGCTCTCATTGGAGTCTATCGTTCGTTCAACCTCTTATCTTCAACGCCGCAGCTACAATCACCACTACCTTCAAAACAACCACCACCATTAGCACCACTATTACCATGACCACTATCATCACAATTTTTACCACCATTTTCATTACCACCATCTGCATTACCACCACCATCATTACCATCTCCATCATTACCATCTCCATCATTACCACTACCATCATTACCACCGCTATCATTACCACCACCATCATTACCACCACCATTACCATGACTACTACCATCACAATCTCCGCCACTATCATTACCACCACCACCATTACCACCACCATCATTACCACCACCATAATTACCACCACCATCATTCCCCCCCACCACCACCACATCATCACCGTCTCCACCACTATCATCACCATCATCACCTAATACCAACATCATCACAATCATCACTCCACCACCCCATCACGACTACCACCTTCCCATCTAAAAACATAACCTCGTGCATTGTGACGGACGCCTCTGCGACCCCCTCTGTTCTCTTCGGGCGACCTCCGCGCCCCCCGCGTCGCGTCGTGGGAAGGCCTCGGGTCGCCACCCGCACCTCCCACGGCGCGGCGGTCTCAAGCGCACGCCATCAGTTACGGTGCCAAGATAAGAATTGCAATTATTTCACTGCCTGTGATTACACTTGTTTTACTATATGATTACTTTGCTGTCATTCGTTCATTTGTATTCTAACTTCCCTGTCGAATATACTGCTTCAATATTTCAGCTGTCATGTAACAAGACATAATATTACTACATTTTGTTACGACTTTATCTGAATTCTTAGCTATTATGTGAGTGATAAGCGAAGTATGTGTAGTATGAAAGTAATTTGGTTCCTTTTCCCCTTGTTTTTTCTGAGTCACAGTTATGTACGAGTACATCGTATATCTGATATTTTAAGGAGAATCAGCGAACACGAGACTTCTTCAAACTTTTTCTGCCCCTTCTTATACATGTTTGTAAGTTTCTTGCCCCTGGAGGTCCAGAGTAAAAAGGAATGTAACGTAAAAAATGTAACTGTCAGTTCTGAAATATAAATTGACGGAACTGTTTTACAAGATACCAAGTTCACGATCTGATAGAGATATTGTAGGTGCAAAAGTTTGTCATCATGAGATATTTGTGGCAAATCATATTTCTCAAGCAAATGGTAGATCATCGCGTAACAATTAGTTTATTAGGGAAGAAAAAAACCTAAATGTATTTCATTGCGATTTGCTACTCTTCTCATGTTACAAACGATCGTGCTACAAGGCTCATCATTTATTAAGGATAATTATAAAAATTCCTATTTTATTGAAGTGAGCATTCATAGAACTTTAATAGCCATTTGGAAGACCTTAATACGTTAAAATATCATGATTAAATGCATTCTTTCACATTAACTCAAATTTTGCCTTTTATAATATTTTTTGGGATGTTTGCTGAAAAGGGGGGGGGAGTACTTAAACCGTTTCGAAGGTCTACAACCACACCTCCTAGACTTACAAGGAAAACCTTCAAGAATAACCTTGACAAGATGTGCTAAAGCTTCCCATGCTGTGAAGAGAATGATACCAAAGAAAGAAAGAAACAAACAAACAAAAAGATCCAAAAAACCTGCAGACTTTGCGGAAATGTACTTAAGAAGGCTGCAAATTGGGCGAAAAAAATTCAGTTCGGACTATAAGTTAACACCCACGTAGTACTGTCGTAGAATTGTCATATTTAGAAAATGGATTATTGATTGATTGATTTTTTCGCTGCGTCAACTGCTGTGGTCATTATTCCCGTTAGTGTAGTGCATGTTTTTTTCTCGGGAGATGGCGGTGATCTTCCCCCGCTGGATGGCGAAATCAGGCGCCGATCTACTATCGGCTAGTGAGGTTTCCTCCTAACCAGGACTCTCCCACCAGCGGGGCACCGCCCCAGACGGGACACGCTCTAAGCTCCCGACCGGTCTTCCGGAATATGTGGTAGTGTAGTGCATGTTAGTGTAAGCGTGTGTGTAAGGGGAGAGGAGAGTTCAAGGAAGAGGAAGGACAGATCGCGCGCGGTCCGTGGGCCATTCGGTAGGGTACTGCCCTGGCATTCGCCTGGTGTTGATCGGAGAAACCACGGAAAACTACCGATCAGAGCAGCCGGTCGCTAGAATTCTCCTGTAGACAGCTACTGAATTCGATCTAGCTGAAAAACTAGCGTCGAAAATCCCTCCGCCAGGACTCGAACCTAGGACCTCCCGGTCAGAGGCTCTGCAAGAAAATGGATGAAAAGTTAAATGACGATGGGGAGCAAGACCCTACGGATGATAGCGGAAACAAAAGAGGGAAGGAAGCATTGCGGGCGGTTTGAGACCCTTCGTTGAAGGTTATTACCCATCGATAATAGGGAGGAAAATACGCAAACGACCGACCAGACCAAGTCTCTGGAATTTGCATTCATCGTCTTGAAGACGTCCGATCTAGACCCATGCTCCAAACCTGCCACCGTTAGGAATTCAAACTAGCCCTCCTCCTCCCGGCCCACAAAAGCTTCATTTGCAGAATCGCATCTGACATACCTTGCGCACTTAAACACAGACATTTTCAGAGTGAATTCACATTGCAAAACGCACTTTTTTTAAATTTAAATCTGTAAATTTACAACCTGTTCAAGACGAGAACAATAAGTAAATATGCTGCTAGAAATTAAAAACTTGCATGAAAAGGTCACCCACTGGTGATCTTCCTTTATCATACTACATTAACCAGCACATGGTGACAAAACAATTGGTGTTGATTTTATTACAGTATTATCACAATTGTCATTAAAAAATTTCAGTCTGCAAAACGCACGTGACCATAGAACTGATTAGTAGAGGCGCCCGGGAATAACGCTCGCTGCTTAAAAACGATTAGTGTTAGTGGAAAAATCTGTCGTTGGGTTTTTCTATGCAAACGCCCAAGTAGATAGAGAACAATAGTACTTACCGGAAAGTAGGATAGGAGGTATTCATTTTCTGCTTCATTTTGTAATGCTGGGCAATCAATACGTTTCCTAAACAGTCTACATTCAGAGAGTTAAGTGCGTTGTAATTGAAGGGTGCATTAGCCTTATCATCTCACTGCTCGTATCAACGACCTCCATTACCGCCTCAACTATCAAAACCAATTTTTAAATAATGACAAGCAACATCTTAGCACTTTTCAAATGTACTACGCTCACCATTACCCCACCACCCACGAAGTAGCCCGTGATATCGTCACTTCCTCCACCTCAATCTACCCCTATCAGTTTTGATTGATTGATTAGTGATTCCGGGCGCCTCAACTGCTAAGATCATTAGACCCGTAAGTGTATTGCATGCTTTTTGCTCGGGAGATGGCGGTGATCTTTCCCCGCTTGATGGTAAGATTCGGCGCCGAGACCTACCGATAGCTTGTGGTTCTCCCTAACCAAGTAACTCCAATCAACGCGACACCACCGCAGCCAGGACAAGATCTAAGCTCCCGATCGGTGTCCCGGCATGTGTGGTAGAGTGGTGCATGAAAGTGTGTAAGTCAGGGGAGAGTATAAGACAAGGAAGAGGAAGGAAAGATCGTGCGTTTTCCGTGCCCTGTTTATTAGGATACTGCTCTGAGATTCACCTGGGGTTGATCGGAGAAATCACGGAAAACTATACCGATCAGAGCAGCAGGTCACTAGAATTATCCTCCAGACCGGCTAAACTCGACCTAGCTCTATATCTATGTCGAAAACCCCTGCCACTGTCGGGACTCGAACCGTGGCCCTGAGTTGATGGTCTAAGGCACCTCTTGCGGTCTGCCCCCATCGGGAATCCAACCTAGGATCTGTAACGCAACGAGTGCAAAACTTTAGATGCCGATTTGCATCAACTGATGTCACTGCAGCGCTTCTGACTGGAGGTCCTAGGTTCGAGTCCTGACGGTGGCAGGATTTTCGACACTAGCTTTTCAGCTAGGTCGAATTCAGTCGCTGTCTGGAGGAGAATTCTAGCGGCCGACTGCTCTAATCGGTAGTTTTTCGTGGTATCTCCAATCAGCACCAGACGAATGCCGGAGCAGTACCCTACCAAACGGGCCACGGACCGCGCGCGATCTGTCCTTCCTCTTCCTTGTCCTATCCTCTCCCCTTACACACACACGTACACTAACACGCACTACATTACCACATATTCCGGGAGACCGGTCGGTAGCTTAGAGCTTGTCCCGGCTGGGGCGGTGCCCCGCTGGTGGGAGAGTCCTGGTTAGGGGGAAACCCCACTAGCCGACGGTAGGTCGGCGCCGGATCTCGCCATTCAGCGGGGGAAGATCACAGTCATCTGCCGAGAAAAAACATGCACTGCACTAACGGGACTAATGACCGAAGCAGTTGACGCGCCCGGAAACACGAAAAAGTCAATCAATCAATCAATCGGAGCGGCGGCGTTTCGCGAGACGTGCATCGTCGGGAGGTCGCGCATCTGCTCGGGAGCCGCGGGGGCGGCTGCGTCTCGTTGGCAACACGGCACGGCACGGCACGACGCGCCGCGTTGCGCGGGGAACAGGAAGGAAGACCATGCGGGTTCAGGCCATGGGGCGGGCGGGCGGGCGGGCGGCAGCGAGGGAAAGCGAGGGAAACCTCTGCGCGCTCAAGCCCAGTGCGAGAGTGCTGATACTGACCACACACACACACACACACACATTGCAAGGAACTGCGATTGCCGACATTGGAATCCGCTTCTTGCCCAGGATGTCTTAACAGATAGTAGAGCTCACTTGACGGAACGATGGAAAGGAAACCTTAGGGATGCTTTCGGGTGAGTGGGTGTTGAATCCCGGGCGGGTAAAGTACTTGGGTCATTAGTCCCGTAAGCGGAGTGCATGTTATAACTCGGGTGGAATTATCTCTTGCTGGAACGTGATGTTCAGCGGTGACTTATATGTTGTCTTGCGGGTGTTTGTCCTCTCCAAGTATCTTCCCCAGCGGGGCACCGGCCGAGCTGGAACACAGTCTGAGCTTGCAACTAACCTCCCGCCCTGAGTGGGAGTGTAGTGAGAGGTTATATACGCTAGGGTACTACTCCGCAATTGGATCCGGAGTTGATCGGAGAACTCGCCATCAGAGCAGTGGGAAGCTAGAATTCTTCTCCTGATAGTGGTTCACTTGGACCTGGCTATCTAGCTAGTGCGAAAGTTCGCCACCGCCGGGTCTCGACCTGTAGGATTTTGCCTAGAACAAACCTAAAGAGGTCACAATGTTGCCGCTAGGCTATCGTAGCCAGTGGATAGGTTTGGTTCATTAGAGAAAGAGTAAATATGCTATGAGAAAGGGCGATCGCACCTCTATCAGCGATAATTGAGTGAATTGAATACGTGATCTGATGTGTGTTTGTGCAGATGTGTGTGTGTGTGTGTGTGTGTGTGTGTGTGTGTGTGTGTGTGGTGCGCGTGTGTGTGTATATGAAGACTATACGGGGGTTGGTGGGTAATTTTCTGCTCTGTTTTGTCGATGTATATGTTGACAAATTGTGAAAGAGCATAACGACGTACGAGTCTGCGTTCATTAATTAGTTTAGAGAGATTTTTCTTTAGAGTCTTATTAGTAGAATATTATATATAAAATTTTAAAATTAAACATTATTGATTATAAATACACGAAATTCCTCTTGATAAACATTTACCTTTAAAACACGTTACTTGGTCATGTACTAATGTGTGTTAATATTCATAATTATTAGTGTTGGTGCCACATTTCTTGAAGATATAAGGTTAATTTGTTGTCATACTTTTTTGGGGAATGTACCTTTTTAGTAGTGTACTTGAGTATCATTGGACTCTTTTTCTATTTGACATATTTACAAACTTTCGCTAATATACTCGTATCTTATTTCAATCAAAAGAGAACGATTTAAAGTATCTGATGATCAAAGTAAATAACCAAAATACTATAATGCAGCTTACTCTCCATTCAAGGAATCCACTTTTAGGTTATTAGTACTGAAATATGCTTAATATTTATTCTGAAAAGTTAAATGAAAAATTCTCGTTTATTTTAAGACTGAAGGATCGAAACTCCGCGGCTTTAAAAAATACCCTCTTTCGCAAATTAACTGTGTGGAATATTTCAAGCTTTTAGAAATATCGAAAAAATATAAATTGATTAACATCAACGTTTCTAGTAGAACTCCACATTCTTAAAACGTTAGTTCGTTAGTTTAAACTTATTTGAATATTGTATCTGGTTACTCGCACGTGCTATTGAACATAACATAAAAAAGAAAGTTCACTATTAGACGGTTGAAAAACCGACGTACTTTGTGTGTCCTTGGCAATGTACTTAGTCGCCCGACTTCTTTTCGCAGGTGACAGCAAAGGCGACCGAGTGAGCACCGCATTTCCCCCTGCAGGTGCCAGAGCCCTGAGCCTGCCACTCACCCTCAGCATCTAGCACATCTCGAAGGGCACGGAGCCATGGCCCTCCGCAACAGCACCATCGTTCGCTACTACGACTTCCTCTTCACGGAGCTCGCAGGTTCGTACTCCGCGACTGCGCTCGCTGACGTGTGGAGGGGATGTGGGCGCCCAAAACATTAATTTTGTCCGCATGGATACTTCAGGAGCCCTATATAATGGGAGTTTGAGGACCACTCTTGAGATGACTGATATTTGAATTTCCTACTCTATTGTGAATGTGTGGGTCTGGAGAAGGTAGTACTAATCCTTATTTCATAATTGCGTAGTCAAGAATTTAACAGTCTCCAAAACATTATGATCTAAAAACTGTTTAAACATGTTTATAGAACAGTAGTATCTGTATCAAAACCAGCAAGAAGTTTATTCAGAAACTAGCGCACGTCTTAATTTACAAAACCTATTATTTTCCACTGGCTGATAAAAATTACAGACCTATGAGTTTACACTAACTTGGTGCGACCCCTTCAAGTAAATAGTCTACGGAAGATATGATGGATGACACATTTTTGTCAAAATTATCCAATAGTGACGATTTTTTGCTTTGGACATGAAGAAAGTACATACAAACTTACACAGCAAGTACGCTGATTGTGTACTATCACTCGGAAAATTATCCATAATGGAAAGAACGCTGAATGTCATTTATTATCATGATAATGAACATAGTTTCGAACTACATGGCCAAGCTTTGACAGAGAAGAGTTCGTAAAACTTACCATTTTTTCTCCTAAAAGCTTCTTCCAAATGACAACTACGATCCCATTGATACATCATAGTTATGAGACGTAGTTTAGATATTTGATTTCCAATCTACAAAGTGAAAATAAACTTGCCTTTTACCGAATTTTAACCTACAAACTTGGCTGAGAGCTTTTGTAAAAAACATTGCAGAAAATATTCATGTTTTCTTCCGGGCCGATGGGCCGTGGTCCAATTGGCTTTGAACTGCCAAACGTTACGCCCACGACTGCGGTGGGCATCTTCAGTGGCGAGGTCTCGGGCGAAGTGTCCGGGACGGCGGCTGACTGGCGACTGTCGCCGACCGCGGCCCATCAGCCCGGAAGAAAACATGAATATTGACTCCGGCCGCGAAAGCCTTCAATGATTTATTGCATAAAATGTATTCGCAAATGAAGCAAGTTTATATGATTAGCTGTTGTGATGCCTCATTTAAAGTTGTTTAGCCATCAGCGGTGCATTCCGTGACAAAGTTTCCTTATCCCAAACAATCCTTCTTTAGATGAGCGAGATTTTCCTTACTTCATTTTAAATTAGAGAGCAACGAAACTCGTTAACAGTTTTTGTTGTGTGCTTATTCTCATCCCAGAGAAATAGCATGCGTTCTAGAAAATGCTAGGCAAGACCATTTTGAGTATAATAGTCTCAACGGAACAACGGCACCTGTGGGACTCTGTGAGATGTTTATAAATATGTTTTCAGATGTACTCATTTCATGCCATTTCTTGCTCTTCCTCTTTATTTTCCCTCTTCCATCAGTCTGCTTCCATTCAGTCTTCTTACTTTTTTACCTGAAGTCATTTAGCTAAGGTTTATAAAAACGCTTACAAGTCGTCAAATATAATATAGATCTATTTCGTAATTCATGTAATTTTTACATTTCTTTTCGAATTGGTTCCTTTATCTTTACATTAAGTCCCCATATTTCCAAGTCTTCAGCGTTTTCCATCACATTTATTGACCGGTTCATATTCATCAGTGAGGCATTACCTCGGTGTATTTTTTTTTTTTTTTTTTTAATTTTACACTGTTTTTTTTTTTTTTTGCAGACAGACTCGGCCCCGGAAAGAGTTTAATTGGAGGTCATATGTAGAATTACGGATACTTTTTATATAAATTTCATTTGCGAGAACTATCAATATACTCAAATTATATGCACATATTGGTATTGGTTTATTGTTTAATTAGTTATACCAAAACTGTGAATATCCAAAATCAGTATTTGTAATTATAATGTACATACCGCATAACTGAAAATGGAAGAATAATAAAAATACGTGTTGCGACATATGTAGCTGATGGGGGGGGGGTAATGTCATCCACGTTCCGCCTGTGATCGCCAACTTGGATCCGCCCCCTGATGGCACTTCGTTTGCGCCTGGGGTGAGCGGCGTGGCATTAGGGAGTTTTAGCGCCAGGCATAGGGAGGCATCCTTAAACTCTCGTGATCAATAGATCACGTGACTAACGACTTAATACGGTCATAATGAACAACGTTCAGAAGAGTTTTAGCAATTGCGACATTGCGTTATGCGTTATAACCAAAGAAACGTTTCAATCGTTAACCAAAGAAGTTGCATTATATATCAGAGAGTCTAGGCTAGCGGCGAGACTTTCAAACCACGATACGATACAAGAGTATAATAAATGTACATTGTGTTTAAATTTTTAGATTTTGTAGAGCTCTGCGATGAGTATGCAGTCTGGAATTTTCGAATCGACTGTTCTTGAGAACGTAGGCAATATTTTCAAACAGCGTTCATTATGAGAGTAAGACATAACCTATCCCAAAGATATGATTTCAACTTCTTTTTCGCAAATTTCCTTCCTGTCACTTCTCCAACATTTACCGTTAATTCATGCCAAAGTTGTTGAGTTATTAAGGAATAATTGAAATGATTGAAGGCGTTGTCATTGTCAACAATAGTATTTATTTCACAAATAGCAGCTTTCGATGGCTTAGCCATCATCATCAGTTTTCTGCTGTCTGGGAGCCACAAAACGACTGCGACTGAACGTACAGAAAGAATCAATATATTAAGGAATAGTTGTAAGTGCCTCACATACAAGAATTGGTTTGTCGGAGATGGAACAATCCCCAACTTTTTTGTTTTGACGCGGCCATTTTGCCGCTTGTTAGGTGACCGTAGAGACTCCTGCAGGCGTGCACTATTTATAAAGGTATAAGGTCGTACCTTAGGCCTAAGGTAAGACGTGATGACTTCAAGGTCCGTCACGTGACTGTTAGTGCATAACGTCACTACCTTACGCGTGTCGCTAAAACTCCCTATTGTCGCATGGAAAGCAGGCGTGGGCTCCCCGCATGCCCGGCCAGCTGCTGGCCGGCGGCGGCGGCGGCGGCGTGGGGCAGGGTCCGGCGGTGGGCCGGGCCTCGCGCGAGGAGAGTTTCACTTTCTTTCAGCGTCGCCACCGCTACCGCCTCCGCCTCCGCCTCCGCCTCCACCGCCACCCGCTGCTCCCTTATTGCTACTTTTCTTTTCGTCTGAGGTCGGGGCTTGTTTGTCCCTGCACTTCCCCGGGATGGGGAGGGAAGGAAGGGGCGCTTCCAAACAGCTGGGATTTCCACACCTCCCCGTTACCCTGACGCGTGCGCCTGTGTGCTGGTGTGGGCACGCGTCGGCCGTTTCTGAAAAGTCGCGCCCGCTGGAATGCGCGCGGCGTCGAAACCGCCTTCTCTATGGGCAGTTAGGCAACCAGCGCGCCCGCTGGGAGAACGCGGCTAACTAGCCGCGTTCTCTAATGGCCGAGAGGGTAATGTCGAGGGGACACGCGTGTCGATCACGTAAGGATGGTAAACATGCGCTGAGAGGTTTTTGAAAGAGCGCAAAGAGTCTGGTACTCCCTCGGCATATGTCAGAAAGAAAACCTTTTCTTTTAAATTTTTTCTTTTTAATTGGTTTATTTAAGGTCGCTTCAACATCTAAGGTCATTAGCGACCACTATTGCTGTTAAGGGTATGGTAACTATGTGGATGAAACGATATGGTGATTGATGATAAGGGGTGAAAGGACGAACACAATTACAACCATGCCCGAGGCGGGACTCTAACCCGCGACCCTTCGGTCCGAGATCACTACGACACTACTGCCTTAGCAATCTCGGCCACCGGGCTGGCTTTTAAATTTTTCTTTGTTGATGATGACGTATATGCCTTATTTCAAAACGAATTTGCCTCGGTTTCCTTCTTTAATTAATTATTTAAATCGTGTGATAAAAGTAATATATTATCTCGTTGCAATTTTAAGAATTCTCACATACGACAATGAATGTTACAAATTAGTAACAGTAAATAAAGACCAGTAGAGAGAGTGGTAGAGTTATACATGACTATAACTTGTCATTCACTTCAAACGGAACGCTACATATTTATAAATTGTGATAATACATATGATTCACGTTTGTTAAAATATCTCAATAAGGCAATTACGTTTAATAATAATTCCTTAGAATGCTCTCTTGCTCTTTTACACTAATTGTCCAATACTGCAAAGTAAATGTGGGGCCGGAAAAATTATAGTTTTCACTCCAAACGTAATGACATTTGATATCTTTCTATCACTTCCTCGTTGGCATTTTTGTGTTCTTGCCCATTATACAAGCAAAAGACGTACGGAGTAGCTATGACAAGGCGTTCTCAAATAAAAGTGCCTTATGTTAAAAAGGGTGATTCTAAACGGAAAGACGTATTCAGATCATTCATGCATGTAGAATGATAGATGTATTAACACAATGACTTGCTGACTATTGGAAGGTTTCTTTTGTTACGATGCAAACAGATTAAATTAGTATGGACGAACATATTAATTAGTATTGTTTCCATGTAGATCGATGATACCGAGAAAACATCAAAATAACTCTATCATCGTAAAGTTATGCTAGGTGTTTCTGCCTTTTACCACCCACTCCTACCCGGATACTAATTCTTTTCTTTACTTTAGATCTCACTCTCACCTCGTTGTGATCACTCATTCTTCTTGCCACCTCCATGTGACGAGGTAAGCGATTACTTAAATGATTCATCAAAAAGAGAATGACCGCTAGAAAGCAGGGCCCACGCGAGTGCGGCTTAGAGGCGACACTCGTCCATTTTCGTGACTATCACCACTTCTACCTCCACTTCCACCTCTTCCTTCACCTCCACCCGCGCCGCCGTCCGCAGTCTCAGCCACCCACAAAACCTCTTTCCTCACCCTCCTCATCCGTCCGTCTCCGCCCTCGTCCGCCCTCGTTCGCCCTCGCCGCCCTCCCCCCGCCGCCCTCGACCGCCCTCGACCGCCCTCGACCGCCCTCGACCGCCTCGACCGCCCTCGACCGCCCTCGACCGCCCTCGACCGCCCTCGACCGCCCTCGACCGGCCACGTCCGTCCCCACCACCGCTGCATGATTACCTCCGACAGAGAGGTATCACCTCCTCGGGCGACGGACGCCGCTATCCATTGCGTAAGTCCCCTCCCCTCCCCACATGCTCAACGCTGGCCTGCCCGCCCGCTTGCTCGCTCGCTTGCCCACTTGCTTCCTCGCCCGCTCGCTCGCTTGCTTGCCGCTCGGCTCGAGCGGTTTCAACATCTTTTCGGTTTCTTATATAACGCGTAGAATGCGCGCGCGAATAAGGTCAGCCCCGGAGGCGCGCCGCGCCGCGCCGCGCCGCGGGGCGCGTCTTCGCTTGCAGGTGGTCAAGAACGCAGCGCGGCGGGCCGGCGCCGCCCCTGCCGCGGTTCCGGGTGCCTTGGCAGCGCCCCACCGCGCTGCCCCACTTGCTCATTGCGCGGAGGCCACCTCTGCCTCTCGAGCACCGTTGAATCCACGAGTGGGACCTTCGCTAATGCGACACGTGCGATCTTTCCTTCCACTACGTTGCTCTCTTTCTTCCGTTACAACACATATCGGGATACCAGTCGGGAGTTTAAAAGAGTGGGCTTCCGTGACTAGGGTTAGTTAGTTAGTTAGTACCTTATTTTACGTGGCGAGATTCGGGCCACCTTTAGGCTTCCGTCTAACCACGCAAATTTAGTTACGTTCCTTTCACCACCTGGCGGAGAAAGGAGGTATTATCTTGGCGACGAAACAGGCGGATCACAATTTTGCTCAGAGGCTGCTTTTAGGCTTGAGTATCTTTTGCATGCAGTAAATCTACTAACATGGGACAGCCGGTTTTACTTCCCCTTCGAAGGAAGGCGTACGAAGGATTTTTTCGCCCTTCCACGGCTTCGATCGGGTTTGAACCCGCAAACTCGGGTACAACAGTTCGGTGCGCTGCCCGTTATACCACCGAATCCGTTATCGCCGTGGTAGGGTGAGAAAATTCTATGCTGCTTCTTCCCGTGCAGACGGGATCTCTAGTTTTGAGCTTGTCTTGGTTGGGGTGGTGCCTCCTGAGACACATATCTCTAGGGGTAAAAGATCTAGAGATTGAAAGCTCCTGCTGTCGAAACTGTGCCGTCGCGCCGCCTGCAAAAACAAGGTGTGAAAATTAACTTGTCCTAACATCCATTGCAAACCATTTTCGCGTTTTCAGAGATTAGTTAATCCAGAATTATGAGGCAAAAAAACAACTTAAAGTCATAAAAATTGTTTTCAATATTCTTACTGATACAAACTCTTCCTCCCAATAAGTTGAGTTTTAACAATACTAGAAAATACTACACATTGTAGCGTTTCTACTAATTAAAAAATGCAATTGAAACACGTTCTCTACATCCATACTGAAGGATCTATCGGAAATGAAAAAACAAGTGATCGGCGTAGCGATGATTTACAAAGCATCGCTTCTAAACCCGTTATAAAGCACGTGAGTGTAGCCGCGCACGTGTGGAGTAAAATCCGCGGCGGACGTCTGGGTCTGCCGTCACAAGCTGCCGCCGATGGCATCACTGCCCCTCCATTCAACGGCCGCTGTCTTCGGGTTGCGTCCGCCAATGCCTCCAGGCTTAACCGCCTTTGGCAACTCATGTGTCACCACCCCCGCGCCGTCTCCACCACCACCACCACCATTACCACCACCTCACCACCACCAGCACGAGCATCACCACCATCACCACAACCACCATCACCACCACCATCACCACCACCATCACCACCACCATCACCACCACCAGCACCACCACCAGCACCACCACCACCACCACCACCACCACTACCACTACCACCACCACCAGCACCACCACCACCACCAGCACCACCGCCAGCACCACCACCAGCACCACCACCACCACCACCACCACTACCACCACCACCACCACCACCACCACCACCACCACCACCACTACCACTACCACCACTACCACAACCATCACGGCCGCCGCCACCACCCACAGCACCATCACTCTATCACCACCTTCACCACCATACCGCCGCCTCCTCTGCCACAACTGCTGCCTTCCCCACCACGTCCACCATAACCGCCACATCAACCTCTGCCTCTACAACCCCCCATTGCTGCCGCGTCCGCCATCATCATTACTGCCTCCTCCGCCTCCTCGCATCCTCCGCCTCCAACTCCGCCCGGAGAAAGTAATGACCGCTCGGGCCATCTTTCTCTCCGTTGGCCACTTGGGTGGGAGGGGTCACCTCGGCCTGGGCAATTGCTCAGCGCGCCGCCAGCCACAACTCACAGATCCGCTCGCCCGCCGGCCTGCCCGCCCATCCGCCCACCGGCCCTACAACGAGCGCCAGTGCAACGACCTTGCCCCAGACGCGCTCTCGCCCGTCAGGTTGCCCGAGGGCGCGAAACAACGGGAGGCTGTGGAGGAGAGGAGGCGGTTTAAAATTTACCTGTTGAAATAATACAATGTTGATGGTAATTTTGTGTCATATTTTTTAATGGATGCTAGAGTTTGTTAGATGTTTTATGCCGCATTTATTGCAATTGCTTAAAAATTAACGTTAAGAATTGGCGACTCTAATTCCATTTCTGCCGTACTTTGGCTCTGGAAAGTTATCTAAAATAACCGTGGTCACAGTTATAATTAATCATGAATGTGGTATTGTAATTAAAAAAATTGGAATAGTATTGACATACTAAATAATCGAAAATCGGGGTAGTAAAAACGCTTGATTAGAATTTTTGTAATTCTAAGAGTTCTTTGTGACTTGTAAACAATGTTCTATAGTTTTCAACAAAATGTTTAGTGAAGTATGCATTGTTCCAATTGTTTGTGTTTCGATTTGAAATTAGTAATAGATAATTTAGAAATAATGAGAAAAATGTAAAAGTAGATATGTGTTTATTCCATCGTGCTTTAATATTTTCTTGTTCTATTCATGAAAACTAGGAAACGCATAATTCTTATGAATCCTAATACCTATGAAAAATTAGTACAATATGTGGTAAGAATAGACGTGCAAACCGCCAAAATGAAACAATACAGGCATTGTGAATACTACTTAAGCACCTCGTAAATTATATTTTGAATCGCATTAAGAGAGAAAACACTGATGTGGAATTTTCAGAATTGGAAGCGTGTTTCCTCACTAAAGATCTCCTCCAAAGTGTGTGTCAATTATCATGTTGTGGTAAAGCGTTCTACGAACTTTTGACATTGCTTCCTGGTCATTAGGCTATGAATTTCATTTAAAAAATGCGTGTAGTTTACGTGTCACTTAAAAAATGAGATGTAGAAAGTAGCAAAATTCACCATTCTGAAAGGCATCAAAATACAGCTTTCAACAGCAGAAGAAATAGGATTGCTGTACCATTCGGATTACACATACGGTTACGTGACACAAACGGAAGAGGCGTAGGTCAATGTAATAATTATTCTAATGCGCCAAACATGATTTATCGAACCTCATTATAGAATCGTTTCCATAAAAGGGAGATAAACTAGTTATCGTAGTTATCTGCCCAATTTACAGGCTGCTTAAAAGTTTAAGGAAGGGGTTCGGAAACACTACTATGGGGGTATAATAGCCCCGAAAAAGCGAAAACTTATTTTGCTTTACCATGATACTTCACTAATTGATGTTAGATCTACTTTTCTTAGTCAGGGTTGTCAAATGTCTGGACGAGGGGAACCTATCAAGTTCTCTTAGACTCTCCATGACAACACTAACCTCTCTTGTCCTCCAAGGAAACCACGATATACCCTTGCCAACTTATATCGTGAGTTTAGAGGACCTGCTGGGCCACCATTATGTCACTGTGGCGAACACACCCAGTCCAGACGACTCCGGCCTGTAGTGTCGACACAGCAATCGATTCATTTCATGCTTCCCGCGTTCCGTAATATTTATCTGATATTTTCCTCAGTCCACTAGCCCTGCCTAGCGTGACCACCACGACCACACTCCCTACCACAACACCACCCCCACCCACCTACCCACCCACTCTCCCACCCACCCACCCGTCCATTAGCCCACCCACCCACTCACCTACCCACCCACTCGCCCACCCACCCACCTACCTACTCACTCACCTACGCACACTCACACACCCAACGCTCGCTCACTCACTCAGCAACCCAACCACCCATCCACCCACCCACCCTCCCGCTCACCCATCTACTCAACCTCCCACCCACTCACTCACTCACTCACTCACTCACTCACTCACTCACCACCCACCCGCTTGCTCAATCATTCACTTACCCATCACTTATTTACTCACCCACTCACTCACCAACCCACCCACCTATCCAGTCGAGAGTGCGTCCTTCGTGGCCGCTCCGCGCCCGTTGAGACAACCGGCGCATCGTCACGGCCGAGAAATCGCCGCGCTGCCCCCGGCGGAGGCGCGAGGAAGCGAGAGTGCAGGCGCAGGTGTAGGCAGTGAAGCATCGGGACCAGCCTCGGGGCGTTGGCCCTCAGCACACACTGGCTACTACTCCTTTTATTACAAAACGTTTCTCGCGCGGAGGAAAGAGTATAATAACATTAGCATAGTTGGAATGAAAGTGTTTGTATGAAAAGTAAAAGATATATTAGATTGACCTGATTCCTAATTGTGTGTGCAGTTATGTAATACATGTCCGCGTTTCTTCAGTAATCTAATACGCCTATGTGAGCTGTTTTGCACTAACTGCCTGTATCCAGCATACAGAAATCTGTTGGTGACGAACAAGTATTTTATCTAGGTGCATACAGCTTATCTGCGCTTTACATGAGTCTTACAGTTTAATAAACATTTCATTAATTTATATTATCAGTACAGTGCGAGGTATTTACCACTGGAGACCTTAACTGCAGAATATCATTATTGTGTGTGAAGAATGGTTATAGCGAGTTAAAAAGTCTACAGATTAGACAAGAAAATTTGTTTTTATGAGGGTTTGAAGTTATCCTTGGGAAATCGAGATTGGATTTTACTTTCTTGGCTGTAGAATATTTTTAAACTGGAAATGGCGTGGCTAGAAAAGGCAGTAACATTAGCAAACGTTACTTAAGAGATGATACCAATTGAGCTAATGTGTAGAGATCGAATTCTCTGGGACGAACTTTATTAGTAGCTAAGCAGGGTGATTTTCCTGCTACTTAAAAGCATGTATAGGAGAATAACTTAATGCCTGTCATGAAATCCTTTAGAAATGTACAACTCTTTAAGATAAACTTGAAATGAAAAGTGAAAAGGAAGAGAGGTCGATTGATTGATTGATTTTTTTGTGTTTTCGGGCGCGTCAACTGCTTCGGTCATTAGTCCCGTTAGTGTACTGCAGGTTTTTTTTTCGGAGACGGCGGTGATCTTCCCCCGCTGGATGGCGAGATCCGGCGCCGACCTACCGTTGGCTACTGGGGTTTCCCCCTAACCAGGACTCTCCCACCAGTGGGGCACCGCCCCAGTCGGGACAGCTCTAAGCTCTCGACCGATCTCCCGGAATATGTAGTAGTGTAGTGCATGTTAGTGTAAGTGTGTGTGTGTAAGGGGAGAGAATAGGATAAGGAAGAGGAAGACAGATCACGGCCCGTTTAATAGGGTACTGCTCCGGTATTCGCCTCGTGTTGATCGGAAACCACGGAAACCTACCGATCAGAGCAGCCGGCCGCTAGAATTCTCCTCCAGACAGCGACTGAATTCGACCTAGCTGAAAAGCTAGTGTCGAAAATCCTGCCGCCGTGGGGAGTGGGAACCTAGAACCTCCCTGTCAGAGGCGCTGCAGTGACATCAGTTGATGCACTGAGCTACCGCTCCCGGTAAGAGAGGTCGAAAAAGGAGGTGAATAGTCTAGATGAGAAATATTATCCGGTGAACGGAATAAGTTGCAAAGAAGAATTCAGTCATATTGCCGTATTTAGGGCCACGTCTGGGACGGGTCGGCAGCGACCACCTCTGAAGTCGTTGAAGTTGCCGGAAGAGGTTGGAGGTTTGACCATTGGCCAATAAATGTCCCGTACGCAACTCGTACAGGAATTAATGTTCACGTGTATGTTTAAGTGCTGTTCTTCGCAGAAAGAAGTATCGGGTGGTCGTATGTCATTTGAATCGCGGTTGGAAATTTTCATAATTACCCGTCCTCAGTGCTTGGAGAATATGTAACATCTATCATTAAGTTTGGACCAACCCAACCTAGCAGATGTAATGCTCGTAGCTAAAGTTGTGTAACTGAATGTTCGAGAAAATTTCCCGAGGTGGTGTCACTTCTTTGTGTACAATTACCATGATTAATATACATTTCTTCTTTCCTTTGCTTTCGTTACAAGTCAGTTCACGTAAGAATTAATAAGAATTGAAATGGGAGGATTTGGAATTTCGTTTGGTTAATTAATAATCACTGTTTTGCTAATTTATCCCGTAAGATTCTGTCTGTACACTTCATAATTTCTTCTTTTTTCTGTAATATTTATAAGTTATCTTATAGCACCTTATAATTCTCGTCGAAAATCAACTATACTTCACTTTATTGTAAGTGAGGTTGATTAAATGAGAAATGAGAGAAAAATCATATTTTTTAATATTTTTAAACGTCCGATAGTATAAGACATACTGGTCGATATGTGTGTAGGGTATAATGTAAATTAATGCATTTTCACTATACTAATGTCATCTTCTTGATGACATTTTTAATTCATTTGTTACCTATATTATATTTTAGCGTAGACTAAAATTGTGTAGTAGCTACACTGCAATTTCTAAAAAAAAACTAGTAATACTTACTTTAAATGTTTTTCGTTAAAAAATATCACGATTTTTATCTTTGTTTTTTGTCAACTCATTACTGATACGTTTTTGTTTCAACATTTGAAGCAATACATTTTTCAACCTAAAAGTCAAATATACAAGCAGTTCCTCATAAAATACTCTGTTATTTTTGATGTTTTACTAAAGATGATCCCCAACTACAAATTATTTTGAAGTTGAACGATTGCGCCATGGAAGTGATTTTGCACTGGCATTAATGGGCAGCTTGCATCATTTTTTGAGCAATTGGGTTCAATTACGTAAAATCAAATCAGTAAACCATTGGCATATCTTTCCTTCTCCTTTTAAGATGAATTTAGTTATGTAATAAGGTTGTTATGTCGAATTTTGGTGTCAGTCATTGCGTAGTTTGAGAAAAGTGGAGCCACATTTCCTGGATTGGAAACGTGATTGTTTTTATTTGAGCTAGCTCTTAAATGTAGTTTGCTGATGAAATTGTTCAAGTCCTTATCCAAAGTAAATTATGCATTTTCAAAGTATTAATAGACATCATGCAAAATACTAGTTTGACAAAAAGCGAAAAACACAATTTAAAGAAACCAGAGTTGCTTCAGAATAGAGGCATTCAATGAGAAAAATTTTATTCAATTTTTTTTGTTTGCTATCCTTTTTTCTCTTTAAAATATTTTCTAAATAAACTATTAGGGACTATTCTGTACGCAAAAGCTAGAACCTAAAACCTTTCTTAAGCGGTCACTATTGGTTCCGGAGGAAAATGGTACTGCAAGTGGCTCCTCAGTCGAGCTTATGAGAATATAAGAAACAAACATCAGGTATAATTTTCCTTTTCACGGTAGTAAGTTAAGTACTACACGTGTGTTAACGCCATTTTATTTATACTTTAACTAAAAAAAATCGAAAATAGACAAAGTTATTTTTTGTTTTGCACGGGCGCACGGAAACAACTTGTTTACAAAATTATTAGATTTTTCATTTCTGTTTTTTTATTTTTCACTCACTGGTTGTTTATTCCCATTCATCTACTTGATTTCCAACAAGGCTTGATTTTTACTCCGTGATAAACATCAGAGCATGCATGAAAATCATCTGTAATATTCAATCTGTAAGTTTACCCTACCGTGTTCTAACCGATAAGGCATACTAGCATCTCATACGCGGATGCGTTTACTGAAATAAATTGCCTCGAACTACTTAGAACACTATACATTGACAAATAGCAGACTCTCGATAGTTGCAATATGTTATTAACACTGCAGAAGGTATAAAAATGTTTGATAACCATTAACAGAGGCAGCTTCAGAGGCAATTTTCAGGGAGAGCACAAAATTCTTGAATAGGAATATACAAGTCAGATGCAAGCAAACACTGAATGTAGTGTATAAATATAGTGTGTGAATAGGTTATGTTGGAAGAAACATTCTTCCGTAACGGAATAGGTTTTGTACACTACAGCACCTTGTACGCAAATCGGAGGAAACGTATTTGGAGACGGAGTTAAAAAATTCGTCAGTAGGTAGCACTGGACATCCTGCAATAAAACCTATCCCAAGTACCCAAGTCACCAAGCCCGGGCTGTGCTCGCAGACAGCCGCCATTTGCACGTCCCATGTTGCCATTTTCACATCTCCAAAGCATTGAACTTGTGTGGCTACACTGTAATAGGACAGTTCTCGAAAATCCCAAACCAATGATGGTAACCACGAGACATTAAATGCCAGACTTTTTGAATTCTGAAATCGGGCAATAGCGGTACGAACAACTACTGTACATTAACATCAAATAATATACAGAAGGAAGGGAAAGATGGATGTGCATTATTTGGGAGAGCTTGAACCTTCCTGCCGCAGCCGCTACTGACCATTGATAGGCTCTGGGAGGAAATTGCTAACCAAGATTTATCTATGTGGATTATGGGGAGTGAGTTTTCCGAAACCTGCATCCCGGAAGGGGTAAACGAGATGCGGAGAATGCGTCGAGGGCCGAACGAGAGCTGCGCAGAGCAGCCCGCGTCGAGATGTTTGCTGGGCAAACAGCGAGCGGCATCGTCGCGGCGGTTGGCCGCTGTGTCGGTCGGTAGGTCGCTGGGCCGCGCAGCAGAGAGAGAGAGAGAGAGAGGGGAGAGAGAGAGAGGGGAGAGAGAGAGAGAGCGTTCCCTCGCGTGTGCTCCCGCCGGGCGACACCGATGAGGTCCGAGGGACAGAATGAGCTTTCGGACGGTCATCGCAACTGTTCATTCACAGGTGGCGTCCCTTGTGTGTTTCTGTGGGGCGGCCGCTCGCGTGACTTGGCGTCTCTGGCGACGCGGCGCTGTTTCTAAAGACGCCGAGGCGGATGGCGGCGGGGACATCGAGCGACGGCCTTTGAGACGGTCAGGGCGTGGAGATGGCAATGATGGTAGCCAGTGCCGGCGCTACCATCGATACCATACGATGGTAGCCAGTGCCGGTGGTGGGCTTGGGCAGACAAGGCGATTGCGCGAGGCCCCGCAAGTTTAGGGGCCCGATAGGAAAAAACTAATAAAAAACTGAAAAAGAAATTAGAACTTCGAGATAAACGTTATCGTAATTTTATAAGGCGCGGTACACTTGTCAGATATTTCTTAAAATTTTCAATTATTTTTTTTACCTTAAATACAGTTAATTATAATCATAACTTATACGGTAGAACTCTAGGAAATGAATAAAATGACTCGAACATTAAAAAAAGTTCTGAAATTCAAATTTATTATTTAATGTATTAACAAGAAGTAATTTTTTAAGCATTAACTAAACACAACAAAATATTTTAGCGTTTTAAGCTCACCATGGAAATTGTAATATTTGATCACTTTCACTTAAAACCATTATTTAAAATATATTCCTAAAACTTTTTTCTAGTTTTAACGTTGTAATATCTGTAATTTATCGAAATAAAATGACTCATATAGGTTCTTGACACATCTTTCACATTTTTAATTTTTTCGAAGGAAGGCTACGCGATGCCCCGAGCTCAAAATTATCTAGCTCCGGCACTGATGGTAAGTTGGGCGCAGGCAGAGGTGGCAATGTCGTTAGCGGCAATGGCGGCGGCGGCGGGGTCGGTGGTGGAGGCGGCAATGGTCTCGACGGAGGTGGAGATGGAGGCGGGGGCGGAGGAGCGCTGGGAGGGAAAGCGAAGCAGAGAAAGGTCGCGTTCTTTTGTGGGAGATGACGGGCGTCAGGCAACAAAGGCGCCGTGCCTTCGCGTCGGTCTTGATTGAGTGAGGCCCACTGCGTACAATGAAGTGAACTATATTCTCGCCTCAAAGGCGATGAAACATCTGTCGTCAGACGTTTCGCACAAGAACTACTTCATTGTAAAGCTTCAACACTTATTTTAACTAATCGCATTTTTTTCTTAATGAAAGGAAATTACTTGTTTTTTGTTACTAGCTCAGTATGGTTTCGGTATAATGTTAATACTCCATTTCGTATTTCGAGTGTTGTTTCTATTTTATTAATGCATTAGTATAATTAACTTTATTAGCATTGATAACTGAGGTTTTTAAACATTGTGGTCTGCAAAATCGTTGCTAGAAAAAGGACGAGACAAAATTATGGTTTTTATTTTATAGTCTTCACGTTTACAGTAATTCTATGAAATTAGTAGTTTATGCAATTAGTTTCTAATGTTAAGCTTTATTGTACGAGTACATATTTTGAAAACGAGCGACGTTAGGAGCGAGTTTTCAAATTTGTACGAATGCAATAAAGCAACATTATAAACGAGTTGCATACGCTATTTTTTTGTATAACAGCATTATAAATTTACAAGAGAATCAAACTTAATTTCGCGAAACAACTTTCTTCTGACGTCTCGGGTGCTTGACATCCAACGCCCTCTGGAAATCAAATTCAAGATGGAATTGTTGACATCCGTGCGAGAAAACGGTGATCGGCTGTTCCGTCTTCTTCTACCTTCCCACGATTCTCTCGCTACTATTGGCTGAATGTGTGATGACGTCATGTCGCGTTTAATAATGGCGATGACGTCATGTAGCGTGCGATAAAATACTGGATTATGCACGATTCGGGGTATCGAAAAGGGTCGTTTATAATGATGGTATACAAAAATACTTTTATGTGTTTGGGACTCAACCGCTTGTTCTTAGCTCCAATTTGCAAGACTCCTTCGGACGAACGATTTCGGTAGTTGCAGCGAATCCGCGCATGCGTACATGGGCTCTGCCTTCCCACAAGAGCTGTGCACACACCCGCGAGTTTGCTAAATTTGCCGAAATCGTTCGTCTAAAGGAAATGTGTAAATCGGGTCGTAAAGAAAGGAAATCGCCCGCTTGCATTTCCCAGTTGCCCTTCTGCTGCGTTGTTCATTATTCTGAAACACCACTTACTCGCTGGATGCGCACCATATCATCTCCTCGTAAACACTTTTATTGCCTTTCGTTTATGAGCTCTCCTGGGATGAAACTGTTAACAACGTCCACAGCACTTTTATGAACGCATTCATCTGTCAATCATCCCGGATCACGAGGCACAGTTCTCAGAGACAAGGCAAAACTGTATGTGAACGCTTACGATGTTTAATAATCACGTGTCTTTCGGAATAGTTACAAAACCTGATTCAAGTGTATGGATTTATTATTGCACATCTTGAAGCAACGCATTTAATAAATCTTCACATTGAACATGACGTGTTATGGGCCCGGAATGAGAGGGAAATTTGAAAGGTGTCAGAGAGAAATTTCGATTATGCTCGATTTGCTATATTAAATAACTTTTTTTCATTTTAAATGTGATGACCTGTAGAATTAGTTATTTCCTTTATTGACCACCGTCATGAAACTATTTCACTTCCTGCTATATCAAGAAACTATTACATTTGTATCACGTGTGACTCATGGCATACCTGATCTTATGTAGACCAGGCAAAAATACCCACCGTGTTAGATTACCCTCTATTTCGTGAATCGCGATAAAAAATCACTTCAATAAAAAAGCTGATTGACCTATTTTCATTCGTTGTTCATTCTATATCTCTGAATCATTTTGAACTTGATTTCACCGCCAAATATGTTGTGTAAAAAAACATTTCAATTAAACAGTAATACATTATCATCTGGAAATACGAAACAAGTGACGATAATAAACGATAGTGTTATGATGAATATTGTTTTTTCGAGTAATTAAATATAATTTAAGTACTGATCATTAAGAGAAAATGTTACTTAATTTTAATTGCAATATTGCAATAACCTGGTTTATGTTTAACTTTCTCTGTCTAGTATCGCCTATTTTTTTATAAAAGCAGTTCTTTTGCTTGTCTTTTCCTCTTGGCTGACTTATTATTCAAAGTATTTTCATACCTCTTATTATTTTCATATTCAAAGTATATTCATCATTTCTTCTATCTCTGTTGCAAAATGCTCAAAACTAACAATTTCGTTCAAGTATCTTCGTATAGTTTGTTTATTTTCATGGAAACGATTTAATTTTTTTATTATCTGGGAACCTTATTATCTGTTATGTGATTGAACCTTCTTACGGTGCCTTTTGAAAATTCTCACTTTTCGTAGGGACGAAATCATTGCTGCGTGACTTCATTTCTTTTGGAACTGTAACTGTAGGTATAAAATATGCTCGCGAGAATCTGTTTTTTGCATTGAGAACTGAATAACTGTACTGACCAGTGGCTAACGTATTGTTATGCGGTTTTAGTCTTCCCAATTACAAATCCTTACATAAGAACAAACCAGAACACTGTTAAACTACATATTTGGAATGAGGGCATCTGCTATTAGGTGGCAATTGGCACATGAAACTTTTATTAGTAATTTTTTTCTACCCTTCTCCACTAGTTTTCTATTGTATGATACATGACCACAAAAAATTGACTTATGCATTCAGCTTTATATTCTTGTTGCATTATGACTTTTTCATTTGGTAAATTAATTATACTCTTTAAATATACAAAAATTCGTTTATTTTCTCTATATTAATTGCACATGTGCAATTAAGACCAAAAATTACCAATCATTACTCAGCAAAAAGATAAAATTCGTGCCATTTAAGTCATAATGATGCCATAATTTCGTATAATATACTTGCTTTCAAAATATAGGGATTGGTCAGCCTGGGCTCCAATTACAAACCATGAATTTGATATTCGCTAAAAATGTACTGTTTGTTTGGGATAATTCTCTTACTTTTGACAAAATGTATTTAATTTTGGTGACGTAAAATGGCAATGCTCTCTTTCAAATGCTACATCATCTTTATTATTCATTTTTTTTATTTTTCTCAATAATAATGCTCAAATGATAATAATAACAATAACAGTAATAATAATATAACAACTGCTGGTTCTTAAAACATTAAATTTAATGAAAAAGAAATGAAACGTCTATCATCTAAAGCCGCACTGAGTGTTTATTCAATAAGGAACGCACTGCACTATCTTTCACTTCACTTCACTTCACATCACATCACAATGGCCACGTGATGCTTATAGTTCTTCCATCTGTTTTCCTTTCTGGTGAGACGACCTAATGGTTTACGCATAAATGGCCGGCAATGAACGATCACTCATTGTGATCTGCATCAGTTTGTTCTTCGCTGCTGCAGTGGCGAATAGAACCGGAGCACTCCAAATCGCAGCACCTGAGCGGGAGACGTAATCGGGGTCAAGCACTCATTCATCTGCGAACGGGTAGCTGACTCGACAAGTAACAGGATTTTATTTCACATCCATGGCCTCGAAGAGTATGCAAGATTTATCCATCGTAGAGAGAAAAACGGTAAAATATTTACTGTTTCATCGGTCTGGTTGACAATCAATAGAACTGATTTCTGTTTTATTTATTTAGGTGATGTAGAATGTTTTATATGTTCTAAATTACGTATACCGTCATAGAGCCTTTTAATGTGAAATATGTTCATACATTAGCAATACTCATTATCACCTATTGTGCTGAATGTTCTTTCTAGTTCGGTAAAAGTTAAGAAAGATCTTGGAGGTACTCTGTTGGCAGTAATTTTCAACCTTGTCAATTTAATGCTATCAATCAGTCAATCAATAGAATCTATTATTGACCACTCATAAGGTTAGTAATTCTCATGCAGTGTTATTCTCCTAACATGTTTATGACTGTAATACTGAGAGATGATCGCACACTTACGCGCTTGTCTTCGATTATGATGATAATGATGATGATGATGATGATGATGATAATAATAATGATGATAATAATATTATTATTATTAATAACAACAACAATAATAATAATAATAAGAATAATAATATTGTCATTGTGAATACTTCCAACTATAAGCCAGGCTACAGCCATAACACTTTCTCTTCCGGATCGCAACACAACTATCTCAGTTATTGAGTCTTTACGAAGAATAAGGGGGTCAAAATTTACATTCAGTCTTGGAAGTGTAAAAGAAAGGACCATCTCGGTATATATCTTAAACGATTGACTAACCCAGATAAAAACAAAGCCAAATTATGAAAGATTATTTAAGTGTGGTTTTGGAAGATGAATGTAAGTTCTTAAGTAAAATTCTCTGTTGAAAGCAATATAAACAGTTTGTTAAAATATTGTATTCTGTTACTTTTGAATTCTTCACTTCCATAATTAGTAGTTTACTTTGATAAAGCAGAGTAATATTCCATCTGTTCATCCGGGAATGTCCTCAGGGTTGTCTCATAATTTTTTCTGTAGCGCCCTAACAGTATAATAGCACACGGCAAGAATATGGCCACAGCCACAGGCTACATGTCAGTTTTATAAAATGCACATCAACAGTGATGTTTCATAGCTTAAAACAATAAACAATGCTTACCCTTTTCATGCAATTTTTTGTATATCACCATTCGGCCAAAATGATTGCGTAATCACCAATTCAGCCAATCGCAGCGAGAGAATCGTGGGGAGGTAGCGGTAAATGGAACAGCCGACCACCATTTTCTCGCACAGATATCAAATACACGAAACGTCACAAGAAACTTGTTTCGCAAATAAAGTATGATTCACTTATAAATTTATAATGCTGTTATACAAAAAATAGCGTGTGGAACTCGATTAAAATGTTGCTTTATTGCATTAGACCAAATTGAAAACTTGCTCCTAACATCACTTGTTTTAAAAACATGTACTCATGCAATAAAGGTTCATTTTAAAAGTTAGTTGCATAAACGACTATTTCTGAATGAGATTTTCACGCTACATTTTATCGCGTATTGCGTACAAGTAACCAAAACTAACGATAATTACGTGAAATGGGATTTTAATTTTTGAAATAATTGTATATCAGAAAATTTAGACAAACATTACGTAAAAAACACAATTCTTTTTTTTTCATTTATTTTCTTCTTGTTCGGCCGTGAGCCCTTTCAATGGCTTGAATACATGACTATTATCATGATTAGGAATGGGCATCCTTGACTTTTTGAGCTTTACATCGCTGCTCCGTTTGTTAGGTGCTTGATTTTGGATGGACTTGATTAGGAGTTTATTTAAAATTTTATTAGGTTTAATATTAGGCTATCTATTTGACTTTTTTAACATATATATATTCTTTATGGGGGGTGAAACTCGTCTTTTGGGAATTTGGATTGGATTCGGCAAGGTTGAATAGCATTTCGTCCTAGGTTGAATTTATTTATTAAGTGAGAGGTGTTAAGTGAAGTATAGAAAGTTTTTGCAACTGAATCGATGTGATTTTTTATTAAATCCATACGTAGTTCCCTATGGATCTGAGTATTGGGTATAAACCACGGTGCTTGTATGATTTTTCTAAGACATTTGTTTTGTACCATAGACAGAATTCTGAAATCTCCCCTTTAAGCAGTGCGGGAGCGGCGTGGCTGCGTACAGCGAATGTCCGGCAGCTCATGAACTTGACTTCCCGCGCCGAGTGCTGGGTGACCCGCAAACCTACAGCGGCGCGGGCGGTGCCGTCGCTCGGGGAGGGGGGCAGAGGGTGCCGAGCATGGAGGGAGGGGGCTGGAGGAGGCGCCTGCTGCCGCGGGGGCTGATTCGGCAGCCGTTGATGTGTGCGCGCAAGTGGGTCAAGAGGCGTGTGCCCCCTGTCTCCGGTTTCCGCGTGTGCTTGCTGCCTCCGGTGGCTCCGCGTCACGCAGCATCACACTGCGCCACGCTGCACTCTCCTTGGATCTGGGCCCAAACACGTGCATAGATTCATTTCAGAAGCAAATGTTGATTCAAAATGATAGGTCTAGAAACCTCGTATTACCTGAAACTAAATGGTTGCTATTTTTAATACGAGCACTTAAAAGTCGTTTTGAAAGTCAAACGTATAATTTAAATAAAGTTGCTTGCTACTAATAATAAAAAATAATTTTTGGTTGTTTATAACGTTTACACTCAAAGAAGTTTATAATTTGATTGAATATACTTAATTGTGTTTCTTGTATGAATGAATTTCTTGAGTCTTGAATAAATTTCCAGTTTCGTGAGGATATTATGTTGTCCTTGCATTAATCCACAACTAACAAGAGTCTGCCAAAGCTGGTACCAGTCCCCACTATATATAAAATGCCCACTATATTAAATGCGGTAGCATCTAAAAAGAACACCAAAGCTAGTGGTGCTTCAAGAGAACACGCTGTCCAATGTTTATGTTTTGTGGCAGTTTCGTAAATGCAACATTAGCAAAACCCGTGCGAATATTTCACACATTTGAACGTAATTTGGTGTAATTTCACATCCAACGATGAGTTACTGCACTTGAAGTCGCTTCATTGATCCAACACGTGTGTTGTTCCCAACCCGAAAAACATTTTCCCAGAGCTAGTATTTCAAAACGTGGAACGTGAAATAAGTCCTGAAGCCATCATGTTAATTATTCACCCTCCAAGTTTTTGTAGATATTAGATGCCCAGAAAACAGATGTTTTAATAGATGGGTAAATTTATTTTCATTAAAACTTTTTAATGAAAATGGCACTTAATAAAAATAATTCTGTGCATATTGTGTAAAAAGTTGAAAGAAACAAGTTTGAGCCATTTTTACGCCATTTTTATTATTTAAAAGTTTTACAATTTAATTCAAAATGAAGTGAAATCTACTCTCATTTCTTTTAAATGTCATTTAAAAATCTAATTTTGAAAAATTTGTTTTATTGTTTTTAATCTAGCTTCAGTAATGTAATTGTATCATAGTGTCGAAAAAATTCAACTTAAAACCGTAACTCTATTTAAATAAATTTTGAATAACATTTTCTAAAGGAAAAAGTTCAATTTTCAATATTGTAGCTGTAAGAGGGGGGTTGAACAAATTTACAACTTGAGAAATTTTCGAAACTTGAGAGGTTGCACTGAAAATATGACCTGTACCATTTTAAAGCCATCCGTGTCCTTTTATAAACATCTCTAGCGCATGAATACTACCGTTTTCTTCCAAAATGTGTAGTCTTCCATCGATGTGTCCGAACTTTGGTCTTCGAATTTGAAACCGCTCTTTTAATTAAGAAAGATTCTTTCAGTTTTTTCTCAGAAAAAAGCCCCACATTTGCTCTCGAAACAGAACAGTTATTGGGTGAGGTGTTTATGGCTTCCCAAATATAAGATTCGAGAATGTAAGTTCGATTTCTTTTAAAACCACTGGAATTTGAAAATACAGAAGTTGAATATTTCTATAGTATATTATGCATTTAGTTTGTAAAGTTTAGTTTTATTATAATATCAGAAAAAGGACTCGTTTTGAAAAAAGATAGACAACAGTAAATTTTCAAATTTATAAAAATGCGATAAAGCATTTCAAACAAGTTGTGAGCGGTTTCTTTGAGTAACAGCATTGTAAATATATTCGAAGATGGAAATTATTTTTTAAATACATTTCATAACTAATTTTTTGTAGAATGCACATGGACGTTGGTATTCCGACGAAAAATCTATACAGTTCACCATTACCACCATCCCCCGATTTGCTCGCTTTATCACCGTCTATGGCAGAAAATTGTATTTTATGAACTGTTTCTGCAACAAAAAAAGTCGTTTATAAATCTATGAGGAAAAAGTCGCTTTTTATACTGAAGCTAAAAATTAATTTCTTGTAACAATCAATTCTTCAAAAATAGATCTATAATAATTTCAAGTACACTTTTTCAATAAGTAGCTTTTGCGTAATTTTTGTTGTGATAGAATTAATTAGAACAACATAAACAATTAATTACAGAATTTTAAATACACTGCGTCTGAGACACGATATATAAAATATGTTTTTATTTATTTCACTCTATTCAGATTTCATCTAGACTTGAGACCTTGATGTGTTTTTGTATCTAATTATGTAACATAAAAATAGACTTTCGTAACACTTCTTATACATGGACACAGATTGTTTGGGGTATTTGACGGAGGTAAGATTACGTTGCATCTGAAACCTGTATTGTCAGTGCCATCGTAAACAATTTATTGTTAACAATGTGTCTTTTTAATGTTACTGATATCATTGCTGACGTGTTGATATCAACTGGTTTATACGATTGCACCTACCGTTAAAGGAGAGCTTGTGCTTATGTTCCTTGTGCTTGTGTTCACAGACCCTCGTACCAATGACTGGCCGCTCATCGCATCGCCAGTTCCTGGCCTCACCATCATCTTCACGTACCATTACTTCGTACGCTCCTGGGGACCGCGTTTCATGAAAGATAGGAAGCCATTTGACCTCAGCACCATCCTACTCCTCTACAACTTCATACAAGTGTGTGTCAGCACTTGGCTCTTCTATGAGGTATGTATATGCAGTATGAAATTCTTTACCGGTAGTGGTAGCTCGGTGCATCAACTGCAACAACAACAACAACAACAATAATAATAATAATAATAATAATAATAATAATAATAATAATAATAAACACTGCAGTGCCTCTGACCGGGAGATCCTAGGTTCGAGTCCTGACGGCGCCAGGATTTTCAACTTTGTCGAATTCAGTCGTCTGGATGAGAATTCTAACGGCCGGCTGCTCTGATCGGTAGTTTCCGTCGTTTTTCCGATCAACACCAGACGAATGCCGGAGCAAATGCCTACCAAACGGGCCACGGACCGCGCGCGATCTGTCCTTCCTCTTCCTTGTCCTATCCTCTCCCCTTGCACACACACTTACACTGACATGCACAACACTACCACATATTCCGGGAGACCGGTCGGGAGCTTAGAGCTTCTCCCGGGTGGGGCGGTGCCCCGCTGGTGGAAGAGTCCTGGTTAGGGGGAAATCCCACTAGACGACGGTAGGTCGGCGCCGGATTTCGGCATCCAGCGGGGGAAGACCGCCGTCTCCTGAGGGGGGAAACATGCACTACACTAACAGGACTAATGACCGAAACGCGACCTGAAACACGAAAAAATCAACCAATCGATTAAATTCTTCAGGCTCAAATTTCCAAGTACACGCTGTGGTGACGTTCACTCAAAACTCTATCTAGATTACTCAAGATACACTAAAATTAAAATTGTCGCTCGCGTTTTATGTCTTGAAAATATGTTAGTGTTTATCCTTTACAAACACAGTATATACGAATAGAACAACTTTTTAGAATAATCTACTACTTGATAAATATTTGAAATTTGGGCCTCTTTAATACCTGTTAATTAATATTAATTCATTACTTACTTTTTCATCTTCGTTGTGAATGTCGTGGAAAGTAAAATTACGCAATGAAAACACGCACATGACCATATAATACATTTCTTGAAAGTAATGATATGTTTCTTGCCGAACTCATTGAAGTGTAGAAATGTCCCACAAAGCTGCATTTCCTTGCAGTTTCATAACAAAACTTTCATTTTCGAGAGAATTCTAAAGAAAGTGCATACGTCAGTTTCTAGGAGTAACAGAGTGTGTATAATTAATGTTAGAATTATTCTGCTGTTCATAATAAATAAGAATAAACCAACCATAGATTCAACAATTAGTACTCCTATAAGAGAGACAAAGTTAAGGATCCTATCGATCTTAGATTCAAAAACTTAGTAAAAGTGAATGTGAATTTTTAAAAAGAAACAGAAACTTGTAATATAGAAAATGATGCAAGTCAATACATCACATTGTCTTATAGCCAACACTCGCTACCATGTATTCACAACACGAATTTCTCAGTAACATGATCAAACTTCGAGCCGCAGAAAGTAAACACAGTATTACGGATATGTATATACACTAATACAGCGATTCTTTTAGCACTTTGAACTCGTATTAACGAGGATTTAGTTGCCCTCGAAATGTAATTTAGATATAAGTTTTACGTGTATATATTTTTTCTGTATACACCGAATACATCTCCCTATCGCATGATTCCAACCAAACTCGCTTAAATTCAAATTATTCAACATTTTAAAACTGCAGCAGTGTGAAACATCGTTATTTACTACAAACACTAAGTTTTCTCTCAATATGAGCAGTAATTTTGTAGGATTTAAAATTTAATAAAAATGCCTTGTCTCTACTTCTCGTTGCATACGAACTGCTCTATACTTCTCGACAATTAATTGCCATTACCGTCCTCTTTACATGAAAGATGAAAAGCAAATAGCATGGTAATAAATAGCTAAGTATTGTGTATAATGGTAATTGCAACGTAATGCGATTGTATGACGAGTTCACATTCGTGAATATTCAATCGCACCTGAAAAGGATACTGGTCTTCTCCAACTTTTCTCCACAGGATTTCACAGTCTTCAGTGGCGACTCTCCAGCTTCCCTAATGGCTTTTTCTCGCCTTCCTTCTCTCTTTTCTTTGAACAAAACACAATCTAACCGCAAGACGCTTCGGAATGATTTCTCTCTGCGTTTATCGACTTTCCGGCGTATGACTTGCGCTGTTCTCGTCGGCCCTAAGTTATTATGTATAGCCAAGATTTTCAAACGGGAAAAGAATCCCTGAAAAAAAATGTTATAAGCGAATATTACGTGAAATGTGACAGCGTAAACGTTCAACGAGAAACAGTTTTACGATATTTTAACAAATAATCGTATTAATAATATATCTATTCTAATAAATGTCTCGAGCGATTCATAAATGTTTGGAGTGTTATTCGTGATATTTGAGCGATATGTTTGGGCATGTCGTGATATGTAAGGTAAAAATAATTCTATCCTCATATGACAGAACTTGTTTAAATATACATTACTTTCCAAAATAGTGTTTACAAAATGTTTATGTATTCAGGAAAAATAACGCAGGTATTTTTTTTCATAAAAACAGAATCTAATGTGTGGGTCAGAGGTATCTTTTAGTTCTTTATTTTTCCAATATAAAGCGAATTTATCAAGAAATCCATCAAGATGATGTTTAGAAAAACTATAGTGATGGAACGTTCGATTAATAGCTATAACATTTTATTACTAAACCGTTCTTCCCAAAGGAAAGAAAGCAAAGAAAAAAATTGCACCATTAAGAATAATGTAGAAAAAATTAGACTACTTTATTTTCCAAAAAATCTTAAGTTTTGTATGTTATAATCTAACGTATCTGTTTCTAAAATCACGTTTTCAAAATAATAACATATCGCATTGTATCTCAGTAAATATCGGGAGTATAAACCAATATGCTAGACAGATATGGACTTCTCTAAACGATTTATAGATATTTACTTCTATAATCGTTTGTTGTTTGATGTCGTACAATCGTTACGTTGTCATTAATGTTACATGTTACGGTGTTGACATCAATATTGTTCTCAGGCATATCGAACGCTTACATGCTGAACTTGAGAGCAAAATCCGATCATCTTAAGTTATTTAGAAGAACCGAAAAAAATTTGACCGAAAAAAAAACAAAGCCACGAACTCTGCCTTAAAGTAAGCCAAAATGACTTCTACATTTACTTTAATGTTCTGTTCTCTCCGAACTCAAGAATTATTAAATGTGACGTGTGATAGACAAAATATAATTTGCTCGTCGTGTGCCTTTTATATAATACAAAATATGGAGTATTCAAGTATTCGTGTTTACACTCATAATATCTTACATTTATCAGTTAATAAATAAAAATCTAAATTTCTATTAGTTATTAAATAAAGTTCTAAAAATATCTATTTAAGAACGAATGAAGATAATTGCGGTTAACTCTTCTTACCCAGCTTATATTTTTATTATTTTTTATATTTTTATTAAACGTACGTAGATCATAGTACAATGTAGAATCTAAACACATCACTTTGGTGATCGACTAGTGCGGTGATAATCCAGTATGCAATTTGCAATACACGCAGCGTTAACTTTCGTAAGCGTAAATACAAATATTTTCACCTTACTGATCAAATTCGTTCCTTTTTCTGACTAATTGTAATAAACAAATTCTAGGATCGCCTGGTACCCCAGCTAGTGTTAAATAAATAGCATATTTATTAAACCTATATTCACTTTCTTCCTGATTTATGTCCTTAACGTGTGACCTGCAGCAGCAAATATGCTGAACAATACCACTCAAAATGGCCTTCCAAAAATTAACACGCACACTGCTCAAGAAAAAAAAATCTCGAAAAAAAACTGCACCTAATTAAATGTTCTAACTAAACCAGTCTTAACGAATACTGCAATAACGTAGAACAGTATATACGATATACTGTTCCACAGTATATCGTATATACACTACTTCCTCAGTATATCGTACAACAGCTATGTGCATACCAAGAATATTTCCTAAAGCAGCAGATGTATAGCAAATATTTCATATGGAGCGGCCTCTTTCTTGGAAACTTACAGTGATATTTCAGTTACATCGTAAGCAGTGAAACACTTAAGTATAGAAGTCAGTCAGTACGTCAAGTGTTAGAACAGGCGGAATAACATAATCAAATGTTTGTGTTTTTCATTCAAAATGAAACTGTTTCATTGGTTTCTCAATATTTTGGGTATCTAGGGAAACTGTAGACAACTCACAGACGGCCGGAGGTTTTCTTACAATTTCAGCGAGCACTGGAAATTAGTAATGTAGATTAATTTTATGAGGAAAGTTGTGACTACAAAACCCGGAACACGTAGTGCTAAACAGTTTCCAAAAGATCGTTCACACTGCCGGGGCGAAAGCTCTGCCATATTTGTTCTTCCATGACTGGGTACATTCGCCGACGCGGCCGTGTAATTCAACAAAGACGTTGCAGGTGTAGACTGATCCTGCCTTTGGAAGTCATGGCCACTGAAGACAACAGCTGGCGGGTAAAAGAATTGGAAGAAAGCTACCAGCAAAGAGTTTAATATTACGTATCTTACCGCTAACTATTCAAATTACCAGGAGCGGTAGCTCAGGGCATCAACTGATGTCACTGCAGCGCCTCTGACCGAGAGGTCCTAGGTTCGAGTCCTGACGGCGGCAGGATTTTCGACACTAGCTTGTCCGCTAGGTCGAATTCAGTCGCTGTCTGGAGGAGAATTCCAGCGTTCGGCTCTGATCGGTATTTTCCGTGGTTTCTCCGATCAACACCAGGCGAATGCCGGAGCAGTACCCTACCAAACGGGCCACGGACCGCGCGCGATCTGTCCTTCCTCTTCCTTGTCCTATCCCCTCTCCTAACACACACACTTACACTAACATGCACTACACTACCACGTATTCCGTGAGACCTGTCGGGAGGTTAGATCTTGTCCCGGCTGGGGCGGTGCCCGGCTGATGGGAGAGTCCTGGTTAGGGGGAACCCCACTATCCGACGGTAGGTCGGCGCCGAATCTCGCCATCCAGCGAGGGAAGATCACCACCATCTCCCGAGAAAACACATGCACTGCACTAATGGGACTAATAACCAAAGCAGTTGATGCGCCCGGAAACACGAAAACATCAATCATTCAAGCTATTCGAATTAACATTTGGAGCTGTCCCAACACTTTAAAGGACAAACATTTTACGAGTAGATAAAGGGTAAATGCAGAAGGACTTTTATTATAATGTTCATATTAAATCTAATCTACATCATAAAATCCCGGCGCCGTCGGGACTCGAACCTAGGACCTCCCGATCAGAGGCGCTACAGTGTTTATTATTATTATTATTATTATTATTATTATTATTATTATTATTATTATTGTAGTAGAAAGATGGATCTTTTTTAAACTATTGGACCAAATAGGATGAATCAATACATAAATCAGGAATTATGATGTATAATTCATATAAGATATATACATTTATCTATTGCTTTACGTTTCGCACATTTAGCATGTGCCTTTTCAAAAGCATTTGATAAATTTGATAAAGCAATAGATAAAAGTATATATCTTATATGAATTATACATCATAATTCCTGATTTCTGTATTGATTGATCCTATTTGGTCCAATAGTTTAAAAAAGATCCATCTTTCTACTATATAAAACAGGATCAACAGGAATTGTTAAACCATTCTTATATTATTATTATTATTATTATTATTATTATTGTTGTTGTTGTTGTTGTTACGCGTAGGTCGATGTATTAGAATGCTTATTAATGCAGCGAAGGAGTCGAGCGAGTCGGGCAGGGTCGGAGGAAGCCCTGGCTACCGTGTTTGCTTTCTCCCGAGCGCGCAGCGAAAGTTCGCGGCCGCGAGACGTTGCGTCTGATCCATCCTTGTTACGCTGCGTCATTTTCCAGCGACCGCGAGCGACCAATTCCGCGACGAGCTGCCGCCATTGTTCCAGATATCGCGACGGCAATCAATTCTTCCTCCTTCCTCCTGTTCCTCGAGCAATCCGAGTGGACGTTTTTGTGAGAAACCACGTGTTGGAAATTCATTCGTGCCAAAAATCGAACGATCAAAACTTTGACTGAGCGTCAGTTAAACGCATCCACTGACTTGTTGAGAAACCGATAGACACACTTGAATGGCGCTTGTGAAACGGACAGCCCTTTCCATTGATGAGATCGATATATCAATGCCATGCAAGGCCCATGTGATCTTCCGAACAGGAAGGTGTGAAATTGTTTCTAAAGTTGTGTCACTTTCACTTCAGCCGAAAATGAATGTATAGTCTATTCGAAAACCTTTTTCTTCGAACTGAGCCAATGCATTCCAGGCACAAACTGGTCCTGCCAGTTATATAATTTCTTCCTTTCCTCCTGTATATTGTAAGGAGCCTGTCACCCCCTATTTCCTCTTGGGATCTGACGTTCCCTTGTATCAAAGAGGTCCTGCTGAAAACGTTAATGGAAGTTTCAATAAGAGTAATAACATTGTCAAGGCAGTGTAATTAAGAAACAGACAAAAGGTAGTTCCTATCCGTATTTTAACACTGGCTATCAATTTTTATTACGTTCTATTTTTAATAGATATTAATTAAATATATTAGTTCTATTAATTAAATATAATTAGTTTATGTCTTGAAAGTACACTGCATGAATACTGGAACCTTTAAAGTAGTTTGTTAATATAGAAGTTCCATGGGAATGAAATTAAATTCACAATTAAATCTGTTTACGTGTAACATACCTGGTTGTCAATAAACATAAAATGATTAAGAAAATATTGTTCATTTATATGGATTTGATATTTTAACGGGGAAAAGCTTTTCGAATGCAATTGGTTTATAATTAGTAATAAAAACCGTATGTGGGTTATATTTTTGAAAACTAGCTATAAAATATTTTCACATTGACTGCCTCTAGTTCAAATCTATTAATGTGAAAATACAATTCAAAATCTAAATTAAATTTGATGTCAAACATTGTGCATGCGCTTTATTAATGCGGTGGTGACTGCTGATTGATTTCAGGGAATGGCGGGAGCGTGGCTCACAAGGTACAGCTGGCGATGCGAACCTGTTGACTTTTCAAGGAATCCTCATGCAATGAGGGTAAGTATTTGTGATAAACCATTTGAGAAGTTCTACATCATTTTCATCTCGCACGAAACAATTTACGATAATACTATGTCCTGTACTAACCTCAGTGTTACTCTTATGGTACTGAAGTTTTAGTCGCTGCAATGGATATCATATTTTCAATTCCGGTGTCATGTCATGAGGTAGACAAGATCATCGGCAATTGTAAGAAGAGTTTTGTCCACGAGCCTTTGTTTACGCAGCCCTAAACGATGAGTGTCTCTTGTACAATGTCATATGAGAAATTCAATTTTTTCACGTGTTTCAGTAAAGTGTAGTTGTTAGGCTTGAGCCTTTTTGGAATGGCAGCATACAGTTCAAAAAGAGTGGGGAAAATACTACATTTTATGCAAGGAATGCCACTTTCGCCATTTGCCTTGCGCACTGCCCACTTGTCCCGGACAGGGAAAAATTGAGCGTTCCCGAGAAGAGCCTGATATTAGGGAATGAAAAGGTGATATGCGGGGGACATTATCACGCATTTTAACATTTATGCCGTCCTAGCTGGACCAGGGTCTTGGTGCAGTCCAAATACAAGGAGCTGAAGGCTACAGGTTTGAATCGAGTTTAAGGCATGGTTTTTTTTTCAACATAAGGTTGAGGTTGTGAAATGATTCGTGGGACATACCGGTAAATTTGCCATCATACCATCTTTAATATTTCACCCCTCACAATGTCCCTTGATGACCATACCATCCATCGTAAAGGGGAAAGTAAACACCCTACTGTGTTTTGCTATGAAAGGGGAAAACACACAGGTGTGAGTCTCCATCCACGCCAAAGTCCTGAAAGCAGCATAGCGCATATCAATCATCATCATAAAATATCAATCCTGTAACTATCTGAAGAAAGTTGTGAACGTAATATCTGGTTTGCAGGTGGCGCGAGGAGTCTACGTATATTTTATTGCGAAACTGACAGAGTTACTGGACACGGTAAGTACTTGGATATATTGCTTCTCCTTTGATAAACTATTACTATTTCGTAACTGATAAAGTATTCATTTCGAGATGTGAATAATGTAATATCTGAAATCTTGTCAAGGAGTAAAGCGAGTTCTCAAAGTGAAGTAATTTCACCATTTGAGAAATTTGACATCAACTCATCACATCGTTAGAGAACTAGATTTTCTCACTGGTCGGCCAGCTTCAAGTTTTGGTTCCACTTATGAATTATTTTTCATATCATTGGAACTATTAATCTGCAGTTCAGCCCTGTCATCAATTGCTCCATTTCTGAAATTAATCATCATCCGCTGCCTTTTCATGCTCTCCCTAATCAGTATTTGCTTCATGTGTTTGTTATTGTTCAAACTTACTTTCCATTGTACATTATAATAACAGTTATATTTTCAACTGTAATTACTTACGAGAGTTTCGTAATGTTTGCAGGTCTTCTTTGTGCTACGAAAGAAGGAAAAACAAGTGTCGTTTCTGCATCTGTATCACCACACCGTGATGCCAATGATCTCTTGGGGCTGCACCAAGTACTACCCAGGAGGGCATGGCACCTTCATTGGAGTTATTAACTCATTTGTGCATATAATTATGTACACATATTACCTTTTGGCAGCTCTTGGCCCTCGCTGGCAGAAGTATTTGTGGTGGAAGAAATACATCACCACCATGCAGATGGTATGTTTCTCCAAATAAACTCTTAAATATTCTCTTAATGACACAGTAATGTAGTTGCTAATGAATTCGTGTCTGTATTATGGGTTTCGAAGACGTTTTCCTAACTAATGAGTTGAAATTTCGTCCAGTTTCCCTGATCCATTGAGCAAATGCTGAGACGGTTCCTTGTTTTGCTTCTGGACATAAATGTAACTTCATTATCTGTGCACGTCTTCTAGAATTCATTGGGAAATATAGTTATTCAAATTATCGTTTTCGTGTTATCGCGTCAGTAAGCATTATTCCTTGACGAAGGACATGCTGAAGAAAAGGGCCCATAATTTATTGCTGATTTATCCTTGGAAATAGATTTTATTTCATCGGAACGTTTTTTCTTCTTTTTTTCTCAAAATTCAAGTTGTGTATGGCTTAGTGTAGTGATTTCAGAATTTTGAAAACGTGCACAATATTCAATTCTCCCCATAGCACGTCATACACATATTTTTAACTGTTGCAAGCAATCCATGCATTTACCTTCACTGTGGTTGGAAAATGATAATTTGAGGTAGACATCCGGTACACGAATCCCCTTTCATATTAAAGACAGAATTTATTATTCTCTCTGTTAAATAAGATTATCATGATAACTATGTGCTTAGACAACTACGAGTTGCTTCCACTAGTCACTGCAATATAAGTGAATACCTGGAGTACATATTAACTGACTTAAATTTCTTTTTAATTGATTTTTCTAAGCTTAAATTTTACACTACTTAGTATTGGCAGGGAATTAGGGAAAAGTCTCAAAAGCACGAGTATCACATGGGAATACAACACAAATAATGTTTTCAATAAGAATAATATACTTTTCAGTATAAAACAATTTGCTTCCTAGTAGAATTTAATCATTCCTTCTGGAATAAGATGACAAAGTCATTTTCTTTTCTTTGATTAATGATTTGAGAGTCTATAATTTGATTCCCTTCTAAAAATCTATTATAAGACCTACAATTATGCTTTGGACTTAACTAATAATATTGCTACGTTTCGGGCTTACACGCTGCAAGATTAGGTTCGGATGATGATCGCTACGAGATCAAAAAGATCTGTAGAATAAAAATATTGATTCTTTACAACACCTCTTCACAAATTTTAGACTTTAATAACAACGTATAATGAAGTCGGTAGCAAACCTTATCCACCAATAGGAAATTTACATCATGGTTCCTGTGCCTTCACAGTCACCAACTTTTCAGACATTCAACTCGGCACTCTTTCTGTCAGTATTTTTAGAGTTTCCGTTTAGTGTTTATCGACCTAAATTATCAAAACAAAGTTTGTGCTCTGATGTAGTGGTATAAAGGTGTTTGTAGTGTTATCGCGAGACGATCAGAGGCTGACTGAGGAGGAAATGTTTTGGAATGTACGCCTTTCCCCACCTGGGTTCCGGAAATGTACACACAAAACATACAAAAAATGAAATTTATTATTGAATATTGATTTAAAAATTATATTTTGTAATTTTGTTATATAATTTTATTAACATTTGTGAATGACAAAAGATGATTTACAATAATTCAAAACGATGTTTTTCGTGAAAACGCTCTTGTAGTGCTACGCGAACCACACTCGGTGGCAGATTGTGGATCCATTCTTGATTACAGTAGAAAATTACTGCAATTAAAGTGCCTCTCAATATAAATTACGATTGGTAGCAGGAATATACATTTATCTAGTGTATACGTGAAAGCAACAGTTTGAAGCGAGGAAACCATGTTTCGTAGCTAATGAAGTAGTTGGATGGTTGGTTGGTTGTTAGTGAATCCGGGCGTGGCAAATACTGAGGACATTAGTCCCGTAAGTGTAGTGCATGTTTTCCTCGGGAGGTGGCACTGATCTTCTCCCGCTGGATGGCGAGATCCGGCGCCGACCTATGCGTCGGCTAGCGGGTTACTGCTCAGTCGGAACAACCTATAAGCACTCGACTCGTCTTCCGCCATGTGTAATGACGTGGTCATGAAAACGTATGCGTATGTAAGATGGACCAAGGAAGAGGAAGGAAAGATCGCGTGCGGCCCGTGGCCCGTTTGTTAGGGTTCTGCTCCGGCATTCGCCTGGTGTTGATCGGAGAAACCACGGGAAACTACCGATCAGAGCAGCCAGCCTCCAGAATTCTCCTCTTGCCACTGTCGGGACTGGAACCTAGGACCCCCCAGTCAGAGGCACTGCAGTGGCATCAGTTGATACATTGAGTCACTTCTCCTGGGCAAATAGTTGGACAACTCATTTAGAGAGTGGAACGGGATCGGGAAGAAGTGTCTCTAAAAGTAAAATTATCCAAAAATCAACAGATGCTACAATAATTACACAAATATTTAACTTGAAAGTAGTTAATAAACACTGGATGCAAAGAATAAAAGGAAAATTTGTTGCCTTTAATCAATATAAACTTGGACGTTTCCGGAAAACTTCTCCCAAGACTCACTTTTGAATTCACGTGTAGAGTTGAGCTTTGGCCTTCGTTTCCAAGGCGTGGATCCATCCATCAACGCAACAAACCGAGCAAGCGGAAGAACTCGACCAGCAACAGAAAAGCCCCTCCGGATCAGAGAACGACGCCGTTAACGCCTTTCAAGTTCACAGGAGAAACGCGTGGAGCGTCTGTGGAAGTAGAAAGCCCCCAGGAGGCGCCGTCTGTCTCGCCCGCCCCATTATCTCAAGGCCGCTTCCGACGCGGGCCCGCGCGCGCCATTGAAGACTCGCGCACGCCGCGACGCGACCCGACGCGACGCGACGCAACGGAAAGCGGAAACCCCCAGGGACTCTTTGTGCGAACGACACGCGCTCATTTCCTCCGCGGCCGGCGTCACACGGTTGAGTCATTTCGCACGAGAATTAATTCGTTAAGAAGGGTCGTTGTCACTTTCGTTCTCGGGAGTTCGTCCGCTGCTTTTATTTTTCTTCTTCGCCCGGCCCGGGGCGCGAATAAAAGCGAGAAGGCTGGCGAGCGAAAGGCCCGGCTATTCATCTCGCAGCCTTGTGTTCTTCTTGTCGCGGTCGGCGGCGCCCGGGGCGTGTGGTGGACGAGCCGCGAGGGCTACGACCGCGGGCAGCGGCGCCTTTCTCCAGCGGTCAGCAGCGCCCCAGGCGTCCGCTAGCCGACGTTGATGTTCGCGCTTCGGAGGAAGCGGATCGGCAGGCGGACGGTCTGTGGCAGGGGCAGGAGGTGCCGGATGTGGAAAGGGAATTCTAGCGGCCGGCTGCTCTGATGGGTAGTTTTCCGTGATTTCTCCGATCGACACCAGGCGAATGCCGGAGCAGTACCCTACGAAACGGGTCACGGACCGCGTGCGATCATTCCTACCTCTTCCTGGTCCTATCATCACTCGAGACACACACTTACACTAACATGCACTGCACTACCACATATTCTGGGAGACCGGTCGGGAGCTTAGAGCTTGTCCCGGGTGGGGCGGTGCCCCGCTTGTGGGAGAGTCCTGGTTAGGGGGAAACCCCGCTAGCCGACGGTAGGTCGGTGCCGGATCTCGCCATCCAGCGGGGGAAGATCACCACCATCTCCCGAGAAAATAACATGCACTACACTGATGAGGCTAATGACCGAAGCAGTTGACGCGCCCGGAAACGCGAAGAAATCAATCAATCAAACCGAATGTGGACAACCGGGAGGAGGGAATGCAATGTACAAGAGGCAATTGTATCCTCGTTTTTCTTACCCCATATCGCATCACATTGGTGGCAGGATATTCGACTCTAGCTAGATCAGGAGTGTCTAACTTGCAAAGCCTCAAGGACCACAACTAAAACCTTTTATATGGATGCGGGCTACATTTTCATTACTCGTACGATCCACACCTTACTTCTCCGTGTTGTTGATCCCGATACTTTGCCTGGCTGCTAAGAAAGCGGGAGGGGGGACAATCCGTGATGTCCGACCGTATCATGCATAACGCTGTGAAACTAATGTGGAGATTTTGAATTTCTGAATTTACTAGAAAAAATCCTTAAAAGTAAATTTAACCTAAAAGGGGGCGAGATTTGCATTAAAGGGGACGGGGTTTGACCCCGGCAAGGCGCATGCGCTAGTCGCCCAATGTTCTCGCCCGAACATGCATGCAAAGAACTTTCACTTTTGACTAACAACCATTCGCGGGTCACAATAAATGGCCCCGCGGGCCGCATGCGGCCCGTGGGCCACCAGTTGCAACCCTGAGCTAGACAGGTAGTCGCGTTCTCTCGTTACCTGGGGCAAAATTCTAGCGACAGACTGCTCTGATCGATAGTTTTCCGAGGTTTCTTCGATCAAAATCAGGCAAATGCTTGATCAGTACCCTAACAAATGGGCCACGGACCGCGCACGATCTTTTCTTCCCATTCCTTGTCCTCCAATCCCTTACTTACACTTACACTACATTACCATACAAATCGGGAGACCGGTCGGGAGTTAAGAGCTGGGGCGGTGCCCCGCTGGTGGGAGATTCCAGCATAAGGATGACCCCGCAAGCCGACGGTAAGTCGGCGCCGGATCTCATAATTCAGCGGGGGAAGACATGCACCTCCTGAGAGAAAACATGCACTACACTTACTGGACTAATGATCTTAGCCGTGGACGCGCCCGTAATCACAATTCAATCAAAATCGCACCACATAAAATCCATGCTCATGCCTCCAGCTTACGTGATTAACATCAAACATTCTAAATAGCTTCTCTTCAGCGCACAATTTTCTGCACATTTTCAGCCAAGATACTTTTTTGGCCAAACTCCTTTGTCAGGAATAAATAAAAAAGGAAACAAATTCAAAACAATTTATTTAAGACTTAGACTTACAATCTTGGAGGCATCAGTTAATAAAATCATTCTAAATAGCTTGAAAAGAGTTCTTTTTCAATTTTATGATGTATTCGCGCCACGAAAACAACCTCGCACATTAGAACTTCCAAATAGAACACCTTTGCGAGTGCCCGTCTCTCGTTCGTCGCTTTCGTTCATAAATATCGTGGAGTTGGGAGTCAATTTGTGAACGACGAATTGATGCCGACCCTTTATATCGACTTATTTTACATTCTCCCCAATATTTCAAGCCTGTATGGTGAAGTAAAAGTTCAAGAGGTTGCACAAAAAAAATTGGTGTATCTATACATTGTAGAGGGTATCTCTTGCAATATATTAAAGCAAACGCATTTTAATGAACAATAAAATAAATACATGTCTCATTAACCATTCCTGACTTTTATAGTTCACTTAGTATGTAAAAAATAATATATAATATTCGACCGCGAATACGTTTATTCTTCTTACCAAGAAATCAATATTTGAAAACACTCCTGTGTGATAATTTTTGATAGTAAAGACTCTAAAATGAAAATAAGTCAGGCGCTTTTATGTACATTCTTAAATGTGCACATCCATCTTAAGAAGATAAAACGCATGAAAAATGCAAGTGCCATTACCCGTAACTTTCTTCCCGACAGTATTATAGTAGAGAGTAGAGAACAAAAAGGAACTTCTATTGAACATAACTTTTACTTTCTCACAATAAGAAAGGTGAAAGTCCTTGTTTATTGTAAAATTGCATAAAACTGTTCATTTCAAAATCTCACGTTAATTTTACTAAAACGAGACAAGTTAAAATATAAAATTTTCTTACTTTAATTAATTCATACTACCTGTGCCAACTTCTGCATAATGAATTTTGCAATATCTATATTAGTAAAATGGAAACGTCAGTCCATCATTTCAAAATAATTGTGTCTTTAAACTCATATAAAAGTGTCGTAGATTGAATGTTACAAACTTCTGGAGCTTGTAAAAGGGTCGAAAATAACTTTTTGCCAATGAATGTATAGAGAAAAATCGTATAGAACGGAGTGATATGCATTTATACATGTGCCATTTACCCCTGATTTTTAGGCAACCCCGTATGCACAATGTTCGGCAGGTACGTGAAATGTCCTTGACTGCGTCAGAACTTAATCTGCCGAATACCTGTGCATAGGATGTTACCTAAAAATCAGCCGAATGTCACAGTGGTATCTCCTTTGTATGAAATTTCTCACAATATGTTCATTGGAAAAAGGGATCATTTTCGTCCCTCTAGTTTGTAACATTTATTCTGAAACATCTTGTATGTTTTTCAAATACGTGTCAAGAACATACATAATACATTATTTATATGTATACATATGTAATATAAAATATATTAAATTATTTTTACTTTTTGCCTGCTGCTAATGGAATACGTAAAGAAAGTATTGCAGTTCTGCGGGGGAAAAATGGCGATTTTTCGTCCGAAAGCCTCATATTGAGGTTTGATAACTAAAATTTGGATAAATCTTGTTCTTTTATGTAGTAAATTACTTCCTCTAACACGTTCTGAAGTCAGATCTGTAAATCGTCTGCCCATAAACAATGCTAGCGGGTAAGCTATAAGCAGAATTTTCGTTAAAATTGATGTTTCCCGATTGATCTGACTGATTGATTGACTGATTGAATTTGAACCTGATATTTTGTTTTTGGTGGCACTTTACAAGCCCAAACATTTTCAAAGTTTTCCCAAAAAAGGCTCTAAATGTTTCTTTAAGTTTGATAGAGCAAAAAACGCTTAAAGAAATGGCGTAGTCGCATTTTCGTTGCGCTCCCACAATTTTCAAAAACTGCAAAAGTTAAAAAATTGCCTGCGTCTTTCTATAAAGATAATATTGAAGAGATATTTTTTCTTAATATAATCTGCTCAACAAAAATATATTTTAAAAAAGGCCAAGTTGAATTTTTCAAAAGTATTAGTAGTATTTGAGTAATTGTGCGTAAAACATAGGCAATCTTGGAACAATATGCTCAAAAACAGCTTTTTTCTTTAAATTTTTTCCTTGAATATTGCAAAGGATATTAAATGAAACAGCAAAAAAAATTAACCTTGCAAAAGTACAATTTTGATACTAGTTAGTTTATTTTGTTAAATGAAATCTGTTCAAAAAGGTTTGTCTTTAAAAATTCAAGTACATGTTTTTAAAGAAATGTTGTGGTAAAGCGTAATTTTGCAAGTTTTCGTATTTACACATTCGAATATCCCGCGCTCCATTTGCTGACCTTCAGGAGATATCAGATAGGAATGCGACAATGGCACGCCGCGCCGCCTACCGGGAGCGGTAGCTCAGTGTATCAACTGTTACTGCAGCGCCTCTGACCGGGAGGTCCTAGGGTCGAGTCCTGACAGCGGCAGGATTTTCTATACTACCTCTTCAGCTAGGTCGAATTCAGTCGCCGTCTGGAGGAGAATTCTAGCGGCCGTCTGCTCTGATCGGTAGTTCTCCGTGGTTTCTCAGGCGAATGCCCGAGCAGTACCCTACCAAACGGGCCACGGACCGCGCGCGATCTGTCCTTCCACTTCTTTGTCCTATACTCTCTCCTTATACACACACTTACAGTAACATGCACTACACTACCACATATTCCGGGAGACCGGTCGGGAGCCTAGAGCTTGTCCCGGTTGGAGCGGTGCCTCGCTGGTGGGAGAGTCCTGGTTAGGGGGAAACCCCACTAGCCGACGGTAGGTCGGCGCCGGACCTCGCCATCCAGCGGGGAAGATCACCGCCATCTCCCGAGAACAAACATGCACTACACTAACGGGACTAATGACCAAAGCAGTTGACGCGCCCGGAAACACGAAAAAAACAACCAACCAACCAACCAACCAAAACCGCACCGCCTCACGGCATTTGAAAATTCTGAGAATTCCTTCTCGTTTTTCGAGAGATGCAAACTGTATGAAACGCAGTTTTAAATCTCGAATTTTTGTTGATTCGACCCAAGCGCTTCGAAGACAGCCAAAATTTAAGAATGTACTCGCCTAAACTCTTTTCACAACTATTTCCAAAACAAAAATTCTCTTCACGTTGACATACTAAATCAAACGTTCCCTTAAGCATTACAACTTTTTTGTAATAAATACAAAACATATTTTGAAGAGATCCGATCGCAAATTAAAAATTAGAAGGATCTCATAACTTCCGCCTTAAAAACATTTTCCCATTCAGGAAACGGTATAAATTTTGTTAGTCAACAGTTTGTTTCGTGAGGTTATGCATTAGCTTTCTTGAGTCTACACAAGAAAAAGGTTGCATAACTGTAAGTCACTATAAAAGCTTTTCTACCCACATTTATCCACATGTACAATACTTAATATTTAGAATGTATGTAAAAAATATTTAATAAGTAAAAAAACGTGTTTGCATGTTTTATGTACGGTGGAACCATAAAAAATTGTAGTAATGATTATTTAATATATTAAAAATAAATGTTGTGTTCAACTTACCACAAAATTATTTGCAATAAAAATGTATTCATTCTAACAATTGTATTCTGTAAATACTAAAGGGTTCAATACAAATATCGTCAGAATAATCAAATCACTAGTTAACATTGTAATCAAAATGCATGGTAAACAAACCGAAATATTGGAGAAACTTTTTGAAGGAGTTACATAAATTCCATTTACGTCGAAATCGAAAGTCATTTGTTGGGCTGTCATGAGTCTCATCACTAGATGTGATTACACTTTATGCGCATCGTTAATGCAATTTTTGTCTTGGACACAGCTTCCTCCGATGGCGGCTAAAAACCGCAAACGAGTATACGAGCGCGATGTGGTTGTTCGTGAGGCACCGCCCACCGGGCACTCGACGCTTTCTCACGTTTCGGCACTCCTGCGTAACGGGGTCCCACGGCGAAGGCACGGCGCGGAATTTTCTGGCGTATTTTCCCGTTCTTCCCTGAAGTATTGAAAGCTTCTATTCAAACTTACTTCGCTATCAGGGAGACGCCGCGTCCAGGGCACAGGTGCCGACAGGTATTCGGTCGCCATTCTGCGACCTTCATCAGGGCGTTGTATTGCGCCCTGATGAAGGTCGCAGAATGGCGACCGAAACGTCGGCACCTGTGCCCTGGACGCGGCGTCTCCCGGATAGCCAAGTAAGTTCAAATTCCGGCCGCGGAAGCCTACGCTCTCAGTTTCTATTCAGTTTGATAAGTTCCTCGTGCCTGGTTACAAACCTTGTAATCCATTTATGTCGCGATCGATGCAGCGAGTACTCACCTGGTTTCATGGCTTTGAATGCGTCACACTGTTGGACAGACTGTTCGCCCACAGTCGCCACACTACACGGAAATCGCTGGAGGACACCCTTTTGTTAACATACACGAGGAAACTTTCTACTTACTAATCTACTTGTTTCCCTTGCTTATATCGGGTCGTGTCGAGGTTGATCTCGCAGCTTCTATTTTCATCTACAGTAGTAATCTGAATGTGTACGATCATTTTAGAATTTTTGTACTTGTAATTCTGAGCTACTTTATTCTGACATTGGATAAGGTTGCAATGTACATTTATAACCAAATATATGGCATAATACATACTATACTCAATGTATAAAACACGTTTACAAATAGTATCGTTTCCTAGACGTATGCATGTCTGGAAACGCTCAATCTATAAGTACAAACGTTGAGCCTGAAATAGTTATCACAGAAATATTTACATTCAGTCACTCAATCGCTCATTTATGAACCACACATTATCCATTACGTGGTCATGCGTTCAAATCCTCTCCTCATAATGCGAGCAGACATTCAATTTTGCGTTTCGTGGGGGCTGTTTAGCACAGGACCTCACGATCTATTTCTCCCAGGCCCGAAGCGCTCTCAAGTGTTTTAGAGGGCCTAGATTGTGGTTGTAGACACGTCCATTGCTGAGTGAAGAATACATTGGGAGAAGGCAATAAAGTAGGAATAAACAGCAGCGCGTTACACAGCAAAAACTCAACCGAGACTTACTTGTCTTAACAGCAGCATGTCATTCAATACTTTTTGTAACATTATCTTAAAAAATCAAATAAAAAAGAATTATTATTTATTGGAAGAAGAATACTCGTACGCCACCTTTAGCTATAACTCCTTTGTTTCGATTGCTCTTAACTGACGGCGGACTGTTAAATCCTTAACGGACGCGGTGCATTAAATGACTTTTCGTTCCTTCCCTTTAGAATAGAATAGAATAGAATAGAATAGAATAGAATAGAATAGAATAGAATAGAATAGAATAGAATAGAATAGAATATTTATTTTGCTACTTAGGAATACATAGAATATTTCCGGTGGTAGCGTTTTCTAAGAAATTTCTACAAATATACAAAACAAACATCAAACAACATTAAAATATTAACATGTTAGCAAATACAATTTTACAAAATTAACCTATTAACCATATTTACTTAGTCTAATTTTAAAATTTTTGACATTCTGAGGGAAAGTCTCCAGCACTGCAGCAGGTAATTTGTTCCAATTTTGTATCGTTCTGTTTACAAATGAGAATTTACCTACATCTGTTCTCTGTTTTCTTTGCCGAATTTTGAAACCATGATCCTTCCGCGCGACGTAAGTTGGTTTAGATAGTCTTTCCCATACTTCACCCCACGGACGATCCCCTCTTATTGATTTGAATAATGCACAAAGACGCGATTTCTCTCTGCGTTTTTCCAAAGGATTTTTACGTCAAGTCTATATAACAGTATAGTAATTGTGAGAGTCGTCATTTCCAATACGAAGCCCTCCAGGAGGATTCTAATCGCAAGCGATTTCTTCTGTTTGTTGCGCAGGCGCAGTTCTGCATCGCCTTCATCCACTCGGCGCAGCTTCTGTGGATCGACTGCGGCTACCCGTGGTGGAGCGTCTTCTTCACCCTGCCCAACGCCATCTTCTTCTACTACCTGTTCGCCGACTTCTACAACAAGGCATATAAGGGCAGCGTCGAGGCCAAGGCGCAGGAGAAGAAGGCGGCGGAGAAGGCAGCAGCTATCGAAGGCGACAAGAAGCGCTCGTGAGCGCTCGCCGAAGGTACGTCGAAGCATTCGAGCACTCGACACACAAGGCACTCGGAAACACGCAAATGCGAACGCCACTGACCGGGAGCGGTAGCTCAGTGCATCCACTGATGTCACTGCAGCGTCTCTGACCGGAAGGTCCTAGGTTCCCACTCCCCACGGCGGCAGGATTTTCGACATTAGCTTTTCAGCTAGGTCGAATTCAGTCGCTGTCTGGAGGAGAATTCTAGCGGCCGGCTGCTCTGATCGGTAGTTTTCCTGGTTTCTCCGATCAACACCAGGCGAATGCCGGAGCAGTACCCTAACAAACGGGCCACGGACCGCGCGCGATCTGTCCTTCCTCTTCCTTGTCCTATCCTCTCCCCTTACACACACTTACACTAACATGCACTACACTACCACATATCCCGGGAGACCGGTAGGGGAGCTTCTACAGGCTGGGGCGGTGCCCCGCTGGTGGGAGAGTCCTGATTAGGGGGAAACCCCACTATCCGACGGTAGGTCGGCGCCGGGTCTCGCCATCCAGCGGGGGAAGAACACCGTCATCTCCCGAGAAAAATCATGCACTACACTAACGGGACTAATGACCAAAGCAGTTGACACGCCCGGAAACACGAAAAAAATCAATGAAACGAACGCCACTGTGTTTGGGCGAAAATATCACGAATGGGAACAATAGCGATCATGGGAAACACAATGATCTTGATTTACTACTAGAACTCGTGCAGACTTAATGCTAAGAGACGTACACACTCCTCATTACATATAACAGCTCATTACAAAAAAATCACATACAATACATGCACATTATTTTACAGATGACATTAAACGATTAAATTCGCTAGAAAAGTTTAAATCCCAAGTGAAATCGTTTCTGCTGCATCACTGTTTTTATACAATTAGAGACTATACTGAGCTTCACAAGGAAAGTAACATTAATTTTAACAGTGATATTTAATGTATTATTTACCATTGGACTGTATAATTCTAAACAATATGTAACAAGTAGTGTATCGCAGCTTTTGGGTCAATGATCCCCATGTCGATCAGGCTTTTCGCCCAGTTTCCCTGATTCATTGAGTAAATGCTGAGATGGCCCCTTTTTTTGGTTCTGGACATTAATGTAACTTCATTATCTGTGCACGTCTTCTAGAATTCAGAAGGAAATATAGTTATTCAAATTATGGTTTTCATATTGTCGCGTCAAGAAGTATTATTCCTTCATCATGAATAAGAGCCCAAAATTTATTATTTATCCTTGAAAATAGATTTTATTACATGGGAGCGGTTTTTTTTCATTTAAAATTCAAGTAGTTTATGTCTTAGTGCAGGGATAACAGAATTTTGAAAATGTACACTGAATTCACTTCTCCCCATAGCACTTCATACACAGCTTTAACTGTTTTTTGGTGTAAAATAAATAAATAAATAAATAAATAAATAATAGTGCGCCAAGAAAGTATCTCCGCATCGAGCCGAGTCAGGGTAATCTATTCAAATTTACCGGTACGTTAGTAGCAACCAGATCTCTAGGAAACAAGTCAAGAGGACAACACTTCCAACAACTGTTATGTGAGCACGCAACGTAGGTTTTCTTTTGTTACAAGCTGCAGCATGTGCTACCATCATAATTCGTGTTGTTAGCACTTTTACCAGTAAGGTACCACCGCGGAGAAAATTTCCTTGTACACTGTACTAGGAGACATACACATTCTTCTAGGTGATGTACACATTATACTTGGAGACGTATATGTTCTACTAGGAGTTGTACACATGCTACTAAGGAGACGTACACATTCTACTAGGAGACGTATACGTGCTACTAGGAGTTGTACACATGCTAGTAAGAGACGTACGCATACTACTAGGAGACGTACACATTCTACTAGGAGACGTATACGTGCTACTAGGAGTTGTACACATGCTAGTAAGAGACGTACGCATACTGCTAGGAGACGTACACATTCTACTAGGAGACGTATACGTGCTATTAGGAGTTGTACACATGCTACTAAGAGACGTACGCATACTACTAGGAGACGTACACATTCTACTAGGAGACGTATACGTGCTATTGGAGTTGTACACATGCTACTAAGAGACGTACGCATACTACTAGGAGACGTACACATTCTACTAGGAGACGTATACGTGTTATTGGAGTTGTACACATGCTACTAAGAGACGTACGCATACTACTAGGAGACGTACACATTCTACTAGGAGACGTATACGTGACTAGGAGCTGTACACATGCTACTAAGAGACGTACGCATACTACTAGGAGACGTACACATACTACACGTATGCTACTCGAGCGAACTTGAACACTAAAAATACAAATTTCATTTTTTAAAGTTAAATAATCGTAGATATTTGGCGAAATTTTACAAGCAATTTTTCGTACATGTTACTTTGCATTTCGTTTGCATTTTTGATTTGCCTTTGTCTAAACCTGCTTAAGGATTTTGTCAGTATGTGAAAGATAGGAAATGCGTGTAGAATTAACCTCCCTAAGTTCGGAAACCTTTCTGTATAAAATTTAATTCTGTTAGCAGTGAAGAAAATCAACTGAACGGCTTCTGGAGAGGCATTGCGAGTTAATAGTACTCGTAATTTGGTACCAAATATTTTACTTATTAATTTAACATAAAAATGTTAAAAACTATTTGTGATGTATTATGGAAAGAAGTGGAATTCAGAACTGGAATTTTTGAATATGTAAAACGACAGCAATAACTACAAAAACACATTTTCTTTCAAATGGAAAGCTATATCTGAAGGTGATTAGTGCATAACAGTGCTTCCTTTCTCATCTAAGCTTAAATTATCTCAAGCAGAATAATGTTGGTTCTGACTACTAATGCTTATTGTTCCTAACCTTCTCGAGGCTTCTAACTAGGGTTTGTGGGTTTTCGGTCAATTAAACTGCAAACATGAAGCCAATCATATGAGAAATGTTCTAAGTGGTGAAGATGATTAATATTTTAAACAAAATGGACCTGCGAGTCGTAATATAGGAAGGAAACAATTACCCCAAATAAAGGAAAGATTTTTGTATTAGGAGATCCTTTGCTGGTGTAACCTAAATAACTTATTGTACTAAGAATAAAAAAAATGTACTGCTAAGAACTTGATTGGCAAACATGCTGAAAAAGGAAGAAAAAATTTTTTTTTTTTTTTTAATGTTCGAAAAAGTTTGCGTTCACTATTGATTATCTTTATTTCCAAGTTCAAGACGTTTAGAAGTTAACATATTATGACACGTTTAAAAAAGCATAGCCACATGCACTAATCGATGGTGACCACAGTGCCTCACTCTGTTGGCGGGTTTGAGAGAGCTACACCCACGAGTGCCTCATTCGCTCCCAGATGTCGCGACTGCGCGAAGTCGTCAGTAGCGGATAACTTGAGTGGACTATGTGGCAATGTTCATTTTCTTTTTTGCATTTTGCACATATAAGGAAACTCCAAGTAATATGCAAAAATAAATTCAGTAGAACTGTTGTGTCGTGGCTAATTTTTCCATGCTATCATTACTATTTTTTTATTGCCAAAAAAAAAAAAACTTTTACTTTGTCGAATACTAACGTAATTTGTCGAATACTAATGAAATATGAAGTATTGTAATACTGCAACAAAATGGCAATTTTTTATTGATATGTCTTACTACTCTCAACTAAACACTATTAAATTTCAAACATAGAAGTGGTCGATTAATTAATTAGCGCCTCCTTTAACTATTTTTATGAAAGTTTTTCTTTAATTTGGTATGACTCATTTCACAGTCTGACTTGTGTTACATATCTCAGCCTGATACTATTCTTTGCAACAAATACAGTGTAAAGCGAGTAATAACTGCACTTGTTTGTTATATGTAGCTTGTTGAAGAGTGCAGGAAACTATAGGCATAGTTTTCATTCGATCCCCCTTTTACTCTGGAAAACACAGAAAGAAAACCAATTACGTGAGAATGTTTCACTTTCCACAGAACAGTTTTCGGCGCGAGCTTGATGAGTATAGTGCTGTGCCTCCTAGCGCATAAATTAACATCTTGTGGATGGTCGTAGGGGTTGACCAATATATTACCTACAACCTTTGAGTTTTCTATATTATTATTATTATTATTATTATTATTATTATTATTATTATTATTATTATTATTATTTATTATTATTATTATTATTAATTTTATTAGTAGTAGTATTTAACCATCTGATTCGGGTTGGCCTTCTTAGAATGATACTATTAATGTCTAAAATACAAATACTCTATTTGTCAAGTGAATGTTCTGCAAGCTTCACTTGAATTATACGCGCACGTTTTCTTGAGCACCGGAATACCTACCCCCACTTCTTTGTCAACATTAGTTGAATTAAGAATAAACGACGGCAACCACTATTGTGGACTAAATCAAAATTTAAAATTCCTTGTTAAAATAACCAAACTCCCCACTCCTCGTTCAACGAGCGAAGCGAGGGCTCAAGGAAACAGAAGGAAACCGAATTACATTAGAGAGGACTTTTTGAAACCAGCTAGATGAGAATGGTGCAAACACTAACATTCATGTGGAGGTGCGGACGAAACCCTATCTGATCTCTCCATGCCTCTTGTTCGACAGGCAGCTGCCCGTCTCGCCACGTGCTGCCAGCGTTGCTGCAAGATAGTCGCCCAGCAGTCTCGTTACGTCACTCCCGCATCGCCACCTTGCCATTGAGCGGCTGCTGCTGCCGCCGCTAACCTACGACCTCGGCGTCGCTGCCACTTCCGGGACGGAAGAAACAGTCACAACCAGCGAATCGCCACCCCCCACCCCCATCCGCGCTCCTTCCATCGCGACGCGCGGCGGACCTTCCAGCAACGACAATTTCACCGACTGCGTTGTAGCTACACATCGTCTACTACGGACCGCATTGATCAAGTCATCTGGAGACACGTTTCCCTTCCTTTCCAGCTCTTCAAACGATTGCGCTTATAACTACACTCGGCATTCTTACCGGAAGGACAAATTCATCTAAGTGCACACACGCGCTCTCCAGGGCTTTCTCCGCAATGGCCGTCGATCCAGGGGTCGATCGCTTCGTCGACTGCAATTGCACGTGCACGCCATCTTCTCGAGAAGGGTCCATTCAAGTGGGTGCTTGTGCAGCCTTCAGCACCAGAACAACGTGTGTGCTTATAGTGCGGGTGGTGACTCAATACCTCAAGTACAAGGCTTTTGCCAGAACTGCTGAAGACGCCGTTATATGTTGCTCACAGTAGTGTTGAAACACAATTGTAAATAAGCTGGTTGAAATATTGTAGTTAATATTCATTACCCATTCTGTAGCTCAATCAGGGTGCGAATTGACGGTGGATACTAGATTCGTCCTCTGGGGATTTTAGTAAATCCCTGTTGGAAACTATTTAATCATTTTTCCGTACCAGGTATAGAATTAATCTCTACTAAGCACCTCGTATGTGGTGACACATTCTGAAGAAGTTTAAATTAAAGAATTGAAATGAAGGAAATTGAAGAAGGAAACATTCCTGAGAACATTCTCAGGATTCTTTCACACTGCATTATCTAAGCAAAGATGCTTTAGTTTCACTCATCAGTTCTTCGATTCATCCCCTTCTGGAATTTATAAGTCCCCCTCTGGAGAAGATTTCCAATTCGCAACCTGACCTAAAATAACTTGTTCTGAGAAAAAAAAATATATTGTTAAGCAGTATTCAGATTTTTTTTAAATAGCAACTTTTGCATCTAGAAGCCTTCCTAGCATTGCAGTTTCAATTTTGTACAGGAGTGAAGAAATATGAGACTGGATTGTATTTCCTGTCGTTGGAATCTCATGTGATTCAAAAGTGGCGAAAGCAGCACAGTCAGTCTGGTGACTGATGTACTGGGACTTTAACCATGACATGACCTTTGTCTGTATGCAGGCACAAAGGGTTAATGTTTGTAAATTACCTATGTTATCTTACGTACTCTATCTTGTGATATCTCTAATGTAAAAATAAATTTGTTACTCTCCATGAAGTTGTTTTGGTTGTAATTGTTACCACATGCAAGTCAAATTTTTGATTTATATTTTACAAAAAATCAGTAGTTCACATTCCACAATGACTGGATGTACCAAAAACCACACTTACATTTATAACATTTGGCATTGATTTAAATTAATTACTGTCTCTGAGAAATATTTATCTTGTAAGGTAAGATGAACTAAAAATCATTGACATTGATAGAAACTTTCAAAAAGATGTCTATATTCCATATGATACTCCAAAATAAATTATTTAGATTCTCAGATGTTTGTATTGTTACTTAGTTTCTATGTTTCAATGTATAATTATGAACAACAGAAATTTAAAGATGCCTACTTTCAAACTTTACCTGGGAGCTACAATACATTAAAGTATTTATCTTGATCTTATCAACACAAATAGTAGTGTCATTTTGATTCCTTGGTACAAATACTACATATCTACTAGAATGGAATCTCCTATAATAATAGTTTGTTTAACTCATGCATTCATGCAAATGAAGGATTGGGTTGGGCTTATTGGAATATCTACTCTCTTTTTTGTAATACATATAACTTATTATACTTATAAAAATACAGTACATAGTTTGACATATAGTACATCACAGTGTTGCACTGCAAGGGAGGAAAAGGAAGGACAAGGAAACGATGGAGAATGGTGGGAACACAATCATCACAACTTGCAAGCAAGGGGGATACAGGAGGTATAAAGACATTTTGAAATTCATTGCCATAATATCACGTGATTTTCTTCTTGTATGCTTTTCTGTAGAAGTCGGAGAACAGGTACAGGAAGATCATCACGTTGCCCACAAAGAAGAAGGTAAGTGCTTTGGGGAACCGGCAGTCCATCACCAACAACACCACCAAATATGTCAACATAAGGCAGAACTGGATCTGAAAAAAGTTTAAATTTTGATTAATTTTTAAACTGGTCTTAGAATTTTGAATGTTTGCACAAGGGGGTTATAACTCTAAAATTACGAAAGGAGTCCACTTGCCAAACATAATAAACATTTTATTTCTCTAAATACGATCAGGTCTTAATTTTCCACCTTTTGCATCCTGACAATTTGAGGAATTGTTATACATTTGGGAAAGAGGTTCTATAAACCATCCAACAAATATGTAAATGGTTTAACATCACATCTAATTTTATTAGATACATTATTAATTGTATCATTAAAGTTATAGTATTCTCCTATAAGTATTTATATATGAGTGCATATGTAAATTAATACATTAATAGGAAAGAAAGCCCAGAAATGTAGATAGCACTCCTTGTTATAGGCTGTCCATGCCTATGATTTTGAAGAATGCTGAAGTTTACTTAGAGAGGATTGACAAATTTGTTACCCAAATTTTAAATACCTATTAAATTTTATTTGACTGGGAATAAATTATATCAAAAACTTTTATAAAACGAAAGTGTAGACCAAATTTTGAAAACCTATTTTTTCACTAAAATACATTTGTATAGAAAATTAAGTTTCATATTACATTCTTGGCTGTCCGGGTGACGCCGCGTTAAGTGATCTGGTGCCGACGTTTCGATCATCATGTCTTAACGCGGCGTCACCCGGACAGCCAAGAATGTAATATTGACTCTGGCCGCGGAAGCCTACGACTTCATTTAAGTTTCATATCTTACTATTCAAGATAATAAATATTCCAAAACATATTGACATTTTATAAATGTTCAAAGAACAGGCTGCAACAACAAAAGTTGGATATCTAAAATTTCAATAAATTACAAGCAATCGTTTGTCAAAATCATAATAATCATGAGAAACTGGCTTGGGAGCAAAAATTCATGATCTTGATTGTTCAAAAGCGTATTGAGGAATGGAATATTTCTGGCATTTACAAGTAGTTTTATGATTTTTTTAGTGACTAAGTGAACTAGACCTCAAAATATACAATTTTTCCTGTTGCAACTCTATGTGTTATAACATACAGTTCAGTTACCAGATAAGATAAAAATTGATAGTAGACTACAAAACGTATTTTCTGATCATATCAGAAAAATAAATTTATAGAACAAAAATCTAAGCTTTAGATTTTTTCCACAACTCTTTCCAATGTAACACCTTGTAATGTTTACTCCCTCCCCCTTCTACAGAGGTAGATGTACTACATAACATCCTTACTTTGTCTAATGGTTTAACTAAAAGTGAATCAGTGAAATTTTTGTCTTTTAATTTAGTTTTCCAAATTTCCACACAAGATATATTTTCAATAATTTTAATATTAATTTAGACTTGTAAGTTAATAATAAAATCTTTATTACAAAAATGTACCTTTTACTAATTCTGAGAATTTTTAAGGAGTGTGATTACCAACATTTAAAAACATTCAGAAAAATTCTTACTTCCACAATTAGAGCAATTATAGCATTATTACAAATCGCCTGTATTCTCAAAACTTTAATTATAATTAGTAATGGATTCAGTTTTTCACATTTCTGTAAAATTCTCACTTGAATCGGATTACAGATGGCTTTCATTTTCTATTTACTGCTTTTAAAACGTTGGTAAACAAGTGATGTTGAAATCTTACTACTTTATCCAGAACCCATGACCCTATCATGATTACAGAGTTAAAAGCAAATTAGTACATAAAATCCATCTTACACGTTATTACATCCCAAGCATCATTTCAAAAGATAATTGAGAGACATCATTATGAAACTTTTAACCAGTGACTATCATATTACCTCAATTTAAAATGAAATGAACCTACTTTTCTGAATATAAAATATTTCAAATTATTTCATTCTCTAAAATTCAGAAATACTTTTTTTAATTGCTGTGTATTAACTTTCTTTTCTATCTTTTAGAATTGAAAAAATCTATTTAAAGTAAAAAATATATATATAATTGGACTTACCAGTTGAATCCATGTCATGTACTTTTTCCACCATAAATATTTTTGGAACCTTGGGCCCATCGCAGCAAGCATATAGTAAAAGTACATGACGACATGCACCAAAGAGTTTAAACAACCAATAATAACTCCTTGTTCACCTGCAACAATGTTAAATTTATGGTAACACAAGTTTTCATTTATTATATGTTTTTGTAATATTTCTCACATATGTTCATAATTATTTTATTTCTTGCCCTGAGTGTTTCAATAGGGTCTTATTCAATCTTTATTATTCTAATTTTTTTGTTTTGTATTTTGCTAATCATATTCAAGTCAGAGTATTTTTTCAGGAGTTATAGTGAGACTAAATACTATACACTTTTCTGAGTAGACAGTTAATAAAACTTCCATTTCGAATTCCAAATATTAAAGTAATATGACCTCAGATTTTAGACTTTTATTTCAAGCACTTCACGTAGGATTAAAATCAAAAATAGATGTTGTTATTTCCAACAGAAGTAGTACAAATTAAGATAAAAATATATTTTCAGAATAAATTTTATTTTTCTTCAAGCTGTTTCATTCGCAATTTTGTTGACATTATTATTTAAATGGCACATATTGCTAACTAAATATTATAAACTAACTAAACTTGCTACACTAAATGTGGAAGCAATGAGAAGCAAACTGTCTTCCAGCAGTTTCTAAATTTTGCTGAAGTATAATGAAAACATTTCTTGCCTACAAATTTGGAACATGGTTGACAAAAATGACACCCATGCATTAAAAAACTATCAATTTGATTATTCAGTGTTGTATGAGAGTATTTTTATTGCTTTTAAAAGTCTTCATAAATAAATAGTAAAATTATTTTATGATCCTTTCTAAACAAAATGGCAAAAATAAATTTATCTCTTTTGAAAAGGAAAATATTACAAAGTTATAATTATGCATGAATAATGCAACTCATGTTTTGTATTAGATTTCTTGCACTTTATTGGCTGAAATTAAGTGAGTGGCATAGTTGTTTTAATAAACACATGTCATGATTGACTTGATGTTACCACTGTGTGAAGTCTTTTTGTGTTTCGAATGAAATCAAAAAATGAAATGAAGATGAGGGAAAGCAACTGGAAGCATTTGAAATTTGGACATGAAGAAGGATGGAGAATATTAGATTCAAGCTTGAGGAAGGACTAACAAAAGTAGGGGAGCAGTTGCTATTAGAGATGATAGAAAGTAGGAAACATAACTGGATAGAATATATTTTGAAAGGAAAGCATGAAAAAAAAAGTATTGAAGAATTCATTCCTGGAAGAAAAAAAAGAGAATTGAACTACTGTAAAAGTAGTATGAAAAAGCAAGAGGAAGCTGAATAATAAAGCCATAGAATTACTGTAGATAGATAAGAACCAATGATGATCATTAATTTACCATTCGTCATTATACCATATCAATGAAACAAGCCAACAATAAAAAAGATTCTATAATTTTAGCTATCTTCTTTAATTTTTGGTATGCTCAATTCTGAAATTAGCCTTGAATAACAATCACTATTTTCTCCTCAAAAATAGTTTCCCAACACCGCTATTGATTAGAAAATAATTAGCTTCATAGATTATACTGAATACCTGTTCCAGAGAGATCTGATTTCCCTGTTAGCCATTGATTAATTTTGTTGTTTGTTTTATAGCTAGTAAGAAATGTTTAAAGAAAACATTTGAGTACCTAACAATATTAAAAAATTAAAGACACAAGTATTTGCTCTCTTAAATCCTCTATTTACTACTTTGTAAATCATCTTATTAATATTAATTTATTGAAGAATGTCCACCTCAAAAACATATCAAACCTGTAAGGAAAAATATTTTCTCTGGGAGTTCAGTCTATTCAAGAAGAATATTTTTTAATTCTGAAACTGTAATAAACCAAAAGAAAATGAAACTTGCCTGGAACATATCCAGGAAGTGAGTCAGGGGGGTCATTTTTTATTTGTAACATCACCTACCACAACTATTTTCGGAATGATTTTTCAGAATGATTTTTCGGATTCGGAATGATTTTTATCGCTGGCTTTACAAAAAAATGTAGTCATATTTGTAGCTATATTTGTAATGGAAAACCTCCATTGGATTTGATGCAATCAATATGTGTTAACTGTTTTCAGTATGTAGAAGAAAAAATAGCTTTGGATCCCTTGGTCCCCTCTTGGATCCACCACTGACAATTGGAAGCTTAAACATGTTGGAAGTTCCTCAGGAACACAGACAACTGAAAATTCAAAATGTAATTCAAAGTATATTGAGAAAATTTTAAGACTGCAAAATGAATCTGCAGGTACATTTTTTCTATTCATTAGAACTTTTTCCCTGAAAGTTGTGGATCATTTGTGGATCAAAGAAGAAGTAAATGAAAATCATAAGGACACTAAGATATTCACAAAATGGAAAAGCAATACTAAGGTTATTGGAATGTGACTATCAATGCTTTTCCAAAATATTGTTGTATCTCAAAAAAATTGAAAATTGAGGTTTTAAAAAATATATTTTTATTTACAAAAAATATAAGTCATTTTTTATGTGGAATTAGTTTTACCTCTGACATGATACTAATTCCAGCTTGATGTAGATGCATTGCTATTTCATGCACTGAAATTGCCATTTATTTTTATGAAATAATATTGCCCGTATATTCAAAGTATTATAAAATTAATTTTCATAAATTAAAAAACCTAGAGACATATACAATTGTTTGATATAACTTTCAAGGCGTTATTACTTATTGTCAATTAATGGGAAGCAATTGAAGTTGCAGAGAAATTAAATGAGGCTGTTGTGAACAAAACAGGCTCTTTGTGTTATAATGGTATTTCAAAAAAGCAAAGTTATGTGGGGAAAGTATAGCTCTTCCCTTCATCAAGAAATTCCAGAGGAAGAGATAGAATCAAGAGAAAGAGATACACATGGAGTTTTATCTATTGACAAAATAGAAACTTTGATTTGTAGAGGGAAGAGCTGTACCCACAATGAATATGAAAGTTACTATGGTAAAATATAAAATAATACAAATTGTTCAAAGCATTAGTCACAGCAACCAAGAAATAATCTCAGCTCTTTTGGTTTGTATTCAGTGGCTTTTTTATCCCTAAGTTATGTAGATGAGTGCAAATAGGATGCCAGGGATCTTTGACCCCCTGAAAATTTTGAAAGGGGCACTGTAGCCTTAAGTAATAAAACACTTCATTTAAATAAATGTGTTAAATTCATGATATGATGTGTAGAACTTAGAGAGACATTTTAAAGCAGTGGTTACAGTAGTGATAAACCAATGGACGCCTTAGTCTATCTGTAATATATTGTTACTGAATCTATTTTTCAGCATGTACGACCTAGCGATTTAAATTTTAAAGGTGGTTAACTCAGGTTATAGTGAACTTGGATATAATGAACTTAAGTCACTGGTCCCATTTCATTTACTTTACAAATAAGCATAAGACGATTTGGTTATAGGGAGGCGGAACCTTGGCTACAGTGAACGTAGGAAATAAGTCATGGAAATTAATGGAATATCTTATGTTATTAGGTGATTAACAGGTCCTTCAGAGAGTGGAATGGTGTTCCAACAGTGCAAGAGGTATTGAAAGGTGCCAAGACTGCATTATGATAGAGAAAGATGACAACGCAGAATCAAGTATGGAGACAGCACAAGCTCTGGGAAAGAAACTAATGAAAAATGTACAAAGCAAACAATTGAAAATAATTGATTTTTCACATACAAATAAAGATATTGAAATTTTCAATTTGTGCTGTTAATGAAATTTGAGGAATGAATAAGAGAAATCAATCATTGTGGAGATTTTCCATTTAATTTCGTCATCATCGGATGTAGAGAACCTCAGATATAGTGAACCAAACATGTTAGACCCCAGAAGTTCACTATAACTGGAGTTGACTGTATTTCGCCTTCTTACTTAGTTTTAAAAGTAATTTATGAAAATTAATTTTTATTTAATGTCAATCTGAAGAAAAATTGTTTATGACTTGTAAGTCAGTAATTATGAATGTAATTATGTAATTATTGATATGTAATTATGAAAAGTCAGTACTAATAATGAAAATTACAAAACTGAAATTTAAAAAGATTTTCACTATTACTTGTATTTCAAGCAAATTCATTTTTTCTGTTTCTCTTTGAAACATTGCTACATTACTTGACTAAGACATTCACAGTATTTTCTACTGTCTGTCTAAAAACAGTTGGCTAGCAGATAAACAAATAAGTACGTTAGTAAATAGGTAAGAAATTAAGATGTTTAAATCTAATTAATTAAATAATTATTTTTATTATTACAATTATGCAAAGCCCCAATTATGTCACTGTTTTCGGCATCAAACAACAGTTTTCTTCTATAATGAATTAAAGTTTTGATTCAAAGTTGAGAATTTTATTTCACTGCTAATATGATTAGTCAAATTGTTTAATATCTTTGATATGTAATTAAAATTATCTAGGAGAGGTGGGGCTATAGATGTAGTGTTTAATTGACATACGCTTTCTTAAGAATTTCTCATTTATGCTGAATTTAAGATTTATTTTCAGAGAGTTATTTACAATGTATTTAATTGAGTTATTGACTTTCATTTCTATAGAACAACAGTTTCAAATTTGTAGGCTATAGCGCGTAATGGGGTCAAAATAACATATTGCAGTATTGCAAATAAGGTATATAATATATATATATAAATAAATAAAGTATATAATAAAAGTATATAATATAAATAAAGTATTGCAGTATTGCAAATAACATGACGTATTGCAAATAACATATACAAGTATTGTATTGTATTGCAGCCTCCGGGTCAATGACCCCCATCTCGATCAGGTTTTCGTCCAGTTTCCCTGATCCATTGAGCAAATGCTGAGATGGCCCCTTGTTTTGCTTCTGAACATAAATGTAACTTCATTTTCTGCGCATGTCTTCTAGAATTCAGTGGGAAATACAATTATTCAAATTATCGTTTCCATGATGTCACGGCAGGAAGTATTATTCCGAAGGACAACATGGATAAGAGCCAAAATTTATTGCCTTTTTATCCTTGAAAATAGATTTTATTACTTGGATTTTTTTTTTCTTCCTCCAATTTTAAGTAGTATATGACTTAGTGTAGGGATCACAGAATTTTGAAAATGTGCACACAATTCACTTTTCCCCATAGCACGTCATACGCAGTTTTTAACTGCTTTTTTGACGTAAAATAAATAATAAAATAAAATAGAAAGTTGCAAAATGCTAGACAAGAGGTGAAGTTGAAAGACTACTTAAAGAAAATGAAAATACCATCTAATAAAGAAGGCTCGTTAATTGAACTACCATGTGACCAGATTCTAAAGTCAATTTTTAAATCAATGTTATTGGTTCCCTTCTAGATAAATTTGGCAAGAATATACAGCAATTGACTTGCACTGAGACATTTGTTGCGGTTCTCAACCACTTTCTCTGTGAACATGCTTTCTCAATTGAAGTTTATTTGAAAGAAATTGAATGAAGGACGTGACTAGAGGGGGAAGTTGTTAAGTTCTAATCCAGATATTGATTCTCTCATGGTGGACAACCAAAAAGGTTGCAGCTGGTGTAGGAACTTCTATAGAAAATTAGTAAAAACTACATTTATGAATTTGTCATGAGCTTGGGATTGGGGGATACTGAAGCCCCATGAGCCCCCTCCCTTTATGTGCCTCTGCTTATCTTTGTCAACAATCCACTATTCTTACACTGATATAATATGCCGATCAGTACTATTATCCCATTGAAACAATGAAAAACATGTTCCTTTAGATATTTCATTTGCACTTTCTTGCTTTTTTTTTACAACGGTAATTGATAATATAATACACGTTATAGGAGAGTTAAAAGAATTTAATTTGGTTCCTATTGTCACCTCAAGGAACAAACGTTGTTTCAATAACAAAATATTGAAATTTTTACTTTCTTGTACCAACTACTTCTCTTTAAGATTATTCTTATTCGTATTGGATTTTACATTTAGAATAACTGATGAGCTTTCATCTTGAATTAAGTACAGTGTTATTCTTGTAATTATTATGTTCTTCATTCCTTTAAATAAAATTGTAAATATATGACACCTTCATATATAGCACCTGATGAGGGAACTAGAAGTCTGTGAAACGTCGTCAAATTCCTCTATTTATGAATTTAACAAATTTTTCATTTAAATCAAACTATGAAATAAATTTTGACATATTTCATTATGGTTGCCCAAAATTAAATGGGGCTGAAAAATATTTAAAGAATATTAATTTTGTAAAGAGACAACCATATCAAAACTTCTATCTTATGAAATTGCTATTTTTTCGTCAAAACATTTATGATGCACCCCTGAGGAATAGTTTTCTATCCATCTGTAACACGGATTTTGTTTCGAGGGCGTCTAATAATTCGTACAAAACCATCATATTTCGTGAGCGTATTATTTAGAGGGGAAAACAATTAGCAGTGTATAATAATTGTGTTCTTTTTTACGGCAAGCGATTTTGTAAAGTAAATTTTAAACAGCCATTAGTGAAAGCGGTTCTATCAGACAAAGCCATATTTAAACGAAGGATTTGTTTCACGGTATTCGTTGCCTGTTCGAACTTCAATTTTTAGCGCTAGTGCTAGACGATGCTCAAGTGTTCAGTTCAAACTAAATGCAACAGAGAAAACAAAATTCGCATGTCAGCTACTACTGACAATACGTAACATTGTACACATGAAGTTATTATTGATTATAATGAATGGAAGTTTATTCAAGGATTTGAGTGAATTGTGTAATTGAGGATTATGTAAGTGTAAGAAAAGAAGTTACTGCAATTATATTCTTCCGCTTGTTTATGTACAAATCTCTGAGAAAATGTAATACAAACCTGGCAAGAACTTGAGGTAGCCCCATGAGAAGAGCGCCGTAATTGTGTGATGATACACATGGAGGAATGTTACTTGGTTCTGCTTCTTCCTCAACACAAAGAACACCTACGAAAGGTAAGAAAAATATTGTTATTAACTTTAAAATATTAGAATTAGCAACTCTAATTCATGATATTCAAACTGGAGGCTTATCCCTTGATAATAATTTATTAACTTGGTCATTGAACTCAATTTAGAAAATCCTTGTTCATGAAATGAATTTGGGACCAAGAAACCAGAGATATATTTGATGAACAGTATTTTTACTAACCAGTTAAAGACACGATTTGTTCATATTTCTAAAAATTGGTTATGAATTAAGAGTACAGGTAAAAATCTTGTCCTCTTGGAACTTATTTGTGAAGTTGATTACCACAACCACAGAAGTACCTCTTTGTTAGTAAATCTTTAGTATTTTCAAGTCCCTATTTGGCATTATAGGAATTACATTTTTTTGTACTCTAGTCAAAAGTACTTTAGTTGAGGATCTGGAAGCATGATCAATTTTCTGCGTTTATTTTGAAATACTGGTCGTTATTTTCTTGAGTAGGCAGTGTTCCAGTTACAATCAAGTAATAAGCAAGTTTTAGTTATATTGCAATATTTATTATATATTTTTTGGCAAGTGAGCTCTATTCTACCAGAACCATGACTGAATTCATTAGAAAATTATTTTCGTTGACATTCGTCCCAGGGATACAAACTATGTAAAATTAATTTACTTTGACTTGTTCTCTGGCAAATGCGGGTCTCAATCCAACCCTTTATTATTTTTTATATTTTATAATTATGCGATGATTACATGAAAGAGTGAATTGATCGTTTAGGAATGGAAGGAGGTGTTCTTAATTCGAAGCTGTTAGTCTTTTGTTATTCTTTGGAGTGGAGAAACAACAACGAACATTCTCATTCACAAGGGAAAAGTGCGATCTTGGACGAAACACTGCACGCAATCAGGCAGCGTGTGAACTACAACACGGTCACGGGCACGGCCGGATTTACCTACAAGCGAAATAAGTAGTGGCTTAGGAGCTTATTTGAGGGGCCCGCATCCGAGAAAAAATAATAAAATATTTGAAAAAATGCCAAGAAAATGTCAAAAATATATGTTCAGTTCTATAAACAATTGATACATTTTCATTAGTAGTAGTATAAAAAATGGCATTTATAGTATTATAATCAGTATTTTTTTTAGTAAATGGGAGTTTTTCTTTCCAGAGGGTGAACCAAAAGAATTTTGTATTTGCTATTTTATGCTCTTTTTCCGAATAAGGTGCCGCAGTTATGGGGCGGATCTAGCCGATCATTTGTTGTTGTTTTCTGGGGGGGTGGGCATCGTATATTTTGTTATATACTAAACATTTGTTATTATATTGTTTATTATTTATGTACTGTAGATAAACTATACAATATTGTTTAAATAATTAGTTAATTCACCGGGAGCGGTAGCTCAGTGCATCAACTGATGTCACTGCAGCGCCTCTGGCCGCGAGGTCCTAAGTTCGAATCCTGACGGTGGCAGGATTATCGACAATAGCTTGTCAGTTAGGTCGAATTCAGTTGCTGTCTGGAGGAGAATTCTAGCGGCCGGTTTCTCTGATCGGTAGTTTTCTGTGGTTTCTCCGATCAACACCAGGCGAATGCTGGAGCAGTACCCTAACAAACGGGCCACGGACTGCGCGCGATCTTTCCTTCGTCTTCCTTGTCCTATCCTCGCACACTTAGACTAACATGCACTACATTACCACGTTTTCCGGGAAACCGGTCGGGAGCTTAGAGCTTGTCCCGGCTGGGGCGGTGCCCCGTTGGTGGGAGAGTCCTGGTTTGGGGGAAACCCCACTAGCCGACGGTAGGTCGGCGCCGGATCTCGCCATCCAGCGCGGGAAGATCACCGCCATCTCCCAAGAAAATCATGCACTACACTAACGGGACTAATGACCAAAACAGTTGACGCGCCCGGAAACACGAAAAATCAATCAAACAATTAGTTAATTCGAACATACATAAATATTTAAATAAAGTTTGCCAAATAAAGGAAGGTAAACGAAAACTCTAGGTCTTTTGGGGAGGGAGGCATGGGCTCCATGCCCTCCCGCCTGGATCCACCAGTGACGCAGTTCCTAAATCCGGACTTGGTCACGGGCACTGAGAAGTACGCGCTCGTTTGCTTTTTTGTTGATTGATTGATTGATTTTTTCGTGTTTCCGGGCGCGTCAACTGCTTTAGTCATTAGTCCCGTTAGTGTTGTGCATGTTTTTTTCTCGGGAGATGGCGGTGATCTTCCTCCGCTGGATGGCGAGATCCGGCGCCGACATACTGTCGGCTAGTGGGGCTTCCCCCTAACCAGGACTCTCCCACCAGCGGAGCACCGCCCCAGCCGGGACAAGCTCTATGCTCCTGACCGGTCTCCCGGAATATGTGGTAGTGTAGTGCATGCTGTGTGTGTGTGTGTGTGTGTGTGTGTGTGTGTGTGTGTGTGTGTGTAAGGGGAGAGGTTAGGACAAGGAAGAGAAAGGACAGATCGCGCGCGGTCCGTGGCCCGTTTGGTAGGGTACTGCTCCGGCATTCGCCTGGTGTTGATCGGAGAAACCACGGAAAACTACCGATCAGAGCAGCCAGCCGCTAGAATTCTCTTCCAGACAGCGACTGAAAACGACCTAGATGAAAAGCTAGTGTCAAAAATCCTGCCGCCGTCAGAACTGGAACGTAGGACCTCCCGGACAGAGGCGCTGCACGCTCGTTTGCTGTTTCGCGAGTAAGCGCGAGGTGTCTTCCCGGAGGGTGTTTCGCGTTGACCCGTATCATTTTGCAAATTTCGGCGCTCTTGTCCTTGTTCGTTTGGTCTGTTCCCGTGCGTCAGTTGTTTCAACGCGCGTTTACAAACACGTTAGTTGTTTGCGAACGGAAATGGTTTTATGAATGGAGGAAGGGAGCGGTAAAAGATACTCCTTATGCTAATGTTTGCAAGAAGGCCACACGGGAGGTGTTTCTTTCTCTTGAACTTCCCGGAATACAAATGTTAATGGTGTATTTGGTTAAGAGTTGACGTGTGTTTTCTCGCGAGTATTAAAGTGTGTGTTAATTGCGAAAAAGAAGTTCATGTTAGTAATATTGAATTACTACTTCAAGCAAATATGTTGGTTAAAGTTCCTCTACAAATATTTTATTGGAGTAATAAGATCTCTGGTGAAGTAAATGCTAATAATTAAATAAATAAAAGGTGTTGTCCGGCATGAAATATATATTTTTAAACTTGAGATCTTTTCGATCGCATAGCGATCATCATAAGAGCTCTCAGAACAAATTAGAGGAATACACGAAATATAAATGAATTATAAATTATACGAATTATTTACAAAATGTATATTCAAATTGTTAACATAGTACGAGTATTCCAGCGGCGTAAGAAAACTGGGTCGTTCATTCCTTGCAGCCTCTGGACAGAAAACGGAAGTTCTGTGGTTTATTGAAAGTGCGACTCGATTAAGAGGACAAAGCGTCGGTCGGAATCGTGTGAGGACGAGATACGAGCGGCGCGGCCGAAGGATGGAGAGAGGCGAGGCTGCTGATGAAGGCTTGAAGGGGGGGGTAGGAGTGTACACATTGAGCTGATTTTAGCAGGGATGACGATAGTTCAGGGACTTGTTGGTTAAGACAAGCCAAGTTCTTGTTTTTCAGGTTGTTAAGTATATGGATAAAATTAGAATACCTTCATATACATAACTTCAAGCTCCCGACTGGTCTCTTCACGTGTGTGGTAGTGTAGCGCATGTTAGTGTGTGTGTGTGTGTGTGTGTGTGTGTGTGTGTGTGTGTGTGTGTAAGTAAGTAAATAAGTGAGGGACAGAAATTAAATATGGAAAAGGAAGGAAAAAGATCGCGCGCAATCCGGGCCGGGGTTCGTTTGATAGGGTTCTGCTCCGGCATTAGTTTGGTCGATTAGAGAAATCACGAAAAACTGCCGATAAGAGCATCTCGCGGCTAGAATTCTCCTCTAAGCAGGGGCTGAACTCTAGCTATGTGGCAGGTGTCGAAAATCCGTCCTCCGAACGGACTCGAATCCTAGGACTTCCCGGTCAGAGGCACAGCAGTGACATCTGCTGTTGCTCTGAGCCATCGAAGTTGGTCTTATCACGTGGAAAGTAGTCTCCTAGCGAACGAAATTGCTCTAGCACTCAGGACCGCAGCGTAAAACAATTAGGGATATGACAGAGAAAATAAGCATACAAAATATTACTATTGTATGCCATGTCACAAGCAAAGCAAATCGGTTTGTTTGGTTTCTAGATATTGGAAAGTTCGTGAATTTTTCTGATTTATTTTTTTGTTTACATAATGTATTTGGCAATTAACAAGAAAGTTTATATTGATCTGAAATAGTATGATGTGAAACAAATTAAACAAAAATAAATTTAACAATTATTAAGTCTTCAATAATTAAATATCAGGTTGCAAAACATGTGCAATTTTTGTGAAGTACTGTTCCCCAAAATTGTGGCGAAGATAATCATGTACTAGTGTGCAATCGAATGCCAAAGCAGAGATCTCGATTTTTATAGGCTTCCAGAGAATTTGTTAATTGAATTTGCGAATAATTTGAATAAATATCTGCGATGAATGGATACTATGATAAAATGATATAAGATAAAATGCTATAAGTAAATGAGAAGACATAAGAGGAGTATTCTAACAGATAATGTTATGCATCTTGTGTTCGTGGTATGCCACAGCACACCAAAGCACCTACTTCGGGTTTACAGGAAAAAGCCATTAGAACCTTAATAAGCAGGATTCTGGTTCTGATGATACGTCATCTTTTCATTGGTACACTCTAGACGTAGCTAATGACTGTTTATCACGACATAAATGTGTTAGAAATTATAGTTTGTGGATTATTTTTTGCCATTTTTCAATCTTTAGATAATTGTTTTACTTTTACCGTCTTTTCTGTCATTTTTACGCATTTGGTTTCCTTTTCGTGTTTTTTGTTAGTGAATGTTGCATGAATTTACAATGATACACTAAAACAAAAGTTTTTATTGTATGAGCAGTTCATAACAAAATTCACTACTGCAGTGGACTTTGTTTTTCACACTCTCAAAACTACACGGTAACTTCCTCGATCTTTCAAAACTGACGATTGGAAGATAGGCGCTGAGGATTACATTTCCTCCTAGAATAACGACCTTATATTAAATATAATTTAAAAAAAATAAATGTTATTTAAAATTGTAAAATGTACTGAATAAATAATTTTTTGAGTTTTTTTTTTTTTCAAATAAGGCAATAAATATTTTTATGTCTTTTTACAGGCCATTTTCCTCTTATTTTTAAGTCATTTTATAGGTCCCAGCCCTATTAATGAGTTAAGCTTACCGTGTCCAGAAGTTCGATGATCTTGGAGAAGAAATACCACCAGGCGCCCGCGGAGACCTGTGGACAACAGCCTGCGTTAGCACTGATGACTCGCCCAGTCAGCTGAGCGTGCCTCGTGCCGCACGCGTTTGCCCCTGGCGACGGGGTATTTAGGCGAGCGCATTGCATCCCCGCCCCGCCTCCCCGCCTCGCCCCGCTCACCCCTCACCGCCTCGCCCCGCTCACCCTCCCCGCATCCAGCCCCATCCAGTCCCATCCAGCCCCATCCAGCCCCATCCAGCCCCATCCCCCCATCCAGCCCCATCCACCCCATCCAGCCCCATCCAGCCCCATCCAGCCCCATCCAGCCCCATCCAGCCCCATCCAGCCCCATCCAGCCCCATCCAGCCCCATCCAGCCCCATCCAGCTCCATCCAGCCCCATCCAACCCCTTCCAACCCCTTCCAACCCCTTCCACTCCTACTCCATCGCGCCTCGCCCGCTCTATCTCATTCCATCACATCTCTCACCACCATCATCATCCTCCACCTACCCCCTCGCCTCCTTCCGCTCTGGCCTTCCCCCCCCCCCGCCGCCCCCGCATCGTCGTGCGCCCCCGCCCCTACATGCTACGTCACGTCTGCATCGTCCCGCACTACCCCGCAAAGCATCCCACTGCACGCCGCCGCGCCACGATTACGCTCCAAAATCTCCAACCACGCAGTTTGCGCGGCTCAGAAGCAAAGTCCGCAAAGGCGCTCGTGCCTACTTGCAATATTTTGCGAGAAAGAAGTGCCCCGTTGTAAAAACGTCGTTGTTGAGAGTATCTGAGACTGACGAGAAAGTTCATAATCAATTTCAGAAATTAAACTATTTATGTTAATCCGTTTTCGTATTTAAGTTGGCATTCAAAATTGATTGCTGTATCGTTTTCTGGGGCGTTCCAATTTCTAAATAACTCGTATTTGAAATAAAAAGCTCTTTTGAATGCGGTAGTTCTCCTTTCTATTGGGAAATTGTGTAAGCGACGTGCATCATTGTCCAAAATTCTCTCGGTCAGCCTCTGCAACGTTTTTCTGGGAATCATTGCTAGAAAATGTTTTACATTTGAACTGGCATCTTCCTCACCTTCTAGTCTTATTTATATTAGATAAACGTTTGTAGAATAAATGCCTTCTTGAAGTTGCAAGACATCTCAGAAGAAATGCTCCATTACAATTGTGTTTTCGGGGACACCCTACATTAGTTGAAATGACGAAGGAGGTCAAGAATACATCTGGCTATTGCAAATGTAGTAACTTTGTCCACCATTCTGCACATGACTTCAAAGAATGCTGTTTCATAAAATACATTTCATTTTTCAAAGAACGCTAAGTCACTGTAAATGATCAAATATGTGACATTGGATATTTGAATCCTTAGCTTAGTTGTTTCTAGAAAACTAGGCGGTAGCAATTATCATAATAAAAAACTGCAAATACACAGAACAAAATAGTGTGAAAATATTTAAATATAATTGCATTTTCTGTCTTCTATGAGATATATGGGGATAACAAACTCATGCTGACATATTAACTTACCTGGTCCGCGAATGGGTTGCGCTGTTTCGGAGGTTGGCAGCCATGGGTAAAGAGGAACTGCAGCGCGCCCACTCGAAATGGCTACGAGGAAAAATAAGAATTGGTTCATTTTGAGCAAAAGAAGAGCAATGACACTTTGACGCTTTCGCAGTACAAGGAATGCTTTTTTCTGCACTACTACAAAAAGAGAAGGTTACGGTGCACTTATTTTGTTTGTTCAGCTAAAATTGTCGCAAATGTATCCCGATGTAAATGATTGAAAATATTTCCTGTTTCGAAAATTTTAGTTGTGAAACTTGTTTTCGAACATTACGTACATCTTTATTACTGAAGCCAGAGATGTTTCTGTTAATGTAAATGATTGGTCAGTATTAGAACATGAAATTAATTCATGTACATTTTTTGAAAATGTTAGTAGTCTTTTAAATGAAATTTTTATACAAGTCGCATGACTAAAGATTGATTTCTGAAGTCATTAGAATACTCAAAATATCTCTGGCATCATTGTATACGCATCAAAGCAATCACGTACCGAGCTGTGCAAGAGGAATTGGAAATATTACTGTTTGAATCAGTGCCGGTGCTGGGCATGGACAGACTGGGCGATTGCAAATCAAGAGCCTGATGATGGGACTGATGGGAAAAGTTATTAAAAAATTGAAAAAGAAATTAGAACTAGAGAAAATCGTTATGGTAATTTTATAAGTCGCGATACAGTAGTCTGATATTTCATAAATTTTCTATTAACTTTTTACCTTCAATAGTTAACTACAGTCTTTACTTATATGGTAGGACTCTATGAAATGAATCAAATGACGCTAACATTAAAAATAATAAGTTGTCATTTTTGTTATTTGATGAAATAAAATGACTCGTAGTGTTTCTTGATACAACTGTCACATTTTTAATGGGGAGGGGGGCCCTACGTCTCAGTATTGCCCTGGGTTCCAGCATTGGTTTAAATAGACTTATCAATATTTTCATCCACTTCACAATTTCATAAAAACGAATAGCCTGCCTTTATTCAGAGACATTACCTACAGAATTAAAACGCATTGCTATGCCTACTCCTTGTAGCTAATGAAAGATACGCACATTTTGTTTCTTAAAATTGCAGTATGAATAATGTATCGATTATTATGTGTGTGGATGGGATCTGACGAGAAGAAACAATTGGAATGATTGAAGGCGTTGTCATTGTCAACAATAGTATTTATTTCACAAATAGCAGCTTTCGATGGCTTAGCCATCATCAGTTTTCTGCTGCCTGGGAGCCACAAAAACGGACTGCGTCTTGTTTGTGAAATAAATACTATTGTTGACAATGACAACGCCTTCAATCATTCCAATTATGTAAATGTCAACTACACCTCACCACTGAATCAATATAGAGAAGAAACAAACTATAATACATAGCTTAGGAAATAATAAAAGAACGGCGAATACAAACAAGTTTTAAAGTAATGTAGAAAAACCGTCAATATTAAATGCAGTAACTCAAAATAAAAGGAACTACGAAGTTAATATCTTAACATATAGTTTTGCATAATTAATTTGTGCACTTCAGTAAGGTTTTTATTAACAAAACAAATCCCAAATCCATAAATCTATTTTTAGACAGCCTCACGGGGTTACATTTAGGGCATACAATTTTTGGCATGAGATGATTACAAGAGACGATGCTCAAATGTTCAGATCAAACAGTGAATGCAATAAAGAAAACAGCACCCTATCGGTTATTACTGATCTTAATGTAACATAGTGGCAGATTAAGTTATTTATTTACTTGAATAAAAATGAAATGAAAGTCAGTAAGGCTGTCTAAAAGCTGTAGGATATACGTAGTAAAGTGATTTTATTTTGCTTGTAAGACAGCTCCATTTGGTCTATCGCTCTCGTGTCGCAACCTTTCCTGCTCGCAAAATAAAGTGCCACTTTTACCACTCGCATCATAAATAACTGTTTTGGCCCATGAATAGGTATTATTTCTTTTTACAACGTGTTTCTGAAAACAGTGGATAGGTACGAAAACGAAAAGGATAGGCATTATCTAGGCCAGTGATATCAAGGTCTCCTACTAGTGGCAATGACACGCAGCGTACTGCACGCTTCATGGCGCCGTGGCATGCCACGAGCTTCTCAGCGCAATTAGCGTCGGGAAAGGAAACTATCTGTAATAACTCCGCCGTTTCCAGTCTTGGTGGAATCGTATGTAAAAAAAAGAGGATATGCACAGAAAAATAAAATTAAAAATTACACTAACCGTTGTTAAATTTATTTATCTAAATACACCCTATCATATTTCATGTGTAAAGCGTAAAAAAAAAAAAAAAAGTTCAGGGCGACTTCAACTACCTACTGCTCTCTTGTGGCGGGGTGATCAACTGATTGGAGGGGTGATTTCGTCCTGCTACCCAAGTGCCACGGAGTCCCACTCGTGGTATCGACCTCGAATCACTGATCTAATGGTGGGAAATGGTGTGGGGTTTACGACATTTGCATCATAGAAATAAATTTGACGCGTTGTTTTGTCGTAGCTGTTTATTTTAGCAGAAAGCTTTTTCGGTCACATTGCGGCCATCTTCAGTGCGATTCTGAGGCGGCTGCTGGTCCCATTTCAGACCAGTGACAAGACAAGACAGCGTCTGTCTGTTATGTTTTGGCTTTTTCTGGTTGTGTTGCATTCGTTTCCAATTATGAAGCTTTTGCGGATCTGGCGCTTTTACTGCGGCTACAAAGTGTTTACAGCTAGGAATTCATTTTCTGAACTTGAAGCTTCACAAACGTACGATTTATGGAAGACATTTTTATAGACATTATTTTAGACTTTATATGAATCGTCGTCGATTTGGCGTACTTATTCTGAATGTATGAGCTAGTAGTAAGATTATTAAAAAAGGTGGAAGGAAGGAAGGAAGCTGAGTTTGTTGGCTTATTTGGTTTGAAGACAGGAATGCCAACATATGCTGTTATTAATTTGAGTTGTTGGGTGCAACAGAAAAAAATGGTGTACAAAAAGATCAATTTAAGAAAAAAAGTTGTTCTGTTAAAGAAAATTGATATATATTTTAGTGAATGGATGGTTGGGTTAAATTAGGTTTGACGATAATGTGTGAAGAATGTTCTAAAAATAATTACATATGTGACAATTGGGATGGTATCAAGCGACTTATTTTGATTGGAAACAAGTTGGTGAAAAAACGTAATTTTGATTATAATCGAGGAGATGTGGATGTTGACAATGCTGGTTTGTAAATAAAGTAGAAAAATTGTATTTCATACTTCACATTGTAGCAGTCCTGGTTTTAAGTACGTTAATTCTGATCCGGGTGCATTATGTAAGGATTATCATTCTTCAAAAATGAGAAAGTATCTGAAAGAACGTAGAAATTTGTATACAGCTAAAAAATATATTTCTGTCTGATTTCGAATAAAAGTCGTGGGCTCAGACACTACCTGCAATGGATTGTCCACCATGCATTCAGAATTGTAAATTGTATTTTTGTCTATTATTAAATGACAATGAATATGTATCACCTAATGATACATCACAATGTAAAATCTGCCAGAATTCTTATGTTGCAGATATATACGTAGAGAATGCTGTTTGTGGAAAGCAATCTGGTGTAGCCTAATGCATTTTTTTATTCTCAGTTTTTGCCTTTTAATTCAAGATATTGGAGATTTTGCATAATCATAATGTTATTAACCTTTGGAAGGACCCATTGTCCTATGGATGGCTTGTTTTGATTGCTGCTTTTTTTTATGAGACTGGGTTAGACATTGATTTGTGAATTACATTTTTGTATGAGTACAGAAAACCAATGAATATGAAAGTTGAAAGGAGTCTTTATTGTTACTGTTCTGGTCCTCAATTTAGTATCCAACTCAGAGAGACGGACTTATTTTGATTTGGTTCGACAGAATGTGTGCAATTTGAATGGAAGTACAGTACGCTCTGAGGAAGGCCACAATATGTTGGCAGAAACCTCAACCAACACGACAGAGACGCGACTCACCCCGGATAGCCTAGATAATACAAACGCCGACCCGCGGAAAACTACACTAACGAAAATGATGGGTAATAACACCCATATTAATAGTAGGAGGATTAGGAGAATAGTCGTGAAGGTCACCATCAGAAAACAAATAGCGTCTTCAAAATCCGTAAGCCGAAAGGAACAATACTTAAGGTAATGTAGCAGGAGACATTAAATGAAGAAACAATTGTGCGATACAGCTTTACAAATCAACACATTGTAATATATTTCATAAAATTTAGTGTGAAAGAGATTGTGCACTGTATCTCTAACTTCACATTCATGCTATGCATTAAACATACACATTCACACTCACACATACACTGGCGTATTCATTGAAATGATAAGGAGGTTTTTGTTTTAGCAATCACGTTTATACTTGGATGAAGGTAATCAAGAATAGTAATAAATTTCACACATGTTTTTATCTGAAGATTAGTTTGTACAACTCTAAATTCTTGCACAATAAAACTATTACCAATTTCATTCTTAATCAATATTATTTTGTTTCGAATTCTGTGTTTGAAAACGACAAGGGGCTTTACAAAAGTTCATTGGTTCAGATATAAACTAGTGGTGATACAACACTTTGTCGCATTATTTGTAACTTTCGAAAATTCAAGTGTTTAGCGAAAATCATAATTGCGCTATTTTTATAAACGTACTTCGCATTATCAAAAACACAAACAATTAACGCGAAATTTAGCGCCATTTTTAAGAGATTTTTTTTAAATTGTCTTTATTGCACGCAAAATTACAGACGAACTACTCGGGTTTTGAAAAATTGTATGTGACCTCATTTAAAGATCTAATTTTGAAGAATAGATTTCTTTAACAAACAAATATATATCTTCAACACTGTAGTTTCAGGAAGACGGTGACTTACAATACGAGTGTTTTTGCCGAAAAATCGCCGCTTTTCGCTGCAACAGTACATAACTTTTCGTAAACTACGTGAGTAGTTTGCTAAGGAGTAAAATGCACAAACATTAAGAGGCATTTTCTTCTCCCGGCAATTTCGAGTCTAAACAAAAAGAATGAGTAGAAAGTAAACGAGAGAGTAATAATAGCAGTAGGTCCAACGGGGTCAGCGACCCCCCGCTTGTTTCGGTAACGTCGCTGGAGAGGTGTGGGGGGTTACGCCCCCGGCGCGAGCTCTCCTGCAGGCCGCGGTGCGGCGCGGCGCAGAGACAGTTGTGGGACGCACGATGACCGCCTTTCTAAATTCACCATTCCGGAGGGCGCGCCGGCGGCGGCGGCGGCGGCGGCGGCGGCGGCCGTTGCAGTGGAGGTGGGGGGGAAGGTGAAGGTACAGATGGAGATGGCAGCGGCAGCTGTAGCGGATGCCGCGGAAGCAACAGCCTAGGAAGCAGACTGGACGAGGACGCTGGAGGCAGTGAAGGCGTCGACGGCGCTGGTGACGGGTTTTGACGGTGGCGGCGGGGCCGGGGATAACGACGCGTCGTTTTCCACACAAATAAATGAACGATATAAAAGAAGTGGGAAATTACTATTTTACACCTAGAACATGTTTCATTAGATTCATACTTAACCGTTTTAAAATCACGAAATAAGTAGTTATTTCACTTGATATCATACGCGCGCGTTTCGGCTCCGTGCGACGGTGATGTAGATGGTGGAAGTGGAGGACGTAGAGGAAGAGGGATGTCGAATTGGTTTTGGTGTTGATGGTAGCGGTGGAGAATTACAGGTGAAGTGAAGGAAAAGAAGGAGACGGCAGCCGTAACGGTAGCGAACGGGCGCCTATGCGGCGGGGGGATGCCGGTGGAGGTGGTGGTGAGTGCAGCGGATGTGGTGGAGAGCGCTGAGGGGGCGGCGGATATGGCGACGGAGTTGGCGGAGGCAGCGGTGGCGCAGAAATAGTGACGGAAGGGGTAGGGGAAGCGCCGGAAGTGACAGCGGCGGAAGCGACTCTGATGACGTGACCCGCGTAATCTCATTTTCCATCCATTTTCCGATGCCAGGGTCTCCTGTTGCCCGCGTCCTGCGTTCACACGGTTCGTTATTTGCATCGTCTCGAAAGGGAGGTCACTGCTTCTCGTGATTCGGGATGATTATTCGGAGCAATTAACTGGAGGGTTTAATGATTGCTGGAGCTCGTTCGAACTCGCACGCTTGTTGACACGCGCAAACAGCGCACACGCATATGCTACAAGCACAAGCACACACACACCTGCACATACACACACACTGTTTATGTACCGGTATATGCATACACAGACGCGCATATTCTCGTGCTCTGTCATAGATATGTATGCATGCGGGCTTGTTACTTTTTATTGCTTAGAGTACGAGCATAAACTGCTATACAATCATCTTTTGAGAATATAAATATAAAAGTATGTAAGTGGTTTAAAATGTTCTGTTAGTCCGCACGGAAATGAAGATTTTTTAATAAACTACTGCGTCGTGCTATAACTGGAGTATTTAGAGTTATAAAATATGCATTACGAAAGATCACTGATCATATGAAGATCTAGGAGGCGCCTCCTAGCAATAAAACCTCCTAAGTGGTTTCATTGCTTCCTCACCGTGCAGATTATATACGAAAACGGTAGAAAGGTTTGGGAAGATCTGAGGGTAAAATGTTTGCAATGCGAGAACATAATAAGGAGAAGAGTTATATTGGCAGTTGGGCCCATATAAACTGAGATGTAGATTTTGTTAATCTGAGTATAGATGTAATGGGTATAGACGTATTAAACCATTTATTTTCGCGATAACTAAGAACAACGCATTTTCCCATCGTGTAATATTTCTGAATAAATCGACGCAATTTTTAAATCAGTAAAAAAAATTTTGATAAACATCAACAGTGAACGTGGAATGATTCGGTAATCCGACATTACTTAAAAAATCATTAGCATTTTGTACGGGTGCGATGCGAGTTAATCTAACACATCTTTTAAATTGGAAACAAAATTGTAGATTATTTTTAAAAAAACACATTAATTAGACATTAAATATTTGATTACTAGTTGAGTGGTTTGAACGTGCTTAGATACTACATTAATTCCGAATTGATCGTACTCTTCCGGCTGGAATGTGAGATGACGGATTAGATGTGTAAGATACTGTTTCCGTTCACGTCTTGAATTATGTCAAACAATCACCCCCGGCCAAAAAAGACAAATGTTCTGATAACAAGTAGAAAACAGAAAAGAGAGTATAATATTGCTTAGAATGTTCTATCGACCCAAACAATACCATAATAATAATAATAATAATAATAATAATAATAATAATAATAATAATAATAATAATAATGACAATAGTAATTTGAGACCTTTGATCCCGCGTAGATACGAGAAGGGCATCCACTCCGCTATCCTTCTCATGTTAGATGCGTTTGTATAATACGTAATAAGAATAAAAGCTTAAATAATTTATACTTGGATGAAATTTGACAATACTTCTTCTCCTTTTTGAAAACCCTAAATAGAGGGAATGAGTATTAGTTTGGTTTTCATTCTCTCGATGCACATTACGCAAAACTCACTGTCCACCAATTAAAAACCCTTTATCTACCCGAACGGTCTTGTTAGTACATATGCTGGTATGTTCTCTAGTGAATACAACGAATCAGTTTCAAACCTTTTATAAACCATTTCTATTCAGATATTTTTATATTTCAATTTGTACACAGATGTTAATGGGCCAAGAGTTGCACATTAAATGATAAATCACAACTGCACCGACGGAGTCCAGCGTAAATTTAGCGGTGTTGGCTGTTAGCGTACAGTACTAAAGTTATAAGTGCTGCAATGAGAGCACTTACCATTGTACAGAGCCACGCGCTGAAGATCACTTGGTAGGCGTTGTACGCCACCAACAGACCCTGCAGGTTAAATGGCTTGCGGTCCTTCATTATTGCAGGACCTAGCTTGAGCACGAAGTAGAGGTAGAAGGCTAATATGCCCAGCACGGGCATCGGGGAGCTCATAAACAGCCATGAGTCTACTTGAGGATCTGCAACACACAGACGAACATTTTTTACAGAGTTGTTTAGCTTGTTTAAAACTGGCGTTTAACAGGGAAAATTTGATAAATATGTTAGAAAGAGGATTTGAAAGAATGGGTAATATTTATTCTTAATTATATGTGTCACCAAATTATTCAAAATTTCACTAAAATTTAGTATTTAATATGAACCTGCGTTATTTAGAATACAACTGGTGATTGAAATCCACAAAAAATTACTACTTAATATTTTTAAAACGATCAGTTCGCTTGACAAGGAATCATTACCATTAAGTTAGAGAAATATCATGTAGCGTTGATGTGATAATTTAATCAAACGAATTTGCACTTGATGTTTTTTTATTGATTTTGTTTTTGCACTGCTCCAGAAGTAAATAAATTACATTTAATTTTTTAATAAAGTAAATTAATTACATGGAAAAATCAATTACGGTCTTACTTCATTTGTGCCATCACGTTGTTTGAATTTTTAATGAGATTAACGATTCTAGTAATCTTGATGTCTGAATTGTGAAAAAGCAATTTGAACACGTAATTAAATTGCCACTAGGAACTATTTGAAAACATGCTAAGTAAATAAAGAATTTTAAGTCTAGATTTGCAGTGTAAATATGAAGTAGTATAAATATCAAAAAAAAAAAAACCTTGAAAAATGATTAGGACTACAGAGATGTAGGTGAGACATACATTTTTTGTTGTTTTAGTTTTAGGCCAGGTGCGTTTCATTACGCGTAATATTTGAACCCTAGGTGGATTTCATACGTGGACCTGCACCGACGCATTTTCATACGCGATTTCGTACGCCGACCTGCGCTGTTGTATTAGCATAATTACCGAAACATCTGCTAAAGAATGTCTTACGAACGTGTAACTAATTAATCCTACACTTTTTACACGCGAATGAGTTTGTACTATGAATTGGATGTTAAATTGCAATGGAAAAAAGATACATTGCGATAAAAAAAATCACGTAAAAAACTGCAAAATTCTGATCTGCTGGTAGAATCAAAAGGAGAAAAGAAAAAAAAAACAAATAAAAAATCATTATTCATTAATCAATAGCATAACGTATTTTTGAAATAGTGATCGTGTAAAATCATGGAAATCATTAAATGTCACTACCACGCACTGATTTTTTTTATTGTAGTTATGCAAAAACCGAACGCAAAATCCAGTAGAGGAGCTCGAGAGAGATTCTCGAGTGCGGTCCAGCGTCGCACGAGGCAGGGCTTACCTTTGGTGTTCTCGATGAGCTCGTTGTAGTTGTCGACGACCAGGTGCATGAGGCTGGCCATGGCGCCGGCTGTAACAGGCGCGCGCGCGCGTCTGAATGAAGCGAATCGCAAGTCGCTTCGCAAGCGCTACTCTCACCCTCTCCCTCCAACCCCCAGCCCTCCGCCCCCCACTCCCCGCGCCACGCGCGCGCGCGGCCTCCTTCCGCGAACGACCGCCCCCGCCCCCCTCTCGCCAGCTGCCATTCCGCTCCCGCTCCCGCTCCCCGCCTACGAGACGGGGGCGAGGCGACGAAACGGCGCTGGCGGCGGCGGCGGCAGGGGTAGAGATGGCGGGGCCGGCGGTGATGGGATGGTGGTGATGGAGGCGGCGAGGGCAACGGAAGCGGTGATGGGGTCGAGGGGGGAGCGACGGAAGCGGTGATTGGATCGGCGGCGGGGGCGACAGAAGTGGAGATGGTGGTGATTGGATTGGTTTGTTTTTTTCGTGTTTCCGGGCGCGTCAACTGTTGTGGTCATTAGTCCCGTTAGCGTACTGCATGTTTTTTTTGGGAGATGGCGGTGATCTTCCCCCGCTGGATGAGGAGATCCGGCGCCGACCTACCGTCGGCTAGTGGGGTTTCCCTCTAACCAGGACTCTCCCACCGGCGGGGCACCGCCCCAGCCGGGACAAGCTCTAAGCTCCCGACCGGTCTTCCGGAATATGTGGTAGTGTAGTGCATGTTAGTGTAAGTGTGTGTGTAAGGGGAAAGGATAGGACAAGGAAGAGGAAGGAAAGATCGCGCGCGGTCCGTGGTCCGTTTGGTAGGGTACTGCTCCGGCATTCGCCTGGTGTTGGTCGGAGAAACCACGGAAAACTACCGATCAGAGCAGCCGGTCGCTAGAAATCTCCTCCAGGCAGCGACTGAATTCGACCTAGCTGAACAGCTAGTGTCGAAAATCCTGCCGCCGTCAGGACTGGAACCTAGGACCTCCCGGTCAGAGGCGCTGCAGTGGCATATGGTGGTGATGAAGGCGGCGAGGGCACTGGAAGCGGTGATGGAATCGAGGGGGGGCGGCGGTGATGGCATGGTGGTGATGGAGTCGGCGAGGCCAATGGAAGCGGCGATAGGATCGGCGGCTGGGGCGGGACGGAGGGGGCGGCGCCCGCTGCGGCCGCGCGGAATCTGTGACGCCGGTGGGGACGACCCTGACCGTGAACGTTTATTGCGGGTGAGATTCACTGCCGGTTGGAAACGAGACGGGCCCTCTCAGTGGAGGGGAAGGGGGAAGGGGAGAGAGAGCTCGCGGTGGGTCGGGTTTCCATCTACGTCCTGTGGCCGTGCGTCTTGATCGGGAGGATTTTGCAAGGCAACGTAACATGTTATAGCGGCGCGGAAATTCAGCGTTCGTTCAGGGACTTCCGGTCCGGCGAAATGGACAGTGGGTGCATTGGAGAGCGTTTAGATGATGCTCGTCGAATGTGGACATGGAGATTGAGAATTCAACATTGACTGGGATGTACTATATGACTTTGTTGACGTTGCGGTCATTGTGTTTCTACGGAAATCATATTTTATTTTCTTCTAATACTTACCGTGGACTTACCGTGGATCAATTATCAACTTCTGTTTTCATTTCGTTCATTCACTTTCATACTACACATTACTCAATTAGTCGTTGTAAAATTGTTGTTTCATTGCGTGGAATTAGTACTCCAATCGGTATCGTTAACTTCCTTTAACGCTTTTCCTTTTAAGACATCTTGATCAAATGAGTGAAAAGTACGCTTATAACTTAAATGCAAAATATTATTTCCAATAGGATTTGGATTTATGGATTCAACTCTAATGATGAATAATTAGCAAAAGATGAATAACTACCGGCAAAGAGTTTTACAAGATTGATAACTGTCATTCTCTTTCCATTTCTTCTGAACGATATTTTATGATAGTTCCCTATAATTTGTCGATAAAAATGAATAGTGTACGGTACACTCATACCTCAATAGTACAGTACTCTGTTCTTCTATCTTTAGTAATGTAATTGTTGGTATTAACTACTCCCAACGAATTAAGACCTTAATCTCGGACCCCCACTCTCCGCTTTTACCAGACTGCCCTCTTTTACTTTGCGGAATTGAGGTAAGGGTGAAGTTTAATTATGAAGGACCGTAAATCTTTCTATCGCTTGCCTTAACATCCTATAAAAACTACTCATTGTCTTCGATTGTAAAATCAGTGCCTTTCTATTCCTTCATTTCTCAAGGATCACAGGAGATCACGGACGTAAAGACATTCCCTGCTTTTTTTGTGGATAGCTTATACAGAATTGTGGCTGTATTTCAAAAGTAATATTGCGCTTTTTATATTAAACCCATTACTGAAGTTGACAGTGTCGTCTTCTCAGGTAACATGTCAACCTTCTCACGGTCTAATCTTTTGTAGACAGGCGAGATCTCTCGATCATAATACGCCTGATGTATTATATTGATATTGTCAGATATTTTTTTTTTTATTTAGAAATTCAATTTGAAAACTTTCTGTGTATGTACAGCCACATTTTATTTCAGGCTCCAGCAATTAAAGCTTGGAAATTTGATTAATGCTATTACGAATTAAGCTCAAATAATTCTCAGAGTACACTAAAATATGGTATCAAACTACAAATAATTTTAAAATCATTTTTAATTTTGATCGAAATTTATTAATAGAGAAATGGTTAAATTTTCTTATTGATTTTGATTACTTCATTGATTCCACAACAAAGTTGACCATGAGATACTGAGATACTGAGATACTGAGATACTGAGATTCCAATTAATTCAAGCAAATGCAGCTCCTCCCTTCATAACTAGAAATTATTTCCAAAATCATATAATTTTAGTTATGAATGCCTATAATAGTTTCAGTATGCAGCGTATTGAATATAAAATCAACCATTAATTGGTCAGCTTATTATATTTGATCAGGCAGTGAACATTATTTTAAAAAATGAATAAATTCAAAGAACTATACTGTTGACAGACATGATTCACATCTCTCCTTCATTTTTGAGGAACAGGGAGTGAATGTGGTTTTCCCAAATAACAGTTTACAACTTTGCTCCAATCAATTCCAACAGGTTTTTGCGACGCCCCTCCCCTACTAGTGAAGTTTATTACGGTACCATTGAACCGAATGGTCATGACAGGTTGGAACTGACTACTGGAACTTTCCTGGAAATAATTCCACTCTGGCGGCGAAGAGCAGTTGATTCACGCAACTGAAAGTGATTCATTCACATCTTTTTATTTCGTTGTGTGAAACTGAATTTATAAAATTAAAACCCAAGAATTTTCCAACCAAAATTTGCCGTATTGATTGTGAATGAAATTCTTCACTTACCTAAATCCATGCATGCCGTTTAACGAATAAAAGGAATAGAGTCTCGAAAATCAGAACGTGTATAAATCGAATTCTTAAAATATATTTTTTAAATTGCATCTTCATCATCGTATTGAATTTGGACTAGTTCACTCGATCTTCGGTAGGTGGAAATATTGGAAGACTTGTAATTGTTTTATTATCCTTCATACATCGTGGTTGGAGATTCCGAGGTATCGAAGAGGTTTCGAGGTAAATTACATTTGTCTCGAAGAAAGTTTTGTTATACCCTAACGTATTCGGCCGGCATCCTCAAAGAAGCGCAACTTAAGAAACTGGCCAAGAACAGGCAAAGCTCTTGTTCAGAAACCCCATGAAGAGAAGCACTGTGCCTCCCACTACCAGAACAGGCTGATGTTATCGCGGGGCGCTTGGCACATTATCTCCAAACCTACAATTAATGATCGTGCTGCCGTCTATCTTTAAACGGAGCCTGCACAGCGTATGTTCTTCGCAGGTGTCTAGAGATTCACACGATAAATCACAGTAAACCATTTCTTAGTTCGTTTACAACTTCTCTACTTTTGAAGACTGTTAACATACATTGTGTATTTTTGTTATAAATATATAATTTTGGAGACTTATGACGAATACTCAATTATGAATAATGAATAGTATTACAGTTTTTAATATTCTAAATCATTCTTCCGAACAATTCGGATAACGAAACCACGTTCCAAAGATTCTATATTGTACTTATTAATGAAATTATTAGTGAATAAAATTACACTCGCATCGGCCCGGTGGCCGAGATCGCTAAGGCAGTAGTGACGCAGTAGCACAGTAAGGCAGTAGTCCCGCCTCGGGCATTGTTGTATTTGTGTTCCTCCTTTCACCCCTTATCACCACCATTTCGTTTCATCTACTTAGCTACAATTCCGTTAGCTCCAATAGTGGTCGCTAATGGTTGATGCAAGCTTAAATACCCCCCCCCCAAAAAAAAAATTACACTCGCGTTCAATATTGCAAATGAAAGTATGTATAGTAACTTTCGGTCTCAACTCCATAGGTCTGAGAATTGAACGTTACTGTCCCGCATTCATTACATTCTGTCGGTTTTTTCTGTTTCTGTGGTTACAAACAACTCAGTATGCGAGTGTTTCAATGGTTTAGGACACTCCGCTCAACCAAACCGTTGTTACCGGTAGCGGTAGCTCAGTGCATCAACTGATGTCACTGCAGCGCCTCTGACCGGGAGGTCCTAGGTTCCCTCTCGCCACAGCGGCAGAAATTTCGACACTAGCTCTTCAGCTAAGTCGAATTCAGTCACTGTCTGGAGGAGAATTCTAGCGGCCGGCTTCTCTAATCGGTAGTTTTCCGTGGTTTCTACGATCAACACCAGGCGAATGCCGGAGCAGTACCCTAACAAACGGGCCATGGACCGCGCGCGATCTGTCCTTCCTCTTCCTTGTCCTATCTTCTCCCTTTACACTTACACTAACATGCACGACACTACCACATATTCCGGGAGACCGGTCGGGAGCTTAGAGCTTGTCCCGGCTGGGGCGGTGCCCCGCTAGTGGGAGAGTCCTTGTTAGGGGGAAACCCCTCTAGCCGACGGCAGGTCGACGCCGGATCTCGCCATCCAGAGGGGGAAGATCACCGCCATCTCCCGAGAAAAAAACCCTGCACAATACTTACGGGACTAATGACTTGAGGAGATGACACGCCCGGAAACACGAAAAAATAAATCAATCAAAAAGCCAATAGTGGTTGCTAATGACCTAGAGGTTGATACAAACTTAAATAACCTTCCCCCCAAAAAAATTACACAGCGTTCAATATTGCAAATTAAATTATGTATAGTAACGTTCGGTCTCAATCTCATAGATCTGAGAATTGAATGTTACGGTCCTGCATTCATCACGATCTTTCGCTTGTTTCTGTTTCTGTGGTTACAAACAACTCAGTGTGTGAGTGTTTCAGTGGTTCAGGACACTCCGCTCAACCAAACCGTTGTTCCTCGACCGTGACCCTTCTCCTGTTGGTCGGCGCCGCGCGCTCGTGCTGGAAGTGGAGGCGTTGCGTCACGCGCGCGAGCGGACAACGCCGCCTGTCAGCCTGCTCTAGGCGTCCCCGTCGGCGTCGCTCGGCGTGACGTGACGGCGCGACGCGCGTATAGAAAGATTTTCCTAAGGATGTGCCAAAGAGACAGCAACATAACTGAAGGTTCTGTGGTCGTTGTGCCCTCGAGCCCATTAGACTCCATTCCTGCATTCCTTCGTTTGCAGTGGGCTAACTTGTAAATGGTTTCGACGCTTCCTTTTGTCATGTCCTCGTCCGATGAAAGTATAGTGCGCTTTATTGAATTATTGAAAGTTGAAGAATTATTGAACGATTAATTGAAGTTAGGAATGCAGTGTTATGTGCTCTTCTGTAAAAATTCTTTTTTTTTGTATTAACATTACATTGAATTCACTTTTTTGTTATAAATATTATGCTTATTTTAAAACCGAGATGCGCACTGGTGCACGTGTTTCCGTCTATTGTACTGTTGTGTGGCGAGCTGTGATTGAGAGCTTTCTATTTACATTCGTGGCAGATTTCTTTTACTGATTGTGAGAGCAGATAAAGAGATTATCCACTTACGTAATTAAATTTAAACATTTCCAGGACTGGCGTACATGCATATACCTCAGCGAAACTTTTAGACTTCTGCATAGGGATGTTTTCACAGGAACTATAACCTAACACTTTACGAAGAGGCGTGGCTGGACAGCTATCGCGGCGGAGGGATACTTCTCTGAATTTCATGTGATGATCACTTGTTACGCGAACTGTTACTTTGGCTCATCGTTAGAAAAATCGTTCTATACCTACGCCCCTTCATCGACTCATTACATCCACGGCCGCCCCACCACAACGCATTTCCGGACCCGTTTTTACCACCATTTAGTCGTTCCCGATTAAATAGGAACACCATTTTTCACTCTCAAAGCGGTTTCACGAGTTTGAGATGAACCTGTTCTGCGTTTCTCTGCCCCCCTCCCGTTCGCTGGTCGACGGTTTTTGCGTGCGCGGTGTTGCAGCAAGTGGTTGGACGTTAGATGATTGAATACACACTGTTCTGCCTCTTTCCCTTGAGCTTAAACGGTCCGCGGTTCATTTTACGGCTGGAGTAGGCTGCCTGCTCTAGGCGCAAGCGCTATGCATCTTAAAGTTTCTCCTCGTCTCCGTCCCGTTTTGCCGTCTTCGATGTAAGTCGTTACTATTTTTTTTTCTCTACCGGTGCCCTCTTTTCGCTCGTAGTACGTTCACCATTCACTCGATACGATCAAATGTTTTCATTGTGGAAATCGCTGTAGAACATTTACTTAACGGGACGAAATTCAACGCGAGTATCTTATTTTATGACGAATTTTGTGGGTGTGTTACATTCATTGGAATTACTTAAAAATGTAGAACTTACGACATTTTCCCAAAGAAATGTTACAAGGTGAAAGAACTGGTTTTGGGTTATGAGATGAAGTCTCCTTCAATACCAGCTAAACCGGAACTGGCAATGAAATAAGGAATCTCGTGGATTAAGAAGACTTGCATCACTAACAAATAAAAAACTAATGCATTTATTTTCCATTTCACTAACTAAAGAAGCTTACACAATCATCAAGATCATACTTTTTTTTCAAAGAACCAACCCAAAGAAGCAACAAAACAATATATTCGCGTATGCATTATCTGCACTTTATCTTTAGCTCTTATCGTCGAATGAAAAATGTTTTCTTATTTATTCCAAACAGGAACATAAGGTTGAAAAATATCTATAAGAGCGATTTGATCCCTTGATCAATGACGATAAGAGTTCTCGCTTTCAATAACGCTATTCAAATTGTGTCTTTGGGGATAAATATCGAAACAAAATACTATTTATTATATTACGAAATCATGAACTTGCTATTGTCTAACATGTTTAATTTTTATAATTCCTTCGCAAATTTTGGACACCCGATGAGAAACCGTCACCATTTAAAAAAGTATTTTTTTGATTTGAAGCTTTCTAATGTTCAGATCTGCATTTGGCTATTGTATGATTGTCAGTACAAATTAAATGCAGGCGTCTCTCCACAGTGCATAACAATGCAAACGTAGTAATTTGCATTGTTATGGATTCAGAACTTAAAATAGTTTTTTATCCCTCATAATAGAGTAAACATTCGGCATTTATATACTTTTGGTATTGAAACAACTGGAATATGGAAAAAATATTCCACACGACGCGTTGAAGGTACTCGATATCTAGCCGCAAAAGGTACAATACATCTTACTCTTTCGTCGTTTGAGAGGTACTACATTTCTCTAGTAGTAAAGATATCTTAGGTACTGTTATATCTTATGGTAAAACGCTATTTTGATTTAGCGCGGTGACGCGTTTCTCGACCAAATAAAGGCCGACGCCCGCTTCGGACATACTGCACCGCCCGCGCAGATCGTATTCTCGGCGATGGCCTCCTTCCGGTCAAGTTCCGGGGTGACGCAGGCTCCGCCCCAGCGCCTCCGCAGCAGGGAAACTGGGCCGCGCGAATTAAGCGAGACCGCCCTCCCACCCACCCACCCAGCCGGCGGACGTTCGGCCGATGCTCGGATAGAATCCAGCGCGGCCGGTTTGCTGCCCCGAGGTCCCGCTTCGTCGTTTTCGGCCCCCAGACGGCCCGCCGGACGCCGTCCTCTACCGACGGACAGCAGCATCGTCCGCGATGCTCGTCTGAACGCAGCCGCGTTTCGTTCGGGTTTGGCCCCGAGTAAATCTAAAGCTTGAATCTTCCTAGAAAGATGACACATAGGCTGTCTGCTACTAAGTTTTTTCTTAATAAAAATTCCAATAGTTACTTTTTATAGACAGTCACAAATACATTTATTAAAACATAAATGATTTTTCATTCACAATGGTATCTTGAAACAAGAAACGGCGTGTCAACGTTTCAGAGGTCGAGTTGTGTCTCCATCATCAGGCCTTAACAATATGTCAATTAACAAGAAAATGGGTGAATAATTTGAATTCATGAGAATTATGTATTTGTGATTGTCTATAAAAAGTAATTATTGGAACTTTTATTAAGAAAAAACTTCAATCTTTCTGTTGAATGAATTTGGATTTTTTGTTGGTTTCTCGAGCATCAACTACTTAGGCCATTCGGCCCGTAATTGTAGTGCATGTTATCTCTCGGAGGGAGACAGCGTCCTTCTCTACTGAAACGTGTGATCTGGCACCGACCTACAAGTCGGATTGTGAGGTTTTCCCTCTCCAGATATCCCCCCAGTGCCGCCTCTGCTAGGAGAAGTTATATGTTCCCGACTGCTCTCCCAGGCACGTGATAGTGTAGCGCATACGTTTGTGTGTGTGAATGTGAGGAGGAGGAGACGGATGACGAAGGAAAGATCGCGCGGGGTCTATAGCTCGTTTGTTAGAGTACTGCTCTGGGGTTCACCTGGTAATGATCGAACACATTCGAGGAAACCTGCCAATCAGAATAAAAGAAAGCTAGAATTTCCTCCAAATAGCGGTTGGATTCAACCAAACTACTTAACTTGTTTACTAGATCTTCCAAACTAGGTAACAAGATCTGCTATTGATGGGAATTGTGGAAATTCTGATTCGGTGTTGTTGACGTTCTTATGTGAAGAAATAAAAGAAGTCATCTTCGTCAACATAGTATTTTTACAGTCTATCGACTTTTACCGAAAGCAGCGAGACTGATGATGACGGCAAACCCGTCGAAAGCCGGCTATGTGAATAAAAATAACATGTTGACGAAGATGACCTATTTTATTTCTTCGCATTGTTGGGATTCAAACCCCAAAACTTCCCTGGGAAAACGATAGGCAACGATGTTGCTCCAAAGCCATAGCAGACTTATTTATTCAAGTTATCGCTGAGCCCTTGTGATACTCATGCTTTGTTTAACAAAAAGTTGATTGGAGAATTCCATCAATAAAATGACAAAAAACTACAGCAAATCGTTACGAACATAATTAAAATTGAAACATTTCGGGAAAATTTTTATAACAACGCAGCATATCTGGACTAATGCACTTCTGTGTATTGGTGAAGAAAAAAACAGAATGTTTCTGAGAATTTGAAGTCTCCCAAAAGTGTTTTCAACGAAGGAGAAGACATATTAGTTTGTTTAATAGCATATATATCAATTTTTTGTGCCCAAGAGTGGGGAGATATAACAGAACAGATGGGATTCCCATGGGTGTGTGTTTACAACAGCATTCGCCGTAAAGGAATATTTGGTGAGTAGGAACACTAACCTTCGGGAAGTACCGCCTGCCCGCCCGCTCACACACATGTTCTCACGAACGATGATACAACTTGCGAAGGTCGCTCCCCGTGGCGCCTTCACGGTCAACCACCGGCGGCGCCCAATTCGGGGAAAGCGTGAAACAAGTGACGGGCGCCAAGCGATAGTTGTTTCAACGAGATGTTTTACAAAAAGCGTGTCCGCAGACGCATTTGTCACCGACGGGGATGGTGCGGGGGCGGCGGGGCACCCGCGCCAGTCACGCTATTAGTTCCGGGCGTCGAATTGGGTTTCGAGGCTACCGGCGCCGTCGCCGCCGCCGTCGTGACGCCGACTCCACCACTGGCGCATTTCGCGGGCGATTGCGTCCTGCAGGATGGCGGGCCGCGGCGCTGGGCACAGCAGACATGTGGGCGGGGTCGGGTGGGGAGGGATGTGATGGCGACAAACCTGTCTGCGCGGACGCGAGCTTCCGGGCCGCCGTCTGCCGTGGCCATGCGGGAATCGGTAGACGCCGGGGAGGGAGCTGAAGAAATTGCCGGTGGTGGAGATGGAGCGACGTTGGAGAAGAGGGTTGGCGGGTCACCGGTGGCGACGACGAGGTGGGTGACAGCGAAAGAGGCGGCGACGGTGGCACTAATGATTGCGACGATAGCTTTGGAAATGGTGGAGGACGGTGGCAGCAGTGGAGTCAGAAACGCCTGCGGATGCTCAATGGCAACATTGTTGCCTCTGCGTTGATCGGTGTTTACAGGGTTTGAGATAGATTAATCGACTTTCCACTTTAGCAACTTTGCTGTGTCGTGTGAAGCTTGAGCTGAGTGAATTGAACCACTGTCTAGAGGAGGATTCTAACCGCAGACTGGTCTCTCCGGTTAGTGATGAATCCAGGAGATGAATCTAGGATCAATACCAACGATCAGTACCAATGTCTTCGGACTGCCTGCGACCCTTCTGCTTCTCCGTCCTTGACCCCTCCTCTCTCCTCATATATCCACAATTATAATTGAACAATATTACCACAATGTGATACACATTCCAAATGGGAATTCCCAGTAAACCCGAGCAGATGTTACTGCATGAAATCTACAATACAAAATGGCCGAAATGTAATTGGTCTCCTTGTGAAATAATTTTAGGATCCGCCTGTTACAGAATGCCCTTTTCTCGCTAACACGGTAAACAACCGTTCTCAACATAGAATTAGCTCCACATTTGACCTAAATTTGTCGTTTTCTAAATTAAGTCAAAAAAGGACACATAGCACTTAATTTACTGCATCTATCATAATCACGCAAAAATAAATTTAAATTAAAAAATCGAGTGATGCAAATAATCTGCATTATTATTATTATTATTATTATTATTATTATTATTATTATTACATTATTATTATTTTTACCATTACCTAATAGACGCGAGTCGATGTAGGAAGAAAAGAAACGAGACCGATCGCGTGGCTTGGGGTTACGGGACACTTGGACAGAAAATATAGATTAGGTCACGATAACGAAATGTTCATTTTATGTTTACTTATGAAAAATAGTTACTTAATCCTAAAATTGTTAGAGTAATTTAAATTGTAAGATAAGTGAAATGTATTAGACTAGCGCATACAGAAAAAATAATTTATACTCCAAGGAGCCGTCTTTGACTTTATAAATGAATCAGAATAATGGGACATGTCCTCCCTTATACTGTAGTTATACGCAATTAACCCTATATTAATGGCAATAAACATCATTTTAGCTATTTAATTATATGAATTAGATAAGTCTGGAGTGAGCGATAGATGGCCAAAGAAGCATTAAGTAGAGGTGAGCACAGAGTATAGGATGTGGATAACGATTTGAAGAGCGGCGACCCACTACGAAGTTTCGGCACCGATTCTGTGCCGGTTTTCACCGGCTCCATTTTTGCATCTACTTGAAGCCAGTGAGAAACACCGCATCCAGGTCAGCTGGCATCCAGAGTCCTCCCGAGGGCCTTGTGGCAGGAAATCCGTTTCCGAATGCGATTGAATCTGAGATGTCATATATCCGTAGCCTTCCTGAAGTCCAGCCCAAAGGAACGTTCGAACTGGATTTAGGGAGTCACCAGCCGACGCTTTTATCTGCCATTTTTAGAGGTGAAACCGAAAGGCAACAAGTCTATCAGCGTTTTTTCTTTTTTACGCACGTAGATTAAAAGGTAATTCTATAACTGGTTATTCATTGTAATATCAGAAAAATATATAATGGCAATTGTGTGATCACTTGTGTTTTATCAGTATTATTGACAAAGTCTTGACCCTGAAATATTTAAAGTTCAGAGAGGTCACTTTAATTTAAGGGCCAACTTTTATTTAAAAGCTCAATTAGTTATTTCTCCTCAGGCAGGTGCTAAATTCTGAGGATTATTGCTAGCCAAGAGTGAGGTTGTTTGATGTTGAAGCCAATGTGCGAAGAACATCGCATGAGTGGGAAGGTGCACAGCTATTCAAACAAAACAGCGGGCGACGACTTAACGTAAAAGTTCTGATTGCTTGATGCGGTCAATGAAACATCATATTAGAGTCGTGTCAGACGTTTGGTGAGTGAGCAGAAGAAATTTAGGAATGATGGTCGGTTTGGAAAACACATTTACTGGGCGTGGCGCACAGCTCAATGCTCCGCAAATGAAAGGGAGGCCAGTCAAACAGGCTAGAACAAGAAATAGTGTGAGCGACGTCATAAAAGGAGGTTAGGTAGGTACAAGTACGGATGTGTGGGGTAGGTAGTGAAGGAGCGAAGGAGCCAATGAACGGGAACAGACACGCAAGGGACACTAAACAAATTTGCAATTGACCAAGGAAGTCAAGGAAATATATAAAGTAATGAATATAGCAAGAAAGAAAGAATGGAAGGAAAGGAAGAGGCGTCACATCTGAAGGAAGCTCGTAGACGAGTGCAGGGGAGGCTGCAACACAGTGCATAGCCTCAAAGCGCGTCCGGCCGGAAGGGCAACCCCAGGGCTTTTCTAATTTGAACGGAACCCAACCGGTTTCTCGGCACCACACTCTCTGTTAACAAGAACTATTGTATCGCCCGTGCGATTCACAAGTATCCATGCCGCCGTATAGTAATATCTTTCAGTGAGTTTACGAGAGTGCACACTTTCTTAAGTTTGCTCTACTTTTTTTTTATCGCGTACTTGCAACTAGACAATATGCAATCGCATATTGCGTTAGCGTATTGCTATAGCAGACTTAGTCATCCACTTACTTATTATAATTGTGTAAGGTGTTTATTTTTTTAATGAATACAAACTAGAAATTAAATGAAACATTGTTTTATCACAGAGTTCCCGCTTTGCTAATGCCATGTTTCAGTGCAATGAATTCTTTCCTCTGTGGTAATATTTACGGAATCTTAAACGTTTTTTATTGTATGTCTTAAAAATCGTTTGGGTTAACGGATGTCGATTAAAATTCAATTGCAAATAAATGTTCACATATAGAATATTGTCAGAAAATACTATTATCTCCAATTAATTCAATTATATGTGCGTAATGAGAAGTGGAAAGTATTTTTTCTGTGGTAATATTTACGGAATTTTAAAAGGAAGAGGTGGCGCATCTGAAGGATCGCTCCGCCAGCTCGTAGACGAGCGGCTAAGAAGCTGACGTGTGGGCCGGTGGGAAAGAGGGTCCGGTTGCAGCATCGCCGCGGCTGCGGTCCCCTTCCCCGGTCATTTGGAGCAGGGAGGAGCCGACTAACAGCCCGTCAGCAAGTTGCATCGTTAGTAATGGCAGGCCTCGCTTCACACCACCGCCCCTCCACGCCACGCCCCGACCCCCTCCGCGCTACCTCACCCCGCTCGCCTCACAAGCACGGCGCACCTGCTGATTGCGAATTAATAGCGGTCCGTCTGAAGAAGTTGGAAAGAACAGTGGGCCAAACTGACAGTCAATCTGTGATTTCTATGTACACATTTCAGTTTCGGAAAAATTCAAAATATAGATTAAAAATGAAAATCACTATAGTCCAATCTCTCGAACAATTTTATTACGATCTATCTCACTTTTAAAGAAAATGTTGATGCGTTGGAATAGACTGCATTGGGAGGACCGTGTGTGTTGGAGTAAAATCCTGTTGAAAACTCATGGGACAGAATTGTAGTTTCCAACAGGATTCTGCTCCAATACATCTGGTAAAGACCCCTCAAGAATGTTGCGGGAAGATGTTTTCAGTCTTCATTTCTGACCATCTGGTTGTACATACCTACATTCTCTGTACCAAAAAGGCGGTAATTGCTTCAGAAAATGGTACCGAAAAGAAATCTCCACACTGAGACCCCAAATACAGTTTTCATGTCTACAGATGTCAAACTTTGCAATATTCAGCCTACATAATTCAATACATCGCCGACAAGATAATACTTATAATCAGGAAGAAGTAGATATGTATTGAATGGTGTATATAAAATTAGTAGTGTAAATTTGTGTTCTTTCATACCAAAAACTTGTATTTCTTTTCTTCCTGTACTCCAAGGGATAAATTCGCAATTTGTAACGGTAATTGCGGCAATATTGAAGACTGTTACGAGGGCGAGGACGAGAGGACGAGAGGACGAGAGGACGAGAGGGCGAGAGGGCGAGAGGGCGAGAGGGCGAGAGGGCGAGAGGGCGAGAGGGCGAGAGGGCGAGAGGGCGAGAGGGCGAGTGGGCGAGTGGGCGAGTGGGCGAGTGGGCGAGTGGGCGAGTGGGCGAGAGGGCGAGAGGGCGAGTGGGCGAGAGGGCGAGAGGGCGAGAGGGCGAGAGGGCGAGAGGGCGAGAGGGCGAGTGGGCGAGGGGGCGAGTGGGCGAGAGGAGAGATAGGAGAATGTAAACCGTTGATGTAATTCGTTTCTAGGAGACTGGGGAAATACCTCATGCGTTTCTGCTCGGAGCTCCTTTTTTAAAACGCGTTCATTTAACTTTACTGTACGATACATTTAACTTGCACTGTACGATATACCGAGGACAATTACATCCTGTATCATATTTTACATGACTAAGTTACAGATATGAATCTTTGAGGACGTATAAAACATCAATAACAAAACATTATTATGTGGTTTGCGTGAATGCTTAATGAATTTCATTAAGTTTATTGATCTGGCAATTTCAAAGATGGTGGAATTAAAGCGTTTTCGAAAAAAACAAATAGTGTGGCGTCGCAAAATATGTTTTTTTTTAAATTTTTTTTATTTATCGAGCCTGTAAATGTTGACGAGCAAAACAAAAAAATTTAAAAAAAGAAAGGATAAATTAAGTTTTGAAAGTGTAAGAATGTGTAAAACTTGCTAAGAAAGCAGAATTCATTAGAAAAAAGAGCTTTATATGATCAATTTCCTGATAAACGTGTTAATTAATATTAAACCAAGCGAGCGTGACCACAGGAAAATGAAAAAAACCGGCCACATTGAAAGAGAAAACGCCAGAATAATGATAGGGAAAGAGCACCACAATAATCGTCACCCGGAAAAAAGACCTATGGCTGCTGCGTCGCGTTTTTTGAGCGGAAAACAGACTGCATATCTAATGACTCATGATTACATACTGGTTAGGAGTACTGTCTGTTTCATTCTGATCCGACGTATCTCTCGCTTTCGTTTTACTATATGGCATCTACAATCGTTTCTAACCTTTTCCCTTTAATGTTCTGTTTCATTCTTGAGCGGAGCAAAGTATGATCTACATTTTATATTTTTAAAGATTTCTTTATTATTTGAACGAGCCTGTAAATGTTGACAAGCATGTACTACAGCTTCTAGGTCAAAGACCCTCATCTCGATCAGGTCTTTCATCCAGTTCCCCTGATCCTTTGAGCAAATACTGAAATGGCCCCTTGTTTTGCTTCTGGACATAAATGTAACTTCTTTATCGGCGCACGACTTCTATAATTCAGTGGGAAATATAGTTGTTGAAATTATTGTTCTGTATTTTCTCGCGGCAGGAAGTATTATTCCTTCACGAAGGACATGATGAGGGATAAAGGCCCAAATTTATTACTGATTTACCCTTCAAAATATATTTTATTACATTGGAGAGAATATTTTGTTAACAATCCTTGCAAAAACCTCACATTTTCTTTCTGTATTCAAAATTCTAGTAGTAAATGGCTTAGGGTAGGGATCATAGAATTACAAATTGCTCAGAGAATTCACTTCTCACGGTGGAAAGTCGCACACAGCTTTCAACAGTTTTTGATGTAAAATAAATACTATGAAAAGCCAACATATTGAAAGTGACTCGTTTTTCGTGTTTTGCTGTCCATTTTCAACGAATATGAGTAAAAAATTTGCAAGCAATCAGAGTTGAAAATGCATTATTATATATTTTGTAATTAATAGTTCCTCAGCGTTAGAATGTATTTATACATTTCTTATTATGTATTTCTTTAAGACAAACAGGGGAAAATTGATTTCGTACGCATTTCATGTAATGCTGAAAGATCACGTTTGCATGCATATCAATTTTAATCGTTATCATGTCAAGAATCAGATTCGATTACATTTCGGTTATTAGTTAACATTGGTTTAAATTATATTTATAAAAAGTACCCAATATAATATTTTAAATGATATTTATATTAGTAATTATAAAAAATTATCCAATTGTAAAAAAGTCCAAAATGTTTAGGTATAATATAAAGTACAATTCCGAACCTGTTTGGGAATCTTTCCATTTCGGTTGGGCGCCGCTCACGTTCCCCTGCAAGTGTGCCGCCGGCGCGCCGCTGGCCTCCTCCTACTCCACCGCAATCGGCTTCTCCGCCGCCGCCGTCGCCGCCGCTGCCTCCGGTGCTCACATGCTCCGTTTTCGGCTAGCGCAGGCGTCGCTCCCAGGCCAGCAGACGGTACAACGGCCGTGGCGGCGGCGGCGGCGGGGGGGCAGGCGGAGGCGGCGGCGAGGGCCGGGGGGCGGGCCGCGCACGCGAGGGCCCGAAGGATGTTTGTGGCACGCCCCACGCCCTGTGGGCCACGACCCTAGCGCTTTCGCTCCCTGCCCCGCCCCGCCCCGCCCCGCCCCGCCCCGCCCCGCCCCGCCCCGCCCCGCCCCGCCCCGCCCCGCCACCGCCACCGCCACCGCCACCGCTCGCTAGCCACGCCCTTCCCCCTTCTCTGTTTTCCCAAGACGCAATTTCTGACCTTTGACTCTTCACTTCACCCCCCCATCCCCGTCCATTAACTTCTTCGTTGCCGATCGGAGGGGCCGTCCTGTGAAGTGACGGTGTAATCGTATCTTTCTGTACCCAGCTATGCAGGTGACAGACCATGAAGATCGAATCATCGGAGAATGCAAGTTTAGAAAGGAATCGTAATTTATTAACTAAATCTGCTTTTTTGTGCTCAACAAGAACTTGATTTTTGACTACACGGATATGTTTTTTGTGTTCAATTTTTTCCATTCTATTATTCAAATTTAAATAAAATATTTTCAGTACTTAAGCAAATTTTTTATAAATGTAAGTTCTTTCACGTAAAATGTTTCGCTATTTTCGTTTTGCACGAAGATATTCCAGTGTAATATTTGAAAATGTATAAACCGACTTTCAAACTAGCTTAGGTGGCTCAGGGCATCAATTGATGTCACTGCAGTGCTTATGAGCGGTAGGCCCTAGCGTTCTCGTCCCGACACTGGCTAGATTTTCGACACTGGCTATATAGCTTGGTCGAGTTCAGCCGCTGTCTAGAGAAGAATTCTAGCGACCGGCTGCTCTGATAGATAGTTTTCCGTGATTTCTTTGATTAACACCTTGGGAACGTCGCAGCAGTACCCTAACGAAGGTCCAAGGATCGTGCGTGATCTTTCCTTGCCATTCTTTGTCCTATCCACACCCCATAATTCTACACACTTTCATGTTCATGCACTCTACTACTACCAGCCGGGAGCTTACAACTGGCTGAGGCGCTGCGCTACTTTTGGAAGATACCTGGTGGACGAAAAAAACAGCTAACCGACATGTAGATCGGTACCGGATCTAATCATATCACCATCGCGCCTTCCTCCCGCCGATAAAATACACGCACCACACCTGCGTGACTAATGACCTTGGCAGTGGACGCGTCCAGAATCACGAAATAATCAATCAACCAAACAACTTTCAAACACGTTTATATATTGAAAATTGCCTTTTTGTTTATAGGTATATTCAGTTTCTTATAACTGATTTATTGTTATAACTGATATTACACGTTGAAATAGTTTGTACAAGAATGTACGTTCAGAAACCGTACTATTTAAGTCAATGTCGTATTATCATTTTCGGTATCGAGTAAATGTGTATCTGGTGCAAGTAGACTCTCGATTAACCAAATTCAGAAGCGTTGCATAACAATTAACTTCGCGTTTGCGAAAAATGGAGTCAGTTTATACGTGTCTATCATTGTTGCTGGAATATCAGAGGCACTAATTAATTAGATGCATCTGATATTCACTTTACTCCTTCACACAAAATTACCAATGTTCATGGACTGAAACACTCGAATGTAGAAATCACATCGCATTATAATCGTTAATCATACTTTTCTTGTGTAGCCTACTGATACGAATTCAGAGAGTACTTCAAATCTAAGCCCAACTGCGTCCCCGCTGCGGTCGTGTACTCGATGAGACCCCGTGGGGGGTGAGCATCCGTTCTCACGTGGGCTGATGCCATCTCCTGTGTCTCTTCCACTGCTCTCTTTTCCTCACGAAAGAGGGCAACGGGCGACGAGAGTTGTTTTTTTGTCACATCCTTTATTTCGCTACGTGTCATTGTAATATAAACCACGTATCTTACGATAACAATTCAATAAGAAGAAAAAAGTAATGTTAAATGTGTGTTTTAAATAGAATTACTGAAAGAAAAAATAGTTCTTTTTAATTTTTAATTTTATTTTGGATTGCGAAAGTGATGCCGTGCATTCAAATACCTGAGTATGGAATAAGTTGTTCTGCAGTTTTAGTTAATTAAACTCAATTCAAGTGGGTTTCTGCTTTAAATGTTTGCTTTTGCGCTTTATGTATGTGCGTACAACGCTGTCACAAAAATGTGCGTGTTTGTGAGTTTATAAAAGTGACTGGGGGATTATGTATGTCACATGTAAATAGATAACGTCTGCTACAATAAAGATACATATTTATGATGACCTCAGAGGACAACGCTGAAATATGTAATATGAAAAGTTGCTTCTAGATTCCCAGGGAAATGTAATTCATTGATACTCGGGTATTAGATGTAACTACTGGCCTATAGCAGCAAAAATGCTACTGAACTGAACCACAAATTGCTTTTTTCGAAAAAGTAGTACACACACTGCTCAAAAACTAAAAATAAAACTCTCTTATGTAATTGTAATAAATTAAACATGTCTTATTTAAATAAACACGGTCTTCAGGAATAATGCAGTAACTTATAGTATATATACCTACAACAGTTTTTTACACACCATGAACATAAAAAAGTTTCTATTCCCATCATGCAACACATGAATGGCTTATAATTTAATGGTAGACCTATTTCTCGGAGTCTTGCTGTCGCACCATCCCAAGAAGTGACGCTCTATGTATTAGAATTTCAGTCAGTGAGCCCAATAGGATAACAGCACAATCAAATATTTGTATTTTTCAGTCAAGATTAAAACTTCATTTTGTTAATATTTTTTCGTACTTTTCTCAAGTTTCTGGGAATCTTGTGAAACCGTAGACACCCCTCACATGGCCGGAGGCTGCATACCAATCTTTTAATTTTTGCGCGCACTGGAAATTAATAACTGGGATAGTAAAATTGCCAACAGGAAGAGATTGACCCGAGCGCATCTTCACCGGAAGCACAAGTGTATTAATGTAGTTTTATGTTGTAAATGAGAGTTTTTATTTTCCGTAAAGGTTATTTCAGATTGTAAGATATCAAAATAATAAGATAATGTGATATCCAAAGTGTATCTTAATTGTGGTTTCTACAGAAACATCAGTGTAAGGAGGAAAGAACAAACAAAAAGAAGCGAGTTGGATATTGTGGTGTATTGGGAAGAAGTCAGGGGAGGCTGCAACACAGTGCATAGTCTCAAAGCGCGTCCGGCCGGAAGTGCACCCCACCGCTTTTCTAATTTGAACGGAACCCAACCGGTCTCTCGGCACCACGCACTCTCTTAATAAGAACTATTGTATCGCCCGTGCGATTCACAAGTATCCATGCCGCCGTACAGTAACATCTCTCAGTTAGTTTACGAGAGTGCAAACTTTCTTAAGTTTGCTCTATTTTTTAACGCGTATTTGTAACTAGACAATATAGCAGTATTGCTATAGCACACTTACTCATCCACTTACCAACAATACGTATTATAATTGTGTAAGGTGATTATTTCTTTAATGAATACAAACTGGAAATTAAATGAAACATTGTATTATCATAGATATGAGTTTCCGCTATGCCAATTCCATGTTTCAGTGCAATGAATTCTTTCCTCTGTGGTAATATTTACGGAATCTTCAACGTTTTTAATTGTATGTCTTAATAATCGTTTGGGTTAACGGGTGTCGATTAAAATTCAATTGCAAATGAATGTTCACATATACAATACTGCCAGGAAATACTATTATCTCCAATTAATTCAATTATATATGCGTAATGAGAAGTGGAAAGTATTACAGAGGAGTCCAAATGTTATTTTTTGATTATTATTTCAGTGACTACACTGCCGAGGAAAAATCTCGCTTAAAAATAAATTTCCCAGCCGATTTTACACATGTTTTCCACCTTAAACCTCGACTTTCACCTTTCCACCTCAAGCGATTCGTTAATTAATAATGTCGAAGTGAGTTTTGTTTGTCTACAAATGTATGAGAGTAGAAGTACTACCTAATTCTAGTTCAAAATAGCATATGTTTATAAAGTAGATACATATTTATGGTTGTTGATGTAAGCGTTATTATGAATAGTCAGAAACACCTTTAATTTATAGTTTACCCATATTTTTCAAAATTTAAAAAAGGATTTAAGGATGGACTTGGTAACGAGAGCCGATTTGTCTCGTGGGGGAAAGAATCCTTTAGTTAGGGTCAAATGAACACGTTGCTTAACATCTTAATTGACGAAATCCTTTCTTTTTATACTGCGTAAAAAAGCAAGTGATTGCTTAACTCATTTGATTCACATTGTTTGGTTTACGGTTATTTCTTAAATGAATCCGTTGTTTTCTATGAATTCTTTATGATAGAAATAATATCGGGTAGAAATTATTGTAGGTGCAATTGAGATATTGAGTTGTTAGGTTGTTGAGTTATTAATGATATTACCAAGTAAGCGTGTAAAAGAAAACTTTGTTGCTATTAAGGTCAATTTGTATACAAGTCGTCCCCTCCTCCCTCGCGAGCGGTACAGAGGTTAACGTTATAATTTTAAATGGCAGATGGGAACTTACAATGTTTTATTACAGATTTGAATTTTACAAAAAAAAAATACACAAGTGAAAATATTATTATGCAATAATATGTTTTGTACTTAGAAATCAGATTCACACTTTGCATCATCACAATATTCGAGTGAGTGGTAGGAGATAAAACGAATTATGGAAACAACTTGATATACTGTACGTCAGACTGCGGACAGAATACTTTCCTGGGACAAACTCCCACGGAAGTGACTTGCACGAGACCCTTTGAACCGTGACTTGGTTTAATAAGGCGATTCCTCCAGATAATACTGCGGTGCGGCATAACAATAGTTCGAGAAACGTGAAGTAATTTAAGTCTTTGAACGGTAATGTTTTATACATATCTGGTAACGAACAGTGTTCTATTTTAGCATTTCCCAATGGAAAATACCAATTAGATTAACAGATTTAAGATAATTAATATTTACTTCGGCTCGGATGAAGTAACACGTTTGTTTACGATAATAAATGTGAATCATTCTGAAACGCCGTTTTCCAAAGTCTCGGACAATAATTACCTGGTTCCTGCGGAGTCTAAAATAAAAAAAAGATAAAAATATACTTAAAATAGAGGGTAAAATATATTTAAAAAATGGATATTCTTATAGAAAGGAAAGAGGTGTGCAGAAGGTCGCCGACTTCATTTCAACGCATGCAAGTGTTGGCTTATAAAATATTCTCATTTGGAGAAGTCGCGCCTTACGCCTCATTCACAAAGCAAACGCAAACGTAAAGTAGCCGCAAAACCTACAAATGAGGTATTAAGCGAGACCAGTTACAATGCCTTGACGTAACCGTAAACTAAGTCCGTAAATTTACGAGTTCACAAGCTCCAAGCTTTTCGTTAAGTTTACGTCGGAATTCCACGGAACACCAATCAGTCAGCAGCGTGGAAGTTCGATTTCAGATTGTGTTGAGATAGTTTGTGGTTATGTCATTTTGTTATTATAATGTAGAAAACTAGTTTGCGAACAGTTTAGATGCGTGTAGTGAATTCAAAGTAAGAATTTGTCAATTTTTATTGTGACTTTAACTTGATATGGCGATATAACTAATTGTGTTCGACGAATTACTTGTGAATTTGGTACGAGAGAATCCTTGTTTCTTACGATGAAGGAAATGCGAAAACTACTACAACAGTTACTCGAATATTTATAAAGACAAATCGATAGAAAAGTCGAAGAAAAAGGTAGAAACTATGTTCGAAATATCTTTCCAACGTGCTAGAAACGAATCAAACAAGTTCCAGTACGTTGAATTCTGATTTGTTCAGGCGAAACGTACGTTCCAGCTTACGTTCGTCATCGTGAATGCTTGCTTTTACGTGTAAATTTTACGGCTAAGTTTACAGCATTACATTACGTTTAAGTTGTGATGTTAAGTTGTGATGTTAAGTTGTGATGTTAAGTTGTGATGTTAAGTTGTGATGTTAAGTTGCGATGTTAAGTTGCGATGTTAAGTTGCGATGTTAAGTTGCGATGTTAAGTTGCGATGTTAAGTTGCGATGTTAAGTTGCGATGTTAAGTTGCGATGTTAAGTTGTGATGTTAAGTTGTGATGTTAAGTTGTGATGTTAAGTTGTGATGTTAAGTTGTGATGTTAAGTTGCGATGTTAAGTTGTGATGTTAAGTTGTGATGTTAAGTTGTGATGTTAAGTTGTGATGTTTAGTTGTGATGTTTAGTTGTGATGTTTAGTTGTGATGTTTAGTTGTGATGTTTAGTTGTGATGTTTAGTTGTGATGTTTAGTTGTGATGTTTAGTTGTGATGTTTAGTTGTGATGTTTAGTTGTGATGTTTAGTTGTGATGTTTAGTTGTGATGTTTAGTTGTGATGTTTAGTTGTGATGTTAAGTTGTGATGTTAAGCATCGACCCGTCTGGCAATCTGACCCCCGGAGACAGCCAGGTCGGCCGCGGCAGTGACCTTCCGCGCGGCGGGAGGGCTGGGCGCTCTAGGTTGTAGGGACCAGCTGGAATGTGTGGCTCCGCCGCCGCGGGGCGAGAAGATACAAAGCGCCAAGTGCGAGGAGAGGCAGCACGCCGGCGCGGCGTGGCGTCAGGCGACGTCTGCGGAGAACTCGGCAGCCCCGTTACCCGCTGGCCGACATTGACGGACGCCCGACGCGACGCCAGGCGGCATGCAAACATTATCGTGCCACTTCGGCGGTTTCATTCAGCTGCGGAAGACGCTACATTGGCTGTAGAATGGGCCCCACCCCGCCCCCCTCGGAAGAAGCCACCGCAGCCACCGCGCCTACTGGCGCGTCCCAGCTCGCCGCTGGTGTTGCGAACGCGACCTAATTAATGGGCCGGCGGAGCTCCCGTGACACGAAGCCGCAGATATGCAGATCTTTACCCCTCCTACAGTCGCTTCTCTTGAGGTGCATTCCTAAAACTCGTTCTCACCTTGCATTTCCTGATCTTGCCCCCTTGACTTTGACCTTGACTTTACCCTCACCTTTCGTCTCGCCCTCGCTTTAGCTTTCACCATCACCTTGCCTTCACCTCTACCCCTGGCTTTGTCCTCTTTCTGGAGATGATACAAGTCTTCGCTTTTGCGCTAGTCTTCTGGTTCGTTCTCAACTACCCCTTTCAATTCCCCACGCTCTCAATACTTTTTTTCTTCTCCAAAGTTGCCTCTGTTCCTTCGAACAGTATTCACTCTCTTGGATTTTCCATTTCCGAATTCAGGACTGTGTGTGTGACTGAATTTACTCTCGCTCTCAACTCCACCTTCTACATCGGCTTCGATCTTCCTGGTGTTCTCGCTCGCTTCCTTGTAATCAACGGTTGCAATCTCCCATGACTTTCACTTAAAAGCACTATCGTAGCGCGAGCATATAATCTCCCGTTGGATTCCCGGCCATTGAACTATCCGTCGCACACGATCCATTTACCCGACGAGATCATTCGTGCTTTGCTCGATCTCCCCTCTCGTCTCCGTTGCCTTGGCAGACACAATCGCCGTCTGTGACTTGCCTTCTCTCATCAGCTTTTGCACTTCTTGTTGCAAAGAGACAAGAAATGACGGCAGAATATTTTAGACTAGAACCCTTTCAACGAAGTTCTGACCTGGTATTCAAGCTTTAAAAAAACCTCGTCGGCACTTCACAGAAACGTGCGATGTGGAGAAGGTTTCATCGAATAAGAAGAGAGATCAGTATTTTTTATAAAAGGGGAGTCGTGTACCTCGTGCTCAACATCAGCATTCGTTTTAAATGCTTCTGGATTACTTAGCAAGTATGTGTTCGGCCAACTGGAAAAATAGATCATAATCAAATTAAGGAACACTTGTTTCTCAAAAGTATCATTAACGAGTCTAGAGAGAATGAAATTTGACGTGATGAAATTGCAGATTGAGGGACTTACTTAGTTTATACGGTACTCTGGTGCTTTAAATCTGCAAAGGCACTTAACCGCAGCGACTCAGATTGCACCTGTTTGTAGAAAAGTGCTATATTTCTGTGTATTATTAAATGCTTTTGCCCCTGGCCTATATCGGCAATTTGCTGTTGACGCCTATTCGAAAAAAACTTTTTGCGGAATTACTAAGACAAGAGACATATAAATCTAATACACATAAGGCTAATCATACCAAATATATTACACTTGTTGATCCCTTCATATACAGATGAAACCGAGCGTTCTCAACTGGCATGGAAATGGATTTCACATACACATATTTACGAACAAAAATGGGTTAATGTTTTGCTCTTTTGTAATTACAATAGACTTCAAAATTAATAGCAAAAATCACATTGAATTAAATGAAGAAACGGACACTAAAGAATCATTGTAAGCTTTGCTCGAGAGCATTTAAGGAACCTTCGTGAAAACATGACATAAATAGTTACGAAGTATCAGAAAATTATGGGTGCTACCCATAAAAAATATGCAGCAAATTAAAGGTACTACGTGACCTACTGTATCGCGCAAAGTTTTGCAAGCAAAGTGAACTGTTTTGCATTCTTATGTGACTTTTTTCTCACACCTTGACCTGAAGTAATAGGTAACTGTTAAAGGCTTTAAAGTGACTGGCGGCATCGTCTTAAGTAAACACATTATGCATATACCACCATTTCAAGCCTGCAGTGTATTCAGCAGACGTTCAAACATAATTTACTAACATAAAAAATTATCTCATAAAGTCTTGCGAGCGTGAATGATGTGTCTACTCTCACGCACCCTTCTCAATATTGTTATTAGATTCCATTCATTTAATCATATCACCTCTTTTTCTTTAAGATTCGCTATAATAATACTATTAACACGACCAACTTACGCTAAGGACAAATGTCTCCCAAATTTGGTAAAATATAATTGAGTTGTTCTGTCATCATTCAATGAGATGGAACGGTTAATCTGATGGACTACTTCAAGCGTTCTCAAAAGAAAGTGGGGTGTGTTTAAACCGTTGAAGCTATGGTCAGAAAAGGAGTTATAAAAGGACATTGTAATTGGATGAGACAGTGAGCACACTTTTATTTCTTGTATTCGGTTGTACTGTCTATTGGCGACGTAATAATGATCATTATTATGAATATTACCATTATTATTACTACTATCGTTATCAACGTCGTTGGTTAACCCGTTCTTAAATGCGAAGGGCGAGGTGGGCGTAATGTATTGGTCGGCTTAGTTCTGCGCTTCGGTAAATAGGAATGTAGGTTACACGAAATCACCCAGCGCAACCTAGGTTGTGAGGGAGAGGGTCTTCGTCTGGTCATCAGTGACGGCGGAGGCGGACGGCGCGGTGGGGTGGGGTGGGGTGGGGCGGGGCGGGGCGGGGCGGCACCGCGCCACTTCCTCGCCATCGGTGTCCGTGAGAGCTAATGACCCTTTCATTGTATCCCTCCGCAGGAGGCAACGACAAACACGAATAAAAAACAATCTCGAGCGGTCGCCGCCTCACGGCTGGTTGAGGCTGAATTCTTGCGCTAACCGCTCCCATAATCGTTTAGTTTCAGTGTTTATTTTTTTTTTTTTTTTTGTCGCGGTTTTTCGTATGTGGGCTGGGTTGATGGGATCCAACATTCACTCCCGAGAAGAAACATGATGTAGGGAACGATTGCGATAATTGAACTGACAATGTTCTAGATTGCAAGAACAACTTTAGGACGTTGCAAGAACTTTACTGTTTTGCAAACCATCCGATGAAATATTGTACATGTAGGTATTTATATCGTTACCTAGATACGAGAAACAAAATATTCGTTATACTCTGCTTCCCGTCTATATTTCTTCCTAATTCGTCATCCTAATTCGCTCTTAAATGCGGTTTCCTTCTCTCCCTTTAGAAACATAATTGCTGTTATTGTTTCCATTCTCTGAGGAGAAACAGCTTGTCACATCACACGGAGGGGGGCGGTTGACTTTCTTTGAAAGCTTCACAAGCTCGTTTAGCTTTCATGTGGGTTAACGTAACGTTAGAAAATGGGAGACAATTGCACGACCTATTTGGAGCTGCTCTGCTTTGTTTAAAGCAGAGCCTCGTGCCCTTCCATCTGGAACATTTTATACGTACGTACGCAATATATTGATGTTTCCAGTTCATTCACCGCAGCTACACAAATGTTGCTAAATTGCAAATAAAAAAATGAAAATATTAAATTATTTATTTATTATTTGTAATAATTATTAGAATAACTTGTATTATTATATTAGTTAGGAATTATTTATTTATTGATATTAAAGTTATTGCAAGTATGAAATACTTTTTAAATATCGCAATCATAGTTCAATATTCTTTGAATTCTTTTTTTTTTTTACATTCAACAATTCCTTTTCTATTCTATTTACGGCAGTCAATTCATTTCCGTTTCAACACCTTGTTTCTTTTCTGTTCGTCATACACCACTGCGGAACAGGAACTTGGCTTCGCAAAGACAGTGTTCCAGCGGACAGGCCGCTAGCCGCTACAGGCGTCAGCCATCACAAAGCCCCTCACGACCCACAAAGCCGAAGCTGCGAGTGCGAGGTAATAATACGTCCGTTCTGAATGTGCTTATGATTCACGGGCCGACGCTTTTCAGCAGGCGCTGGCGGAGTTCTGAGGCGGCCTTTTATGTGCGTTGCAAGAGGATGCTGGCGTCCTATTCGGGTCGCGCGGCGCGGCGCGGCGCGGCGCCGCGCGGGGCCAGCCGGCGTTATTCGGGCCGCCCCGGAGCGGCATTGTGTGCGGCACCTACGAGTCCTCGCGGCTCTGAAGAGCGCACCGCGAGCATGTACGCACGCACGGGGCGAAGGAAGACGCGAGGCGGTGGGCGCTCGATGACCCATTGACATCGCAGGGGACGGGAGAGGAAACGAAGGAGATAACGAATGGGACAGAGAGAGAGAACAACAGAGAGAGAGAGGACAGGAAAGAGAAAACGATAACGAGGAGAGCGCGACAGAGAGCGCGACAGAGAGCGCGACAGAGAGCGCGACAGAGAGCGCGACAGAGAGCGCGACAGAGAGAACGACAGAGAGCGCGACAGAGAGACCTGTGCACTCAACCTGAGCAGAGCATGTGTCTGACGTGTGTTGCATATAGATAGTTCCTGTTGAATGAGTACCCAGAATCTTTGTGTCTAGTGTTAAACATCTGAAGTGCGTTCATTTTTCAATAATATAATAAAACATTTTTGATTTTTTTTGTGAATGAGAAATTCCCCGCAATCATAATATTGATAACATAAATAATACTCGTAGAATAATGCGTTGCAAGAGGACGATGCCGTGTCTTTAACGGGTCGCGCCTCACCGGGCGGTGTTATCCGGGTCGCGTCAGAACAGCCGAGTCTGTTGTACCTACGAATTCTGACGGCTCTGAAGAGCGCAGGGCCCGCCCGTCCACCCTCCCGCGGGCGGGTTCGCGCGAGGCGCCGACCCGATGACCCATTGACTCCGCAGGACACTTGCACAGTGGGGGAGAGCCCTGATCTCGCGCACTCGACTTGAGTATGGTGTATTCCAATGCTTCATGCCACATCGATGGCAAAACATCCAGGTTACCAGACATCGGCACCAGGCGAATGCCGGAGCAGTACCCTAATAAACGGGCCACGGACCGCGCGCGATCTGTCCTTCTTCTTCCTTGTCCTATCCTCTCCCCTCTCACACACACACTTACACTAACATGCACTACACTACCACATATTCCGGGAGACCGGTCGGGAGCTTAGAGCTTGTCCCGGCTGGGCGGTGCCCCGCTGGTGGGAGAGTCCTGGTTAGGGGGAAACCCCACTAGCCGACGGTAGGTCGGCGCCGGATCTCGGCATCCAGCGGGGGAAGATCACCGCTATCTCCCGAGAGAAAACATGCACTACACTAACGGGACTAATAACCAAAGCAGTTTACGCACCCGGAAACACGAAAAAATCAATCAGTCAAAAAACCAAACATCGATATTCAAAATTGAAACGTATGTGATAATAATAATAATAATAATAATAATAATAATAATAATAATAATAATAATAATAATAATAATAGGGAGTTTTGCACCTTCGAACGTTGAAGCAATCAATAGTACTATCAATCTTGTGCGCATGCGCAGTTCAAGTTTCGCATAAGGTTTGTGCGTCTGCGCATGTGCAGAAGATCGAAATTCCATTCATTTATTGGCCGCGAAGGCGTGCAAAATGTCCGCATCACTCCGACCAGAAATTATCGATGCTTTTAAATATCGATGGTTAAAAAATAATAACAAAGGGCAAAACTGAGCCTGAGCGCCTGCGCGCCTAAGGTCATCTCAAAGGGTGAGTAAAAGAAGAAGAAGAAGAAGAAGAGAAAGAGAATAAGGGGCAGGCCCTAGGCGCAAGGCGCTTGCGTTGACGGTCTCTCCATGAGCAAAATACGAAGAAAGAGAAGAAACACCAGAGCATCGGGTCATCCCAGGCGAGAGATAGTTTACTCAATGAAGATACTACAAACAGCGTACATTTATGTTCGAACATGAAAACTAACAGTTACCAGAAGTTATTATTTCTACTTTAACTTTCACAATATTGCGATTACAGGCGTTTTTTCTTCGCATCGACATCAATGTCGCTTTCCTACCTGGCGTGTAAAGTTGAACAACTGACAAGGGATTCGCATGACAGAGCTGTAAAGGTTCGTACGTGACGTAGTACATTCATTAAAGAAACTGAAGTATTATTATTACATGTCTATCAATAATCATTCAATAATCATTGATAGACATTCATTGAAGAAAAAAGAAAACACAAATATTTCAGATATTCAATGCCAGTGTCTGTAAACCGGCACATCCCTATTGAATATGCCCTCAATAAGATATGATTCAATAACGTATTAGCACCTCAATGTTTCATTGTAGCGTTTAAGATATCGAAATGTGTTTTTTGGCATTCAATAGATAAAATATGGGCGCACACGATAGTATGTTTCAATACTCTTGCTGGCGGGGAATTTTTGGGAATTTCGTTTTCCAAATGGCACCATTGAAATTACGGGCTGGCTGTGACACTGTCGCCATTCCATGGTGCCCGAAGAATGAGCGCCTAATGTTCCTGTTCAATTACAGTATATCGTTGAATTCATTGACAGAACTTAACCTTCCTCAAAATTATTAGGATATACAATTATTGTTAGGACGATCTAATCAACCATTGCATTTGAAATGAAGCAGTTTAAATTGAAATTCGGGAGTGCCCGCAATAGGTAGACTCACGCCAGTTGCCCGCAATGTATCTCTGAGATATAGCTGCAACGTTTTTATGAATGTGAATGATCAATTTACTGAAATACGTATTTTATTCTGTTTGTGCAAGTCCCCTAATGCAATTGTTAATGAATCTTACACTAAAGAATTGTTGTCTGAATACTTATGGTGAGAAAGGAAAGAATTGACAAAATACACGCAAAAATCATTAAACACCTCATTATCCTATTAAATAATATTAAATACAATTTTCACAAATTATTTTTACATGTTCTAAACAAATATATATTTTAATTTTTCACAAAAATATTTAGAAGGTCTTTGTCTTGTTTCCATTTTGCAAAGTTCGATTTTTTTCATTTCCCTACAAACGTCTCCTACACATCATTGTCTTTGGTAAGAAATTCTGACAGTCAGTTGTAGATAAGGCAAATGATTGCGTTTTGTGAATGGGCACTAGTCGTAGTCACGACTGAAAATAATGCCATGACACGTACCCCTCAGGCCAGGAGCTTACAATGCACTGGCGCCATTGCACCCAACGTAGTATATGACATATCGCGTAGTACGGCGATCAAATTTCAACATGCTCACGGGAAATGATTCGGCGAAAGGATAAAAAGGCCTAGCGATATCACAAAAGTACAATGAATGAATACATGAAATTTCAAACGATTTAAGTATTGCAATAATTCAGGAACATAAAATTGCCGTGGCTTGGATCTCACAGATCTATTGCGAGCACTCCGCGGTTAAATCACGTTATTATGAAAATCTTCAATTTAATCCTTCAATCTGGTTGTTATTTCATTCCAGTTTTTTTATTTCTCTTATATCAACTTCTGACAGTACTCTTCATCGCTTTTAAGCATCTCATTAGGAAAATTCCCTTTTCGTACGTCTGACACACTTATTTTAATTAAATTCTATCAAGGGTACGTGCACTACATTTCAAAAGTAATAATCGGTTTACGAACACTTTTTTACGTTGGAGTGTTAGAAACGCATAACTGGAAGAGGTAATATATTTTTATTGCTTGTGAACGAAGTTTTCGACACGAGTGATGCGGCAAATTACAGATAATTTTCTTCTGAAGACAAATGCGCGTTGCTTTCCCTGGTTTTCGAGCTCACTCGACATGTGACCTGTTTCGATACGCATCTCAAGAAATGTGTACGAGGCGTCAGCGACCACAGGGAAAAGTGCCGTAGGGCGCCATTTCCCACTGATTTATTGTTGTGGAGGTGTGAGAAGTGTCTCTTGCCAGTAGCGTTTTCCAGCGGCGTCTCCTTAACGGAAACAAAGTGGTTGACATGAATGCTCGCACTACTAACATATATATTATGACTTAGGTTGGTCCCAAAAGAATGAAAAAAATACAGGCAATAAGATATGTTTTGTTCGTTACTTTTGTTGTACAATCTTATTTGATGGTTATAAGTATTTTTTTTACTCATTTTACCACTCTGATTGATTGATTTTTTCGTGTTTCCGGACGCGTCAATTGCTTCGGTCATTAGTCCTGTTAGTGTAGTGCATGTTTTTTTCTTGGGAGATGGCGGCGATCTTCCCCCGCCGCATGGCGAGATCCGGCGACGACCTACCGTCGGCTCGTGGGGTTTCCCCCTAACCAGGACTCTCCCACCAGCGGGGCACCGCCCCAGTCGGGACAAGCTCTAAGCTCCCGACCTGTCTCCCGGAATATGTGGTAGTGTAGTGCATGTTAGTGTAAGTGTGTGTGTGTAGGGGGAGAGGATAGGACAAGGAATGGGAAGGACAGATCGCGCGCGGTCCGTGGCCCGTTTGGTAGGGTACTGCTCCGGCATTCACCTGGTGTTGATCGGAGACCACTCTCTGCTACTAACGAGTTTCGTTATTGATTTTTCAGGATAGTTTACACGAAAACATTTAGAATCGAATGTGGCAACCGTAAATAAAAATAGGTATAATTTCATTGAAAACTATTGCTATGTAAATTTAGTTTCCTTTGTATTTCTTTAGTATTTTGCTTATTGTTCTAGAACTCATAACGAAATTTCTTTTAGAAACAATTTTAGTCTTGTTTTACATTAGGTTTTCAAAGGGTTTACAAAAACCATCAAATGAGTCCGTTTATGTATTAGATCGATTTATTAATAAGAAAAATGTAATAAACATTTGAAAACTAAATACAGGTACAGACTATGTTCCGTTCAACCTGCCAATACACCGGAGTGGTGGCCCAGATGCGCTAACGATTGCGGCTGAAAGCAACATCTTAAGCAAACCTGTCCGTGAATAAAGGAGGTGGCAGGGGAGGAGATGAAAGGCTTCTGGGCGCACGCGAGCGCCGGTGAATAGGTAACGGAATGCAGACGTCCTTTCCGCGTTGCGCTTCGTCATCGGAAATTCGAAGGTTTCGTCATAGAAGCCCGGTCTGACCACTTGACACGTGGGTGGTACGTCCCCATGAAAAATCTTGGGGACGTACCATGGAAACTTCTCTCTCCATCATCGACATTTTCTCCTTCTCGACCATTGTCATCTTCATTTCTTTCTCTGTCTTCTTGTCTTTTTCTTCTTTTGGCTTTTTTCTTATTCATATTTCTGTCTCTTCTTTTTTCTTTCCCTTCTTCTTTCCTCTCCTTTCTCTTTCATCTTTATTTATCTTCTTATAGATAATTTTCAAAAAATCTCAAAAACAGCTCAAATTTTAAAAAAAAATTCTCGTCGTGTATACGGTGAAAAAATTGGTTCTGATCTTTTGTTAACTTTTTTTATTGCAAAAATTAGATCTTTAAAAATATATAATTTTTTTAAACAATGAGTAGATTTTGCATAACTTCTGCCTGAAGTTAATGTAAATAAAAATATTTTCTCGAAAACTGTTCCCAATTTGTCTACAACATTTTCCACGGAGCAAAATACGCTTAAAGCATGGCGCAGATCTCATTTTCATTGAACACTGGATTCTCGAAAATTACAAAAGTTATATACAATGAGAGAAAGAATGTGCTTTTGGAGTACCACTAGTTCGTTCTCTTTTGCATTTTATTCGTCTTAGTTTTCTTATTTTTTTCTTCTCCTCATTCTCCTTCTTCTTCTTCTTCTTCTTCTTCTTCTTCTTCTTCTTCTTCTTCTTCTTCTTCTTCTGTAAGTGTATGAGTGATATTCAAATCTCTTTAGTTCATGGCCTTGAGTATTAGTTTTCAACTTTATTAAGAGCACAGTCAAATGGTGCTCAAAAAGGCTAAATAACGGAAAGATCAGGTGTAGTTTTGATATTTGATTTCTATAATATGTTTTTCATTTCGCTGCACATGAAATTATGGTTTGTCAACAATAATTTTGTTTGTGAAAAGGTTTTTTTTTTTTAAGGAAAATAAGAGTTTTTCTGGCGAAAAGTTGCCGTTTTCCGGCGCACGATTATATATCTTTCTCTTCTTACGAAGTTCCTTCGTAAGGCGATTAAAAAATAAAAAAATACTTTTTTTAGTTTTTTTAAATGACTCAAAATCCACCTTTTTTCGTAAATAATTGCATTTTATGAAACACATAATGATAAAAATACCTACATTAAATACCAATAACCCCTCTTGTGGAATATGAGACCCCCAAAACGAGATTGTCGAAAATCGCCATTTTGGGGGCAACATTACTATACTTTATCTACTAAGAAAGTAGTATGCGATAATGTAATGAACTGTCTAATACAATGTTTGCAGAAGAAAACAAATTGTTGCTCAATAGGACGACACTTCTTAATTTCAATTATTTCTTGGCCGACTATATTTTCATGAGACGATGAAATCGTATAAGTGTCAATGTCACATTCAGGTGAGCAACCTGGAAACGAACGAATTAATCGGAGCCAATTAGAAACGAATGAACGAACAAGCCCATCATTGACGAGCGCATGGATAGAACTTTGTTACGTTGCCGCAGGCTGTAGCTGTACCTACGGACGCTTCTCAAGAGTTACTTCTCTGTATCTGCGGGGACATATAATTATAAAAGTGAGCGGCTCGGTTTATGAACCGCCCGCGTTGGTTGCCACCTCGTTACGTGTTGTACCGGAGCTGGGCCCCGCAAGTCAAGGGGCCCGACCGGGAGCGGTAGCTCAGTGCATCAACTGATGCCACTGCAGCGCCTCTGACCGGGAGGTCCTAGGTTCACACTCCCCACGGCGGCAGGATTATCGACACTAGCTTTTCAGCTAGGTCGAATTCAGTCGCTGTCTGGAGGAGATTTCTAGCAGCTGGCTGCTCTGATCGGTAGTTTTCCGTCGTTTCTCCGATCAACACCAGGCGAATGCCGGAGCAGTACCCTAACCAAACGGGCCACGGACCGCGCGCGTTCTGTCCTTCCTCTTCCTTGTCCTATCCTCCCCCTTACACAGACATACTTACACTAACATGCACTAAACTACCACATATTCCGGAAGATCGGTCGGGAGCTTAGAGCTTGTCCCGGCTGGGGCGGTTTCCCCGCTGGTGGGAGAGTCCTGGTTAGGGGGAAACCCCACTAGCCGACGGTAGGTCGGTGCCGGATCTCGCCATCCAGCGGGGGAAGATCACCGCCTCTCCCGAGAAAAAGAATGCACTACACTAACGGGACTAATGATCGAAGCAGTTGACGCGCTCAGAAACACGAAAAAATCAATCAATCAATCAATCAAGGGGCTCGATGATGGGACTGACGGAAATAAAAGAGTAAAAAAATTACCTAGCGCTTAGCGCTGGCACTGGTGACGTGTGAAGTGGGCTGTGTGAGGCGACGAATATTTTAAGTACAAAATTTCATGCGTCGTGAATGAGTACATGTTGTATCTTAATTTGATATTTGAAAATCGATTAGCATGGAGATAATTTTAGTTTTTAGTAATATTTATTTATTGTGTGTAACTAATTCACAATAGTGTAACTTTAAATTTTGAAACTATTTAAATCCTTTTCTAGATCTCTGAACTTCACTTGTCGCAAAACAACCACCCCCTTGAATGATTTCATTAAAAGTATGGAAATTACTGTAAGAATATTGATTCAGAATGTTTCGTTTATATTACATAAACTTAGTGTTTTTTTTCACATATGAATAAAATGTACACATTCACAGATTAATCTGTTTAACTAATGTAAGAACAGGTGCACGCAGGGTGAATTGAACCAAAATATTAATTCCACGCTTTTCGTTGTATATCTAGGACGGCAATATCTTATATTTTACATTCCGTTTCAATGTGTGCCGTTTTACTTTACGTTGTTTCTATGCCTTTTTCTACATTCGATAACCTGCCGCATGTCTCTATTTTTTTTATCTTTGAAATTACATTTTCCGATGAGAGCCAACACGTGACGCCTGCGATTAGTGGCAGTGCTTCGCAATCTAGAAACGTGGTTGTAAGCTCGACAAATCTCTCCACACTTGCGAAAATATAATACATCCTAAAATAACAGGCAAGATAAGAAATATGCTCTTGGGGATTTCAATTTCCAACACCAATCTGGGCCGATTGGACTGTCTGCACTTGCAGGAATTATCATTAACGGGGTGTTCTACGCAATTTGGAGGAAGTGATGTAGTTTGCCATTGTTTTCCTCGCCTACCAGACACCACGTGACCCTACGAGTCTTACGTCTATGTGCACACAATCTATTACTCAGCCCTACTCGACCTCCCAGCCTTTCCTGCCACCTCAACCGCGTAGACCACAACGTATTTCCGCAAGCTATAAATTTCTCCTTCCCAAGGACCGGAACGTGGACCAGTATGAAAAGGGAGTTCGCTACTCAAACACCATCCGAAGACTTTTTGACTGATTTCAAACAATTGAATTTGAAGAAACGTCTAAGACTGAAGAGGTGCAAATAATGTATTTAGCTGACCATGCGGCAACATTTCATGGGAAAATGAATTAGATACATTGAATATTTTAACCATGGCTTTGAAATGTGCGAATATTTTTAGCGTGGGGTGTGCGTTAGAACACGCGCTTGCAAGTCTGCTGCGGGGATGCATAGACCGAGAAGTTTCATATTTCTACCGAATCTCGACCTAGAGGGCGGTTCCTCTGATCGGACGTTTCTGTGGTTCTTCCAATCAGGATGACTGAACAACATACCCAAGACCATGTAATCTTTCCCATCCTTGGAGCCGAGCAAATGGGCTGTTCGCCTTTTTTCTAGAAGTGTTTTTTTGGGGGGAGGGTGTTTTCAACTGTTTAGGTCATTCAGATCTACGAGCGATGATTGAATGAGAGGTTTGTATTAGTTATGATGTGAATAATGATGGGGTATGGTGCAGTGAGAGATACGAAACTCGGAGAAAACCTGTCGAGATCTCGATTTTTTTTTCTATATTCGACCTTACACTAGACCAACACACTTGCAGGTTCTTCTGATCTGGAGTCAGCAGAACGCGAGGCCCTCCGCGACAACACATACAAAGTCAAGGGACAAACAACCATGCCCAAGGCGGGGCTCGAACCCACGACCCTTCGGACCGAAGCGCTGAGTCGGTTCTCGCTCTTAGACACCTCGGCCATCCAGGTAGGCTCTCGATTTGTCCTCTACAAATTCCACATGGATTTGCCGGAGATTGAACGGGGACCCTAGCGGTCAAGGCGGGTGCTCTAGCCCTTATACCACGAGCTCCCTCCCCCTCGCCCCTACTCCTCAAGAGCGTCTCCGACGGCACTGCGAGAACGCGGATGCCATGTCAGTGTTTAACGTACGAGTTGTGCCGTGTGAAAGTAAAAGGGAAAGAAACGTTCCCCCTGCGGCCGTGGTCTTCCGGTGGCACAGGCTGACAGGGATTCGAGGGCGGGCCGGAAGGGCAAGCCCTCTCGCCGGAAGGGAAGGGAGGTCAAGATGTCGGCATTGCGACCTTCGAGGCTCCTGACGAAGTGTTCGTCATTTTTCCTTGCTTTGAAAAATGAACCCGCCCCTTTCTTATCGAGCGGCACTTATCATAGCTACGTACGTACTTTACGAGTACGCCGTTCGTCGTCACTGGCTTCGCCTCAGGCAGCGATAAGATATTTGTCAACTGCCCTTGATGGTAACGCGGTCGCTCTATCGCGGCCTAACTACGGCTTGTCCTACGTCGCCGCGTCTTGCCCAATGCTCGCGTGGTGTACAATTTGAAGTCTTTGAACGAAAGCCCAATATTTAACGTGTTTGACGTCACATTACTTCTTGCGTAACGATTGATGTGTGATTAAGAATTCAAATGGTTCTACCAGGGCAGTATGTAAGACTAAGAGTTCAGCAGGCCAGGGTCGGCCTAACTCTTGCCAGGTCCCCGGAGCGGCAGTCTTCATGTTGAGGCCCTTACATTACAAGTCACTCCATTATTCAATCCTGGGTTTTGCTTTGGGACGGAAAAAATATAAATTTGGTTTTATACTTAGAAAGTGATGCCAAGCAATATACGTTAAGAAGAAATTTTGATGCTACCTAAACTTTTTCGTGAAAATTTTGTTTAGTACATAATTATGCTTAATAAGGCTTTCTAGTAAAAGGTAAATCACACAAAATAACTACTTAACTGTTTTACATTTTCTGTTTGTATTAGTATAGTCACAAAAAAAACAAGATCTAAACTAAAGAATTTTTTCGAGAACCATAGTTGGCCATAGCGCTAATGACAAACAAAATTATCAGATACAACAATTCTAAATAATTTTGACCGATTTATTGTAGGAAAAACATGTTATTCTGCCAGTAGAAGAGAATCACTCATTTATTATATTAAATATAGTAACATGATTTGCTTACCCCTAACATTTTGATGAAAAATAATACGGAAAACATTGATTTTTAAAAAATGTTCACTTACTTGTATGGAAGGAACGAAACAATATCTATTTTTTTGACTAAACATAATGTTCCATTTTCTACATTCTTGATATTTATAAATACTATGAATAAATAGAAATATTTAGAGAACAACATTAGTATTTTAAAGTAAAATATTTTAGAAGTAAATTAAAGTTCAGAATTATCAATGTCGAAATTAGTTGCATTTTTTACAGAGGAAGCGGCTTTCTACTTTCCATTTTTTTTAAATTAACATCATGGTAAATATTTCTTGTGATCAATGCAATTTCGGTAGCTCGTCTAATGTAATTTTGATCATTTTCATCTTCAGTACTATGTAACTTCAAGCACCTATTTACCGTTGGCTTTACGAGAAACTAGTGACGCTACAACAGCACTTTCTTGCATTACTTGTTACGTTTGCGTAATAATGCCTCTTGAACATTCATTTAAGACATTTTTGAAATAGAATATTACATCAAAATAATGTTAATGTCATATTCTTAAATTATTTAGGTCTATCCACTCAAGGAATTCAAATAAAATCTAGTGGTGCTATAATAGCACATCCTTAATCGCATTATTTGTAACTTTTGCAATTTTCAAGTTCAGAGACCAACGAAAATGAGACCTGTGCCATTTTTAAGTACACTTTGCTCTATCTGAGTAAAAATATTTAAACAAAAGATTGAAATTACAGCAGTGGCTCGTGATTATTAAGGAGTTAAATGAACTTAAACAAGTGTAATTGTAATAGTGAAAATTGCACTTTGTCATTATATTACCCTCTTAAGTCAAAATGATATGTGCATCCCCAAGAATTCAACACAGCGGATCCCAAAGACAATAGCTATCGGGTGAATTTGAACATTAATTGAAAAAAGGATTAGAAATGGTAACTAAAATAGTCTTTACTTTTTACTATACTTCTTACGTAGTATAGAAAAAATTATGGTTACGAAAAAATCGTTTTGTACATCTCTCATTCCGAAAACGGGGATAATTCTTGTACCCTTATTTAGTAAATTACTTCCTCTAGCATGTTATGTATTCAGAATCCATATATTGTCGGTCCTTGACAGAGAAATATTGGTTTACTTAAAAAAGTCTGTCTGTCCATTCATTTGTAAATAATACTGGCGCTTAAAGCAGTAGACAGGATTTTCAGCAAAAATGATTTTTCCCTTTTGTGGCAACTTGAATTGATAACGGATATTTTGTTTATTGGGGCACATTACATTAATCCCCAAAGATTATGAAAAATTTTATTTGTTCTCTCCTTTTCACTAGATTGAACAAAGTTCGCTGATAAAAACGGTGCAGGTCCGATTTTTGTTGCATTACTACTTCAAAAGTATATTTTTGGCATCATGCGACAACTACAGAAATGAAGATGGACATATTTCTTTTAAAATATGTTCTTCAAAATTAGATCTTGAAGTGAGGTCTTGTACACACTTTTTCAAAATATGAGTAGTTTTTCCGTTATTTTGTTTGAAAATGCAAACAATTTTAAAAACAGGTTTTTCTCAAAAACGTCGTCAAATTTTTTCTTTAAACTTTTTCCTTGTATAGAATGAAGAACGCTTAAAAATTGGCGCATGTCTTATTTACGTTCAACTACCTGAATTTTCGAAAATTGCAAAAGTTAAAAATAATGCTAGAAATAAGGTGTTGTAACACCACTAGTTTATAACTACACTTTTGAAGGTTAAATACATAGGCGAAACGATGGAAAATGATTAAGTTTGTTTTGAACCCTTGACCTAAACTGACGGTCCTTCTATACAAATATTTATCAATTTGAGGTTAAGATACAGACGTCAACTAGAATGTAGGTACACTTCCCTTCTTGGCAAACTCGGTGTTACCTGCACAACGAGGAAAGAGTTCTCTCTCGTAAATTCCTGTGCTGAGCGGTCTTGCAGGAAACTTTGAATCTCCTCGAAGCTAAACGATAAACGATGTGTGAATAACGGACTGTGAGGAACTTCTTTAGTCATCGTGGCCTGAATATATCTTGCATGTTTCCGCCTACAAATTTAACTTCTTTGGTATATTATTGACTGAGAAGCTTTGGGGGGGGGGGATCTCATTGAGAATATTACTTTTCTTCTTACTTGAATGATACTTTGAATATTTTGCACTGACAAAATACTGACATTTTATACTACAAAGATACTTTTTAAATAATATTTGATATTTATAAATAAAATTATTAAATACAAAGTTTGGATTTTTAAAAATAAATCAAGTAAAGAATAAGAATAAGGATACATGTGTGCACCAGTCCTTACTTATGGAAAACAAACTTAGTCATAATCGGAGACTAACAAAATCGTTCTAAGATCTGAAAGAGAAATGGAGCGCAAAATTCTACATATAACATTAAAAAATTTAATATTGAGTTAGGAAAAGAAAGAAAATAACAGGTGCAGTGAGCCAAACAAGCGTAACGAAATGGCGTGGGACCGGACATGTTATGAGATTGCACCAGGACAGATGGTCACTTGAAACAATAAGAGTATGTGTCCAAGAATAGGTAGGAGGAACAGAGGAAGGCCAAGGACAAGGTAGTGAGATGAAATAAAAAAGGCATCATGTAACATTTGAACACAGTTAGCTCAAAACTGAACCATTTAGAAAACGCTAAATCCGCAAGAAAAATGCATGACCGAAGAAGACAGAGGAATACAAGATGATTAAGAACACAAGACAAGAATGCAAGAAGAACGAATGAGAAAATTGTTGGATCACGCCGAACCACTTGGAGAAAGATTTGTGAATTGTGACTAAGAATTGTGTTGTGTGAATATTAATTCGCCAATCGAACCATCCCTTAGCAGGAAATGGTTATTCTTTTTCCTGTAACAGGAGACCTTTGCCCTTTATGGGATGTAATGGGCTAATAATAATAGTAAATAATAATAATAGTAAATAATAATAATAATGATGATGATGATGATGATGATGAAGAAGAAGAAGAAGAAGAAGGTGAAGAAGAAGAAGGAGAAGAAGAAGCCGGCCCCATGGCGCAGGCAGTGGCGGCAGTCGTAGTCTGCGCCGAGGAGGCTGCAGGTCCGAGAACTGATTAGTCATGGTTTATTTCTGATTGTCCCTTCACATCATCCTGTCACATAATTCATAATTCAAGACGTCAGAACCTTGTCGTGTGAAGGAATAAAGCCAAAAAAGCTGATCTCCATAATTACACACGTTAATCTCTCTCCAGGATAGAATATGACATGGTCTCGGAAGGGGGCGTGTAGCAAGATCAGAAATGGCCGATTAGGAAATAATAATAATAATAATAATAATAATAATAATAATAATAATAATAATAAATATTGTCGGGCATTGTAATACATACGGAGTGCTCCAAAACGAGTTGCCACACAAGCCAGACCTCCACACGTAAGTTCTACACCAGCGTACGATCATAAAACGTCTTATTCGAATTTATGATTTTAATTCATAACAACTGGTGTGAACATCTGTGATACAAAGGCTATTTATTGAGTCGGTGGCGATCTTACGCGCTGCGTTTAGATGATGGTGGGTCAAACCTTACCCAGAATATTTGTGTCCGATTTTAAATATTACCTTCATTAAAAATATAAGACTTTAGAATAAAACAATAAATCACCGTTGGTGAATGTTAAAATAAGCAAGAGAAGAATTTTTAAATTTCAATATGCCATTTATGTGTGTCTCCGAAATTAAGAACATTGAAAAATTTCACACATGTATTTCACACACACACACACACACACACACACACACACACACACACACACACACACACACACACACACACACACACAACACACACACACACACACACACACACACACACACACACACACACACACACACACACACACACACACACACACACACACACACACACACACACACACACACACACACACACACACACACACACACACACACACACACACACACACACACACACACACACACAATTTATATATATATATATATATATATATATATAGTATTTTTGATTTAAAAAATGGGGTTTATGTCATCTTATAAGTTGTTTGTGAAAATCTCAAAATCACGCAGTTTGAGAAAGTCGGTCAGTCCCCGTTCAAGTTAGAGCATAGAATAAACAAGTTGGGTGGTGTTTTTCAGCCCATATTTCTCCATTTGTTTCATACATAAGAGATTTTATTGAAGAAATCTTGTTTCTAGAGTGATTACTAATGTATCTCCATGAGTAATGAATTTGATATGTGAGAGCTGTGGATATAATGCATATTGGAATATTGTATAAAACATTAGAATATAACTTTATAAGTAAGATTTGTGTGCAGCGTATAGTTATCTTGCATAAAAACATAAGTCGTAATTCCCATATTTTTCGTTCCAGTTCTTCCTTCTTTTATATTCATATTGACCTACAGTGTCGTGTAATTTCGTTCATAAGTAAATAAAACTTTTCGTATAGAACAAGAATTATCATGATCCACATATTCAACATTTTTTCGCCTATTTACTTGATCAAAGAATGATTGCTTCTGGCATTTGTTCGGTGATATTCATGACTGCACAAACATTTTAAATGGTGGACGGTCTGATATTAAGTTTGAAATTAGTTTCTAAATCGAAACTTATTTTTCAGGGCAACTTATTCAGTTATTTGCCAAATTTTTGAAATTAGTTTCGTCATCTAATCGTTTAAATAGAAGAACAATCACTCTCATTGACATTTTTCACGGATGTTTCTCTCTCCAAATCTGTCGATAATTACTTGGATAGTGGATATTTGAGATAGCGGTAAAGAAGAATTATGAGCCCCTCCTCCCTTCATCAGTTGCTTTCTTCACTTTACGACCCATGTGGTTGATAATTTATTATTATGTGGTCATAACCGGTGAAAGATAGAGTCAACACTACTCTAACACTGACAATACTCCTAGATTACGTTTCAGATCTTAAAAATACAAGCATTAATTTTAAGAAAAACATGACAAGATAGGCATCTAGTCAGCACTCTTGACTAATTTTACATTTTTTACTTAGTTTTACTTAGACACTCTTTTTACTTAGTTCTGCCGTAAAGGGAATATTATAAAAAATGACAATCCTGTCTTGTTAATGGTTAAGTTTGAAATCGGTTTGTTTTAAATTATAGCCCGCAAATGCCTGTAATTTTAAATACTGAGATAAACGAATAAGTTTTTTTGACAATTAAGCTCTTGAATTGATTCCCAATAGTTTAATACTACGATGTTTTCAAGATATAATTAAATAAACTCGGCAATGTACAGTTGAAAGAAAATTATATCATTAGCAAATATACAAATTAAATGAATATTTTAATATTAATATTAAAAACAAAAATAATAGGTTTTCATTGTAATTTCTAATAAGTGAAGTAAACATCCTTTTTATGCCAGGCATGCTCATCATTGCAATATTACGTTATTTACAGGGGCGCCACCAGAATTTTTCGCTATGGGGCTAGCTGTTTGGTGACTGAATCTTTTGTTGTGAACTAAATGTCGTTTATGAAGAATTTTTAATTCATTTTATTTACTGAATTATAGTTTTTCATAACGTGTATTAATGAGATATGGAATGACTCTCTATACTACGTAAAATTTGCAGAAATTTGACATGTGAATACGTTTTATCAGCTTTTGGGGAGAGAGAAGCCCCATTTGTCCCCTCCCTTCCTAGATCCACTGAATATCTAACTTGTAAAATTTTAGTTATAAGGCAATATTATACGTTTGATGGGAAAACTAGTTTTACATTTTTTCTTTAGCTGTTTCCAGTGAAAGGTAAGTAGAACGGCTAACTTTCAACGGTTTCGTCATATTCATCAGAATAATCAATTCATTCGGGGATTCTTTCAACTTCGTCCCAAATCAGGTTTTGCTCAAGACTGTCGACGCCGGCCGAGAAAGCAATTGAGCGTTTTCGACGATCAAACGAGACGAAAACAAGAAATCATTGAAGAAGAAGCAGACAATACTATAATCTCTTCTGAAGCGGTTGTTCTTGATCGTATAACTAAACATTATCAATAAACACGTTTAAAGGACGCCGTGAAACACTGTCGTTTAACCACGTGAACGATGGTGATGAAACTGTCTCACATACGTCTATACTGTTGAACACCCCAAGTCTGTTGCAGGGACGACAGCATTTTCATTATCATTATCATTATCAAGACGAACTCCATTCTGCTCTGAAAAAGGTCCATAATAAACGTCGGTCTTTTGCTAAGGAGGCGGGGACTTCATGAACTCCGGCTGCAAAAACCTCCAACTACACTGATGCAATGAGTAAAAATACCAGATATAATAGTTAGCAAATATATTCTCTAAGTAATGCGGCTCGCTGATAATTGTAATACAATGCCGCACACTGGTCTGAGAACACACATGGTGGTCAAAAATTTCATTTTGAAAATGAACTATAACTCGAATTTGAATCGAAAAACAATCGAATGCGCGAATTTGTAATTCATGTTTTCTCTTTGCTTTCAAGAAACACTTAAATGCAAAGAATTTGTATTTCAGAGTCTTTTGTTTTTAAAGTTTTTTATTGTATTACATCAATAATTATTTACTTATTCAAATCATAAGTGGCAAAACTTCGTATCTAACTGTAGAAGTAGAGTTGTCTGTATTCTTCAAAATGAAAGAACGTACATTAAACTTTTTTATCTCTTCATTTTTTCTTAATTTTTATCGTAATAGTTCTGCATAATTTAAACCAGGTAAATGTGCGGCATACCGAAACCTTAACCTTCGCGAAGTGTTATTTCTCAACAACTAACCCTAATTACTGTAAAAAACGTGCATGGTATCATTCAAAGATATGAAGTTCAGGGATAAATTGCATTGAGAAGGAAATTTCTTACTTTCATATGGGAGGTGAATGACAGATTCGAAAATAAATTTGAATATTGGCAATATTTCAAATTTCAATAGTCTCCGCCTACAACAAATTTAACCAACTTTGAAACAGCTCTAGTAGATCATCCTTCTGACGTGTGTACGAAGTTGTAGCTCAAAAGCACCTTAAACGTGGATTTTACGACAGAAAATTCGAGATCGTATCGTATCGTTGAGGTGATTTCAATACTTTTTCTCTCTGGACTATAATATGGGGGGGGGGTACAGAGTAAAGAACTGAAGTCTTAAGAGAAGTAAATATTTAATGCAGAAATGTTATATTTTTGTATTTTAATATCCATTGAACCTAATGTAAATAAGGGTATTTTTCATTAATTTAACTATATCTTCGAAGGATTAAAAAATCTGTCTTACAAATGGAAACTCAAAATATTGTTTTGTAAGTAAAAATCAACATTATTTTGAATAATTAAATAGTGAAAATAACGGCAGAGGGAAGGAAATATAATAATTCTAATAAATGTTGAGGGATGCAAATTTTTATGGAAAAAGTTGCGTATAATTGTAGGAATATAAGCAAAAAATTGGAAACAGAGCTGAACATTTATTTAATTAAATTTAGTATAAAATTCATTTAAATAACGTTGTCCTTCTTTTTAAGTGCATACTCTCCTTGAAAAGTTTTACTTTACCTTAAAATAAACAAGACTTCTTTATTTTAAACAGTTTTTATTGTAATAAAAGAAATGAAAATTACATTTTCAAAAGATCAACATATTTGTATGACAAATTGAATTGGTAACATAATGTTTTGGTAAAATGTAACAAGTAACAGGTAGTAACCGAAATATTGTGACCAAAACATTGTGTTACGGAAAAATAATTTCCAATGCAATCTTCTCATATACATATGTTGAGTGTTTTGAAAATGTAATTTTCATTTATTTTATTACTGTCTCAAAAAAGGGATCTTCTAAATCTTGAATGTAAATGATTTTGTCCATGTATTAAGGGTTGCCGGGCCTTTGTGCTGTGTGAAGGGACTAGCAAATGACAGCGGGATTAATATGTGGGGGCGGTCTTCCCGAAGGCGAGCACTCACCGGAGTAGGCGATGGCGACGGTGGCGAAGGTGGCAGGGTCCGCTGCGACGGGCGCTGCTCGGCGGACTGCGGTCGAGTCCTCTACCTGCACCGCCCTCCACGCTTCGGGCGCCGCCCCCGCCCGCGCCCCCGCCCCCGCCCCCGCCACTGCCCTCGCCCGCATCGCCTCGACCTTGCCGGCCAACCCGCGCCTTCCTTCCTCTAGGACTGTGATAAACAATAGACAGGAATGTCTTGTTGCTTTGTTGATCATTCAGATGTTTGTGTCCTTTGCTAGGAATGTCTTACAGTACTCGAAATTCCTCTAGTCTTTCTTTCGTTACCGGTGATATCGGTTCGTATAATGATGATGCAATGGTATAGCAATATCGTAATAACGATAATAAAATTAGAGTTTAAGGTCATCGAACTAGAGGTGATGCAGAATGGCACAGACCTTCTCATACTAGTTTCCTAATGCGTTTTGTGTGGGCTTGCTTTTCGATTTTGTTCTCACCCTCTATCCTGTTTCTGCCTACCGGCGTCCAAAAAAAAATTTTTTTTTTTTGCATTTCCACAATTTGTGGTCTCCTAGTAGCAGAATAGAACTTGTGATGCTACAACAACACATATTTTGCGCATTATTTCTAACTTTTGTAGTTTTAGAAAATTCAGACAGTACAACGAAAATGATACCCGTGCAGTTTTTAAGCGTCTTTTGCTCTATCTGAGAAAAAAATCGAAAGGAAGCATTTTTGGATTTAAGCAAAAAAAAATTAAATTGTGTTTACTTCAAGCATAAAGTATGCAAAAACTTCTAGTGTTTTTCAAATAATTGTGTCGTAAATATAAAAAATATAAATTGCATTTATTTTAAACATAAATTACGCAACAATTACTCGATTTTGCAGAGAAAGGAACATGATCTTATCCGAAGATCATCTTCTTAGAACAGATTAGAATAAAGAAACGATGTGGCTTACTAAATTGCCCAATTTCCTTCAAACAAATACTTCACATTTCAAATATTTGGTACCCTGATACCTAAAAATCCAAGGAATAGTTTCTGAAGAGACACTTAGGTTCGTTAAAAACCGTTCATTCAGTGTACTGTTCATTTTAAAATGAATGTATATTAATGGAGGTGTAGTCAGTATCTTATAATTTAATACAAAGAACATTGTTTACTTTCCTTGATAGCAAAGAAGCAGAAGTTCATATATGAAATGTTTATATTTTGACACAAAATATTCAAAATTGGCTAAAGCCAATACGATTTAATCATTACATACGACTTCATACGACTTAATCCAATTCTCCGTATCTCCTTGTAAAATGTCCAATTAAGTTCGTCAGGATATTTTCTTACATAATTGTGAGTTACTGGATGATAACTCGGATAGTGAGAAAAATTGTATGATGATTACTGAAAGCAACACCTTCATCAATCATGAATTTTTAACTACAAACGACTAAAAAATGATGAACGAAAAATATAGCTTTATCATTCACTGTGAGCGTTCACTTACATTTCCCAACTATTTACCTTTTAGCGGTTTCTCTTTTGATAATAAATGCTGACAAAGGTATTATACGCGCACGTTTTCTTGAGACCTGGAATACCTTCTTCTTCTCCTTTACTTAACATTAAATGAATTCATAATAAATTATATCAAGCAACGATTTTGTCATAATCTGATATCCATAAATGCTTACTTGTGTGTCATTTCCATATATTTTGCATTGAAAAACGAGCTAAATAATTTATATCGTAGTCCACTGTCGACCAAAATATCACCCCTCCCCCACTCCTCTCGTATCTTGTGAAATGAGGGCTGAAGAAAACGTGCGCGGATAGTGTGAAAATGTAAGAAATAATGGGTGTGTCTTTCGCAACCAGAAACACCACACGAGCAATTTCAGTAATAAAATGATTCCAAAAAATGCATTTGTAATACAACCACTCCGTAAGCAGTACACTACGATGGTATACCACACTGTATTATTTAAAGGGTCATCAGCAAAAGGTATTGACAAAAACCTAATTTTACTGGAACCACAAAATACTTTAATTATCAAAATATTGATAATTCTGGACTTGTTTTGCATCCAAGTCGTTTCCTTTTGCCTCATTGTGAGTACAGCATCAACATATACGTTTGAAGAAGGCTATTACAGCATATTGGTTATTTTAGGAACAATCTAATGACAGAAGGTGCTATATGGGTCAGTTGGCACCTTTTGACGTCTGACAGACACAGTAAATAAATTAATATCTGTATTGGCTTATACAATGAATTTGGAAGTACTTGAATATATAATTACATCTATTGTTAACACTGTATATAAATCAAGCAATTCGCACTAACGTGTCAACATAATGGATGCCAATTCAAAGCAACTTAAGCACGAGGGACATACTTGTATCGTGCTCACTAGTTTGGTTTAATGCTCTCGGTGTGCAGGGGCGGATCCATCCGATTATTTTGGAGGGAGTCATCATAGTTAAGTAATAAAAAATCTGTTCTATTGTATATTGTTTTTGTGGCGTATATATGTTACTGTACAATACGATTGTTTAAATCATTACATAATACATTTCATTCCAGGTTCCATAAATAAATATTTAAATCAATTTTGTCAAATAAAAGAAGGTTACTAATGAAAACTCTAGGCCTTGGCACCCCCCCTTAAATCCGCCACTGATGTTCAGTACCCATGGCAGATACAACCTTTTGCTATTTGCCGTATTCGAAGGTGTTTTCGCTTGAGATGCGTCCCCCTTGTAATTTTTAAACTATTTTACAGCATCTTTGAACGTCGTACTCTTCACCCTTTGCCCATCATCAAAATTTACTTACTATTTTTTTACCTTTATTCAGGAGTTTTAAAATGTTCGTTATGGGTGGCGTGAGCGCCTTGTCCGCCATTTCTATGCAGATAGCACCTTCTAATGCCAACTTTCGAATATCGAAAGTAATGCTTTGTAGTAAGTGTATGCTCACAACAATCCAACAGCGATATAATTCCCTCGCATACAACCGTTCTACATTGAAATGTAACTTTCGGCGACGTCGGTTAGCACCATTTGCTGGTGACCCCTTCATTTATTCAATATTACTCTGATGAATATTCAATGGCTGCCTTGTTCTACCTTGTCAAAAGAAACACATTGTATAATAACATTTACGTCGTAGTAATCGTTCAATGTAATCATCCTGCAAATTATTGAGCGAGCGAATACACACAATTCACATTTTTGGTAATATTTACTCAAATTTAATAAAAGGGTTTGTGAGAAAAATTGTAGGGAACTTTTTAATTAATGCGATGGTTAACTTTTCGTTTTTATGCAATTTGTATTCTGTCTGTGATTAGAAAACACCTAAATTTTTCTGTATTTGTTTGTGTTTTCGGCCCTCATATATCTTGATTAAATCAGGCTTTCGGAATATCGATGGTGATTTTCGGGAGGAAATTTTGCATAGTTTTTTCAGAAAACATGGTTCAGACGTTTCCGAAAATTCGTCATTTTTAATTCCCATATACTAAAAAATTAATGGAGTTTTCAAAAACCATCATTAGAGGTACTTTGAAGTATATGTGTTAACAAACGTATACAACAATGAAATACATCTGTAATGTAAAATAATTTAAACAAGGGAGAGCTATTAAAAAATCTGATTTGTGTAATTTTGGAAAAATCAAACTAATGCAAAAAATGGGATTTATATCTTATACAGTACATTTAGCACTTTTCCTACAAAAGTTTGAAGGAAAAATTCGGAGCAATTTTTGAGAAAATATTGTGTTTAAAATTTTTTTAACGTTGCCTATATTTCGATCGAAATTAAATTAAAATTTTAAAAAATTAAAAAATTAATTGGAGACCAAATTTTATTTGAGAAAAAAAAATTAAAAAATTGAATTCAACTTTTAGAAAATCCAGAATTGGGAAAAATCAGACCTATTCCATCTTTATAACTCTATTTTCCAATATTCCTACCAGAAATTTAAAGAAAAAATTTAGAGCAATGTTTTGAAAAGTCCTAAGGGCTTTATAAAAAGTACTCCGAAAAATTAAAAAATGTTATTAAAAAATCGCAGAGCTTCGAGTAGGGTCAGATCGACCGGCGAGTATTTAGTTTGGAAATATTCCTACTCGTAGTTTAGGTGCTAGTGCTGTTCAATACATGTTTTTCTGCCGAAAAATCGCCGTTTTTTGCCGCAGCATTTTACAACTTTATACTACGTATATTACTCCGTATACGTACATATACGTATACGAGAAAGTTGAAAATCAATACTTCGAAATATATGGAACAAGTAATTGAAAATATTTGCTTAAAATTAGAGTGTACTATAGAGATATTAATGTAAAATAATAGTCTGTGATTTATAATTATGTGAACAAAAACATTAAATGATTCGGAAAATTCGCGGCAGGGCTCTAGTTTTACACCACCATACTAGTAATCTGTGACGAAATAATTATCTGCATCGTTAAAATATTAACACTAAGTTAATAGTAGAATCACATTTACGGGCTATTTGTATATCCCACCCATAGATAACAAAAATATGACGGAAACTAGAGCAGAAAAGGTTTTTCCAAGCAATTTGTGCAAAAAGGAAAAAAAAAAAAAAAAAAATCTAGGTATGAAAGGAAAAAGTAACATCCGATAAGTTTACATATATTTCTAGAAGAAGTTTTAGGATAAAAAGAAATAGAGCATAATGCGGTGATATATTGTACAATCATGTATGCCGCGTATCATAAAAAAGAGGAAAGAATCACAAATGAAAGTAAGGAAATTATCATGGCAACTTAATCGGAGATCTACGCTCTCCTTATACAACAAAATATTACTGTGCAAAGCAATAATCAAACCAACATGAACATACAGCATAGAACCGTGGGGTACAGCCAGCCAGTCAAATTTGGAGATCCTGAGAAGATTTGAAACAAAAACCTTGAGATATTTATGCAACTCTCCGTTGTTCGTAACCAACAATAATTTGTATAGAGACTTGAACATCTCAACTATGGCGAAGACTATCATCGAGAGAAGTAAGAGGAATCAGACGAGATTGATTAGAGGAATCAGACGAGACTACCACCCAAACCAACAATCAGTGAACATGTTGGACAACAGTGAAGATGTGTACAGACTAAAGCATGAACATAGTCTAGATTTACCCGTTAGATTCACGTAATAGTTACTTATGACTTGTATACCATTTACTAATTGTTTCAAATGAACATATTGTAAATTAGCAGTATTGAATTTAAAAAAAATGTATGCCGCGGGGGACACAATAACTATGATATTAGAAATATTTATCCATTGCTTGACGCAACGCTACCTACAGAGCTGTAAATGTAGACACCTTGAAGCAACGCCATCTATCTGTAGGAGGATTCCTTGAAACGTTTCCGGCAAAAAGTGAAAATGGGATCTTAATACTAGAGAAGTGAAGGATGTTACTACTTAACATATAACTTTGCAGGGCATTTACCCAGGGTTAGTGGCATGAAGCAAGAGGATTTTCCACCCTTTGAAAATTCCCACCTAACACACACTTGTCAGAGAATTTTGTGTACTTCAATTTTGTATTTGAGGTTTTATTTTGACGAAGCACGTAGTAGTTAATATAAAAGCGAAGAACAGAAAAAAAAATTGTTTTTATTTTTAATTTGTTTTCACGAGCCCACATTTCTCGAGATAGTAAATCACAAATTCCTAGTCAGCACCACCCAACAACCTATAGAACCGCTGAGAAATAACTTTCGGACTTTTTCCTCAACCGGTACCTACGTTTTGAATGATTTTTGTGACTTGTATTACCGGGCGCGTCAACTGTTAAAGAAAACATGGTCCTGATAAAGAAAAACTGGATTGATCCAGTTGTTTAACCAAGAAAAACAATCCTCTAACACGTAGCCAGAATCTATGTTTTGTAGATCTTTGTTATCGAGAAACCGAATGGGAGCAAAATGTCCGTCTGTCGGTCCGTCGGTCGGTCCGTCCGCCGGTCCGTCCGTCGGTCCGTCCGTCCGTCTGTCGGCGGTCCGTCTGTCGGCGGTACGTCTGTCGGCGGTCCGTCTGTCGGTCCCTGTCGGTCCGTCCGTCCGTCGGTCCGTCCGTCCGTCGGTCCGTCCGTCCGTCGGTCCGTCTGTCGGTCCGTCCGTCCGTCGGTCCGTCTGTCGGTCCGTCCGTCCGTCCGTCGGTCCGCCGTCCGTCGGTCCGTCCGCGGTCCGTCGGCCCGTCCGTCCGTCGGTCCGTCCGTCCGTCGGTCCGTCCGTCGGCCCGTCCGTCGGTCCGTCCGTCGGTCCGTCCGTCGGTCCGTCCGTCGGCCCGTCCGTCGTCCGTCTGTTCAAATAGTTCACACGGATTCAAATAGTTTTCTAAATAGGCTAAGCAATTAAGAAAAAAAATCTTTAATTGATCTGATTGGGGTACGCCAAGATAGATCGCAAATTTCTCGTAACGCCTCGATGCAAACTTCATATTCGAATTCTTTTAGAGTAGATATTTGTCCCTACTCTTTTCTCTGAATTGTTACTCATAACCTCTTCTGATGGCAATAGAACTGGGAAATTTGGTAGTGCTTTGTGCAGGGTGACACAAAGTACACACCGTTTGGTTGTGAGATATACTATATAATTTACTTCAATTGAAAATTACTTATTCGAGTGAATGCTTAGCATAAAAACTTTGTTCGGGGTTACTTTCTTAGGAGAAGCACCGACCTCGACCAGGCATCGACCCGCTGTCCTGCTCCCAAACAGGTTTCGTTGACGTCCGTCGTAGTCGCTGTTGCATGCTGTTGATGAAGTGGACTCGGTATTCTCCCCTGTCGACCTCATTTTTTTCTCGTTTTTCCTGTTTATACTTTCTCGTATACGTACTATATACGGAGTAATGTACGTAGCGTACAGAAAGTTACATAATTCTGCGGAAAATCTATTTGGAGATTTCAACGGATATACACGTTTTGGTATCCCCTGATACTGAAGAAGTGTTTTTTTTTTTTTTTTTTTTTTTTCAAAACATCCGTTGGTCCTTCTACCGGTCTGTCTGTCTGTCTGTCCCTGCGTCTGTGAACACTACCAGCGCCTGAACGATGCGTAGGATTTGTTCAAAATTGAAGAAACCGCTATCCATCCGGCTCTAGTTGATGCTTTGAAATTTTGCAAAATATTCTTTAAAATTTGGGGCAACTTTACATGAAGCTCCCGGACATTTTCAAAATTTTCTGAAAAATAGCTCCAAATGTATTCTTTAAACATCTTATAAGAATAGCGTAAAATACACCGATGAAGGTGGCCTAGGTCCGATTATCTCTGTTAACTCTGAATTTTTGAAAATTTCAAAAGATTGATTGTTTTTCGAAGTCATCCTACCACTACAAAATTAAGGACAGGGTTGTGAATGATAATCAAATGAAATTTTTTGTACTTAAACAGTTATTTCAATAAGATCATGAACCTTTTTAAAATTTTTAGAAGTTTTCGAGCAATATTGCCTGCAATATGGCAATTTAAAAAAGTAAAAGAATCAAGATTTTCTCTAAAACTGGTCCAAATTTTCTGTTTAAACTTTTGATAGGGATAGACAATACTCAATACACTCTGTAAGATGGCACCAACGCCATGTTGCTCTATTCTTTTGTTTGTTTGTTTTTCTTCAAAAAGTACTAAAATTTACTGACTGACTTCTCTCACATCCTTAATATTTATATTAGCAGTAATTCGTTCACGTTATTATATTTATGACTACATGTGTTTTAAATAACGCCATATAATGTGTTTCTAAAAATCAATAGTTTTTGTTAAAATAAGCTAAAATTTCCGCATTTTGAATAACGCTCAAAATGCAATTTTCTCAAATGACACAAATTTGTTTTTTCAAACTTTTGCAACGAATAGTGTGATAAATTTGCAACAAATTTGCGCTGATAAAAACGAGTTAAAGTTAATTTTGATGTATCATTTTTTTTTCAAAATTTACTCGAATGGATTTCTTTAAAATATGTCTAATGCGTTAATATGCACATTGCAGCGATTTGTAGTATAGAGAATGCTATGAAATGCTGCGGAAAATGGCTTTCAAAATTTCAACGGAAACACACTCTTGGGGTCCCCTGATATCGAAAAAGTATTTTTATAATATATTTAATATTATTTTTATGATAATACAAAATTTATAATATATTTTCATTAATTTTGAAAATCACATTCCAAATTGACCTACCTTAGTACTTAAATTGATTGATTGTATAATTTCGGAAATAAACAACTAAATACAATGCAAGGAAATAATTTTTTCATTTTTAATACAGAGATCCATGCATAAAGAAATAATGTTTACATTGAAATCTCCCTTAAATATTTTTGGGTGTGAAACCGTTCAAAACATCCACCTGGGTGGAAGGTCGGATTGCCAGGATAAATTTAACTAGAGAACGACAAGAATGAGTGCGATAAAACATTTTTAATCAGATATCCTTCGTATGTATTTCGAAAGACCATCGATTTTCGCTTCATGACATTTTCCCATTAGGGAGATTGTGCACCCTCAAACGTTAAAGCACTGTTGATCTTCCGCGAATGCGCTGTTGAAGTTTCGCATTTTGTAGTGGCTCTGCGCATGCGCAGAAGATCGGTAGTGCTGTTCGCTATGGCGTACACAAGCTTCTTATTTTTGGATGGAGATCTTATTTAGAAATGTGAAGAAAAGCATTAGTCATCTCTGAGATGCCCTCCGACTGGAGCATGGAATGGACGCTGTCCTCTGAGAGATGCCCTCCTACCTGTAGAGCGAGCCACCTTCTCGAAAGCTGCGAGCTGACAGCCCTCGATGGCATGTTTTCTTACAGATACGTTCCGACATATAGGATTGGTTTGGTTTTTTCGTGTTTCTGGGCGCGTCAACTGCTTTGGTCATTAGTCCCGTGATTGTAGTGTATTTTTTTTCTCGGGAGATGGCGGTGATGTTCCCCCGCTGGATGACGAGATCCGGCGCCAACCTACCGTCGGCTACTGGGGTTTCCCCTAACCAGGACTCTCCCACCAGCGGGGCACCGCCCCAGCCGGAACAAGCTCTAAACTCCCGACCGGTCTCCCGGAATATGTGGTAGTGTAGTGCATGTTAGTGTAAATGTGTGTGTAAGGGGGAAGGGATAGGACAAGGAAGAGGAACGACAGATTGCGCGCGGTCCGTGGCTCGTTTGGTAGGGTACTGCTCCGGCATCCGCCTGGAGTTGATCGGAGAAACCACGGAAAACTACCGATCAGAGCAGCCGGCCGCTAGAATTCTCCTCTAGGCAGCGACTGAATTCGACCTGGCTGAAAAGCTAGTGTCGAAAATCCTGCCGCCGTTAGGACTCGAACCTAGGACCTCCCGGTCAGAGGTGCTGCAGTGACATCAGTTGTTGCACTGAGCTACCGCTCCCGGTGACATAAATGACGTTTATAGTACTACCAAACGTATACTAACTCAGAGGGCTCATGCTTCCCAATGCGCAGGTATATTCCTTCGAAATGTGTATTTTGCCGCTCGTTTTTTGTATCCTGTAAATTCTTATAAGTAACATGAAATAAAATCTGAAACGCTTTTGCCAAAAAAGGAACCGTTCTATTAATCGAGAGCAAATATTTCTTTGTAACAAATGTTGCAGAAAAAACTCATTACTATCTTTAGTCATAATGCTGGTAAGTAAGAATGGTAAAACAGAGAGAGTATCACTTTTTGAGCTGAAGAAAACGTGCACAAATTGTACTTCACCCTCAGACGTCCCCTACAACTCATTTAAATGTTAAATATTAGACATTAAACCTTGTATAAACAAAGAATTGCTGGTTCATAAAAAGGTAAATACTTTTGGAAATGATGCATGAAATGGAACGATGCCTTTTAGAGAAAGTAGGAAATACATGTCTAAATGAACACTTCGTAATGCAAATTGCTTTTAGGCGGGCATAGTTCGAGTCCCGGTAACCAAACATGGTGATGGATGCTTGACCACTTTTACCGGGTATTGCCGGCACTGACTGAATAAGAAAAAATATCATATGCGTGCTATCTTTATCATCGAAACCAAAACGAGGCTTAGTAAATATTTTTTTCTACTCCTATTGAATAATTCTGTCATTTGATGTCTCCAACTCGTTGCATAATGATACAGATTCTTGACCAATCACAGAGAAGCTTACAAGGCAAGTACTGAGACTTCATTAATCTTTGAGAATCGTTTTAGAAAACGTTTTGTTCGATTGTGTACATTAAAATTGCATTTAATGTTATATTATGTTTATCAGTTTTCATTTCTTTTATTATCAGTAATATGTAGGTAGAATATTATATAAAATAAATTGGAACGTAATTTCACTTTGTTCCTATTTGACTAGCGCAATGGTCATGGTAGAGGGAACATTCGACCGACGTTGAGATCAAAACGCAAGATATTGGTGTTATATGTTGCTGCCGTGCGTTTGTCCTTTAATATGAATAATTCTTTAGTATGAAATGTCTAGTGAATCAGAGGAGGAGTTGGCGCCTTCAGAAATAAGAGAAAAAGCGAAAATGATGACATAGGAATTATTGCCGCAACTTTTGTATTTCCTCGCAGGCGGACTGGTAAACCAAAGCCAACTACGGAAGTTAGGGTAGATGTCTGCTAGGTGGCCTTACCTGAATCCTGCAAGTCAGCTGCCACGAAACGATTCAATGTAAAAGTTTTACTTATAAAAGTTACTATAAGTTGTAGAAATAGTACCGTATGAAGCTCAATGTAATGGGTAATAATACACGCGTGTGAAGTTTACGATACTCGCTCTATCGTAATATCACACTCGTGTATTAATACCCATCATTACATCATTTTTTTAGTTTTATAATGTACTCTTAGCGACTTCCGACTATTTGAATGAAAAGAATAATCATCAGCTGTCTGCTGTCTTCCACTCATCTCAGTCAATTACTTTCGATATAAACATGTTCTTTTGAAATGTTAGTTAACCTTGCCTCTTAGGACCTCGAAATTCTTCCAGGTGATTGACGTTGCGTAGCACATTGAGGTCGCGGAGAAGTTCTCTGGCTCATCCGCGTGCACCTCGGATGCGGGAACGCACGCATCGCACCACATTCCTAGTTAACAAGCCGCCTCGAGTATTGTAATTGCCTCCTTTCCAGGCGAAGGCTTGCTCCACGCTTCGTTTCCACCTGACAATTCCTCATTCTAGTTGGATTTGCGCTTAATTATAATGAACGAATGAGTAGCGTTTATCATTTCTCGGTACTGTAATAATAATAATAATAATAATAATAATAATAATAATAATAATAATAATAATAATAATAAAATATGTTAATGAGGTATAGGGATAATCATCCACAACAATAAATTATCCCCATATCTCGTTAAGGATTACCCCAAGATTTCTGCTACCACCACGAAATTTACTAAAATATGTCTTTGACAATGGCGAATCTCAGTCCTTTGGACTTGCTCTCTCCATCCTAATATATCCTAGTATTTAATAATCGTCCTACTGATTTGAATACTACTATCATGCTCTATCGTGTTTAGTAGTACTACTGGTGAGGCGTGGTTACATCATTGCTTCATACATATACTTTTCTCGAATGGTACCATCTTACAATATTTATAGATGGATAAAAGATAATGACCCTGGAGTATATACACACACATATGCACAGGGTGTCCAGGGATGAAACGTCGAAAATAAGAAAATAAGCTTTTAAGACAGTTTTAATAATATTTTGTCTAATAAACTACCTGGATATTCCGAATGGCTGAGTCGCAATAAGTACTCAAAAATTGATTTGAAAAATGCTTTGTACGCAAAACTTTCCATTGCAGAAGCACTCCAGAAACATGTAAATTGTTTATTATTTATAAAAGAAATGAATATATTTGCTAAAAAAGAAAAATTAACCCAGAAATAAGAAAGCGCCCAATTTACACAATTCGACTGCTTTCGTATTTCTCGGGTGATGTTTTCTTTCGGAACAAGTATATTCATTTCTTTTATAAATAATAAACAATTTACATGTTTCTGGAGTGCTTTTGCAATGCAAATTTAGCATAGAAAGCATTTTTAAAATCAACGTTTGAGTACTTATTGCGTCCCAGCCATTCAGAATATCGAAGTAATTTGTCAGACAAAATATGCTTAAAATTGTGTTAAAAGCTTATTTTCAAATTTTTGACGTATCCTGCCCGGACAATCTGTTTATATGTATATGTATATGTATATGTGTATATATATAAAGACGGATTTTGATATATATATATATATATATATATATATATATATTATATATTATAAAGACGGATTTTTAGATTCGGATTTTGAGATGAATTTAAATTTATTTTCTTTCAGAGAGTTTCTCTTGTCTGAATCACACATCAAACAGATTATTGTTAAAGAGTAATTAGCAGGGCTCTGCCACTAGATAGGCCGGGGCCTGTTCTTATTTGAATTGTATTTGAATTTGAATTCCACCATCTTAGACCCGTGTTGGGCCAATAGCGTCGAAGGGCGCAAAGGTGCTGTGTGCGAAATCTACCGGCCGCACCCGGCAATTATTCACGTGCTTTGTGCGTAAACGTAACGGTGTTCTGTGAACGTTTTTGCGTTTGTGTGTTTCTGAGACAGTGCTCTGTGCTGTAAACTGGAAATGTCCCAATTTAGGCGTTGTTGGGTACCCAATTGCCGAAACAACAAAAACATAAGAAGGGGACGGCAATTCTTCAGGTTTCCAACAGATCCTGAAAGGTAAGCAATATGAAATGCTTAGCATGGTTCCATAAAAATTATTTCATGTACTATTTAGTGACATAGTAAATTAACAATGTCACTAAATAGTACATGAAATTAATTTAAATAATGTAATTATATGTCAGGTTATTGTAAACACTCAATTTTAAAATTAAATTATGAAAGCACTGGTTGCTTTTTAAAAAAAATTTTAAAAAAGGAATTGGGGCCCTTGGGAATTTCTACAAGGTTAGGTATATGCATGGAGCACTTCACGCCGGAAATGTTCACTGCAGCAGGCAGACTAGCACATAATGCAGAACCAGTAATTTTTGCTGATGTGCGTCCTGAGTTGCCGGAGGGAGCAATCAGGTCATTTATAGAAGGCTTACCACAAGAAAGGCGTACGTTTCTATTATTATTATTATTATTATTATTATTATTATTATTATTATTATTATTATTATTATTATTTTGGCAACTAGATGGTGTAATAAAAAACTTTTTTCTTTTTTAATTTAATTAAACATCCTTATTTCTTTTGCAGGATCTGTTCTGCATGTAGTGGACTACATTTCTCCGAGTTCTCGGTTGCTAAATGAAGAGAAAAAATCCTGTAACACGTGGTGTAGTCAGAATCTCGGTTTTGTGGGACCTTGATGCCGAAAAACCAATTGGAAGCAAAACGTCTGTAGTATGTGAACAAACCTAGCGCCTAAACCATGCGTAGAATTTTTTTCAAATTGATTGAAATTGACCCCTGTCAATATTCTCTAGTAGAAGCTTTGAAAATTTTAAAAACATTTCTTAGTTTTTGGGGGAACTTTATATGAAGCCGTCGGAAATGATTCAAAATTTTCTCAAAAAATTGCTCCAAATTTTTTGTTTTAATTTTTTTGTAAGAACAGAGTTAAATATACTTAGAAAGGTGGCAAAGGTCCGATTTTCAGGATTAACTCTGAATTTTCAGAAATTGTAAAAGTATGCGTTTTTATCGGCAACTTCTTACTATTGCAATATTGAAGATAGAGTCTTTTCCTTCGAATTAAATTTGTTGTGCATAAATAGTTCTTCATTTAAGGTCTGAAGATTTTATTGTAAATTTTAGTAGTTTTTGTGCAATTGTGGAAGAACTATTTGCAATTGTAAAAAATTACAAAAAGAAGATTTTCTCGAAAACGGCTCCAATGTTGTTGTTTTTTAATTTTTTGTACGGTTAGTGCTAAATGAACCCTATACGATGACAAATGCCATATTGCCGTATTTTTTATTTTATTGTATTTTATTTTTTCAAAAATTGCAGAAATGTAATTTCTGTGACTTGTCTTTCATGACGGTAATACTTTAGATGCGATTTCTGCACAGTATTATGTTTATGAGTACATGCGCTTTAAATAATGTCAAGTAAATTTTCTCGAAAACTCAACACTTTTTTGTTCAAATGAGCTCAAAATTACTCATTTTCAGAATAGCTCAAACGTCATTTTCTCAAAGGTGGCTTCAATTTCTTTCTTTCAACTATTTCAACGGATAGTGGTAATGGTATTGTTTCATATGATGTAATGTTCATTTTTGAGTATTCTTTTGGTTTCCTAAAAATTGCACAAATGTTTTTTTGTTATTTTTTTTCTTTCAATATCTCATGCCTGTAACATGCACATTTCAATGGATATATTATTGAATTTGTGGGTGGAAGTTCTTCATATTACTTCAAATGAAGTTTTTCGAAAACTCAAATAGATTCCGGAGAAAAAGAGCTTCAATTTCGCATTTACAGTAACGCTTAACGCCATTTTTTTAAATGGCTTCAAATTTTTCAATGAAATTGCTATTTAAGACAAGGTTTTAGCCTTCTTTAATACTATTAAAATCTACTATTTGGTAATCGAAGAGTTGAGAAAATAGCAAAAACATGTATTTTGGGCGGCGATAGCTGCCAACTGGCAAGAGGATGAGGAAAGACCATAGAGCCGGTCTACACCAAAGGAAATTAGAAAACTTAACTTCGAGAAAGTCTGTGCTATTCTGTAGCACTTCCAGTTACTGTAAGTAATTTAGTAAATCCAAACTGCAGGACCACTTGCTTGTAGACATATACCAAATTGAAGTTTTTTGGGATTCAATTTAATAAATAAAAAATTGTATTTTTGAAGGATAACCATGTGGTGTTTCTGTAGCAGTAAATTTTTATCTCAGGTTTTTTTGGCCCACTATCTGTCTTGTGGACTATGTATAAGTCTTTGTGTAACAGTTTGGAATTTTTACCAGGAAGAATTAGCTATTTTCTATACATATTTCTGATGGTTCTTGAGATGTCTGTTGGGTACAATCTGATTATGATAAGTGCTTTTATTTAGTTATATTGTTTTGCAGAAATTGTGTGCGTTATCTGTCACATAACATGATTGGGAAAGACATGAAAATATTGTTTTAGTACTTGAAAAACTGTCCAATACCTGTATTAAATGTTGAGTAATTCTGGATATATTGTCAGCCTTTGGATTTTCAGCCACGATCCATTGAGCAACTAGCCATGCTTTTGGACAAATATGGATATCGAAATATTAGTGAAACCTACTAAGTCCAAAAACTCTGCTTTGAGATAAATGAAGTTAAAGTAGAATCACGTAATTTGTTTCCTTAGTTCATCACTTGTACTAGGTAGGAGGTAAAACAGGTATCTTGTTTTTGAAGAAAGCAAGCAAAAAAAAGATGATTTTGTGGACTGTTTGTGCAGATGCAAGTTTCTTGTTTATTTATAAAACTTATCAATAATATTCATTTGTATTGTACCTTAGTAGTAATTTTGATAATAGGCTGAAATTTGACAGGTGTTGATAGCTGGAATGTCATTTTAATAATGATGCAATATTAAAGAAGTAATGGGCACTAGTTATATTTGGACAATTGTCTAAAGTCATGGTTTCAATATTTAGTAAATAATCTTTGTACATAATTTAGAAATAAATATTGTATTTATGAAATAACTTTTTATTTTGCACTCCCTGGACAACAACCCCATTCAGTGACTAAGAATTCAAAATCCTAATATTTTAGTCTTCTAAATTGCCTAGCGTATTTATTTTACATAAAAATAATGTATTAATTTGATGCCATTTTGAAAACAACTTCATTTTAAATTTCCCGGTCGTCACTACGCGCCACCTCCATTGGTATAACGCCCTTCGACGCTATTGGCTCAAACTGGGTCTAAGATGGCTACTTCCCCCTCCATGAACATTATAAATTAGAATAAGAGCGTTGGGATTAACGTTGAGTGCCGTCTCTATTAGTAATTAGTTAATATGTTAGACTTGATGGTCTTATTACAATCAACAGAAGGTAATCTAGAATGGAATATAAAAGGAAATAAACTATTTATGTATTTGGTCATCAATGTGTATGAGCAGTGAAAATTCTACTATTGCTAGGGCTGATACGTAGAATTTTATTGCGCTGTACTCTGAATTTGTAAGGGCGGTGAAGTGCCTTCCAAAACAACACTGCCGTTGGAATCCGATGGTCTGGGTCTCTTTCTCTGTCTGTCTGTCCCTCTCTCTCTTTTTTTGAGTGTATTTACAGTCCTTGGTCGTCTGAAGAACACTCCGCCCACACATTTCTGCGTTCAAAAACAGCCCCCATGCACTTACCTGGAGCGAACGACGGGTTTCGGCGTCGCTGCTGCAAGTGGTGACGTGGGCGGTTGCCAGGGGGTTTCTCCGGTGCGCTGCTCCTCACTGGCTTATTTACAGCGCGTGGCGCGCCGACGCCCCCACCGTCCGATGAGGGGGCGTGGCGGTTTTTGCGGGCCCGCCTTGCACTAAACGCACGTTGACCCTGCGCGCTCCGGATGTTCGCCCCACCCCAACCCGGCATCAACCCCGCCCCCACCCCCCAGTGGAATCCACCACGGTCGTCTCGCACGGTTGCCGCCCCACGACCCCCGGCGCCATTGCCCGCCCCCTCCGCGGCTCCTGGCCGTCGCCCGTCTCTGACGGCTTTCCCAGAGAAAGCGGGCCGTTGCTACACGTGTTTGCGGCGCGCGGCCTTCCGAACGGGTAGCAGCTGCGTCGGCGGCGGCGGCGGCGGGAGACACAACAGCTACGCACGACTAAGTAGGGCGCGCTCACTCCCACCCTCTGCGCTAGCCCCTGCCTCCGCACCTGCCGCGTATCCGTGGATGGAACTCTGGGGAGGGTTCGTCATTCAGAAAACACTGTCATGTTAGCCCACGCGCCCTTGTGCTTTGCAATATTTAGCAAACGTGTGGGAACTAAAGTACTGAATGGACTACGTAACACGTGTGTACATTTAATGTCACGTCCTTGAGAGTGTTATTTACATCTGTATTCACCCTAGTGATCACCTCTATTGTTTTCATTCAGGGAAAGATATACGCACAATAGAAACGAAAGGACTTTTTTTTTAATTATGCTTTATTTAATAAGTCGCATGAATGACCAGGTCATTAGCGAACACACTCAGAATACAGTATTTACAAGTACAACAGAATATACTACAAAATTTGAAATTAAAGCACAAAAACATAATTTGTATAACATTACATGTCGACAATTAACAATCACATTCAACTGCAACAGAATATAAACAAAGAAACAATAATTAGAATACATATTGGGCATTATTAATACATTATTTGACATAACATTGTGACAATTTTCGTGTTTAACAGATTTTTCGTTCCTTACAGCTTATTGATAAGGTTAATTTCCTTTAAAAGTTTAAATACATTTTCAATGTGGTGTTGTTGTGGTGGACGTCTGACAGAGCGAGAGGTATTGCATATTTTTTGCGGATATCGTTGTAAATGGAATAGAACAGTAATATTTGTGGTAAAGAGAGGGCAGATTGACATAGATCACATATTTTGCATTTCTTTTGTTAGTAAATGCTGATGAGTAAGTTTATAATGGCGAATTCTTAAACGGGTAAGTATAGTTTGATATTTTCTCTTGTGAAGGTAAGGAAGGTGGTCATCGAAGATACTTTTCCTTATCTAATGTAATTGGTTTGGTGATTTGGTCCATTCAGTATTCCAAAGATCCTTGTTTCTTTGATGAAGCCCTTTTTTGATGTCATTGTGGGAAACTGGATGTTCTTCAATAGGTGAATTAATAGCCTTTTGCTGCTTCATCAGCTAACATATTACCGGTGTGATGGGATCTATGTAAGAATTATTTCATTGTTGATGTGTAATAAATTATAATATAAGTTAGCTATGTCATTTACTATAGGTTCCTGGTTTTCAGAAAACTTAAGTTTACTTGCACACTTTTTGAATATATAAATATAACAAATTTGTCTTCGGTTTGTTCTTGAATATATTTAAAGGCGAGTAGAATGGCATACGCTTCACAGTAAAAAAATAGAGCAATAATCACTTAGGAAACGACTTTCTTAAAAAAGAAATAGACGTTCTACAGACTTACTCGAACAAGTTCGTTTTCTAATTTCTTTGGTTTGGACTAGGTTTTCGGGTTTGCTCCACTCTCTACCCAGCTCCCATCTATCGCCACCCAAAGTACATTTTTTTCACTTTTCCTCATTTTTTCGGCCTCACAATAGTACCTTATAATGTTAACTTCAAGAATATTAAAGAATAGTAAATCCTCGACCTATACGGTAATTTTCCATGAAACATTTCGAGGCGTTTTAGAGAAAATGTCTTTTGAGCGTTTCTGAAAACACGCAGTTTGAAACTCATTTTCACCCCAAACTGACGAGTTTTCGAGAAACTTTGTAAGAAATTATCTTAAGTAATTATACTCACAAATGCAATAATCTACACAGATTGTTAGTTATGTAACTATTCATGGCGTGAAAGATACCTAATATCTAACATAGAAAATACATTTCTGTGTTTATTCAAAAACCCAAAGAATACATCGATGTGGGATGTATTTCATTTTATTCAATTCATTTAACATTATCCATTCAAAAATTGTGAAAAAAACATTTGCAGCGGTTTCGGAGAAAACGGCGTTTCAACATTTCTGAAAATGCGTGATTTCGACCTCATTTTTACAGAAAACTTTTGAATTTTCGAGAAACTTTTGTAAGACATATTTTGAAAAACATATACTAATTTATGCAATAATGTATACAACTCTCTGGTAATATAAATATTAATGACCAGAGTGAGAAGTCCAAAAAATTACATTTTAGTAATTTTTTTTTAAAAAAAAGAGCCAAATGGCACTCTTGTTATCTCTTACAGGACATTTAGCAATATCTCTGCCAGAAGTTAAAAAAGTTCGAGCCGGTTTTTGAGAAATTCTTGTTTTTGATATTATTGTACTGTCTGTGCATTGTTAGCAAAAGTACTGAAATGCTGCGAAAAGAAACTGGCAAATTTTCGACACAAAAACTCGTATTGTCGGACCCTGGTAACGAAAAAGTGAATAAGTCTTGTTCCTGTACATAGTAAATTACTTCCTCTAACACATTCTGTAGTCCGAATTCGTGTTTTGTGGCTCTTTGGTACCGAAAAATCAACTGATGGCAAAACATCTGTCAGTCGGTCCGTCTGCAGTCAACGCTAGCGCCTAAGCCGTTTCGCGGATTTTCTCCAAAATTGCTTTTCCCAAGTTGATTTGGCTAGTGTCGGGACCTCTGTAAAGTGAAACATATTTTAATTTTGAGGGGTACTTTACATGAAGCCCCTTGAACATTTTCAACATTTTCAAAAGAATAGCACCAAATTTGTGGATCAGATTTTTCTGTCTGATAGGGTAAAGGACGGTTAAAAGAATGGTGCAGGTCTTAGTTCCGTTAAAATGTCTAATTTTCCGAAAATTGCAAAAATTCAAACACATTTAGCGTCTTCCTACAACTAAAATATTAAAGACGGTTTTTTCGTTAATAAAATCGGTACATTGAAGACGGATCTTGAAATAAGCTTATGTTTAATTTTCCAATAATATGAGTGGTTTTCGTGTAAGTATAGAAGTATAGAGAATTAAAACAAATTAACATTAAAAAAAACTGCTCCAAATTTTTTCTTTAAATTTTCTCTTTATATGTAATAAGGGACGTTAAAAATACGCTGTTAGTTCCATTTTCGGCTACAGCTCCATTTCTTTGAAAGTTGCAAAAAGTTAACATTTCAAAATTACAAAATTGCAGATGTATATTTTTGTCTCATACGAAGTCTGTTGTAAAAAATTAGTTCTTTAAAAAGGTTCATGTACAGAGCTTTGCAAAACGAGTGGTTTAAGCGTAATTTGCGACTGAAATTTATGTATTTAAAAAAGTATTTTCTCAAAATTGTTCCAAATTTCTTCTTAACATTTTTTCCTCTGATAAAAAAAACAACGTAAGTCGTTCTTTCTTGTAAATTCTAAAGAGAATGTCTATTTTTAAGTCTCATTTTCGTTGAGCTCTCCGCATTTTCGAAAATTGTAAAAACTTATAATTTGTAAACTACAAAATGGAAGATAGAGATTGTTGTTTTAAATCAAACCTGATTTAAAAAAATGAACTCATGTACATACAAAAGGTGATGTACAATTTTTTGTAAAAGTTAGTGGAAGTGTAATTAGTTAAAAATTAATCAAAAAAGTACAAGTGGCCCACCAACTGTGGGCCACAACAAAACTTTTCAGAAAATTAATGCATCATACAATTTTTAAAGCGTCAATCTAATATATGACTAGTGGTGGCACACACTTTCTCGTATTAATTACTTATTTTCTTTGGCCTTGACCAGCTATACTGGGTTGCCACATACTCTTGCCCGCTGCCATCTATCGCCACTCAAAGTACTTTCATTTATTTTTTTTGTCAATTTTGCCGTTTCCTAATAGTGTAACTGATATATTACTTGAATATTAAAGAAGAGTGAAATCCCGTCCTGAATGGAAATTTTATTGAAAAATTTAAAGCCATTAAAAAAAAAGAGGTTTATGTGTTAGTGTAAATGCGAAATTTGTGACTTTTTTCATAGAACATTTTTGAGTTTCCGAAAAATTTCATTTCAAGACATTTGAAGCACATTAACTTCCAGATGCAGTAGTGTTTGCAAATTGTTGGAAATGTGGATAATAACGGCATGAAAGATAATTTAAAAAATATATATTTGTGTTGTTTAAAAAAAACGAAAGAATACACTAAAATGAACTGTATGTCATATTAAACAGTACAATTATCACTATACATTCAAAAGGTTTGAAGAAAAAATTATGAGCAATTTTTGTGAAAATACCGTTTGAGCGTTTCTGAAAATGCGGAAATTTGAGCTCTTTTTCACAGAAAACTGTTGAGTTTTCGAGAAACTTCATATGACATTATTTAAAGCACCTGTACTCATAAATGCAATAATGATAACAAACTACCACTAATGTAAATATTAACGACGCGTAAGACAAGTCAAAAAATTTCATTATTGTAATTTTGGAAAAAAAAAGTAAAAGAATTGAGCAATATGGCGTTTATGCCATTTTGTAGAATACATTTATCACTATCACTGCCAACAGTTTAAAGAAAAAATGTGGAGCCGTTTTGAGAAAGTATTGTTTATGCTATTTTTTAAAATCCACAAATTACACGCAATATTGCGCGTAAACTACTAAATGTTTCTAAAAGTGTGTATGACGTTAATGAAAGAACTAATTATATGGAACAAATTTCATTTAAAGGAAAAGTGTCTAACTTCAATATTGTAGTTGCAGGAAGTTGCTGAACAAAAATTTAAATGCAGAGTTAAGGGGAATTTGAAAAGACTGGTTTTAATGCCACCTTTATAAGTGTATTTCACTCTATTCTTACCAGAAATTTAAAGAAAAAATTTGGGACGGTTTCTGAGAAAATTTTGAAAATGTCCGGTTTTAATGTAAAGTACCCTCAAAAGTTATTGAATGGGTTATTAATGGACTAAATGTCTTTAATGGTGGTGAGGCTCAGGCCATTTAGCCTGCTCTTCCGCCTGACCACTTTCAGAATTTATATACAATAGTACATAATAAAGGAAGTCATTCAATGAAAAATACGCACGCAATTTGGATGAAGATTTTCACATGGATGACAGGAGTGAAAGCGAGGAGGACGAGTTTGATAGGAAATCGGAAAAGAATCGGGATGAAGTAGAGAGAAAGGAAAGAAAAAACGAAAGAAAAGGAGAAAAAGAATCAGCGAAATGTTAATAAGTTCTGTTAATTAATTCATTGAGGTTTTGAAGAAGCTAAAATTCAATATCGCAGAGCTTTGACTCAGGCCAAATCGACACGGGTTTATTCAGTTTGGAGAAAATCTTACTCATAGTTTAGGCGCTAGTGTTGTTCACGTACACCAGACACCACTGTTAGGAGTCTGGTGTATGTTGTTCACAGACACCAGACGGACAGACGTACTGATAGACGGACGGACGATTTCAAACAAAAAACACTTTTTCGGTATCAGGGGACTCCAAAACGTGTATTTCCGTTGAAATCTCGAAATCAATTTTCCGCAGCATTATATAACTTTCTCTACACTCCATATATACGTTTAGAGAGATTTTCCTAAGGGTGAGCCAAAATGACAGCTAGTGGTGGCAACATAACTGAAGGTTCAGTGGCCGTTGTGCCCATTAGACTCCCTTCCCGCATTCGTTCGATTGCAGTTGGCTAACTTGTCAATGGCTTAGACAGTTCCTTTTGTCATGTCCCCTTGTTCGACAAAAATAGTGTGCGCTCCAAAAAATAATTGATATTAGGAAATGCAGTGTAATGTGCTCTTCTGTAAAAAAATTCTTTATATATTACATTGAATTTACTTTTTGTGTGATAAATATTATTTTAAAACCGAGACTTGAATGCGAGATGCGTACCGGTGGACGTGTTTCCGGCTTAAAATCATTTTTCTTTCTATTTACATTCGTGACAGTTTTCTTTTACTGATTGTGAGAGCATGTTAAGAGATTTTCCTCATACGTAATTAAATTTAAATATTTCCCGGACTCACGTACGTGCATATACCTCAGCGAAACTCTTAGACTTCTGCATAGGGGTGTTTTCACAGGAGCCATTAGCACTTTACGAAGGGGCGTGTCTGAACAGCTGTCGCGGCAGAGGGATACTTGTCTGAATTACATATGATGTTCACTTGTTTTCGCGAACTGTCACTTTGGCTCATCCTTAGGAAAATCGTTCTATACGTATACGCGAAAGTACAAAGAAAACCCTTTTTTCGGTGTCAGGGGACCACAGGAGATCGCAGTCGAGTCGGTGGAGTAGTGCTCACTCTGGGGCGGCGGTACACCGTGATCTCAAACTGGCGGGTGCCGTCCAACCCCTTCATTGGTCCTGCGTTGTTGCTCTGCCACCAACCAGGCCAAAGCTTTGTCAACCCACCCTGTCGGCCGATCACCGCGCCCCTCTCGGGCCCTTCCGTAGGCGGAGCTTCGCGGCGGCCGTAGCCGTATGCACAGAAGCCTCCGATCCAGACTCAGACCTTGGAGCCACAGGGCATTCCAACGCTACCTTCATTATTTTATTCATTTCGTACATTTGCATTTTATGTTATTTTTCACTCATGTACGACAGCTTGAAAATAGTAGAATAAAAATTAGTAACATGTAAATGTGTCGGAAGGCCAGTATTGCTTACCCAAAATATTCATATTAGTTAAATGTAAAAGTGCCTTCCGGCTAGTATTGCCTATAGTATCATCTTTTATCCTCATATTATCTTAACACTACAGCCATGAAGGGGCGGAGGGGCACGTGCAAAGGGACGTGATAGAAACCGTCCGTTAAATCTATCTTGACGGAAAAGTTCGAAGTTTGAACAGCGTTGAGCACTTACAAAGGGGAGGGCATGAACACAGGGGGAATATGACGCCGTCCACGGCGACATATCGTAGATAACTCGGGTCTTGGCTTCCGTCTTCGGAACGATCCCTAGGGCGAAGGAATTCTTCGCTTCCTCACGAGTCGTGGGTTCCAGAATGTTTGCCGTACACATGTTGCGCGCCGTCTTCTGAAGGCGCGGACTGGTTGTGCGCAAAGCTAGCGGCACCGTGGGGGGGGGTATATGATGTACCCCAGTAGTGAATGTACTGGGGGGATTCAAGAAAGAATTATGAATATCGGAAAACTTCTCAAACGACATCGATGTTATGGTTGCCCATTTTAATAACGCCGTCCTTCATGCGGCCTCATTTGCCATCCCGAAGTCGTCGGGCCATCCACGACACCCCCTGTGCCATGGTGGAACGCTGATTGTGCCACCGCGGTTCGTGATCAGAAGAGGGCATTGGCAAAACTTAGTAGGTTCCCAACCATGGAAAACCTAATAAATTATAAAAGATCCCGAGCCAAAGCTAGATTAACGATACGGGAAAGTAAGGCTGCGTCCTGGAGAGTCTACATCTCGTCATTTTTTTTGCCGTTCATCCCCTAATCTTGTGTGGAGAAAGTTCCGACAGATCGGTGGAAGATTGCCTTCGCCGTCTATCTCAGGGCTTATGGTAAATGGCAATCTCCTAACCTCTCCACAAGAAATTGCTGAAGAAATGGCCTCTCATTACGAACGCATCTCCAGCTCCGTTCACTATCGTTCAGGCTTTCAAAAAACGAAAAGAAAAATGGAAAACTGTAAATTAGACTTCTCGAGTCGCGTGGAGGAAGATTACAATGTCTTTTTGTCCATGTACGAACTCTCCTGTGCCCTCGCTAGTGCGAAAGATTCTGCTCCAGGACCATACCAGATACATAACCAAATGTTGAAACACCTACCGGGAAACGCTCGTTTCTTTCTCCTCGGCATTTTCAACAAGATTTGGGCTGAACACGCAATACCAAGAATTTGGTGTGAGGTCATTGTTGTCCCAATCCCTAAAGAAGGAAAGGACAGAAAAACCCCCTCAAGTTACCGCCCAATCTCGCTCACAAGCTGTGTGTGCAAGCTTTTAGAACGAATGGTAAATACACGTCTGGTCTGGGTCCTGGAACAAAAGAACGTATTTACACCTCTTCAATGTGGCTTCAGGAAGCACAGGTCATTTTCACTTCTTTCGTGCTACGTCATCAGAAAGCGTATGACACCATCTGGAGGTACGGTATTCTTCGCACCTTGCATACTTAGGGCCTTAGGGGACGACTCCCTTTGTTTCTAGTAGGTTTTCTTTCATCAAGATCTTTCCGCGTCCGCCTTGGCGACGTGTTATCCTCTAGTCACCAGTTAGAAAACGGTGTTCCCAGGGATCGATTTTGAGCGTAACTCTGCCATTGCTATCAATAGTATTGCATCAGTTATCCGGTAAACTGTGAAGGCTTCACTGTTCGTTGACGACATTGCAATCATTTGCTGCTCCATGAGCGTGCAAGTTATTGAGAGGTAGCTACAACTTGTGCTCAACAAACTGCAGGAATGGAGCGATGAAACAGGATTCAAGTTCTCTACCTCAAAAACCACTTGCATGCACTTTTGCAGAATCCATCACCTCCATAATCACCCCGACCTTTTTCTTGGAGGACAGCAGCTTCCATTCGTTGAATCCGCAACCTTCCTTGGGCTCACATTCGACAAGAGCCTAACCTGGCGAAAACATATCCGTAAACTACAGGGCCGATGTGTATCACCTCTGAATCTCCTTCGCACTCTTACTGGTCGCACTTGGAGCGCAGACCGTCTTTGTCTTTTGCGTTTGTATAGAACTCTCATCCGACCTATCTTGGATTACGGATGCATAGTGTATGGGTCAGCGTCTCCATCAACCCTCCGGCCATTAAATACCATACACAATGCCGACATAAGGATTAGTACAGGCGCGTACCGCACGAGTCGCATCGAATGCCTCTTGACCGAGGCTGGAGAACCATCTCTGAGCTGAAGGCGAGATATTCTGAGTGCCTCCTATGGCGCGAAACTATCCAATGTTGATACTCCCTCGCGCCAAGCAGTCCTCCATCCAACCCACTTGACTTCATATGCACTTAGATCATCGTTATCACATCCCCTGGGAGTCCGTCTCCGTATGCTCTTACAGAAGCTTCATATAAAACTACCCAACCCTGTGAAACCCCCTCGAAACCTTGTTTCCCCTTGGAAACTACACCGGCCGAAAATAGATCTTAGACTGTCTAACCTTCCTAAATCCTAAACTCCCCCAGTACATTTTTATTGGAATTTGAGGCGATAAAATCTACATATCCTGGCCATTACTTCATTTACGCCGATTGCTCCTCTCAAAACGGCAAAGTCGGATGTGCCTTCTACTGCAGTAGAGCCACGCAAGGTTTTCGATTAGACTCTTCGTGCAGCATCTATACCGCAGAGAAGTATGCGGCCTTGGAGGCACTTAAATTTGCTGAATCGATGTCATTAAAGAAAGTAGTGATCTGCATTGATTCCAAAAGCTCTCTTGAATCCATCTCCTCCTCGTCTTATGACCCATTGACAATGACCATCCAACACCAAATCGATCATCTATTGGTCTGCCACTATATTTTAGACTTTTTTGGGCACCTGGGATCGTGGGAATAAGAGGAAATGAAATAGCTGAACAGGCGGCAAAGTCTGCCTCGAAGAAAAGAGAATTAGACATCTTCACAGTCCCCACGGAAGACACTAACCTCTTTATAAAACGCTCTATCCGCAGTGAATGGCAAAGAGTGGCATAACTCAGATTTTAAGTTCACGAGCATCAAGGATTCCATAAATCTTTGGTCTTCCTCATCTCGTGATGCTCGGCGCGAGGAAATAATTTTAATACGCCTCCGGATCGGTCACTGCCATGTCTCCCACGGTTATCTCCTCCACGGGGACCCACCCCCTATATGCAAATACTGCAAAATAGATCTTACCGTGGAGCATGTTCTCTTACACTGTGTTAAGATAAGAGAGAGTCGTCGAAGGCATGACCTTGCTAGCTCTCTAGCGGGGATTCTTAGTAACGACGAATCTTCTCTCTGCAAGCGTTTTGGCTTTTTGCGAGAGACTGGCTTCTACAGCCTTATCTGAGAGAAGATGATAATGCCAATTATTGGCTTTTAGCCCGATTTAAAAAACTATCTGGCATTTTTATGCCAACGTTCCTGCTTACGTTCCTTTTTCAGCTTTGCTTTCTATTTAAAGATTTTAATTTTTTGTTAGCTTGGCACTGCAATATTGTGCACTGGTCTTAAAATGATTTGACACGGGCCCAAATGACCTTAGCCGTTGAAGCGCCCTTAAACTCAATCAATCAGAAGGTACAGCGATAATTATATCCCACAAAATAACACGCCATAAAATTACTAACCCTAATTCACCAGCATTTGAAATAGTAGCCGTAAAAATAAAACTAAACTCTTGTTACTTCACTATATACAAGTGTGTAGCATACAGGCCTCATGAATGTAAATTCCCGTTAACTTCATATAAACAAAATTTTAAAAAATATTAATAATATTAATACACGAATACTCCCTTTCGGAGATTTAAACATCAAAAATCGCGATTGGATATGCACTATTACAACATTTCCTTAAGGAATCAAATTACATTCCTTTTTCAGTCAAATAATCTCAAAATAAAAATATCACCCCATGAACCCATCCACTATTCATACAATAACAACATTATTCATGATATGCTAGATATTTGCATTACAACTAAAATATAAATACACTAATCTCACACTCAATCTCAAATGTATTTCGAAATTTAGACTCAGATCATTTTGCTGTAACACAGCCCAGCAGCCCAATGGTTTTCCCTATGCTGAAAGCTGGCTCTACTGACAGATGTAGCATTAGTAGCGCCCCAAGGGATTAGTAAGCTGGACACGCCCTCGCACCATAGGTTATGTATGCTAGATCAAGAATTTGACGCCGTAATTATATTATTTAGAAAACCTAATTTACATTGTAGTCCAATTTTATCATTTGTTTTTATTAACGAAAGCTTAAAACCTAAAATCAACATCAAATATCCTGTAGAATTTCTTCCAAGGTCGGCAGAACGAGATCTGACACTTGACGTTTCAGAAGGAATTCCTTTATATTTTGTGGATTTATATACTTCAGAATGTGCAAATTAAATGAATATTTGGGTTTTCTAGCGAGCAGTTGTACAAATAAACAAGAAGCGAGTATTTATACACAGGCAATCACATGAAACACAACCACATACATACAGAAAGAAATATATTTATTAGAGTTCATTTACACAAATTTATTATCAATTATTATTGTTTAGATATTACACCAGTGCCATAACACTGTCACAGCAATTATCTTCTCTTCGGAAGAAGCACATATTAGTTGAGGGATTTGCCAGTTTATTTACTGTTACCAGGAACTATATGAGGAGGTTCCTTCCATGTTCCCATATATACAACAGTATTTACAAAAGAATATATATATATATATATATATATATATATATATATGTATATATATACAATATATATATACAGTAAAACCCCTCTTTTACACTTTTCATGGGACCATAGGAAAAATGGTGTAAATTGCGGGAAATGTAAATAAGGGGAAATGATTTTTTCTCTTCAAAACTATAAATAAATTGTATTTAAATACTAAAAGACCAATAAGAATTATAATATTCAGTATTATACACAAATAAGATTATACAGACAAAAAGAAATCAGATATTTTGGTTTGTTTTCTTCTTTTAGCTTGGACTGATTGAATTTGAGACTCTAGTTCATACACTTTATCAAAAGTAGTATCACCACCATCTGCAGCAGAGAGGTATTTTTTTATTGTTTCTAGGGCTGCAAATGCTTGTGCACTCGTGGGAGGAGGTTGATCATAATCGTAACTGTCATCTTCACTTCCATCAGCATCTTCACCAACAGCATTGTTTTGAAGATAATCTTGAACAATATCTTCTAATGATGATTGTTCATCAGCAGTACGAACATCATTGTCCACAGATACAAACTCTTCAAATGAAGTTTGAGACTTAATACTTGTCCAGCCCTCACACTCAAAATCAGAAGCATCTTCCACAGCATCTTCTGTATCTGCCAGGAAGCCAGCTTTCTTAAAACAGTTAGCAATAGTAGACTGCTTTACTTCCCTCCATGATTTTGCAATAAAATGCAAGGCATCTAATATCGAAATCTTCATTTCTGCTGCATCCTTACACATTCAATGTACCTTAAATATTTCTGGACTAAATTTCTACGATAGTGCACTTTGAAATTATTAATGATGCCCAAATCCAAAGGCTGCAGTACACTTGTGCATTTGGCTGGGAAAAACTCCATTCTTATGTTTTTTAAATTCAACGTTTTGGGATGTGCTGGGCATTGATCTACAAATAGAAGGATTTTTCTATTTTGTGCTCCCATTTTAGCATCAAGAGCATGAACTTGCTGAGTAAATAACTCTGAAGTCATCCATGCTTTTTTGTTTGAGGCATACGATGTTGGCAATGTTCTTATGTTTTTAAAGCAACGTGGCTTTTTTGCTTTGCCAATAACAAACGGACGCAAGGTTTCCGTTCCATTTGCGTTTGTCCCCAACATTACAGTGAGTCGAACTTTACTATGTTTGCCCCCATGGCAAGGTTCATTTTTCATCGCAAACGTTTTATTCGGCAGAAGATTAAAAATAACGGTTTCATCGATATTGAAAATATCTCTTGCATCATATTCACTAATTAATTCATGAAGGTGGAGTCTTTCCAGGAAGAAACAATACTTTTATCAACACTATTCGATTCTCCACAAATTGCCTATATACAACATTGTACCGTTTCTTAAAACGATCAATCCAACCATTGGATGCAACAAAATCGTCTATTCTAGCATATCTGCCACGTTTTTAGCCTTTTCCTCAAAATTGTACCATTAATTGGTATATTGGATGCCCTTGTTGTCTCGAACCAGTTTTTAAAATCTCTTCCAGTTTCTCATATTTTGAGTATTTCACGTACTTTCTCTTTTTAGATTGTTGTCCGCACTCCTTTGCACTCTGTTCGATTATTTTCGACACTTCACGATTGTATTTACAGTTGAAATAGAAATTTCCAACTGCTTCCAACACAACACGTGGTCCTGAAAAAGCGTCCACTTTCTTCAAAATCTCCATTTTCTGTTCAATGAAAAACTTCTTCTATCTTTCTTCTCCATTGTACACCACTTCTACAGCTCGAAGTTTTCGCACAATTCCACCCCGCAATTTACTTAAAATTACTATCACTTTCGCACTATCACAAGCCACAATGAACGCAGTACTGAATGGCCTAAGTCTCCCTCGGACCGACGCCACCCAGAACGACGCGACGTGAAAAAATCGCGCTCCTTGCGAGACCGGAAATCGGAAAAACGGCTTGTGTTGTGGCAAGCAAACTGTTGTATATTGCGGGAAAACTGAAATTATACTAACGGGATAACAGATGAATATACGAAAACTGATGGGACCGACAAGAAATGTTGTAAATGCCGGAAAACGTAAATTGCGGGAACGTAAAAGCGGGGTTTTACTGTATATATATATATATATATATATATATATATATATATATATATATTCTAACACACCCTCCTACAACCTTCCACACGTGGTGAGAGCGTGATTGTATGAATGCTCGTGAAGCGAGCTTAAAATTCTCAGGAAGCAGGATCTTTTGGGTATGAGAAAGGTCTAAATCCTTGACACAATGAATCAGATAAAATACGAATAATAATGAGCATATATTCAATGAAAAAATTACAATGACGCAATTTTATAACAGGATAATGCACATTAAATAATTTGTCACTGAAAAAAAACAAGGCAAAACAAAAAAAATAGGCGACACCTCGACTGCCTGAACACACATTCACCAACTACAAATTACAATTTGCTCATTCCTCTTTCTGAATTTTCATCTACCAAATTATTTTATTCTTTTTAGCCTCTAGTTTTTCCGTGCACGGCTTTTAAAATGAATTTTACACTTGTTTTAAGAAATTCCGTTCACAGGTGCTAGCCTTGGGCTTCGCACTCACTATAACACTGAACTTTAAAGAGAAAAAAACAATAAAACGTAATATACACGTTACTTAAATCTGACCCCTTTCCCCTTTAATTTTAACACAATACAATTTTGAATGAATTTAATGACACGTGCAGTAAATGAACTTGAAACTGTCACTCACATCGTTCGGGATACTTCCCCCCTTGGACTTTTCACCCACTTTCAACACGAATTGTCGTGTATTTACTGCTATTCTCTTTCCCCAACTGGTCGTCGCATAAAAGTTGCCAGTTCGTTTACCTCAACAGTTCCGCATTGCTTGCCTGTGGGTAACCTTGGGAATTTTCTGCCGCTCGCAGCCCCGCGTCGCCACTCTTCTCCGTTTGCTGTCCCACGACGTTACAAGTTTCCTTCCCTCGAACACTGGACTGCTACGCCTAAAATTTCCATACCCTTCTCCCGTTCTCCGGACTCGTACGATTCTCGTTCCAGTCCAAATCGTTCTCACATACGCTTCGCTCTTCCTGGGATCGTCCTTCTACTTCTGCCGCGCCTCGTACTAGTTTGTTCGTGCTTCCAGCCTCGAATAATTAATGTAGCTGAAGTTATGCTTTAAATGCTGGGCCTACCTACCACACTTTGTGCGTGTGTGGTCTCAGCGTGCAATATGAGATGCTGGATTTAGTTAATGACCTTCTGCGCGAATTTTACAAATTTGAAATTATTTCGGAGTCAAACAGTCACTTCACTTGCTCTCGCAAGTATTGTGAATGCGAAGACTGTCTGTGCACTCCACTTCTTAATTACCTGATTTCGAAGATACGCTTCCCAAGCTAACTTTTAACTACCAAGTTAAAATAAACTTCTATGCTATCAAGTTACAATCGCCGTCCCTGCTGCAGTCAAAAAGAGCTCAGTCTAGTCGCCGTCGCTGCTGCAATCATAGAGAGTTCCTCCGAGGCGCGCCGCGATACTTATGGTACTCGCGTCTGAGGAAATTTTGGAGTGGTGAATATTCTCCTCTTTTTGTGACCTCCCGGAAAAACATTATTCACTAGTTCGGGCGTCAGAGTTCGGAAAGCTGTGGGTAGATGGCGCGTTTAAAAGCCATCGCTCCGCCGCGTACCCCTCCTGTCTGTTCGTGGGCTTCTTTTCGTAGCTGATGGTGGCGTAATGGGGTTGTCTAATTCCATGACGTTTCGATATATATATATATATATATATATATATATATATATATACACACACACATTATATTAACTTCATATTAATATTTTCAGATCACCCAAGAAATAAACAAAGAAAATAATAACTATATGTACACAATTATTTTCATACATTCCAAATTTCTAACGTTTTCCTTTGCTACACATGTATTTTAATGAGACCCAAATCTTAAAAATTAGCACCCTAAATTACTATTAAATATTTCCTTCGGAATATTTTTAATAGTTTCTTCGGATTATATTTAAATATTTATCTTCGGAAGATGTGCAAATTGAGTTTCTCCCGAAACTGGCTTCTCTCGAAAATTTCTGCACATAACCTCGTGTGATCAGGAACAGAAACAGACATATAGCAGCTTACTGGCCGCTTGAATGCGCTAGTGTCGCGCCAGGTCCAAAAATGTGCTAGCAGCTGCGGGACTGTGTTATTAGACTGTGAACACAGGCCAATGACAAAAAAAACTTTTTGTGTGCGTTCACCTAATTCTTATCAATTTAAGTGTGGTGATTCCAAAAATAACATTAAGATGCCTTTTCACGCACTATTTGTCCACATTTTAACATTTTCTCTTTAAAGCTAGGCAAATGGAGCTCTGAGTATCTAGAAATGTATGAGATGCAGGAAGCTGGAATGAGAAATTAAAAGGATGACAGAGAGGGTAATATACTCTTTGAAAAAATATTTGACATGCAGTACCGTGTTTTTTTTTATTGAAGGCACACGTTTTTGCATTGTTGCTATGAAGATAAGATACTAGTTTACCAGTTAGTGTTCAGTCATGGCTAGTCATGGTTGTAAGAACAGTCCTGTCAATTAGTTATATTTGTGGCGAATTTGTGATTAAAAACACCAACGGAACATTACAGACTTTGTTAGAAATATGTACTTTTCCTATTTTTGAATTAAACTTGGTAATCAGGACAAATCTTTGGCACTACATAAAGTATGTTATATTTGTGAAGAGGGTCTTAGAAAATGGTCGAAGCATTCTTTAGATTTCCCATTCCGATGGTATGGAGGGAGCCATGGATAAGATTCATGGCTCCATGGTTCAGATAATTTCTAGTTTTGTTAAATTGATGTTACTGGTTACAACTCAAAAAACAATAAAAGTAATTCAGTACCCTAAACTACCAACTACCAAATGCAATTAGGCCAATAAGCCATAGTCCCGATCTGCCTGAACCTAAACAATCAGCGGCCATTGCCAGGATAATACGTGTATACGTGCGATAATATGTTAATCAGGATAATACGTTAAGTGATGAATCTACCTGTTATAAAGATGAACTAGCTGAAAATGAGTTTCAGTGTCCAGTAAACAGTGTTTACTCAAAACCACAGTTGTTTACTCAAACTAAGGTAAATGATTTGGTCAGAGATTTGGACGTAACAAAGGAGAAAGCTGAACTCCTTGTCTTCAGACTCAAGGAAAACAACTTGTTAGCAGCTGAAATTTCAATACCTGTGTACTGGAGAGGAGATTAGCAATTTGATCATTCTTTCAAACAACAGGATTTAGTACATTGCTGGAATATTGCCGGAATATTGACGGTCTAGTGAATGAGTTCGGGAACATGAAGGAAAGTTGCGAAAACCTCAGTGTAGTTTTAGACAAAATAAACTACTCCGCTCATGGATAGATGATATGTGATGACTATGGCTGTGATTTATATGCATTTGTATATTTTTATGTTAACTAAAACATCCCGTTTCAACAAATTGTATACGTTTTGAGGCATTTAGAATCAATTTAAGCTATTTTTATTTTGCATATTTTCGTATATATCACCATAACTGCATATTTTTGCATGTTTGGGCCATATTTGCAAATGTTTGTTGCATAATAATCCCTCATTCACGAAAAGAAGCCCAACAGTTACGGGTCCGTCAGCGTGTAAGCGGCTCTGACAGTTCTCTCGCCTCGTGCTGTGTTGTCACCAGGTTTTATTATAATTGAGCGGAAGTCATATTTTTAAGGTACAACCTATATTCTTTTTATTTTGTGAAATATACATTAACTGCATTTTCAATTATTTTCCTAAGAAATGAGTATTTTTCAAAATTAAGCCCTTGACTTAATGTTTGTCGCTTGTAACTATTTATACGATTTCTGTATCTTTTTTGGCTGGAAACATATTTTCCACTTTACACTTTTTATTTATTTTTACACTTACACATTACATTACACTATTTCGCATCTTTTCCTTTTTTTAATTAATTACCTAATATATTACCATATATATGTGCGTATTTCGCTGTTTTTATTGCATATAAATCACAGCCTTAGTGATGACTTAAAAATGACATGCATGCTTCTTGGCCTGTAATGTGGCTTTACAAAATTCCCATGTTTACTATGTGGATGGGATAGTAAGGCGCGAGATCAGCATTGGTCTAGAAAGAATTGGTCTGTAAGAAAGCTTTAAAGCCAGAGGAAAAGAACATTCTACGGGACTATCTGGTATATCAACACAAGGTTCTGCTGCCTCCATTGCACATACAATTAGCCCTCATGAAACAATTTGTAAAGGGGTTACCTAAAGATACGCAGTGTTTCAAATACCTTTGTGAAAAGTTACCGCCATTATCTAAATCAAAATTAAAAGAGGGAATCTTCGTTAGGCGTGATATTCGAAAAATGATGTTTGATACACAATTTGAATTATATATGACATTAAATGAAAAAGAAGCGTGGATTGCATGTAAACACGTTGTAAATAAGTTTCTAGGCAACAAAAAAGACCCAGACTATCAAGCAATTGTTGCTAATGTGCAGGATGCTTTCAAGAAATTGGAATGTTGAATGTGCCTGAAGGTCCGCTTTTTATACAGTCATTTACATTTTTTTCGGACAATTTAGGCGATGGAAGTGAAGAACAAGGTGTGCGTTTTCTTCAAGATCTAAAAGTGATGAAAAAATGTTATTAGGGACGCTGGTGCACCAACATGATGGGAGATTACTGTTGGTCACTTTAACCGGAGAGGCAGCATACGGAACATTGGAGAAAGAGCTATATCAGGGGATTTAAAGAAGACACATAGAAAGTGTACGTCAATGAACACATAAAGCCTTTGTAGAGTGTGCTAATAAGAATATAAAGCCATATTATGTTTAAATAAAGTTCTGTTGGTATTTTAAAATTCGTGTACTTTTCATTTTTATTGTATATATAGCATATATTCCTATATCTTAATTCATCACATTGTGACTAAACTGTGGGTGATGGAAACAAATAGAGTTCAAATGCGGATTCAGCACCCAAAAACTATAAAACTCAGCTATCAAGATTTAAAAAGTTTTTGAAACCCTTTTTGTTGGCAAGTGTAATTATTACCCTAAATATTATCACAAATAACAATTCTCCTAAATCACGCTCTCCGGTTATAAAAACAATTTTTAAAACCCATGAAATAGTTATACAGTTGAACAGGTTTTATATATATATATATATATATATATATATATATATATATATATATATATATATATATATATATATATATATATATATATATATATATATTTAACAAGTAGAAAAACCCAACGGAAGTCTAGAAATACTTTTTTTTATTATTATATTATTCAAAAGGGTGGTTTATAAGAATCATACAAACATTCTTAAACATGCTTTGTAGTTTTTTCTTGAAAAATATTGTAATCTAGTCATAATTTTCATCAATATAGTTGCATTGAATACTTATTAATACAAAAAGTAGAGACATTTCTTCCTATACGAAATGTTGAATTTCAGTATTGTGATGTTGAAATGAGTAACTCCTTGGAATATCCTCATATGCTACTCACAGAAATTGTCATCCAACCATACTTATATTTTTACCATTCTTTCTTTTGCACAAAACCTTGGTGTCCTTGATGGAGGTAGGCGGTTTGGTAGAAGTTTGAGAAGAGAAAAAAGTTGATGATGTTGAAGGCAATGCTTGCTAACAGAAACAAGACTGGCTGCTGGCAGGTTATATTTGCAGTGTTGATAGTAATCACAATTGTTACAATCACAAAATGCGCCTGTTGAAAAAAATAAGACACTTTAAATTTTACACGCGACTTTTTAAGAGTATTCTTATTTACAAGAATTTATTTATTTAAGAGAATTTTACACGCGACCTTTTTTACTTTTTAAGAGTATTCTTGGCAGCAGTATAAAAATAAAATAGTGCTGCAGTTTTTTTTAAAGAAAACTCTTCATAAAATATATAACTATTAAGAAGAGGTAGGGATAAAATTTTGAAAAATGAGTAGTTTTCGGTAATTATTTTGGGTTTTATATATCGTCTACGTGTTTTTTTTCACGCAGCAAATTTTTATGCAATTAATTTTGTTATAACTCCACCAAATTCCGCTGCAGCACAATATTGTGCTGAATTTTAATTCAACCTGAGCAACATTGGTTCTGGGCATTGCAATGTGACGCAGGGCGAAGCTGACAAGGACAGAACAGGCGGAGCGCCCGAGACACACAGAGAGAGACAGAGACAGTCAGATTCAAAGAGAGAAAAAGAACGACAGAGATACAGAGAAAGACAGACATAAAGTGAGAGAAATAGAGACAAAGACACAAAACAGACTGAGACAGAGACCGAGACGGAGAGACCGAGGCGGATTTACAGAACACAGACAGACCGGACACGCAGACAGACCGGACACGCAGACAGACAAGAAACGAACACAGACAGACCAGACAGACATTTAAAATTCACGGTAATATTATGATGCAAACTGGTGCTTGAAGCTCATTGGCTGAAGTCGGATGCGCGAGAACCTACCCATCTCATTCCACCATGGACAGTCCGATTGAGTTTGATTCATAAATGATGTAACACATAAGATTTTGCGTTCATATGTCGTGATTGAATCTATGATTAAATATTGGTAAAGCGGTTTTCCCAATCACGTTTTGGCTCGTATTTCAAATTTTTGAATTAATAAAATTGGTTTTAAAATTTTTCACTATTGTCCATATTGTTTAAAAGTTCGAAAAAAATATATGTTATAGAATGTTAAAAGACACATTCTAGGGGTAAAACTGAGACATTACTCCAACCTTATCTCGTCGAAAATCTATTTCAATTTTTTTCTATTTTAATTTTGTGGTAGAATTGCTTGCCAAAAATACCTTTAATTTCAACTGCTTTTCCCCGCCTCTTAATTTTTTTCAGCCTGATACATGCAATAAAAGCTAAGAAAAAAACATGAAAAATATTTTTCTCGCTACAAATCTTTGCTACAAATTGTCCTGAGAGGCTGATATTTTGTGAAGCTATGGCATATTTTATTCTCTTTCGTATGAGTTATTGATTGGCGATTATCGATTGGGTTTGGGGCCACTTTTCACCCCCTTCTTCGGCTACACCTTTTATAGTAGAAATATTTCGCCACGTCACACATCTGACTACTGGCATCTGAGTGCAGTTTAGAAACTTCAGTAAACTTCTATGCGAATGGAATGACTCCGAACTCATACACTCTTTAATAATTCAGGTCTTGGAAACTAGAAATTTAGAAATTCAATATACCTATTATCTTTACGAAATGCATTCGACATTTTTGAAGCATTGTATGTCAATGTGTATGGCATTCTAATACACGTACGCAATAAACACTTACCATTTGAACAAGAGTGATAAAAGGTTTGAGGAAGAAAACGCCAGGTATTTGATGGGCTGACACAAAATAGTAAAAATATACAACAGCGTGCGCCAAAGCTTGGATCCCTGACGCCCATAATATAGCTCCGCCTAAAAGAAAACGACACCATGTTTATTACAAAGATTGTAAATTGCTATTGCTAGTACGATCATTACAATTGTTTCATAAATGTTATTTTTCATCAAAAGTAGCAAAATTAAAAATTAATAAATAAAATGAGTTCAAATAAGTAATTAGATATCAAGTAAAATAGTAAAAGTTAAGAGGTAATTATGTAAAATAGCAAGAAGGAAGAGGGCATTTAAGTTTTTACGTCTGATTGCATATTCTGGCAGCATAGTTCATTACTTAAATGGAATTTAACCAACCTGGAAAGAGTCGGTACGCAACCCAGCTGGCAATCGCTACTGAGACGTGATGAGTGATGTGAAGGAACGTCAATTGGTTCCTCTTCTTTCGCAGCACAATAAAAATTGTGTCAAAAAGATCTATCATTTTAATGACATAGTAGAAATATATCGTTTCATTGACCTGCAAAAAACAGTAATTACATACCAATATATTGCAAGAAAAAGGTTTAGCCTTCAGTGGGCACGCGGCGTACTGAGTACTCCACGCTAAATTTCTGAGCTTATATTTTCTAAAATTGCGATAAGCCGGCTCTTTCGATACCTAATACCCCACCGTCAGTTGTTGCTCTGCCGATTGTGAGTCAGTATGTATTTTTATTTGTGTTGAGTAACCTGTGTGCGAGCTCGTTTCCTTTTCATCTAGGCGTACTCTGTACGCCGTGCGCCTAGTTGCGTAAGTAATAAAAAAATTTCATTTTTACAATGGAAAGTACGCATATCACTAGAAGCGCTCTTATAGATACAAAGTTTGGGATGGAATCACATTTGGAAGAACAGATCGACGACGACTTCTCAGATCATGAACCAGAAAATGTACAAATGTTCGATCCTGACAGTATACATGAAGAAGACATACGCACATCACCCTTCAACAGTGATAGTGATAGCGATGAATTATCTGAAAACAGCCAAGAATACCTTTATAAAATCATTTTCCACAATAGATCATGTCGTAAGAAACAATTACAAGAAATTTAAAAAAATGGAAAATCCACCCCTGAACAAAAATTTTCTGGAACACAAAAAGAAAATGAAGAAAATTATTCCATCCGCATAAAAAAAAGGACTAAGACGTGAAAAACCTGCATTTATTAATTTCATAGACATTGTAGATGAAATAGTTTTGTACAGGAATAAGCACATCACGTAAAAGAAACTTTCTGGCATCTTGTAAATTTAAGCGCTTAAAACTATTTGTTTGCATTTTTTTCTTTGTTAAAAAAATTGTGTAAAGAGGAAATGTTCGAATAAAATATTTTAGTGTAATAAATACGACATTTTAAAGTATTTAGTTACATTTTAGTAGCTTTACATAAAGCATTTGAAATGGCTTACTCTATACGCCGCGCGCCTATTTACATGAGTATTAGTCGCACGCCTACTTAAGGGTTAACTGCAGTAAAACATTATTGCATAAAATAGTGCTAGCTAATAAATTGTGATTGAAATATATTAAAATAATTGGCTCTTTTCCGTTTTTGTGACGAACGTGATAAAATGGGCTCACTTTCGCCAGAACTTAGCAAACGACAACACGCACCGACGAGCGGAATCGCATCCTACTTTTAACCTCAAACATCAAGGCGAATGGACGCTTCGTTACGCATGTCCATCTTCATGGTGAGGCGCCAGACTTCGGCTTACCCAATTAACAAAAAACATTCCTTAGCGTATGTTACACGCCCTATCTTCCACGCAGGGGGAAATCAAGATGACATAGTTTGTCCTGGTTTCTGATGGTGTCGTAGACGACCATCAGGATCCTGAGTCTCGCGGCGTCGCTCACGTCGTTAGCTTGAAGGTGCAGGCAGTGAGAAGGCGATGGTCCTGGTAGTTGGGTTCGCCCAGCTACCCACCAATTGGGCCTATGGCGCGTCGACCTTTGGGCAGGATTAGGTGAAAGATGCCTTTTGGGAGTATTCCGCATCCCACATACGAGTCCGGCTGGAAAACATACCACCCGTCAAGTTGTCTAGGTTCCGGCGGTACTCACGTCGATAGCTTAAAGGTGTAGGCAGTAAGGAGGCGGGATGGGGGCATCCGGGCCGCCCGGACCTTAGTTCGGGTGGCTCCCAGTTAGGTTCTCGGCTTCGTCGTGGCAGTGGCCCGATACTGTGGGCAAAGAGGAGGGAAGTTGTTCCCGGCGCATATGAGTAGTGCATTGTTTTGACTTCGGCACCAGCCTGGATAGCTAGGAGCTCTGAGCTAGAGGGCGGCCCTTTCCCAGGCAATGAATGGGGAGGTTGCCGTGACGGTAAACTGGGTTCCGGCTGTATCCGGACATCAGGCTGTCAGCGTACTTGCACGTCGGTAGGGGGTGCGGATGGAAGGCGAAAAGCCAGAGGACTTGTCCCCCTGATGAAGCAAGATTCAAGTGTAGTTGTATACTTGGGTTTTCTTAACGTGGCGTCTCACGGTCACACGCAAAGGAGGGCGAGGGAAGGTCCAATGGGGAGCTGCAACGTCAATACAGCTCTGATTTTTGCGGCTCTCTATTGGAGTCTTCCATTAGAGCTCTCTATTGGAGACCTTCCCTCTCTTTCCTTTGCGCGTGACCTTGAGACGCCACGTTGAGAAAACCCAAGTATAGACCACATGGGGTTCACTATTATCCCACACACGAACACTCCAAAGCTTTTTATTCCAAAATCATTTTATTAACAATTAAAACACAGCATTCACATTTGAACTATGAAACAGAATGTCCTCGTTCCCGCCATTCGTACTTCGCTTTCGTTTACAGATTTATCAGCGCCGGAGTCAATTCGTTACAATAAAGAATAATTATATGAGAGAGAATGCGTGTGAACTTCCAGTCTAAAAGGAACTTTTTGAGACTATTTCTCACATTTCTCGCAAAGGGACTGTGAACAACTTGTTTTTTTTATATATAAGATGGCTGGCAATGTGTGCAGCAAATGTGTTTATTCATTCAAAACACAGTGTATATTTGGACTCGTATGATATAATCGGAGTGATAATAATATAGAATTCTGGAAAAATGATTCGAAAATATTTTGTGACAATGCGCGATAGCCGTAGTGACTCTTGTAAATCTTATCATGTAACTTTCTTGTCCTTTCTGAGGAGTGAAGCTATTAAAAAGAAATGGGTAGAAGTTGTGCCACAGAGAAGAGAATATTAAACAGCGAAGTTTACGTTTTCAAAAAACATTTCAATTATGCGGAAATTATTATAATGAGAAGTGTAGTAAAAACTCATACTAAGAATTATACTTTCACTGTAAGACAAATATTATAATGTGAATAATTTGTACTAACATAAGTTTATACTGTAGTAAGTGTGGGATTGGTAGGAGTGGCCATGGTTGCTGTGATTGAGCTGGTACTAAAGTGAAAGGTTTCGGATTCATTGTGCGATAAGGAGGTTATATAGACGAGGACGGCAGGTGATAAGAGAGTGGTAGAATGGTCACGCGCGTTAACTCTGTGACCTGCTTCAGGGTTTCTTGAGATGTGCAGTTGATACTGGTTGGTAGAGAGATTTTTGGACGAGCGCACTCTGACCTGTGATGTGCTTCCGGACATCTTATTTATTCACGGTAGCAGCTATTCTTTGTGTGATTCAATTGTTGACAGTTCCGGCATTGAACTAGGCGTGTCCATTCTCTTCTTGTTTTTACGGTGACGATGCAGTGAAGGAGATCTTTAAGAGACATTATTGATCTGCATTTATCTGTGTCTTCTAGTAATATTGGTACTAGGGAAGGTTTTGGATATTTAGATCTATATTTTCTTTTCTGCTTTCTTTATAGAATATTCTGAAGTTCAAAATGCATTGATGATTTGCTTTTTTCCGCAGGTGGGGTGGAGGCGTTGCGGAAATTTGTTCCTAGGCAAGGAGTACGTGTGAGATTTGAAGGAGTAGCTGTGAAGGTAAGGGGTCAACGCAAAACGACGTGTGTGTTAGAATTTTGTGTCATTTCGGGACAAGCTTTAGTGGTATATCCGGATTTTAGGATTTGTTTTAGTTGGTCAAAGAAGTGTTGGTGGTTTATCTGTTGGTGTAGGAATATTGGAGGGGTTGATTCTGATTATTGGAATGGTAGTGTATCATCATTGTCTTCAAATTCCTCACGAACATAGAATCTGCTTTGAAGTGGACTGTCAGTGACGTAGGAAGGTGGGAAGCTTCCCGTACTTGGGTGTTGTACGTTGAAGTTGAATCTGTTGATCGCTTGTTTGACTCGCCAGGAGTAACACTATTGTTCATTAAAAAGTTATCGGCGTTACTTTGGGCTGATTATTCATGTTAAGACTTGTGCAGCTGGGAGGAGTATTGCCGCAATGGTTGTAATCAATGCTGTTGCTGTGTAACAATTGATTCTCTATTTGCGCTTCTAAAAATTGTTCTTCTTGGGAAAGTTGTTCCTGGGGGCGTAACCCTTGATTTGGTTGTTGTTGTTTTTGTTGTTGTTGTTGTTAATGAAGCTGCTGTTGTAGGTTGTCTATTTGTTGTCGCTGAAGTAACAGTACATAATCACTTGCCACGATCGCATTATGTACAGGTAATTCTAAATTCGTTTCTTAAAAGTAGCACTGAATAACACAGTAAATTTAACTAATTTAAATAATTTATTTTCAGTTCACAAATTGACAGATCATCAGCTTTCTTCGTACAATTGTTCAAAGTGGCTTTCTTTTGTAACACGAAATATATTCTATCTGTGCGAATGTTTTTCCCAGATACGCGAGAGCATCTACCTCGGTCAGCGCACCATTCATACGTTACCGAAGCTCATCAATAGTTAAAGGAAATGTAGGGATGTACACATTGTCTTTAACACATCACCACAAACAAAAATCAATGGCCGTTAGATCGCGAGATTGCAGTAACCGGGCTGTGGTCCCTCCGTGTCCAACCCAAACAGGAGCAGTGCTAGGTAGATACGCTGTGATATCTCGGTGGTAATGTGTAAGTGTGTGTGTGTGTGTGGGGGGGGGCTCCGTCTTGCTGGAAAATGATTTCACCCATATCCCTTGAAGGTGTGACATATGATAAATTTACAAGCTGATGCCATACATATCTATATCTAAATCTTTAAGGGGAGTTAGAGGAAGTTGAAACTTTAAGGGGAATTACATATCTATATTTAGATACTCGTATGTAATTCTCCGTAAAGTCTGCTCATTAAAAAGTGGTCCATAGCCTGTAACAGAACTCAATGCACAAAAAACATTCAGTTGGGAGAATCGCGTGAATGATCCAAGATCTCCCTCTGTTTCTGTCTGTAAAATATCAGTACTTTGTTGCGGTTAATTGTTCCAATAATGTGGAACGTGGCTTCCACACTGAACACAATATTTTCGACAAAATTAGTGGTACCATAAGCAACCCTTAGCACGTTCCTCAACGTTGCACCTCTCCATTGCAACTGCGGTGTCACTGTTCCCGCCAAACGAGTAATTGGAGAGACTGCTGTTGGCTGGAGGATTAAAACTTAAGAATATGGGGTGAGTTTTGAAGAGCACCCGGATGAATATCAATCAATGATTTCAAAATTATTACCTTACTTTTAAGTAACTAATGTAGAATTATTCCAATCATTAAATAATGCACCTATTAACGCACTCTTTTCGAGTAGCCCCCCAGTTGGGGCTACTGCGTAGTTTCATGTTGCGTTACCGATCACTATTGCGGAGGTCACGGCATTGCAATAAGAATACTTCATGTTACTATATTTCGATTTAAATAAAGTAACACTTCAAGTTCACGTGCTAGAAGGAGAGGGGGGACATTGACATCCAATTGGAAGCTCCAATACCAAACATTAAAGTCCTAGCGAAGCTCCCGATTGACAGTGTTCCCATCTCCTTCCAGCTTGTGACCTTGAAGTGTAACTATGTTTAAATCGGAGTGCAGCACTTATCGTGCTTGAAACACAAAATATTCCGCATTTACCGTCACAATACACTGTTATGCGTCACAATACACTGTTAAAGTTCAGCGACACAAGATCTGTTTTTGAACAGGCTTTACAAGTTGTGAAGGCTATTCGATGTGGAGCGTCAGGTATCTCCGTTCACTATTGCTGCTAGGTGAAGAAACGATTCATTATCTCTGATTTCTGAACACGACTTTCTACAGATATGGAAAAAGCTACGTACTTCTAAGTCAGAGACGCCGAAGAAAATTCATAATGTATTAGAAAATTCTGCCCAACGATGGCTTGTATTCTTCCAGATTTTGAAATGTGCAACATTTGTATTTTTTTTTAATTTCTCCTGTTTTTGAAGAGTACTAAACCACACGTTTTCAGAAAATGATTTGGAATAACTCAGAATAAAGGAAAACTTAGTGTTTAAAAACAATATTTTTATTTTTGTATTACAAAATATTCACATGTTCATTGCCGTTTCAAATATCTGAGGTTGCATAATATTCATTAGTCATTAATGTAAATTTGCAGGTCACGTATAAATCGTTTTCTTCCACGTCCTAATATATATGACAGAAGCCAAAAAGTGTATGTTTATTTCTTAGTTATGAACATCGTTAATGTCTGATGTAAGAAACTAGTTCGTTTCCTTTTTAATAATGATTTATTAACTTTCCCTTAGTCTTCATAAAACAGCAACTCTACTACGTAAGTGTCCTTGGCTTACATTGCAAGAAACACTACCGCATTTTTGTTCCGAAAGAAATTGTGTGCAAAAATGTTTCTAATTTGTTGTCTTGATAAAGAATAAGTTGGACGATATTTTTAATCAGCTAATTGCATTCTCCGGCAACGATTTGTTGTCAGTCTGATATTGCCAGATCATTGCTCTGAAGAACTCGAATTTTTGAATTTGTTTTCCTGAAGCTTGTTTCTAAGTAGCTTTACTCTTGCTATTTGTCAAGTTAATAATTAACAATTAATTTTTGTATATTGTTATTTAAGATATTTTTCCTTCAAGTCACCGTAATTGCATATCTGCTAAACATAGGAGAATGTTTACTCGTTAAAGTAAAATAATGTGAGCCCTCCAGAGAATTTTCGTGAAAAATATTGGAGAGGAGGAAAAGAAAGAAACCTCAAAATATTAATGATTATTCTGTAAAGTCTAGACATCGGATGTTTTGGTACTAAAAAATCGTCTTTTAGGCGCCTAAAAAGGAATGAAAATATCAAGAATAAGGAGAAAAAAGGCATTGTCATAAGTTACATACTAAAATCAAAAATTGTTTGTACTTTTTGTCTACATTATTTGGTAAACTTAAAAAAAAACTTTGTACATTTTAATGTAAAACAAGATATATTTACAACTCTTCTACATTTTATTCTTAATAGTTTGCATTAACCAGTAATATTTGCATATTACAAGTAACTTTTCAAGGATCACAATTTCAAATTTGCGACGATTGGGAGACAAAATCAGTTTGAATGCGGAGAAGGATCTCACGACATCTGATGATGTAACTGGCATATATTTTAGAAGTCCAACACTATCACCACTGAAACCTTCTTGGAATTTACATTTATTTCCACTTAAAATTTCGGTGCCCTCGATGTATTGTCAATGGACCATATTCTCAGAACATTATTGGTATTTATCATGGCTGGTAATGGAGAAAAATCAGTTGATATAATTTTAGGGATTCTCTCGTATTTTATAATACAAGACGTGAATTGAAGATTTTGTAATGAATGGGCACGTTAGACCACGGCCAATTTTCTGACATCTTATCTTATATAAAAATAATACATAAAAGGCAAAAAAAGTTTTAAAAAGTTATTTATGCAAAAAATACATATATGCTAAAAAAAGCAAAAATAAGCATAATAAAACTTCGTCACTTGTCATCATTTGTCACGATTTGTGCACATATATTATCAGCCTTTAAATAAGTGTGCTAGAATAAAATAGACATTTCCCTAAACATCCGATGTCTATTCATTAGTTTACTGAAGACACTCTCATCAATGTCCATTCCTTATCGATCCGCAATCGAGTTTGGACGAGCTCCGCAGTTATGCTGGAGCCCTTCCAGATCGAGTGCAGTAGTGAAACAAAACAGTGTTCTTGCCAACCGCACCGGAATCCAACTAAGTGGTAATATCACACGATGGTCAGAAAGTGACCCTCGATACTCGCTGCTCCGAGACATACCACCGACAATTACTTTCTCACAGAAGCCGTAACATTATTATAACGCATCGGGTATTCGGGAAAACCCGAAGAGTAAAGAGCTTCACAATTTACGTAGTCGTCTTTTGTTCGGCGAAATGCATCGTCGTACGGAGAATCAAAGGTCTCCCTCATCAATCTAATGACGCGTAGTAGTATGCGTAGCCCTGCAAATCCTACAAAGTACTGTCATCGAGCACCGATCATGTATCATTCATCCCTCTCAATGTGTCCCCCTAAAGATATGGATATTAAGCACACACTACGCATCTACAAGAGTCCGAGGTCAGTGCATTGACCATGGATATACAGCCCGACCCGTTGGTAGACCAGCCTCTAAGCTTGATTGATTGATTGAATTTTTCGTTTCCGTTTCTGCGCGCGTCAACTGCTTTGGTCATTAGTCCCGTTAGTGTAGTGCAGGTTTTTTCTCGGGAGATGGCGGTGATTTTCCCCTACTGGATGGCGAGATCTGGTGCCGCCCTACCGTCGGATAGTGGGGTTCCCCCTAACCAGGACTCTCCCACCAGCGGGGCACCGCCTCAGCCGGGACAAGCTCTAAGCTCTCGACCGGTCTCCCGGAATGTGTGGTAGTGTAGTGCATGCTAGTGCAAGTGTGTGTGTGTGTGTGTAAGGGGAGAGGATAGGGCAAGGAAGAGGAAGGACAGATCGCGCGCGGTCCGTGGCCCGTTTGGTAGGGTACTGCTTCGGCATTCGCCTGGTGATGATGGGAGAAACCACGGGAAACTACCGATCAGAGCAGCCGGCCGCTAGAATTCTCCTCCAGACAGCGACTTAATTCGACCTAGCTGAAAAGCTAGTGTCGAAAATCGTGCCGCCGTCAGGACTCGAACCTAGGACCTCCTGGTCAGAGGCGCTGCAGTGATATCAGTTGATGCACTGAGCTACCGCTCTCGGTCGTAACCTAGAAACAACGTCCACCCGCAATTGGTTAGCGAGTGTTAGAGCTCCGCAACAGAACACAAAAATATCTTAGCGCCTGCAATCAGTACAAGTGACTCCTTACAGAACCCTGAACAAATAGTATATAATGTGGCAGTGCAAAATAAATTTGGATCCCCAGAGAAGAAAGATGCCAGCTTCCTAGACAATAGATTTAGTCATTTAAACACTGACGACAGTTAGAGGACTCTCCCAATAAGATTCCACCCTTTTTTGTCGGGAACATTCCCAATTTAAATATACTCATAAAATAATTAAAAAGTAGGTTTCTGCCAAGTTTGTAGCAGTCTTAAAGAATAAGAAAGTTAAGATATACTCAGAAACAGCCAAGGACTTTCGCAAAATCGCCAAATACCTTCTCCAAACTCAGAGAAGCTTTCACACTTATAAAGACCCGGCAAACAAGAACATTTCGGTAGTATTTAAGAATATCGATAAATCGAAATCAGACCTTGAAATTTCCAGGAAATTAAGTAGAAATTACTTTCTCTAATTAAAATTAATACACTCACCAAGAACAACGCCCCAATACACGTTGGGGCAGCAGTAAAGACCGGATTGAAAACATTTTATCCATTGATCGTATCTGCAACTTAAGGAAGTCAACTGAACGAAGGAAAAAACACTAAAAACAGTGCAATGCCAACATTGTAATGATTTTGGACACATTAAGAACAATGTTAACCGCCGAATAAGTTGTGCTTTATAAACAAAATTTTATAAAAATTATAAAACAAAATTTAAAACACAATTCAGTTGGTTGGCTTGTCTGTTCTCTGACACTGAAAAAGTGATTGTAACAGTAACAATGGAAGTGCTTTATAAAAATTTGTACATTTCATTATATAGTTAGGAATAAATAGTCATTAAATACACTTGTGAATCATTTTCTAAGGATTACGTTATGTCGAAAAAGCAGTATAGTAATTCACAGATTTTCACTATTGTGGGTGCGATTAAATCCCCAAAACACGTCTTTTCTAGGATTGTTCCGTAAAATTAAAAGAGTTTAAAAATAGTGTTAAATGTCTAGGAGGAAAGGAACTGAGAGGAATCGAATCACTTTTAAAGCATTGTACGTGCTTTAAAAGTCACCGAAATCAGCTTTAAGTGCAATTCTTCCAAAAACCATGATTTGCTATAATTTTCTTAGAATGTTCTTGAAGGACCTTAGCCCAGCTCCCCCACCAGGGATCCGAGATGTGTCGAGTTACATCTCATTTTCTCCAAATTGATTGATGAGTGATTCCAAGCTCATCATCTGCTGAGACCATTAGTCCCGTAAGTGTAGTATACCTCTTACCAGCGGGCACAAACCTAGCCAAGAGAAGCTCCCAACTAGTCTCCCAAAATATGTGGTAGTGTAGTGCATGTAAGTGTAAGTATATGTATGTAAGGAATGAAGGTAGAGCCAGGAAGAGGAAAGAAAGATGTGGCCCGTTTGTTCTGTTCCGGCATTCGCTTAGTGTTGGTCGAAGATAAGAGCATCCGACGGGAAGAATGATCGTCCAGGCAGAGGGTGAATTCGATCTAGGTATGGCTAGTGTGGAAAATCCTGCCACAGTCGTGACTCGAACGCTAGGATCTTCCAGTTAGAGCAGGACAGTGACATCAATTGATGTCCTAAGACACGAAAGTCATTTTCAACTTTCATCTTCATTTGAAAATATGAATTTGACGTTTGTGAACAACATTTTCGTGCGCAAGCATCACGCTCCCGGAAATGTACGCTGTACTCAACGCAGCGACGGCCGACTGTGTAGCGTGATGGGCAGCAGTGCCAATGCCACACGCTAAACGTTTTGACGATGAATCTCGGTTTTTACTTTCTCGCCCTTTCGGAGGTACTTCCTAAGAAGTTGCAAGTTACAAGTTATGTAATCGTGCGTCGGAAAACGGTGAAATTTCGGTAGAAAAAATCTTATTGCCGGGCCTGATAACGAAAAAGTGGATAAATGTTTTGCTAGATAAAAAAAATCTTCTAAAGCATGGTGTAGTCAGAATCCTTGTTTTGTGGATCTTTGATACTAAAAAATCGATTGACATTAAAGCGTCTGTCTGTCGGTCCGTCTGAGGATAACGCTAGCACCTAAACAGTTCATCCGATTTTCTTCCAAACTGATATTCCCCAGTCGATCTGAATGAATTCGAGGTTTTGAGAGCTTTAAATGGATATTTTGACCTTTGAGAGCATTTTAAATGAAGCCAAAAAAACATTTTCAAATTTTTCTCAAATATGGCACCAAATTTTTTAATCAAATATTGTCTTCGGATAGCGTAAAGGACGCTTAAAAGAATAGTGCAGGTCTCATGTTCGTTGAAGATCCAGATTTTGTGAAAATTGCAAAAGTGCATTCTTTTAGGCGTGTTCTTTTAACTATCATATTAGGACAAAGACTCTTTACTTAATGAAATCTGTACCTTAAAGACGGATCTTTAAATAAGTTCAAGTTAAATTTTTCGAAAATATGACTAGTTTTCGTGTAATTAGCACGAAATATAGGCAATTAAATCCTTTTTTAAGCATTTTTTCACAAAAGTTCCTCCAAATTCATTATTCAAATTATTTGTATGGATAGAATAAGGGATGTTGAAGAGAATGGCGCGGGTGTCAATTTAGTTGATCCTTGAATTTTTGAAAACAAAAAAAATTACAAAAAATGCGAGAAAGTATGTGCCGTTGTAGCCCTACTTGCTTTAATCATAAACATATTTTAAATTTCAACAAACTCTAGATGATTGAGATACATACTGTCGTCAAAATTAAGTTAACGAAAATAGGAAGTCTAACTTAAAATTATAACATTGATCAACATAATTTTCGCTGACTAAGCTAACAGCTTATATTTGTTGATTTGAGGGTTCTGAAACCAGAAATAATATCCATTGTTTACCATCACATCAGTTGTTTTCACAAATGACTATTTCATATATTTTCCATTCTTGCAGGTACCTGCATTAAATAGGGTTACTTTTGATCAATTATTCAGCACTATTTTAGACAATTATATAAGATTTGTTTTAGGAAATAGTAATGTTATAAATGTTTCTGTGTTTTAAAAATATCAACTTAATGTATTTCTGTTTGTTATGGATTGAGATAAAATATTCTTTGGCTGCAATTCGTGGACACTGTAAAAATGATCCAGACATATTTCGCTACATTTGTGGCTAATTTAAAACTCCAAAACAAAGGACAAATACAACTGAAGTTTTGCAACCAAAGCTTATTATGCATATTTTGTGCTTAAACTCGGTGACAGGGGCAAATGCTGGGCACCACACAAATTGTGCCGATCATGTGTAGAAAAACTTAGACAATGTACTAAGGGGCGGAGAAAAAGTCTGAGTTGCCAAAGGTGTGGCGGGAACAGAAAGATCATGTGGAAGACTACTATTTTGTATGGTTAAAGTAACAGGATTTAACAAAAAGTTTTCATTCAGTAACCTAACGAAAGGTCCTATCCCATCCTCCTTGCGGTCAGCTATAAGACACATACCATACTGTGATGATGTTTCTATCTCTATTTCCCAATCATTTTTAACTCTCAGTTCCAGTTCCAGTAACGAATCCTTTAAAAAACAGATAGTGACGACGGCTTCGAGGATTCTGAAGACGTTCTGTGCTAGCCATTCACTCAATTAAATGATCTTGCCACTGATGTTGATCTGCCTAAAGTATCATCAGAGTTACTGGGAGATTAAAGGAGAAGAATATGTTAGCTCCCGGAACAACCATTATATATTGACACAGAGAGAAGAATCTGGTAAAATATTTTGAGATGGATGAACAACTCGTGTACTGCATCAATGTATAAGGTCTCATTGAAGCTATGAAGTTTGAGGACCGGGCAGAATAACGGTGGTTGTTCATTGAGAGCTCGAAAATAAGTTTGAAGTCAGTATTGTTGAATAATGGCAACAAATTAGCATCTATTCTTAGTCGTCATTCAGTGAAAATGAAGGAAACTTATGAAACAATGAGAATTCTTTTCAATAAAATAAAATATTCTGATCACTACAGGATTGTTTGTGGTGACTTAGAGGTAATATCGATACTCCTAGATGAGCAAGGAGGGTACACAAAATATTCATGTGACATGTATCTTTGGGACAGCGGTACAAAGAAAGAACATTGGATAAGGAAAAGTGGCCTCGCAATAAAATTCTATTAGCGCCCATTCATAACAAGTTTGGCTTTATGAAGCGATTTGTGAAGACTCTGTATAAAGATGATGCTTGCTTCAATTATATCTGCTCTATATTTCCATCATTGACACATGAAAGATTGAAAGCTGTTTTTTTAATGACCCTCAAATAAGGCTTCTTTTGAAAGATAGAGAATTTTTTAAAACAATGAGCACCTTGGAGAAAGATGCTTGTGTAATTTTTGTAATGTTGCAGGAAACTGTCATGGCAAAAAAGGGTAGATAACCTCAAGGTTCTAGTTGAAACATTGTTGACAATATCAGGGGATATGAGCATTTTCTACACAGCAACATATAAGCATTTCCATAAAATATGGATGCTTTAATTCAAGCGTGCGCAGATGATATTCTCCCCCATACGTTACATACAGTTTTTGACTAAATAAATAAATATATAAATAAATAAATATTTAAAAACAATCAAAGAAAGATATCAAGATAGATGGAATACAAATATGATAGCAGATTACTGTTGGTGCTTGCAACGTGATATTCCGGATTCCAGCTATTCCCGAAAAAGAAGCAAATGTTCCTTCATAGAGAATATGCTTAGTGTCTTTTTTAAGTTCGTATATTTTGCAATTTAGTTATAAGTCCAAACTGAAACATCACTTTTAAAATTATTTATAAACCACAATTTTCCTCTCTTGCATTAAAAAATCGTAGTGCTACGTAGTAGGATTCTGCTGCAATACATGAAAATTACAAAAAAAGTAACTGTTTTGTGTGAAAAATTTTAAAGAAAAAAATCCGTACTCTTTGCGAAGGTCAAACGGTGACTGCTTTTTACAGCTAGATAAAGCCAAGTATATGGCGTAACTGCCCTGTACATCCTCATCAGCCAGGCCATCAGGCTTTAATGCCGTGGCATGTCCATAGACAGACGAGGCTCTAGTTCGGGAGTACATTCAAATGACACACTCAGGTGTACACATGAGGAAATACTGTGCAAATATGCAATTAAAGAATATGAATAAAATATAATGCAGGTAATAAATATTATTTTCAAAGATTGATTGATTGATTGTTTGTGAATTGGTTATGTTCATTTGTAAAGTGTGTAAAATTTGTAAAATTTTGTATAGTTGTTAAGTTCTGTAATGTTTAGTTGGTGTATTCTGCCACCAAGTTCTGGAACTTAATTGCAGAATTAGTAATAAATCTAATTTTCGTGTTTCCGGGCGCGTCAACTGCTTTGGTCCCGTTAGTGTAGTGCATGTTTTTTCCTCTCGGGAGATGGCAGTGATCTTCCCCCGCTGGATCGCGAGATCGGCGCCGACCTACCGTCGGCTAGTGGGGTTTCCCCCTAACCAGGACTCTCCCACCAGCGGAGCACCGCTCCAGCCGGGACACGCTCTATGCTCCCGACCAGTCTCCCGGAATATGTGGTAGTGTAATGCATGTTAGTGTAAGTGTGTGTGTAAGAAGAGGTGTGAGGATAGGACAACGAAGAGGAAGGAAAGATCGCGCGCGGTCCGTGGCCCGTTTGTTAGGGTACTGCTCCGGCGTTCGCCTGGTGTTGATCGGAGAAACCACGGAAAACTACCAATCAGAGCAGCCGGCCGCTAGAATTCTACTCCAGACAGCGACTGAATTCGACCTAGCTGAAACGCTAGTGTCGAAAATCCTGCCACCGCCAGGACTCGAACCTAGAACCTCCCGGTCAGATGCGCTCCAGTGACATCAGTTGATGCACTGAGATCCCGCTCCCTGTATCCTTTTTTAAGAATTAAGCGAAACTTGTTTATTAACAAAATATACATACCCACTTAGCCTCATCGTCAGAGGTGTCATATCCGACGGGTGGGCACCAGAAGCTCGTTTTACTCCATAAAAATATTGTTGCAATCTGCGCATAAAGTGATCTTATTAACTACAATATTTTTAAAATTATTACGATAACAAGAAAGTGACAATAAATGTGCTAATAAACAAAAATTGTTTTTGAAGGATTCTTCCAATTTTCATCATCAATAATTTAGTGTTTGGTATAATACATAACATATTTATGTAATTAAAAATGTAAAGAAGAAATTATTGCAGCTGAAATGGCAGAATTACGGGAAAAGGCATCTGAAATTGTTTTCAAATCAGCGATTCAATTTCTCTTATGATCAATAACTGAACTGAAAAACAGAAAAAATCAATGTGTCTTTTTCTGTTCTGTTCAATCAATGTGCATAATAATTTTAGAGTGTAAATACTTATTTTAATAGTATCAGAAATAATATTTCATGCATTTAAAAAAGTTTTTTAATTTAAAAAATTACTTGCTGTTCGACAGAATTTTGTCTTTCACAGCATTGAAATTAAGTTGGCGAACAGTCCTAATGGGCATTAACAGTAACCTTTAAGAGGATATATGGAGGCAAACTGTGAGAATTAGAAAAATGTTGTAAAGATAAGAAGAATGGAAAAGAAGTAAGCCAAAATAACATTACAGAGGATAACTTTTATCTTTAAGAATTTTGGAATTAAGTCTACGAGGAAATTGATAAATTTTGCCAAGATTTAAAAATTCTGTATGATGTAATGAAGGAAGAGTATTGAACATTTTGGATAATGTTTAATCAAATCATAAATAGTTGGGAGATTTAATTCATTACGATTCTTACTAATTTCTTAATTCCAGAGAACTTCTTTTATTACGATTCTGGAGACCTCCGCCGCAGAGAAACGTCTCTATCCCAATCAAACAATTGAGAATACGATATATCTATATAATCTACATATCGATATATCTATATAATCGATATATCTATACGGATACAACTACTACTCGCGCAACTTTTCTTGAACGATGGATTGAAGAAATGCGGGCGGAGTGAGGGTATTAGTTTCAAAGTCGACCACTAGAGTATTTACGTAATGTCAACCTCTGAAAAATCAAAATTAAACCCGCTACATGTGCGGCAGGTCATCCCTCTGGGTAAGCAACAGCAGGGACACTATATAGAAGTTTTAGGTGCCTCCCTTGAAGAACCTGGACCTGCCTCAGCCATTTATTTAGATAATGGTAATAAAGCTGAACAGAAGTTCTCGACTATGAAAGCAACTAACATTGACTAGCTTCTGTTTCGCGCCAACGAAGTTTTAATGCTTAGAATGTTGTCATCAGTGCTCGCTGCGAGCTTTTGCCTTCAACTGTTTATTGATCACTGGAGGGGGAAGCAAGGTCATCGTTCAAGAAAACTTGCGTAGTATACGTAGTTGTAGTAAAGTAGTATAAAGTAGTAGTAAAGTAGTATACGTAGTTGATAGTTGAAGAGCATTGGAATAATCAACACGGAATTTACCCTGTAGAAGTAGTAGACATTGCAAGCTACTTTCACCAAGTCGTAGAGCACGAGTGTGTTCCTGAGGGAGTATGGTAAGCGATTCTTCATTAGGGAAGGGCCCAAGATCAACACGAGGGTCAGGTAGGCCAAGAGAACGCTCCCAAAGAAGCTTTCCGATGTCGCATATTGCTCCTCCCGCCGATCTGTAAAAACATTCAATAGTACATTAAGTACGGATAGAATAATATAAACATTTGCACAGAAATGTCATGAAATCCCAACAGTTGAAATGATTATTTTAAGAATCACTAATACTAATTGAAGTCCTCTCATCATACTGGAAAGTGCATCCTCTATGCTCTCATTATCCTACGACGAGGAATCAGGTAACCCGTGTGGAACCGTGTCCATACCACGTGTCCGTCCGTTACTAACATTGTCGGTCTAACATTTTGTACAATTAATATACCATTCGATTCGTGTCGGTCTACTAGTAGGGAACCCACCATTCTTTTTACCATTCCAGAATATTCTCAAAGAATTATTTAAAAACAGCGACAAACAAGCAAACAAATAACGGTCTTGTGAGTTTTAAGAATAAAAATCTCGTTTTGAGGAGTTTAAAGATGCCAACCGAGGTGGTCAATGTCTCATTGGATTCCTCTCGTCATGGCAAATCGTGTGGCACAATTTCAGTCTGATCCTTTTAACACATCAGAAAGAATTCCACAAAAAATCGTGTAAGAGAGGGAGTGTTAATGATATATCAGCGAAATGTTCTGTATTCCTATATTGTCTTTTTGGATAACATCATAATCAGATTAATTACGACTTGATTAATAAAGAACCCAAAAATTTAGAACATTTTTTTTTCAAAATCGAAGAGCTTCAAGTCGGGCCAAATCAATAGGAGAATATTCAGTTTGGCAACCACCTGCGAATAATTTTATCACAAATGATGTTTATAGACGGATGGACAAACATATGTTACAAAACACTTTTTCAGTGTTAATGGAACCACAAAATGTGTATTCTGACTAGCAAGTTTTAAACGATGAAACAATTTTTCTCAAAAACGGCTCCAACGTTTTAAAAAAATGTTCCTGTAATGCTCATTGTACTGAATAACACAACAAAAAAGCCAATATCGTTTTCTTGATGTTTTAAAAATAGCACAAATGAATTTTTAATTATCTCTCAGGTCATTAATATTTTTTAAATTGAGGTCATTTTTATGCATGATTGCATTAGTTGTGAGCAAGTGCTTCAAGTTACTTTAAAGTGCAAGAGCTTCTAGAAAACTAAAAAGTTTGTTGTGAGAATTACTTCAAAACTGCGCATTTTCAAACACGTTCAAACTAGATTTTCTGTAAAATGGCTCCAAGTTTTTCGAAGAAAATTTGCCTAAAGCATAAGTTTTTACTTTTCTATTAAACACTTTAAACTCATATTTCAGTTCTAGAATTAAGAAACGGAAAAATTGAGGAAATGTGAATAAGTCTTTTAAGCGCCGATAGGTAGAAGCTGGGAATAGAGTGAGGTAAAATCGAAAAGCGAGCTAAAACGAAAGATATAATAAAAATAAGTAGTGCGAGAAATTCTGTGCAATTTAATAGCACACTACTTTAGTGTGCACTGGCGAAACACAATTAAAAATATTTAATATAATATAGCTGCCGGAAGATAAACACTTGGTAAATATCAAGTATTTATTCGGAGGTAGTACATTGCCGATCGCATTTCAACATTTCTTCGTGTATAAGTTGAAGGTTAGACAAGGGCCACGTAGACGGGCAACCCATTGTACTATCAACCGCCCTGTCAAGTTCTGTCTGTCATGTTGAAATTCACAATTGTTTTATCCAAAATTAAAAAGTATAAACAAGTGAAATATAATTTTTAAATCTTCGATTTTGTTTTGTCGTTCAGTTGGACAGAACAATTCTCCTTAGGAATTTAATGTGAAACACTGGAATACATTATTCGAATAGTTTTATGGCATTTACTAGCTCTTCAATATTCAACGACTCATTTAATACGCGTAATGTATGATGCAAGAGTGTCTCAGCACATTTACGTTGTCCTTTGTTATTGAAATTCAAATAATACGAAGACAGAGTTTTCATGGAAGATGTTTAGCAGAATCGTATTTTCTAAACTGAGCAATAAATCTCACATTGATAATACTCGTATGTATGGAGCATGGGTGTCCAACTTGCGAGGCCTCGAGGGGCAGAACTACAACATTTAATAAGGTTGCAGGCCATGTATACAGTTCTCGGGCGATCCACACCTGACTTTCCCGTATTGCTGATATCGGCAGGTTGCCCGGCTGCTTTGAAACGACGGAGGGAGGGGGGCAGGAGGAAGAATGAAACCATGCGTGTTATCGGGCCGTAACATGCCTAACGCAAGGAAACCTTGGAAAAATTTGAATTTCTGAATTTATTAGAAAAAAAAACTCTTAAATCTAAACAATCTATTTTTACGTTAAGAGGGTGTCGACCTCCATAGGGCAAGTGTGCTGGGCGCAACATGGATGCAAAGAACTCTCACTTTTGACTGATAATACTCCGCGGGTCACAATAAATGGGCTATACCAGAGTGACCAGTTGGACAACCCTGGTATAAAGCTACATTAATACGAGTAAATTTGAAAAAAATCCTTTCTTGAAACCTACCTTTCTGTTAACGACGGAAAACTGAATTCAGATAATGGAAATTGGTCTCTGCGTGACGTCATAATTCCAATATTGTATGTTGCCAACTGCAGAACTGCTTTTGAAATTTGTTTTCGAAATTAATTTTGGCTATTTTATAGACTTATAGCACCTTTTTTTTTAAAAAAAAAAGTGCAACTCATAATATTGCATTATTGCATTCGTAGAGATTTCAAAACGAGCAGCGTTTGGAAAAAGTTTTCAAAACAAGTACTTATGCAATAAACATAACATTATAATATGGTTAAACGTTATAAATAGCATAATATTCAAATTATTATTCAGTTACATCATAATGGTTGGGTCATAATGTGGATTGGGTCACATATGTGTTGCGGATCTTTATTAACATATTTTAATTGACCGCATGAATACAAACATCATGGACGTCATAAAAGACAATACCTTTTCCTAGAAGAATATTCTAATGAAAGATATTAAAAATGGCCATTCAATGAACGTTTGAGCATATGAATGAAGGACAGAGTAAATCGAAAATGTCTAAACTGATGGTATTCAAACAATTATATTTTCTAGTGAGTAACTCTTTACCATAGGTAGTATATTTACCATAGGTAATACGAGTACTTCGGAAATTGTTAATAAATCCCCGACTCGCGAAACGAAGGTACACAGTTTATTGGACATCGACATAGCGATTGATATATACCGCCGCCTAAAATATATGAATCCCAGTTTATGATTGGCTTGTAGGGAGAAGCGGTAAGAAAAATTGGATAGAAAAAGCAATAAAGTTTTTAAGATACACTGTCGTGATTGGGTCATTTTCTATGAATAATTAAACACTAGTGTTTTTAATTTTACGAGTGGAATAGTCGTAATATATTTTAATAGTAGTTAAAAGAATGTTTATAATTACAGAAAAATTGTACAAATTAAAAGTCTTTACAAAGATACGAAATTTCCTACCTTTCGTTTGTGAATATTTTGTGATGTGTCGCTAAATCAATTGCCTAATGGAAAGTCACATTCTGTTCTCCTTGAAAATATTTGACGTGGGAGGAATCGTACGATTAGGTAAGAAACGAATAGTCGTAATTATTATTTGAACTTCGGTTAAAAACTTGAAAAGTAGTTTACTCGTACTAAAAATGAAACAATTATAAGCACGTATGTTAAATTCGTGCTAGAATTTATGGTATTCGGGTTCCTAGATTTTGAAAATGATCCGCAGTTAAAATTTATAGTAATTTTTCACTTAGTTTTATTGAGCATCTATTTCATTTGCGTGTATATGGTTTTGAAACTAACATTAAACTTTATAAAATTCACTGTAACACTGAAATAATTTTTAGTGTTAAAAATTATATTTGTTATACACGCAACATAAAACAGATTTTTGCATTGAATATTATTTTTGGGATTATTGTTTACCATCTGAATTTCTAAATTAAGAAGAAATTATTTCAATGATTTTATCATATTAGAGTGTTTTTATATCATTTCCAGTTGATGAAAACGCTTTCTGTCTCAGAATAAAATTGAGAAAAGGGAATAATTGATTTTGCTGTTCACTGTTAACGCGACAATCAATTTGCATTATTTAATTGCCGTAAGGTAACCTAACACCTATTCACACTGCCGATCTCACTAAGGGTCTTCAGGCACAAAACTCAAAAACTGAAAAACTAACACATTCTGGCATTGAAGTATCTTGAATCACAAATCACACTCAAGTCCCCGTTCTTCGCCATGTCATGTGTTGCGTTTAGGTCAGACACGTGGTGGGATCATGGGAAGAGCAACTCACCGTGGACGCTGGTGAGGTACTCCTCCACGCCGAACATGGCGACTCTATAGTATCTGCACTCCCGATGTCCTCGGCGTCCTCAGGGCCGCCGTCCTCGCCACGTCCTCGCAGGTAGCGGTAGCCAGGAATTGTAGCCTCTGCGACGTCCGCCCCTTGACTGCGTGGCCGACGCAGTGCGCACACGCGTTCCTACGTATTACGCGAGCGATTCATTACCTTTCCTCGCGCCCGTTGTGTTTGAAGTGCGTAACTTCACGTACGCCGCAGTCCCCGGTGGTTGGTTTGGTTTGGTTTTTTCGTGTTTCCGGGCGCGTCAACTGCTTTGGTCATTAGTCCCGTTAGTGTAGTGCATTTTTTCTCGGGAGGTGGCGGTGATCTTCCCCCGCTGGATGGCGAGATCCGGCGCCGACCTACCATCGGCTAGTATGGGTTTCCCCCTAACCAGGACTCTCCCACCAGCGAGGCACCGCCCCAGTCGGGACGAGCTCTAAGCTCCCGACCGGTCTCCCGGAATATGTGGTAGTGTATTGCATGTTAGTGTAAGTGTGTGTGTGTGTGTGTGTGTGTGTGTGAGGGGAGAGGATAGGACTAGGAAGAGGAAGGACAGATCGCGCGCGGTCCGAGGCCCGTTTAGTAGGGTACTGCTCCGGCATTCGCCTGGTGTTGATCGGAGAAACCACGGAAAACTACCGATCAGAGCAGCCAGCCGCTAGAATTCTCATCCACACAGCGATTGAATTCGACCCAGCTGAAAAGCTAGTGTCTAAAATCCTGCCGCCGTCAGGACTCGAACCTAGGACCTCCCGGTTAGAGGTTACCTCTAACCTCCCGGTTAGAGGTAACCTCCCCGGTGGTAGTTGGTAACAGTCTTGTTTGTACAGTCCATAATTTGCTCGAAAAACACTAATTTCAAGTGGCATATTGATACAAACGCAAAAATATTACGAGATAACAGAATAATTCCAGTTAAATAAAAAATGTCACTTTGCAAACCTAGAAGAAATTGCCTTGAATTCGAAATTTCAAGGCCTTATCTTCAAGTTAGTATCAATTTTCTACTCAAAATTAAAGTTTTTCGAGCAAATTAAGGACTATACAAACAAGACTGGTTACTGTATATCATATTGCCTTTCAAAAAAAGATGTTGGCTGTTTCAAACATGGCTGGGACGGTGGAATTTGGGAAGGTGAATAAATTTGAACTATGAACGATTCAATTTGAAGTGTGGTCCTTTATTCAACACGTTTGTGGGTATTAATGATAGTTTTTGTTTTAAGTCATTTTTATAACTCATGATGTTTAAAATATAATGCTAATCTTTTCTACAAGAATATTTAATTGGAAAACATTTGAGAGTCGTTTTCTTTATTTTTTTCCTGGAACCAAGAGTTGCTTAAAAATTTCGTGGGTCTTATTTTTGGAGAAATGTCAACATTTTTGAAAATTGCAAACTATAAAAATTAACATTGCAAAACTACAGTAGTGACGATAAAGATATTTTTCCTCACTAATCCTCACTATACTTCGATTTAAACATAGCTGCACTTCAAGGTCACAAGCTGGAAGGAAGGGAAACATTTTTATACAATATATTGTGACATACCAATATGTGACTGAATATGGTACAATATTTATTATAAATGGCGTAAATTATAGGGGATAAATATATGTGAATATGCTAGCATAACGGTAAGCGAGCCGTCGTCAAGGTCTACTAGGGAATAGATATTGATAGAACATGGAATTGGAATACTAAGTGTGACAGTAAAACTTAAAATATTTCAAGTAAACGAGTTAGAAGGACATTGAGGGCTTAGGCGAAGTTATCAGTAATTGGACTGGAATGCTAGCAGCAGATAGTTTATTGATCTGATGAACGGTGATTGAAGTGTGCTTCCGAGAAAAGAAGAGAGAAGTTGGTATCTGGACCTGAGGACGGCGACGTCGGAGATGAATAAAGATGGTTCAAAAGCCCACGAAGACGAATACATTATAAGGTTGGAACCGGTCATGACCAAGATGTTTTTTTATATTGGGTAAAATTATAAAATGCCAAAATTGTTTAATAAATTTCCATGTTTTGTGAAATGAATACATGATTTTCATTTTTTAGGTCTACACGCTACCTATTTTTTCTTTCTCCCCCCGTATTCGTTAGAAAAAAATGTATTGTGCTCCTGCGCCGAAACACAGCGAATTTTTGACAGAAAAAAACTGATATGGTCAGACCCTGGTAATGAAAAAATCGGATAATCATCTATTAGCATACAATAGTGATTACAGATGTTTTAGAATGTTGCATGATAATATTGTCAAGTTCGAGAATATTCAACATGACGCTACTCGGTAAGTAAATACTGCATATAGTCACCACTATATGAAGCTTAATCGAACTGACGCGACTTCTAAGGGAGTTTGTAGAGGAATATTATGACGAAAAACATCTTGTTTCACAAAAGTCGCTACCCCCCACTTGCAATTAGAGAGTCTCTTCTGTTGCAGAATATACTTTTATTTCCACGTAGCTGAGCACATGTATTGCCTTTAAAGTTGGTTTCTTGTAGGCAGAGAACTTTGGGGCTGAAATCATTGATGATAATTTTTACGAAAGACTTTCGGGGATAGAAGTCATTGCAATTTCCTTGAATAATATCCATGAGGAAATACAGAAAATATATGGGCCTAGTATTACATTGTAGACGCTGTGATTATTCCATTTCAGAATCTATTGCACTTTCAAGTTTTTTTATTATTAAGGATCATCTATTTTAATACCTTTGCTAGGAAGGGTGGTATAAATATCCCGTAACATTGAAATTATAGGAGAAATTTCTGAAGAGAAGTCTGTAGCAGTTTCTGCAATATTCTAGGAACCTTTAAATTTGTGAAAGAAACTTAACAATTCATTAATCAATAACGAGTATTTAATTGGGATCTTTGCAATATTTTCTTTGATCACTGATCATTAAATGTTTTCTTTACTGTCTGACGTGGTTTTGATTTTTTAGGGGAATACTGTTTTGTTTCGCAGGGGGGTCGGCTAAGTCTAAGCCCGGTAGCGGTAGCTCAGTGCATCAATTGATGTCACTGCAGCGCCTCTGACCGGGAGGGCCTAGATTCACGTTTTGACAGTGGCAGGGTTTTCGACACTAGCTCTTCAGCTACGACTAATTCCGTCGCTGTCTGGAGGAGAATTCTAGCGGCCGGCTGCTCTGATCGGTAGGTTTCCGTGGTTTCTCCGATCAACACCAGGTGAATGCCGGAGCAGTACCCTACCAAACGGGCCACGGACCGCGCGCGATCTTTCCTTTCTCTTCCTTGTCCTATCCTCTCTCCTTACACACACACTTACACTAACATGCACTACACTACCACATATTCCGGGAGACCGGTCGGGAGCTTAGAGCTTGTCCCGGCTGGGGCGGTACCCCGCTGGTGGGAGAGTCCTAGTTAGGGGGAAACCCCACTATCCGACGGTAGGTCGGCGCCGGATCTTGCCATCCAGTGGGGGAAGATCACCGCCATCTCCAGAGAAAAAACATGCACTATACTAACGGGACAAATGACCGAAGCAGTTGACGCGCCCGGAAACACAAAGAAAATCAATCAATCAATCAAAACCTAAGTCTAAGGATATCTCCGAAACAGATAGTTCAGCCTTTTCAGTAACTAGATAATTTGTCACGTTGGCGGGAAGAGTTGTCGCTTGGGAGCTACTAAAAGAGAGTGGCCTTTTAGTTCTTAACCTTACCGTGTAGCCCGTTGTCTTCTCTGGTGTAGATTCCGGAGCTGAAGTTGTAAGAAATGCCGGTGAAGGAACTGATTCAGCAAAACACTTGGGAGGTCAGGAAATTCGTTCAAGTTATCGACAAGAACGGGGCAGGGAACAAGAGTGGAGGGAAGGTCGACGTCTGATACGGGAAAGGTGGTTACCTTCGGGCTGATACTCGCGGCAGGGGGAGTTAAGATTTGGACAGTTCTTACAAAATGCTCTTGTAACTTGCACGGCAAGTATGTGAGGATATCAGATGTGATGTATATCCAATGACGTAAACCATCCAATGTTACTTGGAAAGATTCCGGGAGTAGTTCATGTTCCGAAGCTATGTAGATTTGTCCTCTAAAACTCATGATATGGTTCGATTTTGGATTACAGAAACCTGTACGAATAAAAGACATTGATGCCACAGTTTTTACGCCCAACTCAAATAGTGTAGCTTCTAGGAGATTGTGTGGGATACTCGAGCAAACATTGGGAAGGATTTTGTTGCGTGAAATTAAGAGGTCTAATAGTAAATTCATGGTCTGATACAATGATCAATTTAACTTTGGAGACAAGTTTGTCAGGAACTTCTTTGGTGGCCAAATAAACACAAATTTGTTATTAGAGATCTTTGATGCAAACCGAATATGAGAGGGATTGGTTTTTCCTGCTTTTCTAAATTTAGGAACTGGATTTATCCACTTTTACGTTACCATGGCCCTGTAATGAATTTTTCTGCCAAATATTCGCCGTTTTTTTTGCGAAACATTACATAACTGTCTTTTCTTAAGAGGTTCCTTCTTAAGTGCCAGAATATAAAAATGGCGGCGCAATTCTGGCGTCGGATCCATCGCGTCGAGAGATACAAAAACATGTCAAGTCTTAGGATTGACAAATTTTGGCTCGTACAGAGTGTAATACTAGAAGACACCAAACTGTAGTATTGTGTTTTTGTGATTTGATGTGTTTTTCGCGATTTAAAACAACTGGATGGTGGTACCTCAATTCTGACTTCGGATTAAGCGCATCGACATTTATGGAGAAACATGTGTCAATTCTTGGGTCAGAAAACAAAAATCGAAAACCAAAAACTGAAAATACGATGTCACGGTGGTTTTTCGCGATGAAAAGAACTGGAGGGTCATGGCGTAATTATGGCTTCAGATTTCGGATTCAGGGAGTCGACATACACTGAGAAGCACATGTCACGTCTTTGAGTCTGACGTTTTTTATTTTTTGTGCCTGTGTAATTATAGTGTAATTTTTTTTGAAAATATTTGTTATTTTCAAACAATTTTGAGTCAAATATGGGCAATATTAACCTAGTTGTGTCACTCAGCACATACGTTCTCGCATTGTTTCTCAATTTCCAATTTTCAAAATTTAGAGGATTCAACGAAAATGAGACCCGTACAAATCCTTTAAGCGACTCTTCTTATATTCGCGTAAAAAAGGTTGAAAAAAGAAATTGGAGCGCGTTCTGGAAAGAATTTTTTTTTTATAAATTTCAAGCCGAAATATCCATAAGCTACGTTAGGCAAAAATCTCTATCTTCAATTTTGTAGTTTTGATATTGTAACTGTTTGCAATTTTCGTAAATACGCTTTTACTCCTGTCACCCATGTGTATATCTTCATCCAAATTGCGTGCGTATTTTTCATTGAATGGCTCCCTTTAGTATGTATTATTGTAATATAAATTCTAAATGTGGTCAGGCGGAAGAGCAGGCTAAAATTTATTTATTTAAATTTTTTTATTTAAATACGGAGAGCGCGCCAAAAATGGGACTCGCACATACATTTACTGTCCCTAAATACTTTCGAGGAAGAAATGGCCAAAATATATGGTGCCGTTGTAATGGTAAAGTGTTAAAATTGATATTATAAAATATTAAAAAATATAAAAAAGTATTTCCCCAAAATGGCTCCAAATGTTTTCTTTAAACTTTTTCCAGTATTAGAGTTAAATATATTCTAAGAAATGGTATGAAAGTCATTTTGAGGTATTCTTTGTTATGTTTTTCAAAACTTAAACAATGGTAATTTTTTACATCACTTTCGCGTTGTTAATATTACATTACCAGCGACTTGAGTTCATTATTGCATTTATAAGTAGTGCTTTAAGGAGAGTACGTAATGGAATTTTTAAGAAAGATTGAAAAAGGAAACTTTTTCAATTTTTATATCTTGAAAGTGTGCTGAATATAGTTGTTGTTATCTTTAGGCAGTATCTCAAATTTAAAAGCCTTTTTTCTCTAATATTTAAATTTTAAGAATAATCTAATTCATTATTATCAAGTCTTAAATAATTAAAACTGGACTGCGAAGATAGAAAGCTATGATGCGGAATCTTTTGAGAGAGAAAAAATCTGACAGAAGAGTAAGTTGTGAAACAAGTAGGTTTGACTGCATTTCAAAATATTCAGCTTCACTTGTGTATGTTTACGTTTGAACCTCGTCTAGAGGTACTTCATGGACGAACTTCATATTTTGAAAACAGGTCTTGCTACACAGAGAGCATCGATTCCAGTTTCCAACTTCTTGTACAGTTGATGGTGAACATTCCTTTCCTTAAAATTATTTGCATGTTGGTGGTGTTGGGAAGATGTGAATGATATTTGATGGTGTATGTTCTATCTTATACATAGTATACAAGTGACTTACAGTACATGATAAATGGCTTCATCATTTGTTTGTTTTTTGCTTCGAGAAACGGTACAATGTGCACATTCCACATTACTTTTGCATCCATTTTAGAATCATGTTAAATTAAAATGTCAAGGGCAATCAATCTTTAGGGCCGTAAGATGCATTCGTACTCTCCATCTTTGTCCCATCAGCTAGATTCTACCATAAGTCTCTTGTGAGAATGTGAGAATGGGTAAACTGGAATAATTTGTCAGTTGTAACGCAGGAAGAAGAAATCCTATGTAACTTCCGCATTCTCAGCCATTGCATGAAGTCTTCTAGTAGGGACGTTGAAGCTAACATTTTAACACCTCAATAAATCTGTTTTTTTTTTCTTTTATCTTCTCGACATATATACGTAGTTTTTGAAACAATAAGGAAACTTGTTCTTGCATTACATATTATAGAACGTTCATGAATTCACAAGAGAGTTGACCTTAGAGACCGTTTATTTTTTGTCTTCATCGGAGTAATTTATTTGAGAGGAAATTGTCGTTTCTCCTTGAAAGATAATGTGGTGTGTAAAACAGTTTCGGAACGCTGATGTTGAACTACATTGTTGTGATATTTACAACGTGTAACGTATTTAAATATGTTTATTTCACGAATCTCTCTAAAAACAACTTAACTACTCTCCAGGTTTGTAAATTGTTACACGCACGTATCCTGAGTACAACTTTAAAGGCCTGAGAAGAAAAAAGAGAGGGAAACGTTAGAGTGAAATGAGAGAAGGAGAAAGAAGAAGAAAAAGAAAGAAATGCTAGGACAACGTCTGCCGGGTTCTGCTAGTGTGACTATAATTATTTTACTGCCTCTCTAGAATATGAAAATGGAAGAAATAAAAGATGGAAGAAAATGAAGTTGACGGAATGAGCTACATTCTGAGCCAACTTAAACAACACCATTCAGACTTAAGAGAGTCAAAAATTTCGTTGGAAAACATTTTTGCAAAACTATCATTATCCTAAAAAATGTGTGTCATTTCTCACATTTGTATTATGATTTTTTTGAATTAATAGTATCTTAGTGTACAATATGTATTTGACATTACGTTTCCTGTAATTGCTTTAATGTTTTTAAGTTTGTAGTAAATTTTTTATTATTTAATTATGCTTTTAGTGACACATCATTTTATTTTGATTGTAGGATTGTGGAATTACGTTTCTAGAGATAAATATACCATATTTGAATCTTCTAACATTTCTAACGGAAATAAACTATAACTTTTTTGAGATAGTATTATGTTATTTGGCGCTGGTTCGATGATGACTACAGGCCGAGGTAGTCATCTTCCCTGCCGTTGTAGTAGTTACGGAGCGCGAAACTGGTTAAGTAGAGAGCGCCATCTCCGTGTTCATGTTGTGGAAGTCCGCTGGTGTGCCAACAGAGGTCTCTACGAGAAATGCAAATGCCAAGGATTGCCGTCTGGAGCACAGAAGGATTCTGCTAAATTTGAAAACGCCACGGTACGAAATATGAGTGTGAAAAGAAGAGGACTACCACTCGATATTTTTATTCCATAAAATGCTCACTATACTGTCCTTGGGTGATTTTTGTCCACTTTAAGTTCCTTTTATTTCATTATTACTCAGAAAATTTGAAATTAAGGAATGGTAGGAAATGAAAATTAGTATTACAAATCAACACATTTAGAATTTAAAATGGTTTATTTCATTATATATTACTACAATTAAAGCAATGAATATTTATTATTTTATAAATTTACAGTAACATAATAATTTTTCTTTATTATATATAATATCTTCAAAAAATTGGTGAACAGAAAATATACATCATGTAAGGTAAATTATTAAATATAATCTATTAAATGAAGAGTTATTAAATACTATTAACAAACAAGCTTTTGAAGCTTCTTTTTTCATACAAATCTCAAATGTAATGATTAATTCTTTTGAAAATGCTTGGGTGGCTTTCCCACGTGGAATAAACAATATATTAAAGTATCAACGAAGCAATTGTAAGCGTCAATTCTTTGTATAAATGTGTATTACAAGAGATGAAACTGTAATATTGAAATCCAATAATGCATAGAGCCTTCTTCTGCTGGAAGAAGCAGTGTTGCCAGTCACTGGCAAAGCAAGTATAAAAAGTTTTATATGACTTATATACACACACACACATCGTCATTGATTAGAGATACTTGATTGGCATTACTCTATGCATCACCAACCTCAATTCACTCAGTGGTTTATTGACCGTTAAAATTGTGGCAGTTTTTTTTTTATTGTCGGCACCCCACCATTACTAATGCTAATGGATAATATTTTGAAGATCTTTATCAAATACATTAGAAACTGGATCGATTGGTTCTCGCAACCCATAGTCAGAATGTACAGAAGCATTTTACCTACAGAAATAATAAATTTGCAAATGTGTCGGTTCGCCTCTTAACGGTAGGCATTCCCGTTCCTCGGCTGGGGCAAGGGAAGTGTCATGCAATGCGTCTCGATCATTTTTTTGTACCCTTCAAGAAAATTATTATTTTTATATTTAAAAAAGAGATCGCAGATAGAGGGAGAATCCTGGGGACAGTGATGCGTTGGGAAGAAATAAGACCCATTCCGGTCCACAGTTTGGGGCAAGTGAGGGTTCTTTGGATGCCTGTTGGTTTGCTGGTCGGGAACTGACTATTTTTCCTATCATTCTAATCTAATAAAAATATTAAATTAATAAATATGAAATTGCTTTTAAACCTGTTTAAAGCGTCGGTGACGCCACACTAAGATAGTAATGCAGTAATAATATAATACTTTTTCCGTGTTCTTTTTCTACTCCTTAAGAAGTGAGGTTCATGGCTCATATTTTTCAAGAACTTGATAAACCTCTAAATTCCGCGCCAAGGAGCTCGCTTAAACACGTGGGTTCTTATAATTATACTGTTATTGATTACAGAAGGTATGGATATATCTGCTGCAAACAGAGGCGTTAATGTAGTAACGCCTCTGTTAATGGATATATCTGTAGCAAACAGAGGTAGTTAAAATGTAGGCCATTTCTTGAGAATCGAGAATGAGTGAACCATGAGCAAGATACATGTACTAGCCAGGCAAGAAACTTAAATGTTCATGAGCTGTTACAAAAGTATTTGATGTAATATTTAATTCTCGAAGTCGTTGCATTTTTCCCTTAACTCGTAGTAATCAAGCAGGTGAAAACAATAATTGATATATTTCTCAAACAAAATAAAAAAAATAACATTTAATAAGTTTTGTAAGATTGCCAAGATATATTAATAATTATTAATGTCAGGTTGGCAATCATAAACTAGTTTCGTAATATAAAATTTTATTAATTGTTGATAACGTTTAGAAAAACATTTAAAGTTTGTGTTAAATCAAATCCGTGTATATTTAACCTTTTTTGAATATTGATTAATTTCCTGATTTTTAGGATACACTTGTCATAGGTAACTGTCAACGAGATACGCCGAACTTAGTAACAAAAATATCGTTGATGATCGAGTTGGTAAGCGAATCCGTACGTCTGGGGCATGCAGGTTTTTGCCCGCTCGGGCAGTGATATTCCTTCTCTTTACTCAGCGATCACAGCACCCAATCTCAGTCGCGAAACTACAGATTTTCATGACGTCGTCTCTGAAACGTGGCAAGCGACCATATAATTGTGTCAACGTATTTGATGCATCTTCAGCCAGCCGTCGCACCAACACGTGTCTCTTGACGAGCCTGCCCAGCGTACACGTTGCTCGCCTTTTGAGTCGTCTCCCCGCCCCCTGCTGTACATTGACGAACACTTGAGCGGCCAGGGTGCGAGGGCACGCCACCACTTATTCCGACCAACGACTATGACGGGCGTAGGATTCGCTGGGGGCTGGCCTGGAGCCTACGAAGTCTTCGCCTTGTGGTTCGCCGCCTGCGGACCGTAGGCGCGTCGGTAGAAGCGCAAGAAGAGGAAGATGATTAGCACCGCCTGCGGTACCAGCATCAAAGGCGGGAACAACGGATAGTCGCACGGTCTGTACACCAGCAGTTGCGCTTCGTGCAGTCCCACGAGGCAGTGCTGGCACTAAGGGACAAACGCACTTGCATCATCAACATTGTACTCAATAAAATGACGCTTTAGTAAATTCATATTTGAGAAGAAATAAAAGAAGTCATCTTCGTCAACATATTATGTTGTTCGTCATGTCATGATATGTTGACGAAGATGACTTCTTTTATTTCTTCTTATAAGAACGTCAACAACATCCAATCGGAATTCCCACAAAATTCATATTTCTTCTTGATTGTCAATATATGTTTGCAAATAAAAGTATGCAAAGTTTTTAATGACAGTAATTTATTTCAGCAATTGCACAACGTTTCGTAACTAGTTTTGTAAATCATCAGGTGCTTAGTGAGGGACCTACTATCCCATTGAATTACCTCTGCAGTAGAACCATCGAGGAACCATTACGAAATTAACTCACTCAGTTGATATCACATACCTAACAGTTACAAACAGACACTCCATTCCTAGGAATGACGTTTTAATTAACACAATTCAGTTGGGTTAATACACAGGTATTTCATAAAGATCTACACAAACCAGAGGACGATAAAGGGAGTCTAGGATGTTTTGATTTACGAAGACCCTGGATCAAAAAGGACGAAGATCAGCGTTTGGCATGGCCAACAATTACGTCTGTTGACATACGAGATCTACTTTACAATGCTGTAATCCTACAGACCTCTATTTTAGGCTAAGAGAAGTAAGGAAAAACTAAAGGTCAATATTATTGAGTGAAGTCGCCAAAAAGCGTATCATTTTAACAAAAGGGCACAAATGCACAAGAATTATGATTTCAATATTACCTTTATTATTCTTCATGAGAATGAATGTTAAATTAAAATAAATAGCAAAACAATGCTGATATCATTATTCATTTCCCAGTACTTTTCTGATATTTTCCTCTAAAATGTGACGCTATTTGGTGATTCACTTGCTGCTCCTTGAAGGAAGAAACTCGTGGCTTTCTCGCCATACTACATACTTACATAAAATATAGTATTGTAATTCTGAGAAAGAAATGGCCGATTTTTTTATAGAAAACTCGTAAAGGTGTAAAGAAAGTGGACAAATCGTGTTTAAAAATGTAGTAAAATACTTCCTCTAACATTTTGTGTATTGAGAATCCATGTGTTGAAGGTCCTTGATTCCGGAAAATGGATTAATGGAAAAGTTTGCCCGTGGTGAACAGTAGTGACTAAACCGATCTGATAATTTTCTCCAAAATTGATATTCCGCAATTGATCTAGACGAACTCGAACCGGAGAGGTGGCTCAGTACATCAACTGCAAACACTGCAGCACTTCTGACCGGGAGGTCTTAGGTTTGAGTCCGAACAGTGCCAAGATTTTCAACACTTGCTTGTTAGCTAGGTCAAATTCAGTCGCTATCTGGGCGAGAATTATACAGGCCGGCTGCTCTAATCCGTAGTTTCCTGTGGTTTCTCCGAGCCGGAGTAGTACCCTAACAAACGGGTCACGAACTGCGCGCGATTTTTCTTTCCCCTCTCTTGTCCTATCCTCCTTAGACCCACTTACACTAACATGCATCACACTAACACACATACTGGAAGACCGTTAGAGAGCTTAGAACTTATTCCGGCTGGGGTGGTGCCCCGCCGATGGGAGATACCTGGTAGTCTGACCATCTTATAACTACTTATTTTGACATTTATTTTTCTACTGATAAATGACATTTGATGATGTTTTGAAGGTATTTATTTGCTGTAATATATTGTTATAATCTGTAGTGTTTAAAGATCACAAGTATAAATGTATTTGCATGCAATAATTTTGCGTTTTTGTATTTTACTTTTGCTTCCCATTTCGTTTAAATCTAAATTATATTTAGTAATGGAACCATATTACAATATAATAAAGGGGAATAGAGTTATGCAATAGTAAAGAGTGACAGAATAGTGTTATAGAAATAATGGTAACAAAAAAAAGATCAGAGAAGGAAGTATTATTGTGAACTGAAAAACTTGAGACGGTAGATCCGAACGTTGCTGAAATTAAAAACAAACAATTCGTTCAGTCGAAATTGGGTTGAATTTCAAAACTATATTTGCCAGGTTTATAGGTATTTAATCGGATGTTAGTCGCAGATGATAGGAAAAGAACATTGATTTATGATGTGTAAGAAAAATAATCGCTGGAGTGGCAGCCGAAAATAGAAGCATCCTAAGATCCAGACCTACTGCGACCAAAATCACTGCCGGAACGCCGCTGCGGAATAAATTCGTTTTTAAGAGGTAAGACAAAATTAATTTTAAATGTAAAAAGTCAATATTGTTCTAGTAATTTAAGATTACTAGTAAATCAATTTCCTAAATAAAAATAAAATTGCCTTTGTAAACAGATTCTAGATTTTAAAATAGGTAGGATCTGAATGTTTTTGTGAATGAGAAAATTTGTAAATATGCCTATGTATGTAAGAACTGACTTCTTTATATAATTTTTGTTTTTTGTTGAAAGTTGATAGAATTGTTAATGAATTTAAAGTAAAGGTATGAAAAGATTCTGAATAAAAGAACAGTAGTCAATTTTGCATTACTGTAATAATCCAATTTTACGTGTTATTTCAAAATATTGATGTTTATGAGATCCAGCTACCAAGATCATTTTTCCTAATCTAAGCACTTTTACCGGCCGAATTCACGGACGAGCGATGATTTTTCCGGCCCACGATTTCACGTTGGTAGGGTAAAGAAGTCCTGAGTATGTGTAATTAATAGCGAACACGATGTAGTAAGTATTGTTGAAAATATAATTAAAAACTCAACTAGCCAAAATAATAAATATTCGAATAGGGGTACTTTTGTTTGATGTAAATATTGGTTATATCAATATTAAAAGTAATATTTCAATACATAGGCGTGCGAGATCGGAGGTCGCAATGGAGATATTTCTTCAATGAAATCTGTTCTTTAAAACAAGATCTTGAAATAATGTAAATGATAATCTCTGAATTTTTGAAAATTGCAAATTCAACATTTTTAAGCATAGGAGAGTTGCGTTTAACTTGTTGGTTGATGGACAGAGGTATCGTGACTGGCGGTTTATGAGCACCTGAGTTCGTAACCCAGCGGGGAGAAACAATTTTTGTGAATTGGAAACACTTTTTCAGATTATCTAGCATTATAATAGTGTGCAGTCGTTGCAAATAATGCGCGAAAGTATGTGCTGTTGTAGCTGCCCTAGTTTTTTGTCAGACTACCCGATCTCCAGTCTCTTAAATCAAGATTTTACAGACGATAACTGCTTTCTTTAAATGTCTCCAATTATCCTCTGCGATTGTGCAGCATTTCTGAAACACTTGTTAAAACGATTGTTTTTCTTGACATGATCTAAGGGATAAGGAATGGTTTACAGGGCTAAAATGAATACTTATAATTTAATTTAGAATTTCATTGTCTTTCTTTTGAAACAGACACTGAAATATAATCTTATGTATAATTAACTGTTATGATGAAAGTGATCGTATATGCAAGCATGAACAACTTACCAATTGCACCTGGGTTACATGCTTCTTCCACCAAATAGTGTGTGGATACATTGCCGAAATGAGATAATAGGCATACATTATGGCATGCACAAGCGTGTTGATGAGACCCAGAAAGGTTCCTTGGCCTCCTGTATGAAGCAATACAAATAGAGAATGTGATAAAAACGCAAAGTCAACATCATTTTAATATTTTAGAAATAATATTAAGTTACTATAATGAAAAAGTAGTATTCTATTTATATCACTCTAGTTCAATACTTGTAATAGTAAGACATTTAAAGAAAAACTTTAGAAAATATGAAAAACTTCAGTAATATTTTCTAATGTCAGTAAATCTTACACGTTAATATTAAGTATTTTCTGTCTTAATTTAATAACTCGCCACATCACTGAGGGAAAAATTATGACGGACGGATGTGTTGTAGATTTCAATAATCAATTATTTGCAAGGATGATTTGCATGATTCCCAAGGACTCAAAGGCTGGAGACTTTTAAAAAATCTCAACTGTTTATTCCTGTATTTGCCATTAAAATGATTTCTTACCTATATTTTAATCATAAATATATGTTAATGATTTTATTAAATATAACTCTATTTATTTATTTTCTTAGGTGTTTACCAATGACAAAGTCATCTGTTTTTATGTTCTTGAAGTATTATTCAATTGATGTATGGCGTTTCAGTTTTATGATCTGAAATCATTCATGATCAGCAACCACAGAAATCATTCTAAGAGATTTGCGATATATTTTTATAACATATAGTTATAAAGTTATATTTAATTTGAAACGTAATTAATTAAATAGCGAGTGAAAAATTGCACCTACTGACTAGCAAAGATGGTGGCTTTGTAATTGCAGAATTCAAATTCGATTTTTCTGAAAAGATCCAAGTTACGAGGAACGTCTCGAGACCATCCCCTTATTAATTTACGTATATTTGAGATCCTCTATGCTCATTCTTTAGGAAATTAGCAAGTATTGTCAGAAAATATCTGATACAAACTTCTTCTTCGCACAAGACAGATGTGGCATGCAGCGAACCAGCTTTAAAACATCACCTGGATAATATTTGATTGCAATCCAGCTGAGAAGTATCATCATACTGTGATGATACACGTGAAGGAAAGTGATTTGATTTCTTTTCTTCCGAAGAACGAAAAATAAGGTGTCCAATAGATCCGCCATTTTCAGCCAGAAGTAAAGATTTACCAGCCGCAGCATCTGCAGAGATATTGAATTTAAAAAATACTCCTACATATTTAGATTCTTACAAGTAATTTAGTGATTTTTTTTTGCATAATATCCACTATAAGTAAAGAAAGTGTAATAGAACATTCACTTGACTAACTTTAAATTTTTTGCAGGAAATATAGTTGCTGAATTATATTTATGGTTTTAAACATTTCAATTTGGAACTTTAAATGTAAATAATAGAAGTAAATCATTTTATATTCCTCGAAAAGAATATATTTGTTTCTTTATATAGAATGCACAAGCATGTTTATGATTCCGAAAAAATACTTGGCCTCCTATTTGATTACTGTATGTAGTACTATTTCTAGACTGCTATGTTATAATCTCTAGTTATTCACGTACATTTTCGCTTTATTTTCATTTTCGTTACTTTTAAAACAGTTTATTGGTGAGCACTTATTTCTTATATCGTGTCGTATATTACAAAAATATATATATATATATATATATATATATATATATATATATATATATTATATATTATTATATACTATATATTATTTTCTATTTCTTTTCTTCTGGTTGAAAATTTTTTGACATTCGTAATACTGTTTAACTATTATTTCAATCCCACCATGAAGATCGTAATAATTTAAATTAAGAGTATGTCATATTTTACTTGTATTATTGTAAGTGATAATAGAACGAATATAAGACTTCTAAGTAATTTCAAGATATTTCACGTTTATCGTATTAACTTTGATTTTACTTATCCATTTATTTATTGTAATTGCAATACAAGAGCATTAAATTTACAACAACGAACAGAAATATTTGGTCTGTAAATCATCAGGAGAGATTCAGATGCTTGTAGAGTATTGACATATTATTAATTTTAATTAACGGAACCTTCATAGTTTAATCTTGAAATATTCGTCAAACTATATTCCATCTACCTACCTCCTTATAAAAAAATAATTTTTAAGTTTTTGATGAATTGTGCTGATGTCAATTTAAATATCATCCATTCAGCAAACACAGCACAGCGTTATTTTTCTGAATTATTAAAATGCATGACTCACATTTAAACTGCCATCAGAGCAATCCCTTAAATTCTGAGAAAGAATTTTATATTAATGAAACAATGTTTGAAAAATCCGGAGTTTCATTTTACCAGCACACTGAAAGAATTGGTGGGTCTGACGTTGATTATTAAAAGCGAGAGATTTATAAATATGAAAACACGATTGACACCCGTATGTCTATACCATTCATCAGGCTGTATTGTGACAGCTCACGTGGCAGTTCGGGAATACCGGTGTTTTTGCCCCGGTAACGAGATATCACTTTTACAAGGCGGGCCAATACCACAGAAGTGGGTGGGACCGCCAACGTATTTGCATCAGTTATAATGATGTTACCCTTGACTTTGTTAATTCATGGCCTTCAGACTTCGTCTCGCAAACCTTCTGTACTCCGCTTTGTCGTGCGGTTCCAGATTATCACCCGTTCGGCTTCATCCGACGACGCCGGTTTCTGGCACAGTTGTCATCATACGAAATTATACGAAAAAGCGGAAGTTCCCTGGTCGCTTCGCACGAAACTTATTATGCTTACCATTGCCCATTGCACAGTTGTTTTGAAACGGCAATCATCGTACTATTAAACGGATATTGTCTATTCGGGAACTATGAGCTACCCTACGCGAGTTCACACGATATGTCGTAAGGCATATAAATGCCCCTTTTGCGTTATTGCAAACCCAGCGTGACAATGAAAAATATTGTCTGTCATCGTGCATTCTCTGGTCTTCGATTCTTGTGAAACTCTTCGTGTGCGTGTGATGTGATACACATACTATATCACGTCGCGCTAATAAAAAAAATAGTTATTCCATACACCTCGTGGGCATTAATTATTTTTGTCTTATATATTGCAATTTTGTATTCCATGTACCTATATAAACACAGTTACAAAACGAAATGGACCACTATCAAATCAATATACGAGATGGAATACCAGCTCTCAATTTATAACTTCAAGATTAGAAGAATCTGACATTTCTCATATATTCACGAATTCTAATTTGGCATTGATATCAAGCAAATTGCGCGGGATGTGGCAATTCTTAGCATAGATGTTAGACTGAAACAACCAAGAATCAAATTAAAGATAATGAACATTTTACGAAAAGAGAAGTAAGTATTACCTCTAAAGCACTCGCTGAATTCGACCAGTCAATCGGTTCACACTGCCAACTGTAGGTCGTAAGCCAAAATTGACAGAAGCCCTGAAAAGTGAATCATATGCTTAACAATCTGTGTAGGAAAAATATTTTTAAAACTATAAAACATTCAGAAAATTGCTTATTGGTTTCACTCGATTTGGAACGGATGAAATGATTATCCCTCGGTAAATCAATATGTAGTTGGAAATTATATTTTTTTTATTTCATCCTGTTAAAACTTGGCTTCTTTCCTCATACCTTATAAAGGAAAAGACAAAAAGGTGTATTGTTTGAAGTAGCAACGCAACGGATATGAGGTAAAAGGGTCAATGATGACACAGGATAACCTGAACAGGATGGCTTGTCAGAATTAGTAGCTGCTTACTCAAAGGCAAAGTTGTCCGCGCAATGATGACTGGGTATAATTCTAATTAAATGGTGTCTTCGCAAACAAAAGAGACAAGTTAAAATAATATTCACAGATGCTCGGTAAATTAACTTCACAGTAAAGGTTTTGGTAGGAGGTTCGTCTCGGCTAACTAGACGACTGTCCAGGGTCCTGGTCGCTCCTAGGGAGCTTCAGCTGTGAAAAGAATTTATGCAATATGAAGACACGAAGACACTGAATATGAATTCAAAATTTCCTAAAGAAATGAATCAATTGACTAAGTGTTAATTTTTGTTGATTCAGGTTCTCCTTTGTTGGTATTATTTGGTTTCTTTATTTTGATTTCATATGAAATGTCTTCATTCTATTTCATTTTCTAGTGAATAAGTGGCATACAATTTTATAAATATATCACATCAGATAAAAATGTTTGCACAAGGCATATTATTAATGAAAGGTAGTACACAAATATTCTGGAAGTTTGATCCGATATATAAAGGATATACTGACATGCAGATATTACGGATTAACTGATTTATTTTGTAATCTGTATTATTAACAGGCGATGCCAACCATTCATTTAAAGCTTTTGTTTCAAATTGTTAAAATATTCAGACAATTTTTATCATACGTGATTTCTCTCGTATGCCTATCCAATTGAATCCGTTACAGGGTCTAATTTTGGTTTAAGGAATACGAGATTATGTAGGTGTATTGGAGAGAAATTAGATCATTTGAACACTACGCCTGAATAAACACAGTGTTGCTTTTTCATGTACACCTTTCTTCACTATCACAGTGAATGCAACAGAATGAAGTCACAGTATACAGATATTCTTTGTTCATCAGTTTCCATTGTTTTCGATTTGGATTTTCAAGCCACGACAGAGAACACAAAATATGAACCACTATTCTTTGTGACCTCTGTCTGCGTGCCTTCCCGTGACTCCGTCAGACATTAGAAAAGAAATAGATGCAACTTTTGACATGTTTCCATTAAAATTAAAAGATCTATATGTGAAAGAATAAAGGGAATTTGGTTAATGGCAAGATGCGAGAGGGTTAAGAAGTATCACAGAGAACGTTTCTCCCATTCTTTTCTGAAATGGGTGACAAGTACCGACAAACAGCTCTTTAATAAATTGTTCAATTACAATTAGAGTAATTAGTAGGACATGTGTTGAATAAGTAACTCAATATATTTTGTAATTTCCCAAAGCATCTGATTACAGTACGAGATTGAAAAAATGACAAACGAGGCCGTTAGACTGAATTTCATAACCAGTTGAGTATTGAAATAAAATGACGCAAATATCGTACAATATTTTATCTGCTGGGTAAAACTTTGTTAGATGTGAAATTTCCTCCTACGCCTTCATTAAGTATTCACAATTTTCCCCCTAGAAGTGGCACACACTGTTCTTAACAAGGAGAACAATTGAAACACACTTGGTGTATACTTTTCGACATGAGTGAATGTAGTTCTGATTTGGAAATAGATATAACAGCAAATGCTAATACAGAAACATTGTTACCCAACAAATCAAGTCAGGAAAGTCAGCAGATCAGAAAAGGAGAAACCAAGTAGTCACTACTTGGAGTCACTAATCTACGTTAAAGAGTACAATATCACTTAATGACTATATCAGTAAGTTTACTCACTTATTCATGTTTTAAAAGAGGAAAAATGAAGGATACAAAACAAAGAAGTGTGGATTTTTTCAAAAGAAGAATAGCAAAGTACGCCATTACTTTATCGCTCTAGTGTCGTTTTGAAGTACATTAGGGCGGTTAAGTGCTCCATTACAAAACTGATTATAATGGCGTAATGTTGGACTTTACCTAACCAAAGTGGATAACATTCATTACACGTCGTTTTCAACTGAATCGTCCTGTAATGAACAAGTTTCTTGCCGTAAAACAGTTCAACAATAAGCTAATTTCCACAGAGTCTCGAATAAAAGTAATTTTAGTTGGCCTATGAGCCTCGTGTCGTAAGCTTTCCTACTCGAAAAATTGTCGGAAATATTTGATAATTTATTTCTTACAGACAACTGGACACCAAATCAATTCTTAATAACGCCAGAAACCCAGCCCTTGAATGAAATAGATATTTGAATTTGTCAAGAAACAACTTGGAAAACAGAGTATCACACCCTTTCCTTCATAAAAGAAAAAAGAATCTCTCTTCCCCTGAAAATACACATACCAACCGAACGCCACACATTTCAGCCGAACACCACATATTTTATGATTTGTTACTCTAAAGGCCGCTCCACAATAGCCCGCGAACGGGAACAGGAACGTGAAGGCGAGGACGAGAACGGGAGGTACGTGCGCTTCACAATAAACGCCACCCGCTAGAGGAATAGCGCTATGAATCTGAAGCGGCAAAAAAGAGAACTTCAAAAAAACAGTTGCCGACCCCAAAGCACATCTAGCTATGCTACTGTGTTACCCTTTGTATTGCCATCTGTCTGATGTGTTTGCGTGAGGTGCTATGAATAAAAAAAAAACTTTAACGAAAGAATATTAATTAGAAAAATATAACTATAAGTAAAAAGAATGCCAAAACTACTACGAAATTACGTAAAATACAACTACGAGAAACTAAAATTTTGTCAATAAACAAACAGCTCCAATGTACTTTAATGAAAAATTTAAAAAAACCTGGCAAATTTTAATTCTGAGTGTTAATATGAATAGAAAAACAATTATACTATAATTACTAAAATAACTAAAACAACTCAACAATGACTAACAAAACCCGCTTCAAACCCTAACCTCGCAAATCCACGCTCTAACCTCAGTATCGCCCTACACTTTCAATTCCGCTTCAGACCAGTGTCGCCTGTCGCACGCAGTTCGCGCGCTCGATCAGCTGGCAAGCTTCGCCGCCATTTGCTGCACTTTCATTGGTCGAGACGCGTCGCGTTCCCGGGCTGAGATAAATGTTGACCAACCTTCCCAATCCCGTCAAGCTTCGCGTTTCCGTCGTGTTGTGAACGCCTGCTTGAGATGTCCATCTTTGAACTTTCTTTACGTTCGCGTTCCCGTTCGCGTTCTCGTTCGCATTCCCGTTCGCGTTCCCGTTCGCGTTCGCGTTTCTGGGCTATTGTGGAGCGGCCTTTATCGTCATTGACTGATCACGACGCACTATCAATGAAAAGGCTTGTCACCTGGAAGATATAGAGATTGGCAAGTATCTGCAGCACGTTGTACACGATGAGCGTTCTCTTGAGCTCGTAAGGCTGGCGGTCGCGCATGAGCCAGGGGCCCAGGCGCGTCACGAACAGCGTGTAGCCGGCCATCAGCCCCAGCACCGTGAACGGCCGCATCACCAGCGGCAGGTGCTCCGCGCGCGGATCTGCAACGACACACAACCTCTTCAATTTCATCTTTGTATACAGTGGAATACAGGAACGCACTCCACATTATTTTCAATAGAAATAATTATATTTTTATTGTATAATTTAATGATAATTCCGGAGATACCTGAACGCCGTTCCGTCACGTTCCACCAGAAATGAAGTCATATTTTGAACAGATTGTAAAATTACACACACACACAATATATATATATATATATATATATATATATATATATAATATGGTCACCAGTTTTTTTTTTATTTTCTTTTGAACAGATTGAAATTTCAGATTTAATTATATATATATATATATATATATATATATATATATATATAATACCTAATGGTCATACCACCAGTCAGTATAAAAACGATGCCTATTTGAATCGGGCGCGCAGAAGGACAGGAGAGTCACGAACGAGTCCGGGGAACGAGTCGCGCGGGGCGAGAGGAGACGCGAGGCGGAACAAAAGGGAGGCCAGGGAGTGGAGATGGCGCGCACGGGTAATGTGATGTGGATGAATAATGGACGTGTAATCGACTAACACCGGAAAATCTAAATGGGGAGAAGTGTTGATTATGAAGTAAACGATAATTAAAAACAGTGAATAGTAAAATTAGCCGAAGGAACTGTAACATAAACGCTGACGAGTGATAAACAATCGAGTGCAAACGAAAACACGTGGCGAGTGAGTGCGTGTGGGCCATCAGCCACGGATAGAGCGATAAACGGACGATGTTAATAAAACGCATTATCGTAAGAAGACTGAACTCGCACGAGAACGTCGAAGGCGTGTGATCGGACAACGAAACACCGGAATCGGGTGACGACCCCGAAAATCAGCTAGTGGCGACGCGAGAGGGGGGGCCCCACGCCACGTCGTGGCGTGAAGGCCTTGAACAACCGCAGCTGCGTTCCTGCACCAAGAGGGCGGGAAATCCAGGCTGAGTAGACGAACATTTAATAATCATGTAACTTCAGTGAGGTCAGCACAGCCACTTTGGCCAGGAAATGTATAATGGGGTAGGGCGTAGGAATGAATCGGTATGTAGGTAGGGGAATAAGCAAATGCGATACACATACAATATTTATAACGGTTGCAATCATGATTACAAAGCTGATTAGCAACAGATTCATGTAGTCATTGGTCGGAGTAATCCAGTAATAGGATCAAAATTAGATATTAAGTTCTAGTGATGCAATATCATGTAAGACTGCAGATCATGCAGGTGATTGTAACAGGGTCTCTTTAGATTGTGCTTTCTTGATGAATAAATATTCAATTATAGAAAATGGCAAACTAGTGATTAATGAAGGATATGATGAAAGAGAATGTATGGAAAACCATAGCCAACATCCTCCTCATAAAGGCGCTCCCCCCTAAAGGAATCCCTTGTCCCTTCATCAATTTCAGAAACGGCAGTTATTGCATCAAAATTTAATGTGTGATCAATGCCTCAGTTGATGGTGGATTCCCAAATGGGAAAATTGAGGTAAGTACAGTCACAAAATATATATATATATATATATATATATATATATATATATACACACACACACACACACACACACACACACACACACACACCGTGTGTCCCACCTAAGATGTTTCCTTCAATTTTCTCCTGAACCGTTGCAAATACTAAGATGCGGGTTTCTCTAAAACTACTATATGCAAGGGGCACGTATGGTCATGCATAATATTATTCAATTGAATTTTTTATTGCAGTGATATTGACCCAACTTCGATTTTTTTAAATGGAACCCTATAGATTTTTTTAGCTCGTCATAACAAGCGTGAAGAGACGAGTTCATAAATGTGCATATCGCCATATGTTACATGACAACATTTTCGAGAAATTAAGAGTTTTAAATACGCACGCCGACTACTGGTTTCCGTGATCTGAACGAGAAATTCGGAGTGATATGCGGCGAGGCCATTCCCTTCCGTTGCGTCGATCCTGCGGTAAAGGTTTTCAGTCTTTCAAATAGTAAACTTTTTGTTTCTGACAGCACACGCATTTATTAATTCAGAACATGTTCACTCTCCAATCATCCCTTGCTTTCTCTACGGTTAATAATTCAAATATTTTCTCAAATCTTGTAGTATTTCATTAATTAAAAAATAGTACATTGTGGCGTACAGATTTACTCAGAACATGGCTATGGGTGAATACATTGTCTCCAGGACTGAGAGGGTGTAGTCGTAAAGAGCATATCGCGGGTTTTCGTGAGCTCCTTTGCACATTGCATCACTACATTTACTTGCAAAAACTTAACATTTTTCGGAGTTTTCCACAACCACAATTATGAAGTAAGAAATGTTTTTCCTTTCATGCAATTTGGTCTTTAAAGATATATTTTGAAATAAATTAATGTACAATTTTTCGAAAATTTAAGTAATTTTGCGTGAAAGTACGTGCTGTTTGAGCACCACGAGTTTCCCGTATATTTATCACAATCATCTTTTAGACAGAGTGGGACATAGATACATTTATGTATCTTTGCTCTACCCTGCCCTTTGCTGACAAATCCTACGCGTTCCCGCCGATATCACTGACCTGTTCCAACTGCCCACTTCCTCTCTTTCTCTATTCACTCTGTTCTGACTCGCCGCGCTGTATCTCCCCCGTTGCAGCTGCGTTAGAGAGGCTCAATCAGTCTTCGTCCGACGGTGGTGGCGTGAGATTGATTGATTTTTTCGTGTTTCCGGGCGCGTCAACTGCTTCAGTCATTATTCTTGTTAGTGTAGTGCATGTTTTTTCTCGGGAGATGGCGGTGATCTTTCCCCGCTGAATGGCGAGATCCGGCGTCGACCTACTGTCGGCTAGTGGGGTTCCCCCTAACCAGGACTCTCCCACCAGCGGGGCACCGCCCAAGCCGGGACATGCTCCAAGCACCCGACCGCTCTCCCGGAATATGTGGTAGTGTAGTGCATGTTAGTGTAAGTGTGTGTGTGCGTGTGTGTGTAAGGGGAGAGGATAGGACAAGGAAGAGGAGGGACAGATCGCGCGCGGTCCGTGGCCCGTTTTGTACGGTACTTCTCCGTCATTCGCCTGGTGTTGATCGGAGAAACCACGGAAAACTACCGATCAGAGCAGCCGGCCGCTAGAATTCTCCTCCAGCCAGCGACTGAATTCGACCTAGCTGAAAAGCTAGTATCGAAAATCCTGCCGCCGTGGGGAGTGGGAACCAAGGACCTCCCGGTCAGAAGCGCTGCAGTGACATCAGTTGATGCACCGAGCTACCGCTACCGGTGGGTGGCGTGAGGTAGTCGGAGCTCTGCTGTGCGACCCTGTCAGATCTGTTGCCATAAAATGGTTTACTTCGCAACTCGCCACTCCACTTAACGAAGTGGCGGGGAATCACACGCCGCATCGCCACTATATTAACTTATAAACTAGTGAAGTGATCCATACAAGTGCTACTGATAAATAGTCCATCGAAATAACTTCGGTGAAGTTCGACTCACTGCAAATCAGTGTAGTGAATGGCATGCAGCTATGACCTTCCAACAAGCGAAAGTCGTAAGTGCTGCATTGCTGGTTCTTAATGGCAGTGAGAACCAGCCAGCACAATGGAAAGTTTCATCCCAGATAATTCAAATCAATTCACCGAAGACAAAATGGAGGTGACGTTGTAGAACATCAATCAACATAACACCCCCGAAGCTGATGTTAAGGATCCCAATCAACTCGGCCAACCTTCAACCGTTCAGCTACCCGAGAAAGACGCCACGGACTCCAGAAAAAGGTCAGTGACAGACAATGATATAGAGCTCCTATCCAAAAAAATTTAGTGGTAATCACGATACTTACAGTGCTTCAAATTCAATTATTATGTATTAATGTAAATGTAATGGCTCTGTATTAATTAATGTGCCGATCAAAAATAGATTCGGAACTCTAAATGAACTTGATAAGGGAGCAACTGAAAATAGATTCGTTCATATTAACGACCTTTCTAGTGATAGTCTCAAAGTGAAACCCCCAGTACAATACCACCAATTATCACCAATTACAATGCATTTGTCAAAGAACTAAAATCTAAAGTCACTTCAAACTTCGTTGCAGATCAAAAAACAATAAAATAAAAATAAGTGCAAATTCGCCAACAGACTTTCGAAACCAAATTAGGCATTTTATTCACACTCATCGATGTTTCCACACTCATCAAAGTTTTTACTCCTTCACAGACCAGTTTAATAAAAATATATCTGTAGTGTTAAAGAACGTCAATCAATCAATCAAATACTAACCAAGATATGTATCAAGACCTAAACAACGCTTTCTTTCAATGATAAATATCACCAGACTTCACAAAGAAAACAAACCTATCCCAGTAGTTGCAGCTTTTTTTGGACAAAAATAGACAATATTCTAGTCATTAAGCAAATTTGTACCCTAGCGTAGATGCAGAAGCAAGGAAAAACTCAAGGTCCCATACAAGGTCATTGGGTCTGGATTATGGCCATACAAGGAATAATTGCAACGACTCAATTAGCTGCACTTTTTGCTCTGGTAATCACTACTCGGTAACTTGTGCTAATCGTCATCAAGTACCCAAATATTGTAACTGCAATGGCAGCCACAAGGCCAATAATCGAGACTCCAGTTGTCCCTACCAAAAAGAATACATTGAAAAAAGAAAAATTGTCAACCAAAACAATCCTCAAAATAGAAACCAAAAATTATCCCACCTATCCGCTCCACTACAAACAAACTCACATTTCCCTTTTCTTCTCTTAACACCAGTTCTCAACAACTTCACTCAAATTAGTAGCACCACATCCAGGCCCACCCAAATCTCATAAACAATTCAAATCCAACCAACCTTCCCCAAGAAACACATCACAACTATCCCATTATAAACACTATAATTAATGCAATTACTTCCTATATAATCAATGCCATAACTACTATTATGCTCACTATAATCAGCAGAATTCAAAATACATTCTCCGCCTACATTAACCGCAATAATGGCAATACATCACCCAAAAACATTTTACTCCCGTCAATTGGAATGCTAACTGCCTAACAAATAAAACTACAGGTGCTACAGAATGGCACACCCTTTCTCGTAGTAAGGTTTTCTAATTTCCTTGGTGTGAACTGATACTGAACAGTATTTGCCCTTTCTTCTTGCCTGCTGCCATCTATCGCCGCCCAAAGTACATTCTACTGAAATTTTCTCAATTTTTTGGTTTCCAAATAATAGAACTTTAGGAATATTAGTTCAGGAATCTTAAAGAAGAGTAAAACCTCGTCAGATATAGCAATTTTCATTAATTTTTAAATTATAACGAAAATGTGTTATTGTTGAAATGCGCTGCTACTGAATACAATCGAAAGCTTTGAAATGAACTTCATATTGATTGATAGTTTGCGTTCGCACATAGTATATCTCTGGTAGAGAAAACTTTGCAAATAAAATCTAAATAACAAGACTATGGCCTCAAATTCATAATTCATTTACATTTGGTCGTACTCTTCGGCGACATTCAATACGTAAGTAGACGTTGAAGGCCGGGAAGAAGTACAAATGAGTGCTATCGCTGTTGGCGTTGCGACCAAATCGCCAGTGTCACCATTTCGTTTCTTTTACTTAAGTCTACGGGTTCCGGAAGTGATACTAAATATTTCGACATTAATTTGATAATACATGTTGCATACCATGAGATAGAAATGATGAACAAATGACTAGAATTTTAAAAAGCTCTGCCTTTAGGATACTACATCACAAGTCCTACTGGCTATTGTAATTAGATTTTCTCTCATTCGACGATAAAATGTCGTACACTTTATCAGTTAGTGATGAATGTTTTAAAAATATTCGATTATTTCTCGTGATAAGAATGAAGTGGTACTAGTGTAACATTTGTAATAAGAAACCATTACCAATAACGCGAGAAACTAAGAGCTTATTTTTAATTAAATGAGAGTAGGTGAACAGAAAGAGAATAACTGCGTAATGATTGGTGATTTTATTTGAAGTCAATAAATGTTTTTTAGATTCTAGTGATTACTTGCTGCAAATGAATTGTGAATTTTGGACTGTTTCGAAACTATTCTGCTACTTTGAGTCCAACCGTAACACTTCTAGTAATCTCACCTTGGACATAGGCGATAAGGGTTGAGCGTTGCGCCTGTTTGAAAAAATTACATAGTACTGCACTGAAACATTCATAAATAGAATGAAATATTTTATAGAGTCGCGTAGATTTCTGTGCATTTTTATTGTCTCCTAGAGGTAATTTATTTAATATTTTATGATGCAGAAATGCGGAAAAGCAAGGAGTTTTAAGACAAAATTCGTAAGATTTTTAACCGAGTCAGTTCACGGAAATGCGTACATCTTTGTTGGTAGCGCAATCGCTTCGGTGCGAGGTTTGACAATAGAAGAACGCGTGTTCAAATTCGGCAAGATATTAGCGGTTCTTTACTTGACGAGCAATGAAAATCTATTGCAAATAATGATGTCGAGAATGTTCTAAACATTCCCTTCTTTTGCTTGAAGAAACTATTTGAATTACAAAAATGCTGAAAGATTTTGATGTACTTTCGTTTACTGGAAGCTGGTCGTTTACCAGATCATTCAATTACCCCCTTACTTTCCATTTCATAGGCGTTTTTTGTATCACTACGTTCGTTTCCTTCCCGAACTCTAATATTACTTTCTTTGTTATTAATAATGTCATTTAATAGTGTCCCTCTGCTCTTTTGTCAAGTTCTCTGGCTCAAAATTATTCTTTATTTGAAGCTTACACATTGCTACTACCAAAATATGAAGAAAAATGGAAACAAGGAATCCTCACGAATACGATTCAAACTCGCTAAGTTACAAATTAATCTTACGGGTCGCATTGTTAACCGTTTGTCTGCCTATTGGTTACGCAGAACTAACTTTTTGTGGAAGATTAACTCAGCCAAACATAACGAGCAGATAAATAATATCTAAGGTATGTGTCCAAACGACAGGAAATTACTACATATTTTGTTCGGGCCCACACGCAAAAGCAGAAAGGGACGTATAAAATAAAACGCTTCCTACGCCCTAGGCGGCAACACCGGAACCGCGGCATAGAAAGTTCCATAAGCCGAGCGGCACCACCGCGCCGCGTGATAATTCGCCTCGGCCACCCGAACCTTCTAAAGCCTTCCAGAACATTTTAAAATTCCAGCAGTTGCCAATTGGACTGTTCAAATTCACCCCTCTTCGCCATACTGCAACTGCTGGAAAAGCAGTCGCTAAGCTGCTGGCCAGCTAAAAAGCCGAACTAACGGGACAACTTTTGAAAAATGTCACTGTCGGATGAGAACATACACTTATACTCGATTTAGGGTAGTTTCGTTTCGTTTTATGTTGGCAAAAGTTGTTGCCAACCGTCACACGAATACCCTGTATATATTACCTTCAAGCGGTAGGAACATTTTTAAAAATTTAAGTTTGCAATGAAACAATGACTACTTCCGTAGATTCCGCCAACATTCAAAGCCATCCGAGTGAAGTTGTGTTAGTTTACGAGTGTTGCTAAAGATTTGCATTTTGCGTTTTGGTGCTCTTCGTTCTTTGCGTTTTATCGTTCAATTTATTTATTTAGTAGTACTAGGCGTTTTTGAGTTTTATTTTTATTTTCTTAATTGAAATAGTATAGTAGTTCATTATTTGATGTTAAGTGTCCCTTTAGTATTTCTTGTTTTAAATTAATTATATTATATTTATTATTATTTTTTCTGAATTCATTTTAATTTAACTGGAAAATAATGGATAGCCCAGCATCTGGGTCTATACTTTATATTAAACCTTTGAAGATAACACGTATTCAAAGACTGTCTTTGGTAACAATGGATAAGTTATTGAAGACTTACTTACACTAATGATGATTTTCATTATTTTTTTTGAACTTTTAAAAGCTAATGAATAATTGAACATATAAATTAAATGGATGCATTTGCATTGATATTGACATAACTGGACTGTTAGGAACAATTCATTAGATCACTTAAAAACTACCATGTATATCAGGTTAATTAACTTCAATAATTGTGGTATTTATTTGCGTTCAATAAAACTTATTACTACCACTTCGAAACGTGAAGGAACTGTTGACACACATCTCAAAAGCATTAATAACATAGAAGTATGACCGCAGATAACTTTTGAGGTTGTATTTTTCATTTGCACTTGACACTTTTTAACACTTCAGAGTTAATATTCGTTTTTAGATGAACATTTTTTTAAAAGTGAAAGTCCGCGAATGAGACAATTGTGAATGAGACAACAAACAAAACAAAAGCGAGAGACTTGATCAGAGTTATAGTTTCATAAGTTGGCTATTCCGACAGGAAATCTTTCAAGCTGCCATATTGAGAATTTAGTGCGGCCTAATACACGGCCTGGAGTCTAATTGGCCAGTTCAAATCAGTTCAAATCCCCTCTTCGCATGCCTGCAACCGAAAAGAAGTCAGTCGCTGAGATGCAGCCTTGCGAGAAGCATGTCTCGGGCTCCGTGCTAAAATATCACGTAAATTCTTATACAGAAAGTAATATTCTGTGCTTATGTTGTGGCCAAGTGAAAAGCCACATTGTTTCAATTTGTTGTAGTTCAGCATTGTGTATGAATTGAACTAATCAATGTATTTCACACGAAGTTGCAAGTAAGTTGCCAGGCGAGCATATGTTCTCGCACTTCGTGATCCAAGATGGAAGGTTCCTGTATTCTCACATTGAGAACAGTAACTTAGTGTATTTTATTGTGAAGAACAATTGTGACAACTCCAAGGTAATTAAACATCATTCTGCAAGGTGAGAAGTGTGTTTCCATGATAACCCACATGATTACAAAACTCCTAACGAGCGTCGAAAGGGACTGAGTGGATTGCCTACCTACATTCAACAACCAATAATACAGTCCACTCCAAGCAAAGGCAACCCGCCCCGTCCATATTTACTGTTTATTATTCAACACTTTTTAATTTTTCGACTCCTATTTGAGAAACAAAGAATACGGAATACGTGGTTGTGCCATGTCTCGCCCATGTCCCAGCATTCAACACGATTCAGCATTCAACAACATTCTCTTTTTATTTCTCCATCTCCTCCCGCCTCTTTCTTTGGAGTCACGGACGACTGATTGCTTTTTTCGTGTTTCCGGGCGCGTCAACTGCTTTAGTCATTAGTCTCGTAAGTGTAGTGCGTGTTTGTTCTCGGGGGATGGCGGTGACCATACAAAATTGTCTTGAAAAATATCAGAAGGTACTCGAAATTTAAAGCAAAATCGTGAATAAAATTGATTTTGAAGTCTAATATTGAAGAATAGATGGCATTAAGATATAAATCTCCAGCTTGTGTATTGAAGGGATTTAAGTTGGTATTTTACATGAAGCCTCTAGGATTTTTTTAAAACTTTCTAAAAATGACACCAAACTTTTTGATTAAATTTTGACTCTAGGTCGCTTAAGAGAATGATGCAGGTCACATTTTCGTTAAAATCCTTGATTTTTCAAAAATTGGAGAAATTCATATATTTGGTATATTCTTACAACTACTATTATGAAGATATTTTTTTCTGAATGAAATCTGTTTTTAGAAACATCTCCAAATAAAGACACTTGTCTATTCTTATGAAAGGAAATATATTGAAGAAAAGTAATAAATTAGTAGATTATGTTATAGTTTAATTAGATTATTGTATTCAGTGATTGAAAGCTAACTTCAATGTAATCAAGGAAGGCCTGCGTGAAGTTATTTTTGCTTTTCTGCATTACGTGCTCCAAGTATTGTGAAAGTTAAATTTATTCCCGTTTTTTCATTTCTAAATGCTGGTAATGAATTCTGCCCTTGACAAAGGAAATAAATGCAGATCTATGCACCAGAGACGATTCGTTTGAATTGGTTGAATACATTATCAAGTAATAGCTGAAGTGCTAATAGGTCAGAAAATTCAATATTTCAGTGTTAGGTAATTATTTTCATTAGGGACAGAAAGAACGTCATGTTGTAGCATCAGCTGTTTCTTATACTAGGTATACAATAAATTACATAATTATGCTCTCGTGCATTGCAATAATACAAGAGAAATTCGGAGAAGGCATAGTCTTTTCTGAATATCTGGAGGAGATGCTGAAATGAATCCTCTCACCGCAAAACCTTTAACTTTCTTCAAGAAAATATTTTTTAAAATCTAGTTTGAACAAGGAGGATGATTTTTAACACGCCTTCTATAAACCGATTTTGCATTGTTCAAGTAATTATGTCTTTGTCAGTAATTTTATTTTATAATTAGTTATACTTCACTGTATTTTTACTCATTTTATCTTGTAATAAATAAAGATTATTTTAACCAATCACTGACACAGTGGATCTATGTTCCTAATACCAATTGACACGGGGTCCAATGATCATATATGTTGAAGTGGCCGTAAACCCTAATCGTAATATCATTTTATCTAAAATCAATCTATACATCCGTCACGTCTTTTCAGTCAGTTTTAACAATAATATTGCACTTCGCAATTGTCATGATTCTTGAAAAGTTTGCACATTTAGATCATTTAAGAAGATATGAAATCGAATTTCAAGTAAATAATAAAGAAAGTAGACGAATTTTCTAAATTTTGGACTTGAGAGTTCTTTGAAACTGATGTTTTGCGTGTTGATCTAAAGCCAAATGTATTATGAGGTAAGGTGCACATTCATGCGTTGGTATTAGTCTTCTGGACAGAAAATATTGGTCATGCGTAAACCTTACAATGGCTAAAATTATTTCACAATTAAACGTTAAAAACAAGGATGGTGTGTTTTCTGTGATTAAAACGATGTGTTATTTCAATATATTATCACAAACTGAAGTAGTAAAATATCTTGTTCTGCGTCTCGAACGAAGACTAACTTGGAGAGCCCATATCCTAAAAAAACGAAAGGAGATGGACCTAAAACTAAAAAAAACTCTATTGAATGATCGGCAGAAAATCGCCTTTCTCTCTCTCTCTCCCTCTCTCTCTCTCTCTCCCCCTCTCTCTCTCTCTCTCTCTCTCTCTATATAAATATATATATATATATATATATATATATTACAGATATATATATATATATATATATATATATATATATATATATATATATATATATATATCTGTAATAAATTACTTGTTTACAAGGCAATATTAAAACCAGTTTTGACCTACGGGATACAACTCTGGGGAGCAGCTAGGCATTCGAATATTGAAATTCTGCAAAGATTTCAGTCGAAAGTTCTGCTATACATGACAAATGCACCAGGGTATGTATCTAACAATACATTACATTCTGATATGCAAATTACAACTATGCATCAGACCATTACAGAATATAGTAAAAAAAATACGAATAAAAGACTTGAAAACCATCCAAATTACCTTGCAGTGAACATCCTGGACAACAATGAAGACCTCAGAAGATTGGAACGACACCAACCCCTAGATCTCAGCCATAGATATAAATAAAATAGCAACAAAGATGACAATGTAATTGCAATGGTCATTTAAAAATGTAATAGCTGGATGAAGTTTTTAAAAAATCAATTCTTATCTGAGAAGTGCTCACAAAAGTGAAGACCAAAAACGTCACTCAAGTTATTTTTATTTCTAAATAATTCACCAAATGTTCATGTAAAGAACAAATTGTGAATAAACAGGTTTAAAAAACTATTTCAATATATAACAATATGATTGATATGCTTGCATATCTATAATAAAGGTGTCGTCAAAATACAAATTGTTTTAAAAATATGAATTTCAATATGCTTGATAAGGAATGTTTATATATTAAAAATGTATTATATAAATGTATATGTCAAGGAATACTTCTACTGTATGCTTATGATCAAGGAAACCTTCGATAATATCCCCCGTCAATCGTAATATTTGGTGGTATGGAGAAAGCTGAGGTTGGAAACCAAACCGATGAGGTGGTATTATATTTAGTGTGGCGAGGTAAGTATTAAGTCTGCTGAGGATGTATTTTTCCAGTAATTTTCCTATGGAGGATAGAAGATTGATTGGACGGTAGCTTGCTGTGTATTCATTTGGTTTCTCTGGCTTGGGGATGGAAATTATCGTAGGTGCATATTTCCATTTATGGGGGAAGTGTGACATTCATAGGGCTGCCTTGAATATTGCTATAATGTGTACGACGGCTTTTAGAGAAAGACATTTGAGTAAATATGCAGAGTTTTGGTCGAAACCGTTTAATACGTTGGGGGCTGACACAGAAATATATTTAATGATTTCTAAGGGAGAAATGAATTATGGACATTCTGGTACTGTTATAATTGGCTTTAAGATTTCTTCTGAGATGAAATTGTCATGTTCAGGGTTGTTAGATGGGTGGAGTGTACGTGATGTAGCAAAGTATTTCCCTAACACTTCGCATTTTTCAGATGGTGAAGATGCCGTACCTGATGAAGTGGTGAAAGGGGGGGGATATTGATAAGTTTATTCAGCATACGCCGTGTTACGTTCCAAAAGAAATTTTCTGATGATTTTGCTGTTTGCGTTTAGAAGTGTAACTTGTGAGCATGAGTGATGGCTAAGAGTTTTCTCACAATTTTGGTGAGTAGGTTCAGGTTCGATTTTAGATATGTCGATCGGTGATTCTGATTTCTTATATATCGTTTATAATGGATCGATTTTTGTGCAATAGGCGATATGAACGTGAGTGGAGAGTAGAGTCTTGTTGAGGGGGCGGTTAAATTTAATGTGTCTAATACGGTGCGAGTTAGTACATTGATTACTTAGTCTATTGCTTGGGTGGTTTTGAGTGATGGTAGGAGTTGTGAGACAATGGTGAGGCTTGTTTTTCAAATACATTTTTTTGTACTTTGTTGAAGATGGTGAAACATTTCAAATGGTACTCTTAGTAAGTATTATTGTTAAGTCTAGACCTAGTGAATCACTAAGTTCATAAAAAATAAAATGAGAGTGAAAATAATTAATTCAAAAATCAAAAATAATGTTTAGGGAGAACGCTGAAATGATAATGTCGCGTGCCATCTCCACTTTTTCACGTCTAAGATTTTTTGTTTGAAAGTTTTTACCCGAGATTTATTTTCGTTTTTAAGTAGTCTTTATATTAATTTTATTATTTGAATTCGGTTGAGTAAATGTTTTGTATAAGAATTATCATTAGCGTTTATTGAAAAATCTCATGTTTCAATCCTACCTCGTAACGCTTTGAGGATCTGATTGTATAGGTGGGCATGGGCAGTAGGAATGAGTGGTTTATACTTATAATAGTGAGAGTGCATACTTTTGTGTATACATTTGTTTCTGCATTAGCCCTTGCAGCGTTCGTAGGGGGATGAACAAAAATATACGATTCGAAAATATATCACAAATAACTTATGTGAATTCGGACGAATACCACGTTTGATTTTCGTAATTTAACGTCCCTTTCTTAACCGCCTAGGTTTTCAAAACGGGTGATTGTAATCCTTGTTAGTAAAATAACTTCACAACCACGAATCAAATGATGAGAGTGTGTGTTTCATGCAGGCAAGCATTTGCAAAGTAATATTTCTCGTAAACGCAACAAGCTTTGTCTATCTCTCCCGCCTAAGAATCAGACTTCCGTCCCATAGTATCTCCTTTCCACACCTTATCATTACTCTCTAACAAAATTTCCTCGCAATAACTTTGGTTGAAGTTATAATCATTACCAGGGAGGTAACACGAAATGACCCCCTTCACGCTTTGCTGATACAAAGTTGCTCGCCCAATCAACTGAAGAGCCTCACGGCTGAACGTTGTAATGTCTGCCAATGTAAAATAAATAAATTTAAAAAAAGCTTTGTCTCTACGTGACACCATCGAGAGAGAGCGTTGGTCACAACAGTTTCCCTGCAGTCTCAAGTACCGCGGCTCATTGACCGTCCGGTTTAACTGCTTCTCTACGGTATTTGGTAAACAGACTTGTTAGTATGTAGGGTTTCCTGGCTGACAATATTTATCAGGGATTCGTTCCCACGTGTGCTGCTTTGAGGAGAAACAACAAAGACATCAGAAATACCCGTGGAGTATGGATTCGACATCGAGGTCGATATTTTCAAAACATCCATAGTTCTACAAAAACATCCATATTTTAAACATCGATGAATTCAATTCAATTTTAATTTTACTACTAATTTGTTTGCAGGATTTACCTATAACAAATTGCCAACTATATTCACGGCGCAAATAACTTCTTTTAAATAGCTTACAAATAAATTCTAATAGAAAAGATAGATATCACAAGATACAATATAAATTTTAAAAAATCAAATAATATAGTAACACAATACAAAATAATACAATAACATGAGACACAAAATAATTGAGAACACAGCACATACAAATATAGTATACAAAACAAGCTGTATCAAATGAGGCTTGACGCGTTACAGATACATTTATTAGTTCTTGTGGAATTTAGCTTCAACTATTCATTTATAATGAATGCCCGTAATTTTAGAATTCATGAAACAAAGTAGTACAGAGTTTAGATTAACCAAACAATTGGAAAATGATAATGAATCATAGTGATATGATCCTCTAAGTTCTTTATAGATCGATGAATTAAAACCAATGGTTTTTTGACCAATGTTTTTGACCAATTTAAAACCAATGTTCTGTTTGTGAATGAGAAATATAATGCATAATCACATATGTTAAAATATGAAATAATAAGTAATGATACCACTGGCTGAGTCAGAACCAAACGAACGCGTTTTTCACTGCCTTCCTAGAGCAGACTACTATCTCTCGCCTGGAATGAACCTGATACCCTGGTATTTCTCGCGTCTTTTCTGGTCTTTTGCACATGGAGAGGCGTTTTAAATTTGTTTACGGTTAAATTTTCATTACAAATTAATATGCAGGGCTACCATCAAAATAAATTTTTTTGTGCATGAATTTAACGTTGGAGGTTACGGAACCAACTTTAAAACATCGATATTTAAAAACTTCGGTGGTTTTGGTCGATGTATTATTAACATCAATGTTTCAATTTTGAACATTGTCGATGTCGCATACTATCCCCTGATTTACGAGTGTCTATTTAGACACTGGTGGGCACCGTATCGAGCAAGGTGCATCCTGACGAGGGTTTCAGGAACCACGCTGGGATGTAGAAACATGAGTATTTCAATGAAATGGATTATTGATTGTTATACTTGTGTTTTCGTAACGTGCCAGATGAGGGAATTATCTTAAAGATGGAATACAGAACGAATTTTTGCGTCTGTCTCGGTCCTGCCGCGAGATGTCGCGTGATCGTGACCGTATTAAGCAGTACTGCTGATCAAGCTACTCTAGTGGCACGACCGAGAAAAGCGCAAAAAGCTGTGCCATAATTCACCTTGAAGATAATACCCTCAGCTGCCGCGTTACGAAAATCCAATATAGAGTAGTGTAGACAAGTATATACTATTCCAATGTCTTTGGTATAGACTCTCAAATCTTGGATAAGGAGTTCGTGGTAATATGAAGAGAAGACCTGCGTCACAATATTTAAGATCTGCTTTTCATCGCATTATTTTTTCAAGTTTGCTTGTGATTGTATAACAATTCAATTTACAGACTAACCAATGGGATGCCAGATTAAAATATATGCTAAATTTCAAGGAAATTATATCTACGAGTTTTATAGTAACTGATTAACATATACATTTCCCGACAGTGGAGTCGGATCGCCGAGTTAAAACAAGATCACGCTTTGTTCGACCAACCATGCTCGCTTTACATATACAGTACCTGTTCCAGTACAGTATTTGTTCCGAAAATAGAGTCAGTGAAATGAAGAAAGTTTTAGAGTAACCATCCACCTGATATGAAATTTTAGTAATTTTGGCATTTCGTGGTATAAATGTGCTAATTGCGCTGAACGTTGTTTTTCTGGAAAACTTTGCAAAATTTCACTGTCATGGTGTGGACAACTCACGAGGCACATAGTATATAACAAGAACTTTCCTAACAAGGTCAAGGAATAACTCAAGATATGTGAATAAAGATGTGAGAAACAGTTACGAGAAACAAATTAGTGGCGTGTCATTATTGAAAGTTCTGTCATTTCAGTCGCGGACTGTAATTATCATAAAATTATTCACAGGCCGTGGCGTACGGGAGGTTCAGAGATAATACCTCTCCAGAAATTTTCGAACAGAATATTATTACATTTTCACTTCGAAAAATAATTCAATTTAATAATTGTGCTCTGGTCAAAATAATGCTCAGCAATTGTTATTATATAAGATTTGATTAAAAAGTAGGTAACCATATTTCACATGAAACTCTTTGGTACTTTACATGAAACTCTGGAATATGTTAAAAATTTAAAAAAATGACTCTAACGTTTTGATTAAACTTTGTTATTGCATAGTGTAAAGAACGTTAAAGAGAATGCTGTAGTCTCATTTTCGTTGGAAACACTAATTTTTCGAAAATGCCAAAGTTCAAACTTTTTCGGTGTCTTCCTACAACTAAAATATTGAAGATAAAGATTCTTTCTCTTAATGATATCTATTCCTTAAAAATAGATTTTGAAATAAGGTCATGTTCAATTTTTCGAAAATAAAGAGTGCTTTTCGCGTACATTGGAGTGAAATATAGGCCATTTTTAATTTTGTTTAAACATTTTTTTTCTCAAAAACAGAAAAACAACATTTTAATATAAAACATGTTCATCAAAAACAGACCTTCAAGTAATTTCATGATCAATTTTTCGAAAATAGAGTATATTTTGCGACGTTTTGTGTCAAACATGGGCAATTCCAATTTTCTTTAAATAATTTTTTCTCAAAACGGCACAAATTTGTTTGATTAAATTTGGACTTTAGATAACATAAAGGACGCTTAAGAGAATGGTGCAGGGCTCTAGTTCATTGAAAAGCCTGATTTTTCGAAAATTTAAAATATTTAAAGATTTTTGGCCTCTTCCCACAACTACAATTTAGAAGTTTTTCCTTAATGGAATGTGTTCAACAAAAACATCTTAAAATAAGATCATGTCGAATGCTTTGAAAATAAGAGTATTTTTTGTGTAATTTGCCAGCAAACATAGTCTCCCCCTGTTAATTTACTGCGCTTCGTGAACATAATGTAAATGTTGATTGGCAGTTGGATGCTACGCAAGGCATTAGACCAGCCAGGCCGTTGGATGCTACGCTAGTTAGAATAAGTGTATTATTTCATTTTTTTATTTTTTATTTTACGTCGAAAAACAGTTAAAAACTGCGTGTGACGTGCTATGGGGAAAAGTGAATTGTGTGCACATTTTCAAAATTCTGTGATCCCTACACTAAGTCATATACTACTTAAATTTTGAATTTTGAAAGGGAAAAAAAAAAAACTCCCAAGAAAAATTTTCAAGGATAAATAAGCAATAAATTTTGGCTCTTATTACTTCCTGCCGCGACAAACGGCAAATGGAAACGATAATTTGAAGAATTGTGTTTCCCACTGAATTCTAGAAGACGTGCACAGAAAATGAAGTTACATTTATGTCCAGAAGCAAAACAAGGGGCCATCTCAGCATTTGCTCAATGGATCAGGGAAACTAGACGAAAAACCTGATCGAGATCGGGATATCGAAAAACCTGATCGAGATATTTCTTTGTTCGTTTCTTACATTATAGCTTTTTAATACGTTTACAAATTAATCTTTTAGAAATTATTGAAAACCTATTTGATAATTCATATTTTTTGACCGTGTTGCGAGGAATGTATTTACCTTTTCAATGTATTGATATATTTTTCTTCCAAGCAATCCGGAAACCTTAATTAAAGCTAGTCCAATCAGGTTTCCTTTTTTAAAAATACGATTTAAATGTAATATGAAATAAAAATTGCTAGCCTTCAGGGAATATGAGATGACAATGCAACAATGGCATTCCGCGCCGCGAGACGGCAGCTACTCTACAGAGAATTGCGTTTCATTGTTGAGCATGATTTAGCTGTATGAAAACCAGTGATAATTATATAATTTGTTTTGACATTTGCTTGAAAGTATTCATTTTTCGCACCAAATGTTCGATTTGTAATGGGTTTTACAAACAGATGATTAAAATGTGTTAATTCGGAGAGAAATTGTGATATAAATAGTATTACATAACCATTACTAAGAGCAATCATGTGCAATTTAAAATTTTAATGTTAAAAAGCATGCAAATGTGCTTTTTAACATCACTAGCTTTCTGTAGTTTACTTGCGCATACGTAACCGATGTGTATTAATGTGCGCTTGTGAAATTATGTTTGTGTGTTTGAATAGTGATGTACTTTACTTTTTACCACATCAATGGATTCCGATTATGTAACTACTTACAGGCAGATATTAACATAAGTGAGGTGATGTCTCGTAAACATACTGTCTTATGTGTCCCATTGTCTATTAAATGCATTAAAAAAGCTAATAATTAATTACATTACACTAATCTATTCTGAACGTTATCTTCATTTCACGTATTTCAAATGTTCAATTTAAAGTTTTACCTTTTGTGCCTGGCGGAGTAAAATGCGTTGGGAGGTGATTTTCAATCAACGATTTTTTTTCTCAATAATTCAAAATTTTTTCGAACCTCATTTAGGCCTTTAATAGTGAAACTAGATAGTGAACCTACCTTTCGGAGAAAACCGCATCGATATTGGTTGAGCCGTTTTTGAGTTAGCCCGGTCAAACAGAAATAGAAGAATCGTAAAAACTACAGAATTGATTTTTTATCATCTAAATCAGGACATAAAATTCTAAGAATGCAGTTATTTTGATATCACAGACGTACATTCCTATTTAAATTATACAGAAAAAATAAGAGCTATCCTACATAAATGTCGGGTTTTAACATATTTTCAAAAGAAATTTCTCTATTGAAAGACTCAAAAGGAGTTCAGATTCAGATCCCAATTATTCAGGTTTTACTGTATTAAAATTTACCTATAAATTCCTTATTCTTAGAATATGACGGACAGTTGGACAGTTGTTGTCCTTTTCGCTATAGTTAAGCTATACATTTGTTCATTATTAACAGTCTTGGAAGTAAAGAAATTGTGAACTTGCTCGTTTTCATTTTATGAAACTCACGTTCAAAATATTCCTTCGTTACCAGTGGTATATGAAAAATATGTGGTCGTCAAATAGCCGGAAGTGAAAGAGCCTGAATGGGGGGGGGGGGCACTAGACGACGCGGGCCGGCCGGCCGGCCTGCCGAACACAGACAGGAATGCACATTATAACTGGAAGAACACTTCCTCCAAGATAAGGAGTATTCCTCCAGAGTTTGCGTATAGGCTGGTCCATGCTGTTATAACTGCATCTCGAAATTCGCCCATTGCTTCTTGCAATGGCTATTCGTAAAATGATAGAAATGATCCCAGAGAAAGAATTTATAAATGAACATCACTCAAAATTTATTTATTCATATTCTGGTTTCAGGAAGTTGAAGTTTTTGGCTCAGGGAGCGTATATATTCAATTAAGGATGCGCAGAGGTTATTTAAAAAAAACATGAAACAGGACTTGCTTTATATTAAATATATAAAATCAAACTTGGGATACTATTAAAGTCAATCTAGAAACTAGAGGCAGCATAAAAGAGTATGTTCACGAATCTTATACCGCTGTTACTCTTCTGTCCTGAAATCCTTTAGATATACTGTCCACATCTCACTCCCACTTGACTCGGAATATTTTCCGACCAGCCAATGCTCTCGGCTTTGAAAACCAGTCCGACAGGTCGGGTATTTTCCTGCGCAGCTTCAGCCATATAGCAAATATTACAATTATTGACTTTTAAGCTATACTTTTTCCAGAATTCATAATTTTCATTATTTCTCAAAATCATGTTTTTTACTTTCTCCTCTTCATAGTAAAGTGAATGTTTTGTAAAGCTGCGGTGAGAAAAAACGGCGATTTTTTAACAGAAAAACTTGTATTTTGGGCCTCTAATACCGAAAAAGTGAATAAATCTTGTTACTATGTGTAGTAAATTACTTCATATAACACATTATGAATTCAGAATCCAGACCTGATTACCGAAAAATTGGTTAACGGCAAAAACGGTTCGTAACGGCAAAAACCCTTTGTAATCCAAAATTCACAAATCTAATTTTATCATCTTTTCAAACTCATTGCCAATAATAAATAAAGTTATCAGCACAAATATTAAATCTGAAATGATATCTATTGTACAAGATCTGCTGTGCTGGATTCATTCAACAAGGAAAAATGTCACTCTTGGCAGGCACCACCTGTACTAGAACATCACATCACAAATAGTGAAAATAGAAGAGTAACCGCAGTTGTTAATCCGAAGAACAATAAAATGCACAACCCATCCTGCACTGTCACTGATAATTTGAAGTATTTTGGGGAACTAAAGGAGGTAAAATGGAATGGTACATGGAAAGAATACAAAGCAAGCAGTATTCATCAAAAATAAGTCATCTTCACCTACTACAAAAGAATCCCCCCTGAACTTGTGATGTATGTAGTAGTACTCTAACGTTGAACCACATCATTGAGTCATGTCCCACGTTTTTCTTCCAGCGAAAAAACCTCTGGCGGGGACTGGACGTTGGTGCACTGTTGTATTTCTCTGCCCATCAAAATCAAGTGTTTAAGTTTTGTAGTGTTATGTCGGAAATTTGAGCTCAAACTAACATGTTCATTATTGTGAAGTGTTGTATTATTGTAGAATTGTGGTATTGTAACAATATAGTGTTGTATTAGAGATCTAAATTTAAACTTGTGTATTGGATATTGTAATTGGTGTGGTCGTTAATGACCTTGCAGTTGATGACCTAAAATAAATAAATTTTAAAAAACTTTCACATACAAAAAACCATTCAACAAGTACAAGAAGAAATGTGGCTAAATCTATCTTTGTGCTGTGAAAATATAACTGGCCTCACGCATTGGAAGTTATTGAAAAATCCAAAAGTCCACACTCTTCACGATGTAATTCGTTGTTTCGGCAGGGTTTGTGCAGCCCTACCTATTCTGAGAGAATGTCCGCCGAGGGAACAAGCACTCCTAAGTGCACGAGTTCTAATTCAGGGCGGCGAAACACTAAGCTAATGACATCTCCCCCTGACTAGCCGGCAATGCCGCGCGTCACGACGCATATTCTTCCGGGCACTAGTTCTTCAGCATTGAGAAACCGCGGCATGAAAGTATAGTTAACATTGTTTGCCAACCTCACATCAATGTATGATGGTTCAATTTAATGCGTTTGTAGTTCATCCCAGTTAAGACATTTTATCATTATCCATGCTGGTGTTACCTGGAGAATTAGCTCGAAAACAAGAATAATACCTGTGACTATCATTGTTTAGTTCAACTACACGGCTCAGAGCGACTCGGAAGCCAATGATTTATATTTTTACAATCAATGAGCTAATTATCGCCTTCGAGGCCGAGGACCGGGAGCGGTGCATCAAGTGATGTCACTGCAGCGTCTCTGACCGGGAGGTGCTAGGTTACACTCCCCACGGCGGCAGGATTTTCGACACTAGCTTTTCAGGTCGAATTCAGTTGCTGTCTGGAGGAGAATTCTAGCCGTCGGCTGCTCCGATCGGTAGTTTTCCGTGATTTCTCTGATCAACACCAGGCGAATGCCGGAGCAGTACCAACCAAACGGGTCACGGACCGCGCGCGATCTTTCCTCCCTCTTCCTTGTCCAATCCTCTCCCCTTACACACTCACCAACATTAACATGCACTACACTACCACATAGTCCAGGAGACTGGTCGGGAGGTTAGAGCTTGTCTCGGCTGGGGCGGTGCCCCGCTGGGGGCAGAGTCCTGGTTAGGGGGATACCCCGTTAGCCGACGGTAGGTCGGCGCTGAATCTCGTCATCCAGTAGGGGAAGATCACCGTCATATTTCGAGGGGAAAACATGCAATACACTTACGGGACTAATGACCAAAGCTGTTGACGAGCCCGGAATCACCAACCAACCTTCGAGGCCGCTCAAATCCTCCGCCGCATTGTCAGATCAGGCCTGCACAACATTTTGCACTTCCACTGACCTCCGGATCCGCGCGAGTGCAACTTCGGACAGAAAGGAACGGTGGGGATCAAACTCATTCTAGGAGTGGGGACCACCAATGAGAATGCCCAATACGAATTGTAGCGCTTAAATTGAAAGAGCAATCTGCGAGAAAATGACTGAATATTACATTCAGTTTAAGTAATATTGTCTTTTTTGTATATTGAAAATGTTTATTGTCGATAGATGACAATGTGAAATATGAAACTACAACGAATTAGACATTCATATTTGATTTGTTCACCAACTATTGTAATTGTTTATTGGCTGATAATGTATTTCGCTTTGCTACGATGATATCACAAATTCAGTGTACTTGTAAAGACGAAATTGTAATACTGAATCGTATTTGTTTGAAGATGACAGATATAAACTATTTTTTCATTTACACGTTTAAATGAATTATACGGTTTGACTAAAGCTAACAAAATTATTCTTAAAAAATCATGTTTTTAATTTTTTAATATAATATCAAATCAACGAACACTGTGTATTGATAATAGTTTTCGACATAAATATAAAAAAATTAAGCTCTTTGCATTCTGTTTAACAAGACCCCTAATAATAATCTCATGATTGCCCTGACATACACCCAGAGAGGTGTGCTCGTCGTTATCTCGTTTTGCTCTCACTATCACTTAGAGATTATAGCATTCCTGCTGAAAAATCATTTATTAAATTGTAATTTTTTTCTTATTTAGAATTAATTAATAAGTTAATAAGAAGGTCAGCACTTTAAAATAATATTTAAGAGAATGGGCATAAACTAAACAATCAAGACGAAAATACGTCGAAAGATAGTAGCGCACAGAAAAATAAATACGGTGAATTATGGCCCTTGAAGGTAGAAATACTAGACATTACCCGTTTGAATAAGTGAGCAAATAATTTCAGAGCATTGATCATTGTATTAGACGCCCAGGAACTCAATCTACACGCTGCGTCGTCCTCATTGCAATGATAGGCTGCTCCCCTCCCTGCAAAGTTGTCTACCTTCTCTCTCTCTCTCTCTCTCTCTCCTCTCTCCTCTCTCTCTCTCTCTCTCTCTCTCTCTCTCTCTCTCTCTCTCTCTCTCCTTGCACTTTTCGCCACTCTCGCTCGCGGTCGTCCGGCTTTTAAATGCAGAATGCCCGCAGAAGCAGGCGTTATGCAGCCCTGCAGTAGATGTTTATGAAGAAGCTCGTTTTTTGACGAAAAGGCAGCATTTTCTAAAAATTGTATCTAAATACAGCATTAGAAATTTAAAAAATTACAAGATCGAACTCAATAATTGTGAATTTTAATTGATTTTAAGGTTAATCGGCCTGAATATAATAGATTTAATTGTGTTTATTAATCTTATAAAATAATAGTTTGTTGTAATAATTGCGATTAATTCCTAGTAACTTATGACTTACGAATGAACAAAATAAATCCACAGATTTAGTTTACCGGGACACAATGTTTCCCGAAATGCACGAATGATTTCCATCCAACAAACTGTCAGACACAACCGACAAGTAGAGATCCTAGCGAGCAGTCACAGCCCTACGTGAGTCGTGCGCTGCAGTAAGGGTTGTCCAGTGCGTTCGTGAAAACTAAGTGATCAGAACTGACGAATCTTTTTTAGTAACTTCCAGTGCGCAACTGTTTCTCCCCAGCACATACAAGTAGTGAATATATTTCAATACAAAAATAATCAGATCAGATTTCGACCTGAACCTGTTGAAATATTCCTTGTTAGTACAACATAAATAGAATTTAGATCCCAAAAAATCTGAACGGAATGGTGCCCACTCCCACTGACAGGAGATTGTTTGAGGAATTTTAACTTGGCCATGAGCACTGGCCAAGCATCAGAGCTTTGGCAAATATAAGCGAAAGATTTAGAGCTGACTAAAATAAATCAGTGAAAACTACTACTAACCATTATATCTTACAGGTACTTTCTTAAAAACACTTCCAGAGCGCAAACTATTAATGAATGTAGGTGGTATATTCATTTTTTATCAATCACATGCGTCTTTAACCTCTGATAACATGTAACTCTGCAGGTTTGTTAAGTGCACTCGTACCTACCTCTATATTAAGAAATTTTACATCCTTAGCAACGTAAACGACCATCGATCCAATGCAAATCAAATGTTTGTTAAGAAAAAACATGACAATCTACAAAACAAATCAGATTCAAACAATTCAGAAGTAATTAACATTGGTTTAAGTAATAATGCTTAATTGTATATTATTAAAAGTAAAATTAGAAAAATGTATATTAGGTAACTTAACCTCATTTTCCTCACATTCCAACGAATGAAACTGTACTCCGGTAATCATATTTACTGACGATGTGGAGGTGTCACCACGCGAAGTCAACACACCAATTTCCTAACCGATCGTCGTTTCTTTAGGTTCAGGAACATTATTTGCCTCCATCTTTCTCGCACCACGGTATACGAATATTCTTTATATAGAAATATTGCAAGCAACACTCCACAATATCGTTCTAACGTGCCGCAGGAATATAATTCATGAGCTTACTATCGCAGTAATGTCGTGAATTTTCGCATAATTCCTGAGATTTTGTGATGACCGATAAAATGCTGAACATACCACGAAAGGTTGGTGTTATTACTGCTTCGTCTAAATTAAAAATCTCGGCTCCGCTACGCTGCACCTCGACTTTTAACTTTTGGCCTTGGCAGTAATAACACATTACTAGACATGTTGCTATCTATAAATGATGACAAATAATAGGCCTGTTATGATTACAAATAATATAGACAGTTAATAATTTTTCATATTGTTATTGAATCATAAACATTCTAAATAATCATTGCTGTTTAATGAACGTAATTATTGATTTTCCAAGTGAACCTTCCCCTATTTCCCCACTCACCACACACTCTTCCGTTCCATCATTGAAACACTGAGCGCTCTCCGCCGCATCAGGCAATTCCTTTTATTCGCAGCTCAGTTCGGAGCGGAAGAGCAGATTTCTGTGACGTCAGAGAGCATTGAGTTAGAAAGCACTGCTCTAATGAAATCTTTTAGAATTTTTAAAGAGAATGTTTATGGAAAACTTGGTGTGACAACTAATGAAAAATTATACGCAGTGTTAAATTCAAATAGTTTTAACTTCTTATAAGACAGAAACTAGTGGTGTATCAAAACACATACTTTCTATCATGATTTCTAACTGCTCCGCTATATACTATACAACATAAACCTGCAAAAGTGTTTTCAATGAGTAAATATTCTTTTCGACTCGGACACCCGAACTCAGATACTCAGTGTTAAATTTCCGTCCCTCATACCACTAAACCACGAGGCACCGAGTACATCTTAATCGGATGTTTAAAAACGTAAATGCGTGCTACAAGTTAAGTACCCTCAAAAATCAAAACATCAATTTCAAACTCCCAAACGCTCGAGTTCATTCAGATCTATCGGGGTGTATCAATTTCGGAGGAGATCTGCTGAAAGGTTTAGGCACTAGTGTTGACCACAGACGGACAGAAAGATTTTTTTTCGTCAACCGAGGACCCACAAAATATGGGTTCTTGCTTCACCCCGTGTTAGAGGAAAGTTTATTTCTATATTTAGCATCTGGATTTAATCACCGGTAATAAGCGTTTTCTGCCGAAATTAAGCCATTTTCCGGCGCACAATTATACAACTTTCACTTCTTACGAAGTTACTTCGTCAGATCGAGAGAGTAGAAAAAATAACTTATTTGCGGTGAACATAAGAAAATACAGAATTTGGCCTCACGTTGGCCCAGATTTGGTCATTTTAAGTTCAGCGTTCAGAAACATTTTTTTACAGTCAAATTTCCGAAATTTTGTTAATTCTACACTGCTACAAAAACTAAAATGAGGATATGAAGAAACTACTGAGACCTGAAGTGTATATTTGATTTACGTTTAATTCAATTGTATACATTTATTATTTGATAGTGCATATTCATACGTGCATATTCATACGTGCAATTCATACGTGCATATTTTAACACCTGGCAGAATAAAAAACCTTTTTTTTTATTGTATGTCAGTTTGCTTGCTACTTCAAAACTGATATTATATCTTTGGTAGCGAAGCTGTAGTATATTCAGTTAAACGATAAAGTCGCAGATACTGAGAATATAACATATTATCATGAACTTTTTAAAAAAAAATACCTTCTAGAAAGTTTGACAATCAAGATCAGGATTCCAACTTGATTATTGTGAAAGACCTTATAGACTGCATTACCCCTCGTATCAGGTTCACGGCGGTGTACAATATTATGCAATTGCATACGTGTCTGAAACTTTAAACTCAAGTTTTCTCCCTTATGTTGTTATACAATAATCAAGCTGGACAAGTTAAGGAAATTTACTCAAGTTAAGAAAATGTAGTAAAAATAAAAACACATACATGAATTCATGATAACAGTGTAAACAATTTATAAAGCCTTAAAAACTGTCTGAAACAAGTTATATTGCATTACGATTGAAATCGACTTTACGCTATTTCCTCAAGTGCCTGTCAAATACCCTAACGAGCAGTCCACTAACAAATGAACTACAGACCGCGCGCGATCTTTCCTGCCTCTTCCTTGTCCTATCCTCATTACTCTTACATACATTACTGTACCACTAAGTTTCGGTAGAGCAGTTGGGAGCTGAGAGCCTTTCTCTGGGGTAGTGCCCTCCAATGGAAGATACCTTGTTGGGAAAAGTACCCGGCACCGGATCTTCCCATCCATCGGGGAAGATTATGCCACCTCCCTTGATTATACTATATACACTACACGTAAGGGACTAATAGTTGCCGAGAAATCCGAAATAATTGATGACTTGGAAGCCTGCCCCTTGAGGCCAGTGCCGTACCTGACCATTCGTAGTTGACGACGTGGTATGCGCTCTGCAGCGCGTTCCACGTGGTCTCCATTGTGCGGTGTGCGGCCGTCCACGCAGCTGGCAGCTGTGTCGCCCAAGCCCCGCGATGCGCCGCCTCGCACACTCTTAAGCCTACTGCGCCCGCTCGCCGCCCCTGCGCCCACTTGCTGGCCGGCGGCGCCAGCCCCTTTCCGCCCCGCGCGCCCTCCCCACCACTTCCTCCGAGTCACTTGGGTGCGTATTGTCCTGTTGGCAACGCGTGGGTGTTCGCGCCACACACACACGACCACGTAAGGCGTGTGCTTCGAGGGAATTTCAGATATTGGGTTTTAGGTCTTCGATTATGCGTGCGAGGGCGCCGAATTTTCGTGTTCTCTTCATACGACGTGAAATTAAACTGAACAGAACACATTTTGATCTTGTTTTGTTCACTTCACAACAGTTTTTGCTTTTAGGAGTTCCTGCGAGCATATTCCGTTTTAATGGTGCATCACTTTGTGTATTTTCGAGTTCGGTACTAGTTCCAACATTACACCTCACATTTACTTTCGTCCCTGTTCCTTGAAAACTTTCTCCGTACTTCGCGTTCCTACAGGCATCCTTCTTGAGAAGTCGGCTAGTGCTTTCCTTTCCCCAAAACCTCTGAATTATATTTAACTGCGTTTATTCTGTGGAATGTTTTGTAACTTCCTACTTTCAACCGGGAGCGGTAGCTCAGTGCATCAACGGATGTCACTGCAGCGCCTCTGACCGGGAGGTCCTAGGTTCCAGTCCTGACGGCGGCAGGATTTTCGACACTAGCTTTTCAGCTACGTCGAATTCAGTCGCACTCTGGAGAAGAATTCTAGCGGCTGGCTGCTCTGATCGGTAGTTTTCTGCGGTTTCTCCGATCAACACCAGGCGAATGCCGGAGCAGTACCCTACCAAACGGGCCACGGACCGCGCCCAATCTGTCCTTCTTCTTCCTTGTCCTATCCTCTCCCCTTACACAAACACACACACACACACACACACACACACACCTACACTAAGATGCACTACACTACCACATACTCCGGGAGACCGGTCGGGAGCTTTAGAGCTTGTCCCGGATGGGGCGGTGCCCCGCTGGTGGGCGCTGGTGGGACCGCAGCAGTTGACGTGCCCGGAAACACGAAAAAAATCAATCAATCAATCCTACTTTCATACGTGCTGAAGTTGTACCCGCTACGAAAATGTCTGGATTTCTGCATTTTGGCCTTCATTTGATGACAGGACATCTTTGCAGTAAAAAACGTGACGCTTATGAAGCAGTTATATATCTCTTAGAAATTATAAACCTTCCGTGAGAAAGGAAAAAGAAGGCTTTCGTGATAGTATCGTTGGATTTGAATATGCAATTTTATTTGAAAGTCTGAATGAAATAATTGCCTTCTACGCCCTTAGCAGGAAATGAAGAAATGATGACTTCGAAAACAAATTCAATCTTTAATTAATTTTTATGTTGCGGAATTTAAATACTTATTTTTCCGGGTTAGTGACGTTTTCAAGAAAAACATTTAAATCTTACATTGCATGCAGTACGGAAACTAGTGATACCATAAAGCTCATACTTACTTTTATTGTGTTTGTAGATAACAGTTAAATAATAAATATTACCCCGCCAATCTTTGCCAATCCATGCTTTGCACCGCCAATCCTACGAACACTTCAGATACCACTTGGAAAAAATTAAGTGATATGACTAAACCTCGTATCTTTAGGGAAATGCCTATTTTATTCTAGCAAGCTTATGTATATGTTGATGATATATGTACATGAATCATGACAAATGATGACGTATGACGAGGTTTTATAATGCTTATTTTTGTTTTTAAAGCATAAATGCCGTTTTTGTCTAAATACCCTTTTTTTTAATTATTGGACATTATTTTGCCTTATATGCATTATTTTTATATACAATTCTAAGATATCAGAAACTCGTCAATGGTCCAACGTGACCATTTATTAAGAAATATTTAATTCATGTCTTTGTATTTTAAAATACGAAAGAATTCCTGAAAGTGAACCAACATATTTTTCTCTATTTCCCTATTTCATAAATACCCAGCCATGTTCTCAGAACATGGTCGAATACCCCGAGGGCACCAAATTTTTAAGTGGAAATAAATGTAAATTTCCAGAGGGTTTCAGTATTGCTAATAGATGTGGTTTATTTATCCTTTTCGGATATTTTTTTACAAAATACATATTTACATACATTGTTTACATCTATTGGTTTACTTTTTATGTATTTTATAATTTTTCTTTTAAATTCATTAATTTGTTCACATTTTTTAACTTCTAATATTAATTTATTTAATAATTAAAATCATTTGTCAAATAGTCTATTTTTCCCAGTATAGTTTTACTCAAATTAATTACTAAATGTTGTCATGTTTCCCTTGTTGTTTTCTCTTCCTTTGGTTTGGTTTAAACCTTATATAATTTTTAATTAATTTAAAAATAAAAAGTAGCGTATTGTTATGAATTCTCAATTACATAAATTAAATCGTTTATTTCAGAAACCCGTCAAACGCCAAATTTGTTATGTCGAGAAAATTGAGAAAGTGTCCCGGTTTTTCCGATTTCAAAATATTTTTTAATATTAAAGTAGTTAGTAAATCAGTATTTTTCAGGTAAATATGAAATAAGCGATATGTCTATCCTCGTTGAACAATATTTCACCGCTAAAGCGCATTTTAAATTTTGGCATTTGACGGGTTTCTGAAATAAACGATTCAATTTCAGTGTCTACCACTAGAGTCTATCTAATGCATTGAATTACTACCATCATGGCTCTATTTTGTTGTATCTGAAGTTCTTTAAATTCGTTTTTTGGGGAGAAAATTTGGTGCGATAAAAGATTTATATATCAAACATCTTGTGTAGTCATAACGTATCGTCTTGTGTAGCCATATATTTGCAAATTCTGTTTATAATATTTATCTTTAATTATTTTCCTGATTTTCTGTAAATTTAAAATTTAATTTACTATCGATAATTACTTCCAAATATTTCATTTTTTTGTACTTTTTTTCATATTAAAATAATTTAGTCTTTCCAACATTTATTATTAATTTATTTACCCATAACCATTCTTGTATTGAAATAAATAAACTCTGCAGTTTAAATTCAATTTTCGATTCTGTTTCTCCAATTACATACAATAACGTATCGTCAGCAAATAATTGAATTTTACAATCAGTCCTAAAAAGGTTTATTATATACTTCAGTCATTAATGTAAATTATAAACAATATTGGACCTACAACTGACATTTCCGGAACATCTAAATCTACGCTAATTTTATCTGTGATAATATTATATTTTACTTTTCGTTTTATCTTATGTGTTCGATTTATCGAAAATATGTGCTGTTCAGGCACTAGTTTTGAACTTGATTTTTGCTGGAAGACCAGCTTTGTACTACTTCATTCAGCTCAATTCGCACTTTACTATTTGCCATGACACCGGCTGCAAAACTTCTGATTCTCGTTGGAACAATGTAATTAGTTTTTGAAATACATCGTCTCGTCGCAAACGTCTTGAATTTAAAATAAACTTGCTGCGATTTTTCTACGCATCGTAAAAATTTCAACCGTACGAACTGTCAAAATTATGGAATGTCAATTCAGTTGACTATTGTACTTCATATAAAGAATAACCGGACCCAGCGAAGTGTCGGACTGAAGAAAGACTGACATATCTGAGAAATAACGGTGACAGTTGCATCGTGCCTGACTGCCGCCCGGGGCTCTTTAGCCTGGTGCATTCAGACTCTGTTCCATAATATTTCTTTCTTTCTTCCTTTTATTTATTTATTTATTTATTTATTTATTTATTTATTTATTTATTTATTTATTTATTTATTTATTTATTTATTTATTTATTTATTTATTTATTTATTTATTTATTTATTTATTTATTTATTTATTTATTTATTTATTTATTTATTTATTTATTTATTTATTTATTTATTTATTTATTTATTTATTTAGTCAAAAACTGTATGTGACGTATGGGGCAGACAATCATCTGCGCAAGCTTTCTTGAGTTTCAGAATCCCTTCCCAACAAATTAACTATTAATAGTTGAATGATGAAAATAATAACAATAATAAAAATAAAATAATATTATAATAATAAATAATAAAATAATAATAATAACAAATAATAAAATAATAATAAATAATAATAATATATTAATAAATTTAAAAAAGCGAGAGTATAACATTTCAAAAACTAGATATTTTCGTTGCCGAATTATAGAAAACTTCTTTGTAACGGTAAACGAACGAACATATTTGATTTTTCTCTATTACTAACAATTAGAAATTCACCCTAAGCTCTACTAGCACTCCAAGCAAAAGGAAAGCTCAACAAAACGTGCGCATAGTGAAGCTACATATACGCCCAGAAGCAAATCAAGGAGCCATCTCAGCCTTTGCTCAATGGCTCAGGGAAACTGGACAAAAACCCGATCGACATGGGGGTCATTGACACGGAAGCTGAAGTACGTTACTTGTTACAGGCATTTATGTATTTCTTAAACAATATACAATGCAAATGTAAACTAATTCATTATACTACATCATTGTTTCGTTAAAGTAAACATTATTTTTCTTTTTGACGATCAGTATAGTCTCTAATTGTATAGAAACAGTTTTGCAGCAGAAAATATTTTCCTTTTAACTTAAAGTTGTGTACCAATTTTAATTGTTTAATTTCATCTGGCAATGCGTTGTAAAGTAACGTACATGTATTGTATGTGGATTTCTTGTAGTGAGCTGTTGATACTGTCACTTGATGAACATGATTTCTACGTCGAGTGTTGTAACTATAAATATCAATATTACATGAAAATATGTTCCCACCGTTAAATAAGTCAGTTTTGACAAATACTATCGATTCGTAAATAAATAGGCAAGGCCATGGTAAGATTCCAAGCTCAATGAAAAGAGGATTGCAGAGATCACGTGGATGGCATTTTTTCATAATTCGGATAATTTAAATTAGTTATTAGTTAATTAATTAGTTAGTAATAAAACATCTGTGCATAACTTAGTACGTATTGCTTATTAATCAGCGGAATTAGTTTTTCTTAACATAATTTTTCATAGAATCAACGCTAATCATGTGGAAAGCACTTAATAATTTGATAACTCATTAATGGTTTATATCTTCATTTTCATGTATATTATGGGCATCTGGGTGTTAAAGGAGGATATTTTTTATTACGTACTGTACTCAACTTGTAGAATTTGTTGTGTAGAAAGTCTGGAATACTCGTATGTGGTTTATTTGGTATGTGGTAGGGAGTCGCAATACTTTCATTCTTCGTATCGATATTTAATATTGATTAATAAAATTATCATCAAAAGCGTAATTTCCCCGTGATTTTAAATGAATTGTTAGGTTATTGTTGACCACAAGATGGTATTACAAGATGGCCACGTATTCGTCTTCGGATCTTGGTCCTGATCAGTGCTTAAATTTTCAGTTGCACTTAGTCTTTCTCTGTGAAGGAAAACCAATGTCCTTATCACCAGTCCTGCACACCGCTAGGTCGGGATATGTTTGGATAGCACAAATACGATCGTCTCCTATAACATTTCAGTAGTATACACAACTTTTGCGGCTCTCGCACGCTACCAATCTTTACAAATGAGTTTTCTAAAGAAAGAGAAGTACACGAACACGTGACGAATTGCACATTGACTTTAAAAATATGAATTTATTTTATAAACGCATGTTAATATTCACTTCAAATGCAACCCGCAACACCCGGCAGCGTTTTTTGAATCTATATCACTACATAACTCCTAAACAAGCGTTCTAGGGCCAAAAAACTACAATTTTGAGTCCTAAGGCCGAGGCTTGTACTAAAAGTAAAATAATAGTGCTAAAAGTGCTAAATGCGTTAACAAACGAGAACTATAACAGGTTAATCAACACAAAATCACGTAGGTTTAATATAATGCAAGGCTCGTTGGTTCCTCGCGGCAGCAGTTACATTGCGAAACGATGGTGCCATTGTAGAAAAAATTCATTAAACGTCGCTTTCAACTGAATCGTCCAATAATTAAAACGTTTTTTGCCATAAAACAGTACAACAATGAACCACTTTCCAGAGTGTCTTGAATAAAATTATTTTTCCCACATAATGTGCATATCATTATATACTTAATATGCTATTTATATTACAATGACAATGATAAAACAATTGTCATGGTTTGTCATATCAGTATTCCATCAAGTAGCCAACTAATGGTATGTGGAAACTGAATATTAAGGACCTAATATGTAAAAGCACGAAGAAGATTGTGAATACAATAGGAGAGTCTTATGTCTAGCATTGCTTTTTGCTTTCTCGTCTTTCGAAGTTATTTTATTGGAAGAGAAAGTTACGTACATGGGGAGTTTTCGGCAGAAAAACGTATTGCCGAGCCCTGGTAACGAAAAAGTGGGCAAATTCCGTTGCTTAACCCCTAGTTACTCGCGCTGGCGTACTTTCTTTGCCGCCGGAACTGTTATCACCCTAGGTGTCTTTAGTCAATAGGGTGAAAACGTATAGTGAAGTGAAGTGAAGTGAAGTGATAGGTGCGATTATGCGTAGTCTACAGTAAAAAGTATTGAACAATTAATATTTAGATAAAGTTGTATGCAGTGAAGTGAAGTGACGTGATTTCATTTCTTCTGAATATGACTGAATAAGTTCTGACGTGTGTTTTTTTATTTATTTAATATGTATAATGTATATGTAATTTTGTATGTATAAGACGTATATGTTTGTATCTATGTATATTTGTGTAATATGTAAGTTTATTCATTTATATGTTAGTGTATATGCATTTTCATGTTTAGTATAGGAATGTAAATGCCATCTGCATATGTAGGAAATGACAAAGTCAATTTGTTTGTTTATATATTATTATTTTATTTGTCAGTGTTATTTTGCATTCTGCCACCGGGCATCATTTGCCCAATTGTAAATTACTTTCTATCTATCTATCTATGTATCTCTCTATATGTCTGTCTGTCTGTGTCTGTGTGTGTCTGTGTGTGTCTGTGTGTGTCTGTGTGTGTCTGTCTGTGTCTGTGTGTGTCTGTGTGTGTCTGTGTGTGTCTGTGTGTGTCTGTGTGTGTCTGTCTGTGTCTGTGTGTGTCTGTCTGTGTCTGTGTGTGTCTGTCTGTATCTGTCTGTGTCTGTGTGTGTCTGTGTGTGTCTGTGTGTGTCTGTGTCTGTGTCTGTCTGTGTCTGTCTGTCTGTCTGTGTGTGTCTGTTGTATCTGTCTGTGTCTGTCTGTCTATCTATCTATCTGTCTATCTGTCTATTATCTATCTATCTTTGTCTATCTATCTATCTATCTATCTATCTGTCTATCTGCCTGTCTATCTGCCGAGATAAATAGTTTAACGGAAAAGAGGATATGTGAATTATTACACGAGGAATCGTCAAAGGACGATATTATCGTTGCGCCAGTGATTCTGAGAAGGAAGTAGTGACTGAGAGTGCACATGACACGTCATGAGCTTGATTATGCTAGTGATTATTCCAGCAGCGATTTAGTGTGTAGAGATGATTTCATTGGTGAACACAAGGGTACAAAGTGGAATAAAACACCGCTTGTCAGCAAATTTACAAAGTCTGAAAGTCGTAATGATCAACAAAATTAAAAAGTGACTGTCACATTTGCGGAAGAACACAAGACTGCTCTACTACAATTATTACTACATTTACTTCTAACTGCTACTACAAATTTGCAAGAAACGAAGATATTCTTGAAGTCATTAAATACAGAAATTGTTCTGAAGTCTAATGTGCTAATTATTATAATTAATAAATTATTATTATTATTATTATTATTATTATTATTATTATTATTATTATTGTTGTTGTTGTTGTTGTTGTTGTTATTGTTATCGTTATTTTTATGGTTATTATTTAATTAAAATTGTAATATGTATACATATCAAATAAAACTAAATAAAAGTTATATTCAAATATTATTTAGGACTGGCAGAGTTCATTTTTCTAACAAAATAGGCTTCCAAAGACAGTGCGGAGCCCGCACTGCACAGCGTGTAGGATTCACAGCTAGCCTGAGCCTACCCACTAAAAAACCTCCCAGTCTTCGGATTCCCTCCCCGCTGAACCGCCGTGAGGCATTGCATCACGGGACGGGCAGATCGGCATATCGCTCTATGCCAACGAATGTCACGGGATACTCCTTCAAAATCACTCTTCTACCCGAAGCTTCTTTAAAACTTTTAGGGCGTAGGTGTCTACCGCAATTCAATTCTCTTGGGACACCAGCATCCTAGTGACGATGGCATCGGGAGACAGCCTGCAGAAGGAGTCGGTACAGTTCTTCCCTTTCCTCGACGAAGCGCGGTCAGTGAAAGAACACATGCTCCACATCTTCATCCAAGGGATCACAGGTTCGGCATTAGGAGACATCGTCCAACCGGAAATGGAGTTGGTATGCACGGTAGCACCCTTGTCCCGTTAACAACGGGGTCAAATAATGGTCCACATCCCCGTGTTTCCTTTTAGTCCACATCGCTATGTCAGGAATAAGACGAAATTTTCATTTACCAGTAGATTATAAGGTCCATCGCCCTTGCCACTGAGCCATTGTCACATCCCTCTCTTCCTTCATGATGACGCTATTTGTATCAGTGTGTGTGTGTGGGTGTGGGTGTGGGTGGGTCTCACGCCTATACAACCTGGCCCTTTCTTGTGCCATGCGATCTATAGGGGCATGTACCAGGAGCGGTAGCTCGTGCATCGACTGATGTCACTGCAGCGCCTCTGAGCGGGAGGTCCTACGTTCGAGTCCCGACGATGCAGGATTTTCGACACTAGCTTTTCAGCTGCGTCGAATTCAGTCACTGTCTGGAGGAGATTTCCAGCGGCCGGCTGCTCTGATCGGTAGTTTTCCGAGGTTTCTCCGATCAACACCAGGCGAATGCCGAAGCAGTACCCTATCAAACGGGCCACGGACCGCGCACGATCTGCCCTTCCTCTTCCTTGTCCTATCCTCTCCCCTTACACACACACACTTACACTAACATGCACTACACTATCACATATTCCGGGAGGCCGGTTGGAAGTTTAGAGCTTGTCCCGGCTGGGGCTGTGCCCCGCTGTTGGGAGAGTCCTGGTTAGGGGGAAACCCCACTAGCCGACGGTAGGTCGACGCCGGATCTCGCCATCCAGCGGGGGAAGATCACCGCCATCTCAGAAAAAACATGCGCTACACTTACGGGATCAATGACCAAAGCAGTTGACGCGCCCGGAAGCACGAAAAAATCAGTCAATCAATCAATATAGGGGCATGTTGGCTATCACATACACAGCGTCATACGAAACCGTGTGAAACGCCCGGGCCGTCCTCTAGGCGGTCCTTCTGTACACTGACTTCTCAATGTGGGTGTACGACTGGATCTCAAACGCATAAGCTCAAATGGGGGCTGCGTAGAGCAGCATAGAGTTAAGTACGCTAGTACTACGTCTCCGACTGCTTTACCTTGGATTCCCGACGTTAAGCATAACTCGTGCCAAGGCCGAGGCCATGCGAGACGTTCTCTAGCATGGGAGTTTTTTTGTTTTTTTCTCCCTTTCAAAATTCAAAATTTATTGCTTATTTATCCTTGAACATAGATTTTTTACATGGGAGTTTTTTTGTTTTTTTCTCCCTTTCAAAATTCAAAATTTATTGCTTTTTATCCTTTTATTTTTCTTTATTTTTAACTTTTTTTTTTACGTTAAATAAATAAAAAAAATAGCAGACTATAAGCAAGTTCTTTTTTAATTTATTTATTGTTTAGTTGAAATTGTGTTCAATTTACAAGTGAAACTTTGCAATTGTATGGTGACTTAATCTAGTTTAAACTTTTAATAGTTTAATCTAGTTTAAACAACCTTTAATAGGGAGAGGAAACAAATAGCACCTCAACAGAATTAGTCAATATTTGCAAATATCTGGAGGAAAGAATGGAGCTGGAATCTGTTCTTTATTCTGGTTTGGTATCTGGGATCTTTTCCGAGTCTGTAGTGAGTTGATACTGAAATAAACTGCAATTTATTTAAAACAAACTACCAGAGTTGAGGAACCTGAAAAGCAAATATCTTTCTATCTTGCTAGTTCATTGCTAGAATTGGCTCAATGAAAAATCATATATTCATTTCACAAAAACATGGAAATTTATTAAGCAATTTAAAACAATTTTGGTATTGTATAAATTTACCTAATATAAAATTAAATCTTTGTCATGACAATTCCAACCTTATGTCTTCGCGCGCTTTTGGACCATCTTTATCCATCTCCGACGCCGCCGTCCTCAGGTCCAGACACCATCTACTCTCTTCTTTTCTCGGAAGCACACTTCGATCACCGTTCGTCAGATCAATAAACTATTTGCTGCTAACATTCCAGTCCAATCACTGACAACTTCGCCCAAGCCCTCAATGTCCCTCCAACTCGTTCACATGAAATATTTTAAACTCCACTGTTACACTTAGTATTCAAATTTTGATGTTCTCTCAATATCCATTCCCTAGTAGATGCTTACAAGTCCCCAAAGAAAAAAACTCCTAACATTAATTGGAGCACGATCCGTTCATGAGCACGGCATCAGTCAGAATGAATGGCTCTCGTATTCTTTCAGCCCTGCAAAGCTCGGTCCATTTTTCGATTGTTTATTTGCAGATAACACTTCGTACCTAGCCAATCCCTAAATTTCTTGCAACACGAACTAGCCATCTTCACGACTGTCACTGCTTTTTCGGCCAATCCCTGAATTCTATACAAAAAAACAGCCGTCTCCGCGATTGTCACTGTATGAAGATGTTGACCTTGACGACGGCTCGCTTACCGTTGCTATGCTAGCATATTCACATAATTTATCCCCTTTAATTCACGCCATTTATAGTAAATATAGTACAATATTCAGTGACATATTGGTATGTCACAATACCTTTATGAAGGGTAAATTAGTGTAAAAGTTGTTTCATAGGTATGCTATTTGGTGAGCTATTTCATTTATGTTTAGATCGTGATGTAGTTGTTCATTGCTAATAAACCATGGAGATCTTATTATTTTTCTTAAATATTTGTTTTGAAATAATTGCATTTTGTTGAGATTGGTTTTGGCAACATTGGTCCAGATCGGACATGCGTATACTAGTGTTGGGCGAATGAATGATTTGTATAGCGTTAGTACATTTGACAGTGAGATATGGTTGTATGAGTAGGTCTTAATTGGATTAGTTTGGTTTTTGCCTGTTGTGCTTTTATTTCAACGTGTTGTTTCCAATTACGTTTAGTGTCTAAATTTGATCCGAGATATTTTATTGTTTTCGTGATCGGGGTCCAATTTATTGTGACCATTCGCATGTTCAACAAACGAATTTGGCGCCGCCGCTCCCGCTAAGACGACACCAGTTTATTCCATGAAGGAGGGGTGTATCGGAGGTAGAGAGGGGGTTCTCCCTTCTCAAGTCGGGGGGACGCCAAGAGGCACGACGGTTGGGTTGAAACGTTCTTGTTGGATTCGAGACGAGCTAGGAGGCGGTTATCTTAAGAAAGAAAGTATCTGTACTCAACATTTTGTTAATACCGGATAGATTGTGATCAGTGCTTCGGTTGATAGAATGTTCTGTGTTTGAAGATACAGTTTCTGTTAAATTGAATCATAAACGTTCAAGAGACAGGTTCTACGAAGAAGACGGATTGCAAGGTATTTGTATTATACATTTTGTTACTTCAATGGAGATTGTGATCAGTGCTTCGGTTTATAGAAGGCATTGTGGTAGAAAATACAGTTTCTATTAGATAGTATCATAAACACTCAATAGACTCGTTTAAAAGAAGACAGATTGCAAGAAGTTTCGTAAATAGGCTAACATTTACAAACTGTTTCCGCTGGGGCAACGGCACGTGGAACATGTGATCTGTAATAATGTGAGTAATGAATCACAGTTCCTTCTGAACAAAACGAGGGTATTAAAGAATGTTATGTATTTACTATGTGATTATTAAGTTTTGAAAATTAGTCATTGAAGAAAATTCAGTGTATTGTGGAATGAGACATTCACATCTATGCTTCATTTGTTTTACTTGTATTACTTTATTTGTCATTTTTGTATTACCGTGTATTTACTCTTAATGAGTACAAGACTAGATCATTTAGCCTGTTATACTGATTATGTAAAAGTTTAATATGACAGAAGGGTCAAAATAGGTTACATTTCTATATGTATTTCAGTCTAACATTTAAACACTCGTAAATTATCAAGAATGTGTTCATGTTGATTTCAAAGGTATTTTTTTGTGGAGTTCTGATTTAGAATTCTTTGTGTTGTTAACATTGAAACAGAACAGTATTCTGAAGAGGCTTTCACTTGTTCCATTAAGATTTCAAGGTGGGATGTGTTTTAAGAGTCAGTTCAGAAAAATAACCTACAATTAATTCTGCACCTAAAGAAATAATACTTCAGTTAGTTTTTTTTTAAACACCAGTTTATCAGAGTTATTAGGAATGTGATAATATTGAATGAATATTACTTTACTATCATATCATTCTTTAGTTTCTTTTGAAATCTGATAAATGCTAGTGTTTAGTTCTTGCTGTAGTTATAGAGAAACCAGCAAATGGACAAATGATTGTCTCCAGAAGCAAACAAAGCTTTGTTTAAAATTGAGTGAAACTTGTTTGTGTTGTTTTGGGGATATGTGTTTTTTTATTGTGTAATGCTTGTGTTTTTTTATTGTTTGTGGATTGACATTCTGTATTTTGGTAAATGTTAAAGAAACCGTCCAATTATATTGTTCTGTGACTATGACTTTGTGTTTGTTTTTACAAAATCTTCATTGATAAAGATCCCCGAATCCATGAATATTTAATTAACTAATAGACAACCTGATGGGAGGTTACATTTTAGCGTTATTATTTACGAGTAGCGGGGATGGATATGCTCTATAAACGAGTGCTCGTCGAAATGCAGTCACGTGGCAATCTGGACTCCTAAGTATTTTAGAGACAGCTGGAAGGCTATTTTACTACCCCGAACATTGAGGGTAATACCATCTTTCACTTTTCTGCCTGTCACCAACACACTCTCCGTTTTATGCTCGACTATCGGGGAAGAATTCTCATCAGATAAATGAAAGAGGACCAAAATATTTTTGCTGTAAGATAAGTATTCTGTACTGCGCATTTTAATGGTACCACGTTTCACTAAAATCCTGTACACACCTGCTTGTGAATGCGTATGATTCAAAGCTGGGAAAGGCCGTCCATTGGAAATAATTTCCTTTTTAGACTTGAAAACTAATCGCAGAGAATGAACATCACTTAAAGCTTCAAAAAATGTAAGCAAAGTAGTAGTCTGTCCAGTCCACAATTGCCGTGTCTGCATGGTTACAATCCTTCATCTTGGTTGACGCTAGAAGACACAGGAAATGTATATTTCACACCTATGCGCAGAGTCTGGTAAAGCAAACATCCGTTGCTAGGAATAATCCATTTCTTCTTAGAATTACAAAGTGTACAAAACAATTTTTCAGAAATAATGTTAAAGAATTACTTACGAACCTACCAATATTTCTGATCAACCTACCGGGAGCGGTAGCTCAGTGCATCAACTGATGCCACTGCAGCGCCTCTGACCGGGAGGTCCTAGGTTCGAGTCCTGACGGCGGCAGGATTTTCGACACTAGCTTTTAAGCTAGGTCGAATTCAGTCGCTGCCTGGAGGAGAATTCTAGCGGCCGGTTTCTCCGATCAACACCAGGCGAATGCCGGATCAGTACCCTACAAAACGGGCTACGGACCGCGAGCGATCTTTCCTTTCTCTTCTTTGTCCTATCCTCTCCCCATACACACACACTTACAATGCACTACACTACCACATATTCCGGGAGACCGGTCGGGAGCTTAGAACTTGTCCCGGCTGGGGCGGTGCCCCGCTGGTGGGAGAGTCCTGGTTAGGGGGAAACCCCACTAGCCGACGGTAGGTCGGCGCCGGATCTCGCCATCCAGCGGGGGAAGATCGCCACCATCTCCCGAGAAAAGAACATGCTCTACACTAACGGGACTGATGACCAAAGCAGTTGACGCGCCCGGAAACACGAAAAAACCAAACCAAACCAATCTGATCAAGCTGATGATTTATACTTCCATTATTTTTTCTTCTACTTTTCAAAGGAAACGTTTGTCAATTATCATTCCCTACGGTGTCGAGAAGGAGCCTAATCCATCGTGTCCTATATTATTTCAGTAGTATACAAGTCTTTTGTGGCTCTCGCACGCAACAATTATTTATAAATGAGGTCTCTAAAGATAGAGAATTTCACGAAGACGTGATAAATTGCACTATGACTCTACAAATACGAAGGATTTGTTATAAACTCACATATAAATATTCATGTCAAAGGCAACCCGCAACACGCGGTCGCATTTCTGAATTTATATCGTAAATCGTATCGTAAACGAGCGTTTTAGAGCCCTAGAAACTAAAATTTTGATACAGAAGGTCTAAAAGAAATGTTCCTTACACCGTAATCTATAGGATGACATCTTCTTGAACATTCTATTACACATTTGTTGATTTGACGCTTGTCGATTCTACCTCACCTATTCAGAGCCGATAGAATCTGCAACTGTATGGGAAATTAAACTAATTACTTAATATTCTACGCGAATAAATTACACGGGTGTACTTCTCTGCTCGAAAACAGTTAAATATGGATAGTTTGTATTGACAAGGGTGTATTGTATTGTTATCAATTACAAGGTGACATATCGAACAAGTGACGGACAATAAGACAGTCTTGAAGGAAAAGATACTATATTACAGGCTTAATATGCAAAAATATGGAAGATAGTGGAGTTTAACATGCGAGAGTTCTCGCATGAGTATGCTGGTTCTGTATGATACCACAAGAGCGAAAGTTATTGGCAATAATTGTATTAACTGCCGCCAGATATAAAACGATTTTCCTAAGGATGAGCCAAAGTGACAGTTCGCGAAAACAAGTGAACATCACGTGTATTTCAGAGATGTATCCCTCCGCCGCGACAGCTGTTCAGTCCCTTCGTAAAGTGTTTGGTTATGGTTCCTGAGAAGACATTACTATCCAGAAGTCTGAGTTTCGCTGAGGTATATGCACGTACGTGAGTCCGGGAAATATTTACATTTAATTACGTATGTGGAAAATCTCTTAACACGTTCTCACAATCAGTAAAAAAACTGCCACGAATGTAAAGAGAAAGAAAACTCATTTTAAGCCGGAAACACGTGCACCGCTAACCGTGTCCATTCAAGTCTCGTTTTAAAATAAACATAATATTTCTCACACAAATGTAAATTCTATGTAATATATAAAGAAAAAAAGAATTTTTACAGAAGAGCACATTACACTGCACTTCATAATATCACTTATTTCTGGCGGTGTACTATATTTTTGTCGGACAATGACACCACGAAAGGAAGCGTCGAAGCTATTTACAAGTTAGGCAACTGCAAACGAACGAATGCGGGAAGGGAGTCTAATGGGCACAACGGCCACTGAACCTTCAGTTATGTTGCCAGCACTAGCTGTCACTTTGGCTCATCCTTAGGAAAATCGCTCTATACCGGGTGATCAGTTTAAAATGCAACACACAGGGGGAAGAGCGATTGGCACTGGCAACTTTTTTTGAGCAGGTCGGACAGCGGCTGGGGTTTCAGGCAGGTAAACTGCCGGGAAGTATGTTTAATCCCCTCTCCCCTAATGCTACCGGGGAAGGAGAGTCGGGGACCGTCGTGGTCACAAGTTTAAAGAGAAAGGCACGCGTCCGTTTGACGTTGAAAGAATTTTTTTTTTAATTGGTTATTTAAGATCGCATCAACATCTTAGGTCATTAGCGACCACTATTGCTGTTAACGGTATGGTAACTATGAAGATGAAACGAAATGGTGATGATAAGGGGTGAAAGGACGAACTCAAATACAACCATGCCGGAGGTGGGACTCGAACCCGCTACCCTTCGGTCCGAGATCACTACGACACTACTGCCTTAGCGATCTCGCCCACCGGGCCGACGTTGAAAGAAAATTGTATTAATAAACACAGTGATTTATTTGTAAATTGTTTATAAATGAAATAATTTTTGCCATGAAAAATATACACTCAAGTAGATTTAATAACATAGCTTTCTTGTTTTAGTTTCTCAAGAAATATGCTCCAGAAATGTACACATGTTTTTTTCTTGCTATTTTAAATACGTATTAGTAAATTATTAATTTTATTTTGCAGTACAATTTTTTGTAGTTATTGTTGATGATATTATTATTATTATTCAAATAATGTTATTTTAAAAATTAAAATAGTTTTGAAAAAGCGGGCTCAGTAGTCAGCATAATAATCACTGGTTAAATTGTCGGTGAAAAATAGCTACTGCTTGGTGATATATCATAGCTGAGCTCTTCAATACGTTTATCTCCACTTGAAAAAAATGTTTTGGAAATTCCCCGCAAACAAAAATAAGAAAGCTAATTTAATAATCGGTAAAGAAGAACATCAACTTTACTTCGCATAAACTTTACTTTTGAGGCATTCCCAAAGATAAAATCTGGTGAAGACAAATCTGGCGAACGAGAGGGCCATAAACCTCGTGAAATTACTCTGTTCCCAAAAACCTATTCCAGAAATTGCATTGTCGACATGGGAGAATGTGATTCCGCCCCATCCTGCTGATACCAACAGTTTCTCTCATTCTTTTCAAGGGGGATACAAAATCTCAATATATTCTGGGGTTTGTATTGAGAAGGGTGTATTGTATTGTTATCAATTACAACGTAACTTATAGAACATGTGACGGACGATAAGAGAGTCTTGAAAAAAAAAAAAGATTCTCTATTACAGGTTTAATATGTAAAAATATGGAAGATGGAGTTTAACATGCGAAAGGGCCATAAACCACGTGAAATTACTCTGTTCCCAAAAACGTGGGAACCTCGAACTGATTACTCGGTACCAACTGATGTGAAACGAAAAGCGAAAACATTACATGAATGGAGTATGGACATTCTTTGTCTCTTTTAGGGCAAAATATTTATTATAAGCATGAACAAATATCAAAATGTTTTATTTCTGATTCAAAAATATTACGGAATAATTCATTCCCTTCATTCCGTTGACTAGCCGCCCCTACAGAACAGGATATATTGCACGAGTCAACCCCGTCATTTTTTCGTATGATTAGTCAACCACATTTTTCGGAAATATTCCGTATCTGTCTGTGTCAACGATAACACCTAATCCGTTCAGACAATTTTCTCAGAAAATCATTTTCTCATTTCGATTTAGCCGAACGCGAGGCCCTGATATTTTGAAACGTAGATTTTCATTTTTAAAGATACATTACGCAAATTCCCAATGACCTTTTCGATTTTTTTCTAAATCCCTCGAATTGTTTTCTTTCAATGCTTTTTGCAGGTAGATCAATGGCATAAAAATGGCGCATATTCGATTTTCGGTTAACGCCTAAATATTCTTAAAACCTTACAATGAAAACACTTTTAATTGTGGTAAGAAAGATGTGTTGCAGCACCATAAGCACATTAAAACGTGCAATCTCTGCATAATGTGAACGCAGTTTGTTATCTAGGAATTATAAATAATCCCAGCTGCAGTAGAGCTGACTTTATAGACAGATACGGAATATTGATAGCAGATAACAGATACTGTTGAATACAACAGGTAAAAAAGCATGAGAAAATACCTATTTAGTTTGGTTCCTAATATTTTGGATTTTTTCCCCCTTTTTGCGAATGCGCAGTACACATTCTGGTATGCTGCATTCAATATCGCATGCTTTTCGCTACACTGTTCTTAATTCTAATGTAAAATTGTAATTTCCTTATAATTTTTATTTTAAAAACACAGTAAATCATACTCCCTGCACACACTCTAATACATTTTCTCAGCGATTACTCGAAATGGAAAATGCAAATCAATTTGATTATCAAGTGACAAAATTATTCACTTTCTCTACGAATATGCAAAGCACTAATCTGTCACTGATTTATCTTAAGTTGTCAGAAGAAAGCTCTTACAAGCAAGATCACTGCTTTTCAATGCGTTGCTTTAATTCGTTTGTGTTATTTGACTTTACAAAATGTTGCCAGAAGTTGAGCAGTTTATACTGCTAGAGGAATCTAGTGACAAAAATATTACGATTTACTTACCTCATATTAAAATTCCAGTAGGTTATAATATTACTCTTACAATTTTGTTATTTATTATTTATCTTTTATAATATACGTAAAACAGAAAAACTACGAAAATAATAAAACAAAACCTACTTTAAAGAAAATAAGTATGAAACTATTAAATTAGTTTCATTTACATATTGAGCTGTCGGGCGCAAATTCTAAGATGAAAGGTTGAAAGTTTGGGAATTGTATTTTGCTCTTTGTATGATGTGCGTCAGAGCACGAGATATTCTTAAAAAATGAAAGAAAAAAGTATATTTTTCTATTTTTACCTTCTTTTTTGTTGATTGTAGGGGACAAATATAAATGCCTGAAAAAATTCTCAAAACATCTTATCATCTATGGAATATGGCAATGATAATTTAAGTCAATATTCAGAGGCGTAATGTGGTTAAAAAATTAAACTTGTATAAGAAGATAAACAACGCGTTTTTTTCATTCGAAATACGGAAAATTGATTTAAATCCGTCGAAATACTCACCGTAAATTGATTAAAAAATTGTTTTTTTAACACTTCAATGACGATTTTGAACAAAAGAAAATTGAATCCCCTGGGAGGCACATTTGCCTATCTTACTCTACCCCCATTGTAGAAATGCTCTTGTCTCTTTCTTAAATAGCTAGACCAGAAACGTTTAAAATGATTCCACATAAAAATAAACATGATATAAATTACAAGAGGCACTTTTATTGCAGAATAAATAAATGCATACAAATGGTGTTATAATGATATGATGCGAGTACAGTTCTGAATTTGTGAATTGTGTTATGATGGCAAAATACAAGCACTAATGTTCAATGAGGAATTAAAAATTAAACTTTTAAAATGTGTGCTATTTGTTCAAGTTATTTGTGAAAAATTGATTGAGAGATCTTAAGTTTCTTAATGCAGACGCATACTTGAACCTCAGCAGGTTCCCGAGAAAACGTTACACCAGAAAACGTAATTGTTTATTTTTGTGTAATACTAGAAAGTGTACTATTTGTACGCAAATACATGAATACTAGAGGGAGAAGAGCACATACTATTTGTAAAAATCTCATAAACGTTTCCGGTTGTCTTTCAATTCAGATTGCAAACAATAGTTCGATCTGCAGTGTTTAATGCTTTTTGTTTAATGCTTAATGCATTTTCAAAATAATATATTTTAAACGAAAATAAAAGTTAGAAACTACAGGATATTTTAGTTGCTTTTAGTTCTTTAAGAATGATTTTTCTGCGTGAAATCACGTAATAAAAAACTTCATTTAATACAAAATGTGAACTATTCTCTGAAGAGATTCATGATCTCACAAACGTTGCAAACTTGTAAAACAAGTGTCCTTTTGTCCCTCCAATTTTCATAGTCTTCTCCTTGGTGCATTAGCTAAGTAAAAAAATTGTGTAATAAATATTAACTCAGAATTAAACTTACAAATTATTTCCATGCAATATAGAAGGATTGATTTCTTTAAAATATTATTAAATTAAATATCGATTTAATTCTAAACAGAAAACGTAGCAAAACCAATATCGCATACGTCCGCCGCAATCCAGCGTTGTGTTGTTACTTTTGCCTAATACTAAACTTTCACAGTCCCCAGCACTCTTTAAGTTTCCCGTTCTCGACCAAAATGAAAAGTGTAAATTAGGAATTGGTCCAGACTGCTGTCTTTTTTACATCTTCGTAAGAGCGATATTATTTGCAACTTTTAGGATTGCGCATCGATCCAGAATCTTCGCCAAAATCACTCATCCCATTCCGTATCTTCACCCTCTTCAAAGCCATTTTACTCTTCCTTGGGCCTTTCACTGTGCTCCTGGGCGTCGGAGGAGGTTGTCTTCGTTTGCTCCTTAGGCGTGGTCTTCTCTGCGTCGGCAGCGCTTCCGTTCGCTGCCACCGCCTGTGGCTTACGGGGCTTGCGCAAATAGTTGTGGCGGTAGAAGTCGGCGAAGAGAGTCAGCATGAAGGCGTTCTGCGGCACGAGCACATAAGCCACCCAGCGTGGGTAGCCGCAATCCTCCCACAAAAGCTGCAGCGTGTGCAGAATAATCAACAGGAACTGCACCTGAAATTGCAGATGGGAATTGAGTGATGACTATAGCTAATGAAGACGAATGAAACGAGATGATTAGAAATCCAAAAGACAACTTGATTAAGAGTTTTTTCACTATTTATGTCTCGCTTAAGTGTCAATTTGAATTTGATGTAAATAGGGACAGGATTTTAAAGTGAATAAAATGTTCACTGTCGCTGTGAAAAACTAGCTCAAAATGGAATCAAAGCGTCAAAAAAAACAACAGATTGTTGTAATACAAACAATTATTTAATGGGACTGAATTGCCAATTACTTGTCTTGGATGTTTATGACTTTAAAATGTAAAAACTTAACTTAAAATATGTAGGAATGTGACAAGCAATATGACTTAATAAAATATTTTCTATAGTTTGTTTCATTGAGGGAATGAAAAAGATTTCAAAACAATAAATTGTTGTTAACAAAAATTTTGAAGAGAGTAATGTTCATTTGAGACCTGAATGGAATACGAATAGTTTCCAATCGAGTGACAAAAATGTGACCTAAATATGTAAAACATGGAGACCAGAGACCAAAATATAGCTTTATAATAAAAGATAAGTTTTATGTTTGCAGCACAACAGTTAGTTACTAACCAACAGAGCTCCCCTATTACAAACAATATTTGTCGACTGCTTACCTTTTGAAATATAGAAATATTTTCTTTGCAAATACATCGCTAACAAAATTAATAATTTTGCTGAATATGGTAAATAATATGGATATGGTTATTACCGCGTTTAAAGGTAGAAATCGCATTTAATCTCAAACGCTAACATATACTACTGCTAGAGGAATATGTTTTAAGTTAACACTTTTTGTAAATATTTTTTAATATATTTCTTTTTTGGTTCTCCTTTATACAATTTTTCAGATGTTGAATAAAATTATACAGATTTTTTGGAGATGCCAGAATTCACATAATAAAAAGATTTTAATAAAATATTTTTTTTTATTTATAATAAGATTTTAAGTTAATATAATTTGGAAGCGGAAACGAATTCGTTTTGTGTGATATTTTTTTTCCAAATGTTAAGAATTTTCGCGTTTTCGTGTTCCACCAAATAATCGTGTCTCTCTATAAAAAAAGAAATTATTGTTTTTTTTAGATTGTATGACCTAATTTAGGACGGTAAACTATTTGAAAGATTTATGATAAAAATATAAAGCAAAGTTGTTGAATCACAGCCATGGGAACGCAAAAAACCCGCATCGAAGAGAGAAATGTAGTTTATGGTGTGCGGGAACATGTGCCAAAAATGATCGTAGGTTGGCAACATTGAACTTCATAACTATAGTAGTAGAGTGCATTTCACACGGCGTTTCTCTCTCACACTCCAGCAGAGTTCTTCAAATTGTTTCATATTGAGGTAAAAAGAAACACCCTCATAATGAACTACGGAGAAATTTGAAAGAAACTGCACCTCACCGAACATTTGTTTTTTCTACGAGTAAAACTGATACCCATGAATTTGAACGATTGTGCACATTAGGTTCAGGATTACACAAGAGAGGAAGCAATTTGTTTTCAGAGCTAGTGTGAATCTCGCTCATTTCTCGAACGTCCTTTGTGATCCCGACTCTAGACAGGAACACATTTTTTGTGTTATTTTTGTTGTTGTTATGATTTCTATTGTATTTGTTGTTTATGAAGCCAGGTAAAGAGAAATGGAATTATAAATATTTTTACAGAAGAACGAACCTGTTTTATTTCATAAAGGTTGCCAGAATTTCTATAAGTCAAATATTTATAAAAAGAGGGATTCCTGACATAAAGTTTAGTCGCCGTTATTCCGTACGGAATCTGTGGACACCCAATATAAATTCTTTACATTGGATATCCGGGTCGAGTCAACATGGGTTGTTATAATAAATGAAATTAAAGAATAATTGGATGTAAATAAAATAATATTATTGCTAATATTAGATGTTGATTAAAATAAAACTTACAGTTAAAAAGGGATAACCCATTACACACCCTCTGTAAGTATATTCAAGGTACGGACGTACAGTTTGCGTGTTTATTGAGTTTTTGCAAAACTCGCATATCAATGGGACATTTCACTTACCATTTGAAGTTGTGTGAGATATTTTTTCCACCATATTCTGTCATGGTAAGTCGGTCTCAAGGCAGTTGATAAGTAATATGAGTACATTACCGCATGGACAAATGTGTTCAAGGTGCCCAAGAAGACGCTGTTACCTCCTGTGGGGAAAAAACAAAGTTCACAACTATTATATGCTTTAATAGGTCAGAACTAAATCCAAATGCAGATTGGCCGCATGGTGACTAATAATATAAAAGGAAGATTGCTGTATAAGAGGTAGATGTGTAGACGGTTTTAGTACTGTAGCTGATCAATCGCAGTGATTGTCTATTTGTTTTAAAAATTGGGGTAGTTTTCTTTCTGTATCAATGACATTGACATTAGAGACAATATTGTCTTTTATTTCATTAACGTAAAGTTAAAAAAGACTGTCTCGTAGCCTGTTGCGGTCACTCCACTAGGTGCAAACTTAACTGGATGATAAAAGGTGAATTAAAATATTAGAAAATTAAAAATTACTAGTTCCATGAATAGTTTTAAAATACAATTAATACTTAATACGTCATTACGGCACGAAGAAATATTGTGAACACTTTGACATCGTGAAGTCATTTCGCATATCTGAAGAAAAACAGAGACATTGTTTCAACGATATAAGTTCGAACGAGACGTCATCAGAGGTCAACATTTGCTTGAAATAAGACTAGCGAAACGGTTTCTATATCGCATTTCATGACATTATAAGTGTCAGGAAGAGACACTTTGACACAGAAGCTAGCGAATAATACTTCTTCTCTTACAACGTTTTTGAACTCTATTATTTTAAATTTTTTGCAACTATATTTTGTTCGGTTAAAATTCTTATTAAACACAGAAAATATTAGAGAATGTCTTTAATAGAAATAAAGGTAAGCCTAAATGTCTCTTTATCACATAGAATATTCTGTATTCAGAGTAAGTCAATTCACGATGTTTAAATGTTCGTATTTCTTAGTGAGACAAGCTATTCTGTTTTACTACTTTTAAATGCTCGCAGAAATTGAATGAAAGTCTCTGCCATCTCTGGGATTTATTACTAAACCCTAATAATACGCAAATTTCACAAGCACAGTGGATTAGAGTTACAAAGGATCAGCCAGGAGGTGGAGAAGTCAAGAGTCATTTCAGTGATGTAGAAGTTTGGAAAGACATTTGGGTGATGAAAAAGAATGTTCTTCCACAAAAAAATTGCAGACACAGATTCCTCAACAGTAAAATTTTCAAATAAAAAGAAAAGGACTTGCGACACCTGTTAACTTTTCCATGAAAAAAAACAGGACCTTTTATGAAAATTACTTCAGCAAGATTAAAGGTTAACACTCTGAAACATTACAAGGATTTAAGTTATTGTATTTTATATATTTTTTTAATACTTTTGAAGTATTTTTAGTTTTGTTCCCATTGCACTTATTTCATTATTTACGTAAATGCTTCTTCACTTACGTCCTTTCACTTTTTCGTTTTTTCGGTTGCTATTATATTACCATCGTTGAATACCATTGAATATTATAATATACACATTGTATAAATATCGTTTCTTAATAAAATGACCCCTTTCTTGTCCATGTATTCATAATAAATACAAAATAAAACTGTTTGGCCTCCTGAAAAATGTTCATTTTGGCACTTAGGCCGTTTTTTATTTCAACTATACAACTATGTACAGTCTACGAGGCATATTCCAAAACTAAGGACCGGTGACCAATATATGATGGTACTCCTCAAAAGTCAAAATATGCGCCTGAAACTCCTAAAGCTTCAAGTTCAGATTGATTCAGAAATATCAATTTTGAATAACATCATCTGAACGGTTTACGTGCTAGCGTTGACCACGGTTTGAGGACGGACGGACACACAAAGATGTCAGAGGATTTTTTCCTTATATCTACCAACTTCATTTATCCACTTCTTCGTTACTAAGTCTCGGCAATAAGAGTTTTTCTTCCGAAAATTCACCCACGATTACATAACTTGCTTGCTGACGAAGTATCTTCGTAAAGGTGAGAAAGAAAAAAATGTCAAATTGCACATGTAACGGATACAGGCCAGGAAAATAAAAACTATTATTACTTATGAATAAAAGTACCAATCCGATGTTATATGTCTTCAAGAAACTAATCAAAAAGACAATGACAAACCTCCCTTAAAAAAATAAATGTGTTTAAAGTTAAAATAATGCTAACATAGCAAGTGTCGATGTAGCCATATATACCAAAACACATCTTAATGAATTATACCTTATCACTAATGTAGAATGTTCTGCTATTACCATCAATTTTATGAATAAAAATCTGACTATTGCAATATATAAGGAGAAAGCGACTGTAGTGAGTCATTTATCCCAGAACGGAAAATTAGATAAGAAAAGTTAATTTTTAGTTAATTTCTGAGGCTGTTCTTTCAGTAAGAAGTGAAATATTGGTCGAATTTCATTATGTAACCTAAAATTTTGTAATATCAACAAGATAATGGCGATAGATTATGACGAATTATGAATGTAGAAAGTTAGTTTGAAATAATATTTGTAGTTGGGAACAGGGGGTTTCTTAATAATAGAATGACACTGAGACGTCTCACTTTTCCCAATTAATACATTTTTCACTCGGATTACTTGCGATTCGTTCCTTAACCAGGTTTCCAGTGTCCATAAATTATAAAACGTACTTTTAAAATATACGTTATTTGATTAATTAATGTAAGATTTACAAAGATAGGAATATTTCCCTTTGGTTGCCATGTTTTTAATTAGGAGTATTTCCTTCCATCATCTGTCACTGATAGATTTTTTAATGAAAGTCTGAGCTCACAGATGTAACCAAATGACATTTTTCCCTCTGAAATTGATCAAGGGCAAACACATCAAATTAAAAGTCTATCAATATGTAAACCTACAGATATCGTCCCATCAGATTCACAAAATCTGCAGGTAAGTCATGTGTCTCTCCAGACATAGTAATGCAAAGTTTCCCAAAAGCTATAGCAAGGAAAACTGTCAATCACCCAAGACTTAGAGTAAGAACAGTGATTGTGGCAGACACGCGAGAAGAAAATGAACCTCAAGCTAAGAGAAAGCCTGAGAACATGAACCGATGTAAACCAGTCGCGACTCATTTTTTTTAAAGGAAGGTTGTAAGTGCATTGCATTACATTGCATGCTATTGTGTACATTGTATGCATTTCTATACATAATCTCTTCCGATACAGGGATAAGGGAGTAGCGCTCCTACCGCATTTTGGAAAATACTCCGCCGGTAAGCCTGTGCCAACACCTACTAATACTATTAGTAGGTATTGCCTGTGCAGTGAATGCATGACGTCACGCCACCTCGTTTTACACAGGTCATAAGGAGGAATGAAGTGGGAGCCTAACGCTTTTCTCTTCTCTGTCAACAGCTTCAAATGCGTTTCGGTCGGCTGTTAACGATGTGACAAAACGTTGATACGACTGTTACATAATATAACTCAGAAAGCCATTTTTCATAAATATATACATTTATAATTTAATTTTAAATTTCTTTTCGGGGCGATATCTATAGGAGAGGCTCCGCCTTACAGCCTTTAATGACGAGCCGCGCCTGATCTAAACCAAAAAGGAACTCTCGTTACCAAAAAGAAAATCTCGAAATCTCAGTTATCCAAATTATCGTTTCCATATTGTCGCGGCAGGAAGTATTATTCCGAAGGTCAACATGGATAAGAGCCCAAAATGTATTGCTTATTTATCCTTGAAAATATATTTTATTACATGGGGGCTTTTTTTATTCAAAATTCAAGTAGTATATGACCTAGTGTAGGGATCACAGAATTTTGAAAATGTGCACACAATTCACTTCTCTACATAGCACGTCATACGCAGTTTTAACTGTTTTTTGACGTAAAATAAATAAATAACGGAAATCTTTGTTTAAAGATGACAGTGATGTTGATGATCGTAAAGTGGTTTTGCAACATTCATCAGATTATTATCCTCTGCCCTATTTAGTTCCTGAATCTGAGTTTTGAACGTCGAAAACCTGGAGATCATAGGTGATTACGTTTTATAGAATTCAAGACAAAAAAGAAAATATTATATTTAGAAAAAATTGTGTTTATGAGTCATTTGCAGAGCTAGAGAACAATTTTTGTTATGCCTGTTCCTGACATTTCTTTCATTGATAATAAATCGATAACTAGAGGTTCTACAGAATGGCGCAGACTTTCTACATTTTTCTAATGTCCTTGGTGTGGTCTGGCTTTAAAGTCGTTCTCGATTCTCTGGCCAGCTGCTATCTATCGTCACCCAAGTACATTTTTTTTACAATTTCTCAACTTTTTGCTTTCCTAGTAGTACAACTGAATCATTACTTCAATATTATTAAAGAAGAGTAAAAACTCGTCCGAAATTGAAGTTTTCATTGAAAAATTCGTAGTAGTTTTTAATAAAATGGCGATTAAGCATTTCTGTAAATGTCATATTTAAGCTCTCTTTCACAGGAATCTATTGAGCTTTCGAAAAACTTAATTTGAAGTCATTTGAAGCACTTTTACTTACAAATGTAATGATGTATACAAATTGATGGAAAAGTGCATACTATCGGCGAGGGAGGTATTTCAAAAAAATTACATTTGTGTAATTTTAAAATAATACAATACACTAAAATGAATTTTACGTCATCATAAACAGTTTAATTAGAACTATCTATCGGAAAAATTTGAAGATATACATTGGAGCCATTTTTGAGAAAATGGCGTTTGAGCGTTTCTAAAAATGCGGAATTTTGTGTTCATTTTTACAGAAAACAGTTGAGTTTTCGAGAAATGTTATTTGCGATTATTTAAAGCAAATTTACTCATTAATATAATAATGTGAAGAAATTGCCTTTAATATAAATTTTACAGACGTCAAGTAACACTGTCAAGTCAGATGACAAGTCAAAAAAATTTCATTGTTGAATTTTTTGAAAAAATGAAAGAATTCAGCAATATGGCGTTTACGTCACGGCTTAGGGTTCGTTTGGCACTAACCTTACCAACAATTTTAAACAAATATGGAGTCCTTTTTAAGAAAATCTTGTTTTTGCTATTCTTTAAAATTGCAAATATTGCACCCACTATTGCACGAAATCTACTAAAATCTCCCCCCAAAAAATACATGACCTAATTCAACGAACTATTTCTGCACAACCAATTTGATTTGAAGGAAAAGTCCATGTCCTCAATTTTGTAGTTGTAGGAAGGCGCCTGAAAAATTCAATTTTTGCCCTTTTCAAAAATTCAGAGTTAACCGAAATATTCTGACCAATGCCACCTTTATAAGTGTATTTTGCTCTTATCTTACACGAAATTTAAAGAAAAAATTTGGAGCCGCTATTAAGAAAAGTTTGAAAATGTCCGGGGAACGTTATGTAAAGCACTCCAAGATTTAATGAATGTTTCTCAAAAAAGGGAAAATCCTTGGTAAAGATGAAGAGGGAACAACTATAGGAAGAGCTCAACATAATAATACTAAATAACAATTCACCGACACATTTCAATAACTCGTCTAAATCCTTTAATAATATTGACTGCACCTTCTGAGGTTCGCCTATCGGTCATCATTGGTATTATCAAAATTCTAGTATATGGAAATTTTATAAAGCCGAGTTTGATACTTATAAACAAATTATCTCTACAAAAACCAATGAAAATAGTATTGTGACCAATACAAGTATTTATTCATTCGGTATGGTGCGTACGTGAACGATAGACGTGATTGTGGTGCACGGTTGTGAGAAATTGTCGTACGAGTAAAGTGCCTGTATTTTTAAGTGCTATATTCTCCATCTACTGAACAAGAAAGGTATGTAAAAGTTTGTATGTAAAAGTCCGCTTCCCCAGCGGCTGGCGTCCTTCCACGATGGAAACTTCCACCGATGGCAACATAACCTCAAAAATCACAGATAAACAAGTAAGCAAAACCTTTCCTCTTGCGGGGCCATCTGAAATTTACCCTAACGAAAGCCAAGCGATGGTGATTAAAACCCAAGAAGGTATTAGCATCAAGGATTGGGTATCTAAAATTTACTCAATTGTTAACCCCTCAGATATTAGTTTTGTTTCAAGAATCCCTAATGACAGAATCTGTTTCTTCTTCTCAACTCAAAAGATTGCTGAACAAATTGTGAATACACACAGATTTATCAGTAGTAATACCACCAGAGGTTCTGAGTTTCTGAGTCCCTCCGGACATACTAATATAACACGCACAATTATTCCACTAACTACCCGCACCCCTCTGTGACTTTTGTGAGATTGTTCTAACTGTATCTCATATTTTGAGCCTTTGCCCTAAATTTTAGCAAGAAAGAGAAGTCCTATCACCAAAGCAACAATTCAAAGCAGTCGTATGTTCCAAGTCCTATCAACAGGAAATTATAAGATTTGGCCATAACATTAATATATTTAATAAAATATAAGTAACTTCCTGTGCATATTATCATACTAGCCATGGTTGTGTGTCAAGTTTTTATACTATTAAAATATCATCCTCTTGATCGTACACATTGTATTGTGTGTGTGTGTGTGTGTGTGTGTGTGTAAAATCAAATATGAATATGTAAAATATTGAAAAGTCGCTAAGAACCTTGGGTTGATGCGACTATGATAAACATATTTGAATTGAAAATTGAGAAATTGACTGAACTGAAATCATGATGACGCTGCTGAACTTACTCTCCCTAAAACATAGGAAAACCTATTAAAAGAAAACTTACTTGGTGAAATAAAGAATGTTGCAAAGCTCGTAAATTAAACAAACGTTTAATAAGTGTAAGAAACGTTCAAATTCAATATAAGAAAATAAAAAAATTTTAAAAAAAAAAAGAAAAAAGAAAAAATAATATGTATAATAAAATTTCAATTCTCCTCTTAAAATGATAAACATCAACTATCAACCGTTAACATCCAACAAAGAAAGAGCTCACAATCTAGCTATAACATGTTCAATGAACTCAAGCGACAAAAAAGTTAATGCAAAATTTCTCTTATAAATTAAATCTGATATTACCACTGACAATATTCTCAAAAATAATAATTCTTATAATCCAATACTAACTCATCCTTCTCAATTTAATGTAATTGCTTCTGAAGTATCTCAACCTAAAACCTGACTGAGGGAGTACATAATGCATTTTTGAAACAACTATCTAAAAATGCAATTGAATATATTCCTAAATTATTGAAAGAACTACTTTCTTCTGGATTCTTTCCACATTTATGAAAAGAATCAACATTTATTCCAGTTCTCAAACCAAACAAAGATGCTACCAATCCTAATAATTATAGACCAATTCCTTTCACTTCTACAATTTGTAAACTACTAGAAAACGTTATTGGCATGAGATTAGTTTGGTACTTAGAACACAATGAACTAATATTATTTTCAAGTAAATTCAGGAAATATAGATCAACGACTGATAATCTTATAAATATCAATAGTGATATTCGTGAAGAATTTATTAATAAATATTTCCTAAACATTGAAAAGGCATATGATGTGGAATGCAGAGTCAGGATAATTCAAATACTTCATAAAAAGGGTATTGTCGGTCATATCCTAACCTTCATTGCTAATTTTCTTGATGATATAGTAAAATTAAACGATACCATTTCAAATAAATACAAATTGTGTAACGGTCTTCCTCAAGGTTCTGTTCCCAGCGTAACATTATTTCTCATTGCGTGAGTGGAAAAATGAATATTAATTGAAAAATAAATTATATCACTGAACGTATTCCAAGTGAGTTAAAACTTGTCATCAATCAATTGCAGAACTCTATTCAATTAATAAATGTTGGTTTATAAATGGTAGTAAAAGCTATGCAAATAAGCCCACGAACAGAGAGGACTAGGATACGCGGCGGAGCGATGGCCGGTAAACGCGCCATCTGCCCACAGCTTTTCGAACTACGACGCCCGAACTAGTGTGTAATGTTTTTTCCGAGAGGTCACGAAAGAAGGAGAATATGCACCCCTCCAAAATTTCCCCAGGCGGGAGTACAATATGTATCGCGGCGCGCCTCGGAGGAACTCTCTTTTACGGCAGCAGCGACGGCGACTAGAAGAAACTCTCTTTGTTTTCTGCTGTTGAGGTAAAGGAACTGGCAACGTTTATGCAGCGATCAGCTGGGGAAAGAGGATAGTAGTAAATACACGACAATCAGTGTTAAAAGTGGGTGAAACGTCTAGAATAGGTGGGAGAAGTATTTCGAACTGTGTGAGTGGCAGTTTCCAGGTCATTTACTGTACGTGTCATTAGATTCATTTAAAGAGGCTATACCTTGTACAATTTTACATAAATGATTCAGGATTTTCATATGTTGTACAGTTTATATTATCTGGAAAGATCAATTTGTTGTATTGTGTTTATAGTAATTGCTTTTGTGATATGTAAAAGGGTCTGAATTAAGTAACGTGAATGCCACATATTTTTTTTATTTATTCACTGTTATAGTGAGTGCGAAGCCCAAGGCTAGCATCTGTGAAAGGGTTTCCTTGAAACAAGTATCAAATTCATTTGAAAAAAAGCCGTGCAACGAAAACTAGAGACCAAAAGAGTAAATAATTTGGTAGTGGAATAAACTCAGCAAGGAGTGATCAAATCGTAAATTGTAGTTGATGAAAGTGTGTTCAGGCAGTCGAGGTGACGCCTATATTTTTTGGTTTTTTGTCTTGTTTCATTTTTTTTCAGTGACCAGCTACTTAAAGTGCAATAACCTGTTATGAAATTGCGTCACTGTAAATTTTCTCATTGAATATATGTTCATATTATTCGTATTTTATTTCATTCATTGTGTTAAGGGTTCAGACCTATCTCATACTCGAAAGATCCTGCTTCCTGAGAATTTTAAGCTCGCTTCACGAGCATTCATGCTATCACGCCCTCAAAACGTGTGGAAGGTAGTAGGGGGCGTGTTAGATGATTGGCGCTCATACTTGTGGTGTACACACTGCTGGTCGATCCATGAACTTCTTAAATAATGTTTATAGTGATGATAGAATAATTAGTCGTGGGTTATGGCCTCCTAGATCACCTGATCTGACTCCTTGTGACTTTTTCCTTTGGGGATACTTGAAAGATCAGGTATATGCAGAAAACCCGCATTCGGAGGAAGAGCTCTGGCGCTCTATTGAAGAGAAAATCGCCGCAATTCCTCGAGATTTACTTCAAAGGGGTAATCATAATTTATTCCGGATGTGCCAAGAATGCATTCGAGTCGAAGGACACCACTTTCAGCATCTTCTTTAAGGTAAGTTTCGCGGTAGCGATAGTTCTCGTATGGCAGCACGGGTGGTGAATCAGAGTTTCTCCCGGCGAGTGAGCCCTCGATTGCCCGGGCGACGCGGCCCGATTCTTCGGCGAACGATAAAAGCTACTCTGTATATATATATATATATATATATATATATATATATATATGTATTGTGACATACCAATATGTCACAGAATATTGTACAATATTTATTATAAATAGCGTCAATTAAAGGGGATAAATTATGTGAATATGCTAGCATAGCAACGGTAAGCGAGCGTCGTCAAGGTCAACATATTCATGCAGTGACAATCGCGGAGACGGCTAGTTAATTCTGTATAGAATTCAGGGATTGGCCGAAAAAGCAGTGACAGTCGTGAAGACGGCTAGTTCGATTTGCACGAAATTTAGGGATTGGCTAGGTACGAAGTGTTATCTGCAAATAAACAATCGAAAAATGGACCGAGCTTTGCAGGGCTGAAAGAATACGAGGGACATTCATTCTGACTGAAGCCGTGCTCGTGAACGGATCGTGCTCCAATTAATGTTAGGAGTTTTTTTTCTTTGGGGACTTGTAAGCATCTAATAGGGAATGGATATTGAGAGAACATCAGAATTTGAACACTAAGTGTGACAGTGGAGCTTAAAATATTTCATGTGAACGAGTTGGAGGGACATTGAGGGCTTGGGCGAAGTTGTCAGTGACTGGAATGTTAGCAGCAAATAGTTTATTGATCTGATGAACGGTGATTGAAGTGTGCTTCCGAGAAAAGAAGAGAGAAGATGGTGTCTGGACCTGAGGACGGCGGCGTCGGAGATGGATAAAGATGGTCCATAAGCGCGCGAAGACATAAGGTTGGAACGGTCATGACAAACGTTTAATTTTATATTGGGTGAAGTTATACAATACCAAAATTGTTTTAAATTGCTTAATAAATTTCCATGTTTTTGTGAAATGAATATATGATTTTTCATTGAGCTAATTCTAGCAATGAAGTAGCAAGATAGAAAGATATTTGCCTTTCAGGTTCCTCGACCGAGTTTGTCATGAGTTTGTTTGAATATATTCAGTTATTTTCATTTTGATTTGATTTTGATTTTGATATTTCATTTGATTGAAAACTCCACTAATAAATTTGCCGGAATCTTAGTAGTAAATATATAGTGGCGTTTCAGTTGAACAAAAATTTTTTTAGTAACTTAGAATCGACTCTGACGTCACTTACATAATAATGACATCTTTTAAAATATAAAAACGACAATGTAACAAACATTAACACAACTTTAATTTTAAAAATCTTCATCACTCAGTTCTTCTAGAATTTCAGTTTTGGTTTTAGGATATATATTATTCGCTGTCATTCGGCTAAGCATTGATATTGTAATTTCAAAAGTTTGACAGCACTGTTTCGGTTGCATGACTTTGATACACTCACTGCTCAACAAAACACCAGTTATCGTCGACGTATTGAAACGATTGTGAATTTTTGTTTTTGACAAATTGACTTTACTGAAAACATGATCGCACTGAGCATTGATATGTGGTATCGACAATACACCGAATGCAAATAGTGGAAGCGCGACGAAATAAGCTACACCTGTTGCGTCCTAGTAATTTAAGATCTGAAATTAAACACGAGAGATATATTTATTTTGTACTTAATAATAAATATAAAATATAGTTTCAAGAATAGATCCCCCGATCAGCGGCTTCAATTGGTCACATTATCGTACTTTTATCTGTACGATAATCGTACATCGTACATCATAAAGAATAATTGTACATGTACGATAATTATCTTATGTCTGGCAACACTGGTTTGACAATAACTTGTCTTGGGTATCGCATATTAACACATTAAAAAGTGCGTGTCTCCAAAGAATGAACATCAACAACTCACCTTCAATATAGTAGGGTAATAACAAGAATGAAATTCTGAATACATACAAAACTCAAATTCGCTCTAAAATTCGTTATGTATCTATTATTTACCAACCACCCGAACTACATACTTTTAATAAACTGAACGCAGTTAATTTAATAGTCTACGCATGACAGTTTGAACCTTCATAACTAGTCCAGTATTACGTATTTACGCAGAGGCACAAGAAGAGCAAATATACGTTCGAAGACAAAGATTAACTTTTTCAACTGCTTGTAGAATCTCTAGAAATTACCATTATCCAGCATACAATTTTTTTTCCCATCAAGACTTTTATCCCGGAGTATGAAAAAACCTGTATATTGTAATGAATCAGTTAATAATGGCAAAGACTGCTGAAGGAAAAGAATAATATGTAAGGTCAAGAATAAGTGAAATAGATTTATTTATATCATGACAACGAAATTAACAAGCAGAAGAAGAGATCAACAACAAAAAATGCTTAGAACGTCGTCGTGACAAAAAGCAAAAGAAAATCGTTTTGTTGGTGTACTAACGAGGAAAACTATAAGCACTGTTTGAAAGTAATGTGGATTATGTCCAAATGAACATAGTCTGTACATGAAGAAATTGTCCTCAAGACGAGACCACTACCATTGAATTGTAACATAATTAAAGAAAGTCTAAAGTACTTGGAAATTAAAAATATTGGAATTGATTAATGGAGAGAGAGAACACAATCTGCAGAAAGCGGGATGTATAAACTTGTTTTCTTTTTGGAAAATGTTGACTGATAAATCTGACTGATTATAAAGAATGTCTTTTGTGTGTATGTGTGTTTGTTGTTTGTTTTTGTTCAGTGAATTTGTTTGTTTCCTTGAGGTGACGGACCGGGAGCGGTAGCTCAGTGCATCAACTGATGTCAGTGCAGCGCCTCTGACTGGGAGGTCCTAGGTTCGAGTCCTGACGGCGGCAGGATTTTCGACACTAGCTTTTCAGCTTGGTCGAATTCAATCGCTGTCTGCAGGACAATTCTAGCGGTCGGCTGCTCTGATTGGTAGTTTTCCGAGGTTTCTCCGATCAGCACCAGGCGAATGCCGGAGCAGTACCCTACCAAACGGGCCATGGACCGCGCGCGATCTGTCCTTCACATTCCTTGCCCCATCCTCTCCCCTTACACATACTACACTAACATGCACTACACTACCACATATTCCAGGAAACTGGTCGGGTGCTTAGAGCTTGTCCCGGCTGGGGCGGAGCCCCGCTGGTGGGAGAGTCCTGGTTAGGGGGAAACCCCAGTAGCCGACAGTAGATCGGCGCCGGATCGCGCCATTCAGCGGGGGAAGAATACCGCCATCTCCCGAGGAAAAAACATGCACTACACTAACGGGACTAATGACCAGAGCAGTTGACGCGCCCGGAAACACGAAAAAATCAGTCAATTGAGATGACGGTTATATTGAATTGTTTTTTTTAATCTCGTATACGTACGTTTCTTGTATATATACGGAGTAATTTACGTAATATTAGAGAAAGTTATGTAATGCTGCGCAAAAAAGCGGCGGATTTTCGGCACAAAAAAATTCATTGCCTGGCCCTTACAACGAAAAAGTAGATAAATCCAGTTGCTAAGTTAAGAAGAATTCCTCTAACTCGTAGTGTAGCCAGAATCCCTTTTTTGTGGGTCCTTGATGCCGTCCTTCCGTCCGTCTGACTATTCGTCGATGTCTGTCTGTCTGTCTGTGAACTCCACTAGCGCCTGAAACACACGTACAGTTTCAGAAATTGAAGAAACTCCTATCTATCAGGTTCTAGTTGAAGCTTTAAAATTTTGAAAAGCATTCTTTAAAATTTGGGTGTGCTTTACATGAAGTCCCTGGGACATTTTCATTATTTTCTCTAAAACGACTCTAAATTTGTATTTTAAATTTTTAGTAAATGTAGTGCTAAATGTACCCTATACGACGACATAAACGACATGATACTCTATTCTTTTTTTTCAAAAATTACAGAAATGTATTTTTTACTTGTCTCTCCCGTCGTTAAAATTTACATTACAGATGTATTTAATTGATCAATACGTTTCTTAACATATGAGCTTCAAAGTATCTCTAATTATGGTTTTTTGACATGTCCATAACTTCCCCATAATCATTGAGTATAATTGAACTGAATTGGCGAATTTTCTAAAACTTAACCAAATTTTAAAAATTTTTCGCCGAAACCTTCCAAAATTTTTTGGCCAAAATATTAAATAAATAATAAAAAATTCTAAATATTTTGTTTTATAACATTTTCTCGATGCATTGTAAATATTACCGCAAATGTGATTTTTCTGCATTCGCTCGCCTAGAGAATTTGCCACTGAGTTAGGGATAAAACTGTTACTATGACAAGAGCGTTGTTATTAAACAATATATTTGAATTGATACAATCAGAATCAGGTATTATCTGTGGAATATTTAAAAATAGTGCATTTGAAGTCATTTGTAGAACTTTCAATCATAAATGCAATAACGTATACAAATTGCCGGAAATGTCCGTATTTAACAGAGTGAAAGATATTTTTAAAAAAATTGTGTAATTTTTTAAAATACAGAAAAATTAATTCCATGTCATATTAAACAGTACAATAAGCGCTACTAGTACGTAAACTTAGAAGAAAAAATATTTTGAGACGTTTTTGAAAAATGGTGTTTGAACGTTTCTGTAAATGCAACATTTTGAGCTTGTTTTCACACAAAACTATTGAGTGTTCACGATACTTTATTAGACATCATTTAAAGGACATGTACTCCTTAATGCAATAATGTGAACAAATCGCTGATCATGTAAGTATTAACAACGGGAGAGGCCAGTGAAAACAATTACATTTTTGTAATTTTTGCGAAAAAGTAGAGCAATATGGCATTTCTTGTATATTACAGTACATTTAGCTCTATCCCTACTAAAAGCTTAAAGAAAGTTATTGTTTTGAGAAAATCTTGTTTTTGTTATTTTTAAAACTCCACATGTTGCAACGCATTATTCGACAAAAACTACTAAAAGCTTAAAAAAATGTACTTGACCTTACTGAAAGAACTAAATATGGAGAAGAAATTCTATTTGAATGGAAAAATCTCTATCTTAAATTTTGTAGTTGTAGAAAGATGACAAAAAAATCCAAACTTTATCAATGTTCGAAATTTTAGGGTTAACCGTGATAAAGGGACATATGCCACATTTACAAGTGAATTTCACTTTATTCTTACAAGAAAATTAAAGAAAAAAAATTGGAGACGTTTTTGAGAAAATTTTGAAAATGTTTCTAGGGCTTTATGTAAAGTACCAGCAAATTTTAAAGATTTATTTTCAAAATTTCAAAGCTTCGCCCAGAGCCAGACAGGGGAACTTTTCAAATTTGAAAATATCCTACGTATGGTTTAGGTGCTAGTAATGTTCATAAACGCACGACAGACCTTTTGGCGTCAATTAACTTTTCGATTTTAAGGACCCACAAAACGGGCATTCTGGCTACAGCACGTGTTAGACGATTATTTTTGTTAATTTAGTAAGTGGATTTATCCTTTTTGCGTTATCAGGGCCTGGCAATCAATTTTTTATTGGCCGTTTTTTGCGTAGCATTACATAACGTTCTGTACACTACGTATATTACTCCGGATACGAGAAAGTAAAAATGTACTACGTATACGAGAAAGTAAAAATGTTAATATTTTTAAGCCATTTTTCTAACACTCGTCTGCTTCAAATATTTTTATTCATTTGCATTAATCATGTGGTCACTAATGAATATATTAATGCCACCTTAAAAAATAAGCAAATCATAAATAAAATAATTCATTGGCACTTGATTGGTGAGGTGGTCCATGGTATATTCGTTCCTAATATTGTTAGCTCTGTTGGATTTTTTTGTATGTATAAGGTGAATACTTTGCCATTTACTCCCCAATTTTGTGTCCGACTTACCATATCGTCAAGATGATTTTGAATATGATCTTCTGCCGTTAAGACCTCAGAATTAGGATAAAAAAGAATAGAGCCATCAGCGTACAATGTTGGAATTATTGTTGATTAAAATAACACGGCTATGAATATTTTAGTGTGGAGGATAGTACTGAGCTTACTGTACTCTTGCAGCCCTTGGGTTTGATTCTGAAGTTGTATCGTTAATTTTAGCATTAAATATTCTGTTGAATATGCAACTTTTATTAATTTTTAGTAAATCTTTCGGTTGTTTTTATACGAGTCGCACGTGTCAAACCCTACCATAAGCTTGGATTGTATCTAGAAATATTGCCCATACAGTGTGTTTTGTTGAGTGAAATTCTTGTGCGATGGCTTCGCTTAATCATTGCAATAGATGGATAGTAGAGTGGTTCGTTTTGAAAACCAACTGAATAGACGGTTTGGCGTTTGTTGAGGAAAGTAATTTGTTGAGCCGAATCCTCTTCCTCTCTTGTATTACTTACATTATTGTTATTATTATTATTATTATTATTATTATTATTATTATTATTATTAGTTTTATACTAATAGTAAAGTATATGAGGTTTGCGGCTCTCTCACGCAACCAATCTTCATAAATGACGTCTCTAAAGAAAGAGAATTACACGGAGAAGCGATGAATTTCACTTTAACTCTATAAATATGAAGGATTTGTTGAAAAAAACGAATCTAAATATTCATGCCACATGCAACAACCAAAACTGGGCAGCGTTGTTGAAAGCTACAGTTGTATAACTGCAAAATGAAGCATTATAGGGTGTTAAAACCAGGAATTGAGAGTAAATGTCTGCTACAACTGTATGTGAAATTAAGCTAATTACTTGATATTCTATGCGAATGAATTGCAATATTGCTTGTTTCCATGAGGTTGGTAAATAGTTATGACGCAGTGAGGTGTTAAAAACCGCCGTTAATGTTAATACAGTTTGTTTATTTAACATTTTAACGTTCGAATTGTTATTTCCCCACATTCTGGGATTTTTTTTTAATTTAAAGAATTTTATTACCGATGCTGTCTCTTGAAGAGGACATGAACTTAGATAAATAGTAAATTCGCCCTTTTTTCCTATTCTGGTCAATGTATTTGCGAAGCAGACAACAGTTACGCGTGTAGTGAGATGGTGCTACCATACGCTTACTAAATGGTAATGAACTAGAGTTACGCAATGACAGTAAAGTGTAGCTCTTTACCTACTTAAGTACTGCATATCGACTTAATTGAAACGTGTAACTTGCACGTCGTTATCTCACGCGCATATCGCTCGGTACAACAATGCTATGGCAGTAGAATTTACGTCAGTAGCTTATTTCGGTCACAGAAATGCAGGAATAACACAATAAAGCCACTATCGCGACAATATTACTGCAATATTACGACATAGAAAATTTGTTTCATATCTGATGACGGGTGAGCTTTGAAATCATTCCGACGACACAGTAACATATTAAGTTATCTACTATGTATTAACAAAACGACGTTGGTTATTTAAATGTTTTCGCACACACATGTATTTCAAATTTCCCTTAAGTTTAGATTAAACAATTACATATATTTCTACAAACACATTATATATATATATATATATATATATATATATATATATATATATTCAACAGTTGATGTTTTTGCTTTGCTTCGTGTTTACCTGGGAAGTAGCATGCTCCGATGTAGGTGAGAAGTACCATCCCGGCGTGGTGATAAACGTGCAGGAACGATATCTGACGATCTCTCTTTCGCATTACGTAGAACACAGTGTCCACAAGATCCACAAGTTTAACCACATAGTATAAGTAAACGCCCCATACTACCTGCAATTCAAATTTGTCGTGACGTTTAGTTCTGAATAACAACTTCAATAATAATTCTTCAATAACAGGTATTCACAATGCAGAAAGTGTTTTCTTGAGGGTTTCTAACTAAGAGATTCAGTCATTTGTTAATTTGTAAAATTATGGTGAATGCTAATGCTGATTTGGTAATGGTGAATGATGGCCAATTTACCACAGTGAATCACATTAGTAAATATATTATGTACGTGAACCACAATTTATTATATAAAAGTTATTATATAAAAGTAGCATAAATTGGCCATACTAATTCTACTATGTCATTTTCCCCCAAAAATGTGTGAATTTTTAAATAAAAGCATATATATGTTAATAAATAACCCATATTATTAGACGACTGGGTTTCGAACTTTCGTCTCCCTAAAATTGAAGAGACATTAGAAACATAGAAAAGGAATTTAAGAAAAGATTTTCATAAAGCAGTAAAAGACTGGTTGAACACAATAAATGCTTTCTTCATTTGAGAAACATACGTTGATAAATGGATGCTCAGACACTTAACAAAACGATCAAGGCTCTTAATTATCCCCCTCCCCACAGATATTTTACTTTGTTTCATTTTTGCTTACAAAAGGAACTAGCTGAGGGGCGATTTAGAAACTCCTCCCCAAGCATATAACATTGATATATTAACGTTACTTACTATAACTAATTACGTAGCACGAAAAGTAATTTGTTGTGCAGACGGGAATTTTTATTTTTTCCTTTGCAGAACGTTTGTTTTCATTTAACACATTCGCATTTTTCTACATATAATATCCGTATAAACTCTACCAAGCATCAAGACTAAATAGCTGTTAATACATATGTAAGGCTTACCTGCATTGAATGTTCAGATATGCTATAATCAACAGGTTGGCAACGTAAGCTGTATCCGTTCAGCCATCCTAAAGTCATTGCCTGCAATTGAAATTTAGAGTCAGTGCTGCTGCATTGCATTCATTGTCGAATAAAATGACCAAGAACGAAGGTTAAGCATGATTATATTACAGAACTAAAATATGACTAATGTTGTGTTGCTCTGTAGATATATCAATGTTTATTTGTGGTAACAGGATTTAATTGGAACATAGATCGCTGAAGTCTCACATAATCGAATGGTAGCAAAGATAAAGAATTTTCTGAACGTTTCTTAGGAAAACTCTTTGTGAATTCATTAGTAACAAAAGGGGAGTGTGACGCTCATGGACTAATACAAAGAGAATAGGAGGGGTTACGTCAAGAGAAACATACATTATTTTTGGAATTTAGGTGGTGGGAGTAAGTGAGAAAAATATGTGAAAAAAAAAACTTATGATCACATGTGATGTGGAGATTTGGGTTTGGTCTTTTTGGTATTTGATTTAGATATTAGCATTTCCGAGATTCACGTCGACCTAACACATTCGTGTGCCTAAGATACAAACAGTAGGGGCGATTGTGATACAGTGGAATTTTCCGCCCAGCACCAGACACGTCTTCAGTGTCATGAATAAAATGACGACTTGATAGACCTTAAACGTGACCCGTGGTTCATAGCGAAGTCGCTAGCTTTTCACCACTGAGGTCCGGGTTCGATTCCCGTCGAATCTCATGTGAAATTTGTTCCAACAAAACGAGTTTGGCTGCTTTACAAGGGCTAGTCCAACCACTGTGAAGTGTCCTAAACCCTGCCCCTATTCTTATTCCTTCCCAATTCTGGCCGCTGTGTAGTGACGCAGGGGCGCGTGGAGTAAGAGACGCGTACGTGGAGATGCTGCCTGGCGGTCCTCTTTGACAACTGACTAGATGAGACGAGACTGGACATATAAATACAGCTTGATAAGATATTCATGGAAGATTACTCCTTAAGAAGTGCTCAACGCTCGACCAGGAACGAAGAGACGCTTTGCGTCAATAAAGTCAGAGTAAGGACGCAACGAATTAAAAAGAAAAGAAACAGGCACATTAATATATATATTAATTATATATGAATTTAGAGAGAGAGAGAGAGAGAGAGAGAGAGATCCTAGGTGAGTTTATCCACTTTGAATATCTTAAGAAGAAAGTAACGAAATTGAGATCATAATAAGTACCGAGGAAGAATAATGCGCGCGAAGAAATTGAAGGCCTTTCAGTTCTGACAAAAAATAAGATAAAGTTCAAAATAGTAAAGACTAAATGTTTGCAATAGTTTGTTGGTTTTGTTCTTAGCAAAGACGATTATTGTGTTATTTAATACCGGGAGCGGTATCTCAGTGCATCAACTGCAGCGCCTCTGACCGGCAGATCCTAGGTTCGAGTCCTGACGGCGGCAGGGTTTTCGACACTAGCTTTCAGCTAGGTCGAATTCAGTAGCTGTCTGGAGGAGAATTCTAGCGACCGGCTGCTCTGACCGGTAGTTTTCCGTAGTTTGGTCAAACCAGGCGAATGCCGAAGCAGTTCCCTAACAAACTGGTCACGGACCGCGCGCAATATTTCCTTCCTCTCCCTTGTCCTATCCTCTTCCGTTACACACAAACACACTAACATGCACTACACTACCACATATTCCGGGAGACCGGTCGGGAGCTTAGAGCTTGTCCCGGCTGGGGCGGTGTCGGATCTCGCCATCCAGCGGGGGAAGATCACCATCTCCCGAGAAAAAAATGCACTACACTTATGGGCTAATAACTAAAGCAATTGATGCACCAGGAAACACGAAAATTGTTTAAAATTAATTTAGGATCATGGAAAAAGAATATTTTATGGATAAGATTTATGTGCTTGTTTTATAAGCTTAGACAAGTTAATAAATATAAGACTGAAGGAAAAACAATTAAATTATGAAATATGGTCTAAGGTACACCACCTTCCTCTATATATTTTGATTTTCTTATTGCAATAAATTATGTTCCCCACAAATAATATGAGAACGTTCATGCTAAGACGGGGCATAACGTCTTGAGAATACGAGAGTGAATATTATTTTTTCACTTTAATGAGATTCATACTGTCAGCAAACATTTAAGAATTATAAGAATTTGAAGAAAAACATTCTGAGTTGATGCGATATGTATTTATACCTCTTTCACACACTCCTTTTAAGTTTTATTTTCAAGCGACGTTGAATGTTTCATGATTGACATAATGGATCGTTCAGAGATCAGAATTATTTTGAAGCTAAAGAATTTTTAATGTTCGATAAAAGTATGTACATTTAGGGCTGTCGAATTTTCTGAAATGCAGTATTTAAACTTAGTACAATCATTTATCCGCAAATTTTCTTTGGCTTTTGAATTCGAAGACCCATTTTGCATATTTTTTTGAAATTTCTCCAAGATGGGGATTACTGACTACATTCCTGACGCCTCAATCGGAAAATTGTTGTTAATAGATGAATAATCATTTCTTTAAAGTTTGTTACGTCATTGTTGACGCAACGTGTCTGTTAACCCTTGTTGGGCGTTGAGCGCTTTGTTCTGGATTAATTCGCCGTTACTGAGTGATTACTATTTTGAATAATTAGTATATTTGTCAAGTCTCGTCACATCGCAGTCAGTCAGTGCCTTTTATCCCTTCGGCCAGGGGCTCGACGCCGTTAGATTCCGGGATTCCTGGCTGGCCAGGAACCCGCGAGTCTCGAATTCGCTTAAGCTTCGTGACTTCACGGAGCGTAGTTAACGAATTTGCCCAGCGCCGCTGGCTGTTTACTAAATTACTTTCTGTATTTGCTGTATTATTACTTACTGTATTTGCTGTATTATTACTTACCAAATAGAATAGGTAGACATTGATGATGACTTGCGATGCATTGTAGGCTACGAGCACCCACTTGAGATTGAAGGCTTTCCTGTTCGCCATGAGTTCTGGTCCTTTGTATTTGACAATCCACACATATAACGCGATTATTCCCAAGGGCCACATTAAGTTTCCAGTGAACGGCCATTTCGTTATGCGTGTATCTGAAACGATTAATGCAAAAACCCTTCAGAACAGCAAAACTTAAGCCACTTTCAAAACAGCAAAAATTAAGCCACTTTTTAAAAAAGGTAACAAAAATGAAATTCAAAATTACCGGCCAATATATCTTTTGTCAGTTTTCTCAAAAATATTGGAGAGGCTTTTCTATACGCGAATGGAAACCTTTCTCAGGAAAAACGAAGCGTTTTCAGACTCACAACACGGTTTCAGGAAATCAAAATCTACGGAAACTGCCATTTTTTTCCTTAAAGATGTTGCTTCATCAATGGAAAAAAATGAAGAACCCATTGGGCTATTTTTAGATCTTTCGAAAGCTTTTGACGTTATTAACCATAACATCTTGCTCTCAAAATTACGTTCTTATGGAATTCGAGGTATTGCCCAAGATTGGATAACATCATACCTTAAACATCGATCTCAAAGAGTAGAAATACCGTACTGGCACGAAAGGACATTATTTACCAATTCTTTGCCAATTGAACATGGGGTCCCACAAGGTTCGATCTTAGGTCCTATCCTCTTTCTGTTGTACGTAAACGATATGCCCTCATCTATTAAAAATGGAAGAACCGTTCTGTTTGCCGATGACACGAAGAAACAATAAATAGTACAATTTCAGAAGTTTCAAATTGGTTTTGTAATAAAAAATTAATAATTAACGAAGGAAAAACTGTCTCAATGTAATTTTGCGTTTCAAATCGGCAATTGTATGCTCCATTGAAAATGAACAATATGCAATTAGCTGATGTTAAGGTAACAAAATTTCTAGGTCTCTCAATTCAATCAAACCTCAAATGGAATGTACATATAATAGAATTAAACACTAAATTAAGCTCATTATGTTATGAATTCAGAATTCTTTCTAATTCTGTCAGCCTCTATACAGCTCGTTGCGTATATTTTGCAAATGTACATTCCCGCCTGAGATATGGCATAATATTCAGGGGAAGCTCATCCTTTAGTTCTCAGACATTTAGATTGCAAAAGAAAATTATCCGAATAATGAAAAAATCCCATCCACGTGATCCGTGCAAGCCTCGTTTCATTGAGCTTGGAATCTTACCATTGCCTTGCCTATTTATTTATGAGTCTGTAATATTTGTCAAAACTGACTTACTTAACGATGGGAACTTATTTTCATGTCATACTGATATTTATAGTTACAACACTCGACGTAGAAATCAAGTTCATCAAGTGTCAGTATCAACAGCTCACTACAAGAAATCCACATACAATACATGTACGTCACTTTACAACGCATTGCCAGATGAAAATAAACAGTTAAAATTGGTACACAAATTTAAGTTAAAAGTAAAATATTTTCTGCTGCAAAACTGTTTCTATACAATTAGAGACTATACTGATCGTCAAAAAGAAAAATAATGTTTACTTTAACCAAAATAAGATATAGTATAATGAATTAGTTTACATTTGCATTGTATAATTTAAAAAAAGACTTAATATGCCTGTAACAAATAATGTACTTCCGGGTCAGTGACCCCCATCTCGATCGGGTTTTTGTCCAGTTTCCCTGATCCATTGAGCAAATGCTGAGATGGCCTCTTGATTTGCTTCTGGACGTAAATGTAGCTTCACTATGCGCACGTTTTGTTGAACTTTTCTTTTGCTTGTAGTGGTAGTAGAGTTTAGGGTGAGTTTCCATTTGTAAACAATACAGAAAATTCAAATCTGTTTGTTCCTTTACCGTTAAAAATAAGTTTTCTATAATTCGGCAACGAAAATATCTAGTTTTTGAAATGTTAATCCCTCGCTTTTTAAATTTTGTTTATTATTATTATTATTATTATTATTATTATTATTATTATTATTTTCTTTTATCTTTCAACTATTAATAGTTAAATTGTTGGGAAGGGACTCTGAAACTCAAGAAAGCGTGCGCAGATGATTTTCTCCCCCATACGTCACATACAGTTTTTGACTTTTTTTGACTAAATAAATAAATAAATCCAAAGATTTCTCGCAATCTGACTTTAGCTTCACACACAGCATAGGAATAAATCGCAAACGAATGAAATAATTGAATTAACAATTACTGAAGAAGGAAGATTTTGGTTGAAATGTAATTATTGAAACCAAAATAAAATACAATTTGCTATTACACTAATATTTGGGACAATAACTCAAAAAATGTTTCTAAGGGAACTCTTTCAAACCTTATAGCACATGAATGAATGTTAGAAAGAAAAGAACGATACAATTGCCCACCACATATTTTCAGAGCATCATTGTAGGAATAGTTAGTGGTGATATTAAATGGCATAAACTTTCTCGTATTATTTTTCTATTTTCCGTCATGTGAGTTAGCTTTTTGATGTAGCAACATCCTCTTCCCAGCTACCATCTAGCACCGCCCAAAACACATTTTTCGGAGTTTTCTCAATTTTGAGGTTTTGTAATAGTTGATTCGAAATATTACTTATACAATATTACAGAAGAGTAAAACCTCATCCTATATGGAAATTTTCTTGAAAAATTTGGAGGCTATTTTAAGAAAAAATGGTTTAACCTCCAGTGTAAATACGTGATTTGAAGCTCTTTTTCAGAGGAATATTTTGTTTTTGACAAATTAATTTGAAGCACATCTACTGACAAATGCAACGATATCCAAAAATTGCTGGAAATGTACACTAACGGCGAGAGAGATATTAAAAAAATACATTGTGTAAGTTTTGGAAAATGCAAAGAAACAGCAACATGATATTTTTGTCTTAAACAAAGCAATTAGCACTAACCGTATATGTTTGAAGAAAAAAAATGAAGCAGTTTTTGAGAAAATAGAGTTTGAGCGTTTCTGAAACTACGGAATTTTGAGCTCATTTTCACCGAAAACTGTTGAGTTTTCGAGAAACTTTATCTGATATTTTTTAAAGCACATGTACTCATAATAGTAATTAACTAAACGAATGTATAAAGAGTAAGATAATTGGGTAAGTGATATCTTCATGAACATGAGCGACGATACGAGCGTGTTTTCCACGAGTGCAATTATTCCCCTTTATACACATGTTACGTTCATCATTTTTTCGTTTCCATTCAAGAATAATTTAAATTTTCAGAAATTCAAGCAAATATTTAACATTCGATGGTCATTTGATGACGTCAGGTTGCTTCTGAAAAAGATCTATTTTAGTGGGCTTTGCATTGTTTTGGTTTACACGAAATATTTGCAAATGGAAAGTACTGAATATATTGTGACATACCAAAAATGAGGGACATTTAGGAAAATAAAGGTCAAAATGTTGTAGATATTGCAAACGACGTGGGTTTCTATGGTGCAGATACACAGAGGGTACACCATAGCAACGCTAAAAAAACAGAGAAAAAACATAGCGAGCTTTTAAGGGTGGACCAGATTGGGAATTAGGGCATTCCGACTCGTGTCGTGGTGGTGAGCGGATCACTTGTGCGGTTTTTTCTTGAGGTTAATTATAAAATCGGGACTTGTGATATTTCGTGAGAGTGAACATTGCACTTGAACTTAGAATATTTCCGCATTAGGTGCGCAACTGGAACTTGTAAAATGTACGTGTTGTACCATTGTAAACTCAACTAAACGAAAAATATAATAATGTGAACAAATTGCTGCTTATGTACGTATTAACGAGGTGAGAAACAAGTCATTACATTACATTTTTGTAATTTTTGAAAAAACAACAACGAATACAGCAATATGGCGTTTATGACATCTATTAGGGTACTTTAGCTATCCCTACCAAAAGTTTAAAGAAAAAATGTGCAGCTGTTTTCGAGAAAACATTTTTTACTTCCTAATTTTGCACATATTGCACGCAATAGTGAACGAAAACTACTAAGAGTTTAAAAAAATTTACATGACCTTATTAGAAATAACTAAGTATGGAGAAAAAATTTTACTTGAAAGAAAAATCACTATCTTTAATTTTGTAATTGTAGGAAGACATTGAAAAAATTAAAACATGGAAATTTTTTTCAATAAAATTTCAATCTTTTGCAATTTGTAAACATCCAGTTAGCAATAAAAATCGTACCTATGCTATCTTTATAAGTATATTTCAGTCTATTATTACAAGAAATTTAAAGAACAAATGTGAATTTATTTTTGAGAAAATGTTGAAAAATATCATTGTGGTTGCATGTAAAGTACTCCCAAATTATAAGAGTGTTTTTCAAAATCGCAGCGCTTTGTGTCGAGTCAGATCGACCAGGGATTATCCATTTTGAAAAAAAATCCTACATATGGTTTAGACGCTAGTGGTGTTGGCGGACGGACGGACGTTTTGCCGTCAATCGATTTTTCGGTATTAAGGACTCACAAAACATGGATTCTGGCTACACCATGTATTAGAGGACTTTTTCTTAATCTAGCAGCGGAATATATCCAGTTTTTCGTTATCAGGGCCCGGTAATGAGAATGGTGGGAATTCCGATGTGGTGTTGTTGACGTTCTTATGTGAAGAGATAAAAGATGTTGAAGAAATAATAAGTTGACGAAAAGGACCTCTTTTATTTCTTCCCCCGGTAATAAGAGTTTTGTGCTGAAAACTGGCCGTTTTTTGCGCAGCATTTCGTAACTTTCTCTCTCTTGCGGAAGCGCTGGCGAGAAAGTTAAATTGAAAAACAAATCCTGGAAAGAAATCTAAAGGCTGAATGAGGCATAATGAAATTAATTATAACAACCTCGAATAATTACTCAGACGCTACCTACCTAGAGTGTCCACAATGGTGGTCTTATACCACTGGAAGGCACGCTTTAGCAGTAGCATCTCGACGCCCAAAACTGCGTCGCAGACAGCCGACTCGCCACTGGTGAGTTTCGGAAGTACGCATGATTACGTCCTGTGCCGCCGAAAGGCCCATCCCCCCTCCACGCCCCCTTCCGCCCTTGCGGAAACCTGCGAGGTGGCGGTGCGTCTCTTCCGGGCTCCCCACTCCGTGCGCGTCTCGGCGCGTCGCAGTGCCTGCCCGGGCCATCGAGTGAACCCACGACCCCGCCGTGGAGGAAGTCCATTGTCATGAGGTGACAAGCACTCTGCAAGCCAGTTCCTTTTGCCCCTTGACCTGCTCGGCGGAATGTGTGGACTTCGCCTAAGCGGGAGCCCTATTAGAATATCTCCGAAACACTCTTCTTCTCTCTGTTTATGGCCGTTTTTACATTCTCACCCATACGAAAGTACTTCGTAAGAAGAGAAAGTTGTACAATCGAGCGCCGGAAAATGGCAAATTTTCGACAGAAAAACTATTATTCCTGGGCCCTGGTGACAAAAAAATTGATAAAATCAGTTACAGTATAAATACATTTCAGTAACACGTGAGGTAGCCAATTTTTGTTTTTTATTTATTGCACCCGAGCAGTGTATAAACCACTTTACAGGTCTAAAATTGAATACAAACACTAAACAAATAATACAATATTAACTGTAAAGCACCGAGGTACTTGCAAATTAAACTAACTTATCCCAATTCTGTCTGTGAGAAGCAATCTGAATGAGAGGGCAGTTAGTGTGAAGGAGTGGAAAGGGGAAGGGGTAGTGAGCTTAGGATTACGTGTTTATGATGGTACGGAGGTCTGCATTGATCTTTGGGAAGGCGTGATTTGATTCTGATTGGACCATTACTGGATTTTCCCAGGTGGTAGAGTCTGGCACCGGGAAATGGGTTTAGGTTGGTGAAGAATTTTTTTGATAATGCTGAGATGTGCTGAGTAATGGTTCCGATGTACAATTCTCTGTGGAGTTGTTTGTTGGATACGTACCATGGGGCGTTAACCGACGTTCGAAGGATTTTATTTTGAAAAATCTGAATTCGTTTCAGGTTTTTTTATGCAGCACCGCCCCACATAGGACAGGAATATGTTAGTGATGGTCTTAATGCAGTTTTATAAATAAGCAGGGTCATGTCAGTTTGAAGCGCCGATTTATGGTTTATAAGAGGATATAGTTTGAAAAGTGCAGCGTACGTTTTGTTCAGCCAATGGGTAATGTGCGGTTTCCCTGTGAGACGAGTGTCTATGATGGCTCCTAAGCATTTTACGGGCTTCTTGGATGGGAGCCCAGGAACTGTTGAATTTCCTATTGCGATAGTTGGAGAGTTCGTTATTCTTTTAGGTGCAAAGATTTTTGCTTTCCATTTTGCTGCGTTTGAGTGCAGACGCTCTTTTGCTGCCCAGTCAGAGAAGGTGTTGATGGCTGATTGTAACTTGTTGATTGCTACTGAAAGATCTTGGTGTGTAGAGAATATCGCGATGTCATCTGCATATAAAGCCATGACACAGGATGTGGTACATGGTATATCTGCTGTGAACAAATTGAAGAGGGTCGTGGAGAGAGGTGAACCTTAAGATACCCCGGCCTGAATTATCTTAAGGGCAGAGAGAGAGAGAGAGAGAGAGAGAGAGAGAGAAAGATAGAGAAAGAGAGAGAAAGAGAAAGAGAGAGAGAAAGAGAGAGAGAGAGAAAGATAGAGAGAAAGAGAGAGAAGGGAATTTATTCGCACGAAAAAGCTTTCGAGAAAGCTGCTGATGATTTTGACAAGATAACCGGGAGTGTCGTAGTTCCTTAATTTGTAGAGCAGACCTGTGTGCCAGACTTTGTCAAAAGCACTAGCTAAGTCTAAAAAGACTGCAGAGCAATATTTCTTATTTTTAAATGCTTGACCTGTGGTTTCTACTATTCTGAGAAGCTGGTCGGTGGTCGAAAGAAGAGGGCGGAATCCGAATTGAAAAGGAGGGATAGCTTTCAGATCTTGAAGAAATTTATTAAGTCTAATTAGAATTAAGTTTCTCGAAAATTTTAGACAGTGTGGGTAAAAAGGCTTATGGGTCTGTAATTAGAGGGATATTTTGGGGATTTTTTTAGGTTTTATTACTGGGATTACAATGAATTTTTTTCACCTTGCCGTGAAATAGCCTAATCTGAGGCAGCTGTTGAAAATGGTAGTTAGGTAAGCAATGGAATAAGGAGGTAAATGCTTTAGAACTATGTTGGGGATACCGTCTATTCCTGGAGAAGATTTGTTATTTGTATTCTTAATTAGTTTGACATTAGAGGGAGAGATATAACTAATTGCTAATGGAGCAGTGTGGTATGGGGATCTTAAAAACTTCTCTACATTTTGGAAATTCAGATCTGTAGAAACATTGTCATAAAAAGCAATGGTTGGCAAGCATTTCTAATTTGTTTGCTTTTGTGTAAGCAATATCAGAATTGGCGGATAATGGGGGATTTGCTTGATTGGGTTGGGAGAAAGGACGACAGAGTTTCCACAAAGTATTGGAATTTTTATCAATGTTTAGAAGTAGTTTTTGGAAGTTTTGATAGCGAAATTTAACTCTTCGTGAACCTTATGCGTTATCTGATTTAAAGAGGTTTTTAATTGAGGTAGCCGGAGTGTTTGGCATTGTCGTCTTATAAATCGCTTTTGTCTAATACGATTCAGGACATTTGGTGGAAGGGAAATTGGTGGGGAGGGGGGGCCTCTGTTGGTTGTAATTGGGAGTAGCTGTATTTATTGCAGTGCCGATGGTGTTGCCGAAGAAAGAGATAGCTGAATTGATTTGATCTGGGGATTTTAAGAAAGGTGATAATGGGGTGGATGTAGAAAGATATTCTTCGAATAGTTTCCAATTGATATTTGTACGAATGAGGATTGGGATGATTAGATACTACGAGATTAGCATTACAGGAGAGAAGCACAGGCCACTGGTCTGAGTTTGATTCTCCTAAAACAGATTGGAATAACGGTTTCGTAAAATTTTTGCAAACTGCTATATCTAGGACATCCGGAAGGATGCGGAGATTATGTGGATAATGCGAAGGTTTTGGTGGAACAGAGATACTTAAATTATTATTGATAGTGTATCTGATTAAAAAACGTCCATTCGGGGTGTATATTCAGCATCCCCATGCGGTATGTTTGGCGTTGAAGTCTCCTATGGTTATGGTAGTAGTTGGGTTTGAAAACAGAATATGGAACGGAAAAACTTTTGCTGATTGAAAACAGTTTTGCGGGTTTACGTCGTAGTATACTATAGCAGTTAGAAATAATGCAAGGAAGTATATATTTTTGTGGCTCCTAGTTTTAATGTTTCAGTGATGTCGTAATCCTCCAAAAGTGAAAGCCATCCTTCCCCAGAAAACTTAATTTTATCTTCATTTTTATATTTTTTTAGAGACTTTTGTAGAGTAATGTATATAATATATATGTTCTTCCCTGGAGCTTACAAAAAGTACACATGATTTCATAGAAATGTTGATTGAAATTGTTAACTATGTTTCCACATACTCTTTTTTTACTTTTTCGCGCTTAAGAAGGAACTTAAGAGAAGGAGAAAGAAAGTTATGTAATGTGCGAAAAAACGGTGAATTTTCGGCCGAAAACTTTTTACACGGCGAACGAAAAAGTGAATAATACTCACGTGTTAAACTTAGAAAAAAATCCTCTGACATGTGATATAGCCAGAATCCGTTTGGGAGTCCTATGTACGGAAAAATTGATTGACGGCAAAATGTCAATCTCTCAATACCAAAACTTTTAAAGACCAAGCGTATTATGGTTTGTAAAGACTTATGATTGGAAAAAACAAAACAATCGTGGTCCAAAATGTTCCCTTTCAGTACTCCAAAGGTGTAAACTTGCTCAGGTCTCCGAGGGTTAAACTGTCATTTGTTTTTCTGAAATTATGACCCCTGGCAAAAGTATTGGATTTGATTTTAGAACCACTTATGGTCATTTCATAATTATTTTCCGCCCGGTAATGTAATGTACGAACGACCCGTTGCAGCATTTGTTCATAGTCTTTCGAATTCATACTACAGTTTGTTATGTAATCGTCTGAAAGTAGATGCGTAGTAGCAAGTAGATCGACATTTGAGATGAAGTGCGCTGGAAGATGATTGACGAACATTAGAAGTAGAGGAGGCCCACGGACACTCCTCGGCGTTATTTCTGACGTAACGCTTGCCCCGGAAGATAACTCTTGCTCAATTCGGACTTCCTGTTTCTTCATCGCTGAAACTCGCTAATTCACGCCTCTGTAATCGATGACTGAATTAATTACTTTCTGGACAAGCAATACCATCTATTACCGATAGCGGTAGCTCAGTGCATCAACTGATGTCACTGCAGCGCCTCTGATCGGGAGGTCCTAGGTTCCCACTCCCCACGGCGGCAGGATTTTCAACACTAGCTCTTCAGCTACGACTAATTCAGTCGCTGACTGGAGGAGAATTCTAGCAGCAGGTTGCTCTGATCGGCAGTTTTCCGTGGTTTCTCCGATCAACACCAGGTGAATGCCGGAGCAGTAACCTAACAAACGGGCCACGGGCCGCGCGCGATCTTTCCTTCCTCTTCCTTGTCCTATCCTCTCCCCTTACACACACACTTACACTAACATGCACTACACTATCACATATTCCGGGAGACCGGTCGGGAGATTAGAGCTTGTCCCCGCTGGTGCGGTGCCTCGCTGGTGGGAGAGTCCTGGTTAGGGGGAAACCCCACTAGCCGACGGTAGGTCGGTGCCGGATCTCGCCATCCAGCGGGGAAGATCACCACCATCTCCCGAGGAAAAACATGCTCTACACTAACGGAACTCATGACCAAAGCAGCGCCCGTAAACACGAAAAAATCAATCAATCAATCAATACCATCTATTACGACTATCTATTTCGTACTACAGGCCTAAGGAACATATCCGTCCCTTCTTAGTAGCCAGGAACTTTCGGGACGTCAGCTTCCTTCCCATCGTGGTAGGAGCTCTGGGCGAGTGGTGTGAGTCAAGTGCAGCCCTGCTCCGTAAATTTACCACTGGCGAAAAGATGCGCGTGCTACGTGAGCGCATTGTCGCCGAGGCTATAGCAGAAAACGCTGCCTGCTATTTTCGCCACACTGCCCAAAATGATCTCATCCCAGTCGAGCCTAAACATAGAGACAATACCCCTGTGATCAATGAGAGAGGATGGTCTGTGGATGACTCGTGCAGACGCAATTTAAATGATGTTTATAAGCGTATGTTTTTGTGTTATATGTGTATGTACTGCTTACTGTAAATAACGTAAATAATGTTCGTTTTGTTAAATTAAGTCAGGTGCAAGACAAAGTAGATTTAGATTAGTTTGTAAGTATCTAGTTTGTAAGCTAGGCCATACGTTATCTATGTAAATAGAATTTAAGAATAAATATTATATTACTCTATCTGTGACGTCAGCACATCTAGGCCAAGGCCAGCGTTACTCAGGCCCCGAAGCATATGTTACGTCATTGTTTTGAGTCATGTGATCACGGTAGTCGAAGATCTGGCGGCCTCGCAAAACGTGGTTGGTTTTAGGATACAAGTGAAAGAAATTTGGCCTTTAAAATTCAATCTGTCGGTAATGTACAATAATTCAGATTTACTAAACTTGCGTGGAATTTTTTTAATAATACTGGAAACTATTTCTTTTTTATATCACAAATATTGTGAGTTTCATCAAAAGTAGCAAAGCAACTAATAGGAAACCCATAGAAAAGTCGTTTCGACGACAAATCTAAAAAGTGTGTTAACACCTTCATGAACTAAGCACTTCAATTGACTAAGTCACGTCTACAAAATGAAATATCATTATTGATTTTGAGGAAATTAAAATGGGTGTCTTTCAATATCTTAGAAAATGCTATTTTTCAGTGAATCATTAATAAATTATGTTGCCCGATATTTTTTATTCTTTCTCAAGTTATCAAGACTGCTGCACAGAAGTCTAAAAATTTCCCTCCTCAACTTCAGCTTGAAGTCGTTCCATCGCTCAAATTCGGAAAAATTTGGAAAATTCGGTAAAATGTGGAAAATTCTTGGATGTGCATCATCCTTCAGTTTTGGCTCTTTTCGTGGATATTCTTTGAATTCACCTTTATACACTACAGTCTTTTCTTACAATATCTTCCTCTCAGAAATGTTTTATGCGTATAATAGGGTATTTCACATGGGTTACATCAGTGAGAATTTTTCTAATCCATAGTTTTCTCTTTTGAGGATCCTTTGGCAGAGAAAATGTGGAAACAGATTTTTCGGCATCATAATTAGAACGTCAACCTGCTGCAATGTCTTGGCATTACTGGAACAAAAGAAACGCATTTTGTGTACCACTGGTATTCAATTATAGTAATATTGAATACAACAAAAATAAGAACTGTTACTATTGGTTGAAAATTATATTGTCATAATTACACAGTATCAATGTTATTTCAAATTTAATTTAATATTAATGTTATTTTGTAATTCTAATAGTCTCGATAAGTTCTTAATTGAATTTAAATAAAAATATGTAACAAAGAAAAACAATTTATGTTTAAAAGAAAACTTGTTGGTATACTTACTGCTGAATCAGAGTAATGTGTCATAGGAATGAAGAGTTAACAGTACTTTCTATAGTCACAGTTGGGGGGAAAAATCGATATCGACCGAGTGATCGCTTACAATGTGAAATGTCGTCCGTGGAATCCGTCAAATTTGCAGGCTCCATTATCACTTCAGGTTCGACATGGAGTTGGCGCATGGGTAGAGGCATACGGTACGTTGTTCACCCTGTGGAAGGCCCCTAATACCTCATTAGTGATTATTTCTGCGAAGTAAACGTGGTCGAGTAATCTGAGGTGTAATTTGTCTTTGGAGGTTCTTGTGGGATAAGCTCTAAAACTCCTTGCGATAATGCCCCGAACACGTAATATAAATGACTCTCCTTGAAATTATTCAACTGCAAAACGAGCTCGTAAATAGTGAAGATAATAAAAATCTGAAAACGAGATCATTGAAATAATAAAAATCTGAAAATTAAATAATTAAATCAGCATCAGATGTCACAAAATTACATACAGATTAACGACGAATGAATAAAACCAACTTGGGGAAGTAAACGTTAAGCTAGCTGACTTATGGAACAACATAAAATATTTTTCATGAATAAATTAAATGTTTTACATGTGAAAAATTTGGTCTTAGGGTTGCGACTGTAAAAAAAATGTAAACGTCAGTTGTGTTTACCAGTTATAAAATGTATGCTATAGCAAAACTCTCAGAAGTGACTAGTTTTTTCCCAATATTTATACTTGTATTCTCTCTCATACCTGCTTTACTGTTTCTTGAGAAGAAATGTTTTCATGACTTTGTCAGCATCTAATATTTTATCCGAATTATGTTCAGTGCCTTCCATTTTCAAATATTTTGTGAAAACAAAAACAATGCAAGGCCTACTAAAATAGATCTTTTTTACAAGCAATTATACGTCATGAAATGTAGACTTTGGGTGGAAAAAATGTGCGTAAATTTTTTAAAATTTGAATTATTCTTACATGGAAATGCAAAAACAATTGAACGTAACGTGTATAAAGGGGTATAATTGCTCTCATTGTATATGGTGTACAATTGTGCAATTATACCCCTTTTTAATACCCTCGTTTCGTTAATTACTATACTATAATATTGTAAATTAATGGTTTGATTAATTGTTCAGTAAAAGATTCATTTGTTGTTCAGTCGAATAGTCACATACCCAAAAAATTCGATAGACATGATTTTCTCTATCTAATAACACAAAAGCAGAAAGCGACATATGAACGCAGAATGAAAACTACTCTAATGAGAAACGTTTAATTTTGAATATTTCTTCCAATTGCGATACATGTGAAATACTAAGAAAGTATTTTTCAAAACTCATTCCGTAGAATGATAACAAAGACATTGCAAGGGCAAAATGTGTATTTGATTTTTTTAACGCAATCCACAGTACATCTAGGCATAATGGATTCCGAGGCGGTGAGCGAGTCACCGGGTGGGTCTGGCGTCGCGGAGGGGGGGGGGGCTGAAAGGAGGGACACCACGCCTTTCAGACCGTTGAAATTCTTAAGAGTTCCAGGACAAAAGTAGCAACAGCTGAAATTATTTAAGTTTTATTGAGTATCCCATGCTTTTTGTGGGCAATTTTAATTTTTTTAAACAACTATTTTTCAAAATTTGCTCCAATTTCTTTCTTTAAAATTTTCCCTCGTATGTAACAAAATACGGTAAAATTTTGGTGCTAGTCTCATTTCCAGGGTATTTCCAAAATTGCAAAATTTTAACATTTAAAAATTACTAAATTGAAAATCATCTCTTTTTTAAAAAAGGTCATATCTATTTTTTTAAAAGCGTTTACTTTAGAACTGTAGTCTTGCCTTTCCTTCTTCCTTGCTGCCATCTATCGTCTCCCAAAGGACATTTTCTCAACTTTTTGCTTTCCTATTAGTACAAGGAAATATTTCTGTAAGAATATTAGAGAAGAGTAATTCGTCCTAAATACACATTTTCATTTTACTAGAGATGCTACAAAGTGGCACAGACTTTGTCGTAGCAAGTTTTTCTACTTTCCTTGGCGTGGATTGGCTTTGAGGTCTTCCTCCATTATCTGGCCAGCTGCCGTCTATCGTCACCGAAAGTACATTTTCTTTACGTTTTCTTAACTTTTCGGTAACTTAATTCTAGAACCGAAATATTACTTAGAGAATATCAAAGAAAAGTAAAATCTCGTCCAAAATATAAATTTTCATTGAACATTCATTGAAGCCGTTTTCAAGAAAGTGGCGCTTAACCATTACTGTAAATGCAAAATTTGAAGCTCTTTTTCACAGGAATCTATGGAGTTTTCGAAAAACTTCATTTGAAGGGGGGGTTCTTCAAGTTGGAAATGATCGTATGTGTGGTTTAGGCGCTAGTAGTATTCACAGACAGACGGACGGACGGACGGACGGACGGACGTTTTGCTTTTAATTGGTTTTTCGGCATCAAGGACCCACAAAACAGGGTAAGATTAAATTAATTTCTAGGGGCTTAATTTAGCAACAGGTTTATGCACTTTTTCTCCACCAGATCCCGGTAATTAATTTTTATCTGCCGAAAATTCGACGTTTTTTTCGCGCAGCATTACATAACTTCCTCTATACTACGTATATTACTCCGTATATACGTTCATATACGAGAAAGTAAAAAGATAATCGATCAAATTATAGTTAACAAAACTACTACTCGATATGAAATTGAAACAAACGATTAAAATACAGTGATCACGATGCACAAATTCTTACCATTACAATAAATGCGAACATTGACAGAAATAATACAGGAATGTGTAGATTGTTCACTAAAAGTAAAATAAAAGTATTTCTTGAAGTATACACTTGATCCAGGAGTCATGGGACGTGGTTATAATACTGTTGATACAAACGATAAATGTAATTCTTTTTTTTTTCAACTCTTTCATTTCATTTTAACACTTGTTTTCCTCTTCAAAAAAGAAAAGTAAATATTTCACGAAAAAACAATTCTTGGATAACACAAGGGCTTAGACATCGTGTAAAATCAAAAGAATTCTTACTTTCACATCTAAGCATCACGACGTATCTCAAGATTTCCTCATCTACTTTAAAAAAAATACGAATCATTGTTAAGAAAAGGCTGAAAACATATTTTGAACTCAAATAAAACAAAAGCAATGTGGAGTATAATAAAAAATACGTCCAAATCAACTACAAACCTTGTAGAGGATGTTGCTTTAAAATATAACGATAGAAATTTGAACGATCAGGCAATAGTGGGTAGTCTCTTTAACCAATACGTTTGGAGAATTGCTGACAATCTCACTAAGGGTCTTCAGCCACAGAATTCATCATCAGACGTTTCCCCAAAAATTTTAGACACGATCTTCGTCTCCGAAATTTCTTCGTATTAAATTCTCAAAACAATCGGTAAATTAAAAAAAAATAATATTCGGCCAATTTAGAGGAATATTAGAAACCTCACTAATTTCCTTTGCATTATTCACTATCTGATATTGTAGTGCCACCGAATTTTAATACTGTTTTACAATAATAAATACTGAGTTTCAATTACTTATTCATCACAACTGAATTCATAATTTTAGGGAGAGAATGACAATCAATATGTTGAAAATGAATACTGTCTTCCTTGTCCACAATAAGCCACTCCAGTTTGCTCCTTAGTTCTTCAAAAGTACTGAAAGATATCATTTAATCTTGCAATGTTTTCTTTTGCACTTTTTCAATAGCAGCAAGCTGATATTCGTTTTCTAAACTCAATTTGGTAAATCCCGAGTTTAGGGTGGCACGTTTCTTTTGATTCACTGATTCGGTTCATTAAAAGAGAATAGAATCCATGAACTGAATCCTTGTTTATACGTAGTAATCGCATGTAGTTAAGTTCATGATGTTACAGCAATAAATATAATTATTTAAAATAAAGGTAGATCGGGACAATAGCTACCCCCCTGCTCCAAAGCCCCCTGTACGTATAAATCTCAGTAGCAACGAACTCTCATTAAGTGAACTGATTATTCGTATTTTTCATGCTACTAATTTAATTTTATAACCTACACAATTTTTTCACCAACGCATTTTTTTCACCAAGTGGTCCTGGACGTGCTGCCGCACGTCGCTACCCGACGGATACAACGGGCTACGTTCGCGAGGGCCTTCCGGCCCTCGCTCTCGAGACCTGGTTCGCGCCTCCGCTGTCGCTCGGGCGCTCACGCTGTGTTATATACCTCCCTCACTTCTAAGAGAATTTATTTTAAAGGGAACACTTACTTTTAAGAAAATTTATACCTTCCATCTGAGTAGACACACAAACCTATTTGAAGAAGACTTGAAATGCGAAAATACACACAATTCCACGCCAACAAATTAACAGGTGACTTCTTCTCATTTAACATTGAACATAATTAATTCAGTTGTTATAGTGAACCGCGCAACTATAAACATAGAAAGAGAAATAATGAAACATAAAAGGAACCAAAGGAACCGTGCCACCCTAAACCCGCGATCAACCCTCAATTTTTTCTCTTGAAAACTGTTAGAAGTTCTTGGGCGTTTCAAGTAAGCAGGACATTTCGACAGCAAAGAAAGCGTAGCACCACGAGACAGTTGTGTAGTATGTTTTAAAGGAAGATTTTTTTAGTCCGTTTTCACAATAGAACACTGAATTGTTCTCAGTTTCCCACGTTCGCGAATAAATTTACTTAGCTGAAAGTAAACGCTTAACTTAGCAACTTCCACTTTCCCTTTTTACCATAATTCCCTCACCTGGAGACTGCCGTATTCACCATGATTCTCACTATTTCAACAAAAGACCATATCTGCATAACCACAACTCGAAAGCTACACGTGCTGCTCAGCGTACACAACTGGATAGTCTCAACAAAAACAAGTCTGCCTTCTCTAGCCGCGATATTGGCTGGGAAAAACTCCAGTGCGCAGGTCTTGTATGTATACTAGGTGGTGTTGGGACAACGCCCCCTGGATATAGAAACCTCCACACTTATTTGTGACGTCATCATAGGTAGGCCGAACGTCGGACAATTGCGCAGTTAGCTGTTATACTAGAAAACCCTTACTTCGTTTGCGTTTACTTTTCTGGAAAAATATTTAAAAAAAAGATGTCCCCATTTAATGTGGAAATTATCATCATTGAAATTAAGTACCATATTTATTTTAAGAATCCATAAGGCATTCGTTTAAAATACATTTACCTTCAAGTTTTTTAAGTGATCTCTAGAATATATGGCAGATACTTTACATCCTCAAGTATTTAAAATTATTACAATGTATACAGTGAACACATAATAAAGGTAGTGGGTTATATAAAAATCATAATGTATGTGCAAAAAGTTTACGTTTATTCATACTTAAACACATGTACAATATTATCATATTATAAATTATCAAGTCAAATGTTTCAACTTTCAGCAATTTTACAAAGTATTTGGTCTTTAATCTAGTAGATGTAATAAAAAAAAGTATTCACTTCTGGCCAAGTTAACATCTTAATTATGTATTCTGAATACAGTTCATAGGGTAAATACCATCAAAACGGACGCATTTATTTACATGCATTTCATGATGAAACAACAATGTATCTATAATCACATTGGTGCAAGCTACCACATCCACAGCCACTATGTGCAGAGTATTTCAATCTCCCCAAATCTAATCTCTCAATTAAAATAAAATATTTATAGTTATATGATGAAATTGACAATAAAAGGCAGAAAAATATAATTAAGATGAAGCAAAAATGATTATGTTTTTATGAACACGATTTTCTTACATTTTTTTCTAATTAAAAGTTTAAAATAACTAACTTTTATTTTCTGTTGTCTGCTCTACCACGTGAAGAGTATTAAATTCCTGATACATTTTCAGACGCACAGTCGTCTTCTGTAAAATATTCTTCTAACAAAAAACTAATCAGACAGATTGGAATATAAATGAATATTGTTAATGTTTCTTGGAAAATCTTGATTTCTTAATTTCATCAAAGGTCCATTTTTTCTGTATAAACTAAGGTTGATCCCGGGTTTTGTGTGACACGGTTCTTTTGGTTCCTTTTATGATTCATTATTTCTCATGATTCCTATGATTATTGTTCCGCGGTTCACTTGAATCCCTGGTTGAGTATTAGACAATACTTTTGCTGGCATTGATTAATTCTCTTACGTCAAAGGATAAATATATACCGGATTTACCGCCTTATAATTTGAACTGTGTAATATATTAAGAGTATACACTTTGTAATAAGTTCTTTTGAAACTTGGTCTAACTAATAGAAAATGAATATTAGTCATCTATGGAACATGTTGCAAAACACTTCAAAAGGTTTTTCCGCGACGAAATGACTACCAGTAAAATGAATACTTAACTTACCTTGGAGGTTCTTGAAGGGTTAAATTTCCGTCGATGTACAGCAAGCCATTTTCATCGCATTTTATTATATTTGGGGAAACCAAATTACATGGACTTTACATCCTCCTTGTCATATTCACGGCAGCGCACGGCAGTTTGGTACAGTACATCTATATGGCGTTTTAGAAGAAACATCACTGATATGCTGACGCCAATACTTAAAATTAATGACCCACATGCAAAAGCAGAAAAGGGAGATATAAATAAAACACTTCCTACGCCCTAGGCGGCAACACCGGAAGCGCGGCATGGAAAGTTCCATAAGCCGAGCGGCACCACCGCGCCGCGCATGCGGTACGGATAATTCGCCTCGGCTACCCGAACATTCTAAAGCCTTCCAGAACATTTTAAAATTCCAGCAGTTGCCAATTGGACAGTTCAAATTCACCCCTCTTCGCCATACTGCAACCGCTGGAAAAGCAGTCGCTAATTGGCCAGTTCAAATCAGTTCAAATCCCCTCTTCGCGTACCCGCAACCGAAAAGAAATCAGTCGCTGAGATGCAGCCTCGCGAGAAGCATGTCTCGGGCTCCGTGTTAAAAGATCACGTAAATTCTTATACAGAAAGTAACATTCTGTGCTTATGTTGTGACCAAGTGAAAAGCCACATTGTTTCAATTTTTTTTTTTTAATTTGTTGCGTCTATATCTTGACGCAACGCGTCTCCAAGCCCCTTAAGGGGCGTTGAGCGCTTTACACTTGGGAGTAATCCTCCATTAATGTGCTTTTACTTTTAATAATTGTCAAGTCTCGTCACGTCGCGGTCAGTCAGTGCCTTTTATCCCTTCGGCCAGGGGATCGACGACGTTAGATCCCGGGGTTCCTGGCCGGTCACCCAACCAGGAACCCGCGAGTCTCGAATTCGCTTAACCTTCGTGACTTCACGGAGCGTAGTAAACGCATTCGGCTAGCGCCGCCGTTGTAGTTCAGCATTGTGTATGAATTGAACTAATCAATGTATTTCACACGAAGTTGCAAGTAAGTTGCCAGACGAGCATATGTCCTCGCACTTCGTGATCCAAGATGGAAGGTTCCTGTATTCTCACATTGAGAACAGTAACTTAGTGTATTTTTATTGTGAAGAACAATTGCGACAACTCAAAGGTTATTAAACATCATTCTGCAGGGTGAGAATTGTGTTTCCATGATAACCCACATCATTACAAAATTCCTAACGAGCATCGAAAGGGACTGAGTGGATTGCCTACCAACGTTCAACAACCAATATAATACAGTCCACTCTAAGCATAGGCAACCGCCCCGACCAGATTGATTGATTTTTTTCGTGTTTCCGGGAGCGTCCACTGCTATGGTCATTAGTCCCGTTAGTGTAGTGCATGTTTTTCTCGTGAGATGGTGGTGATCTTCAGCCGTTGGATGGCGAGATCCGGCGCCGACCTATTGTCGACTACTGGGGTTTCCCCCTAACCAGGACTCTCCCACCAGCGGGGCACCGCCCCAGCCGGGACAAGCTCCAAGCTCCCGACCGGTCTCCCGGAATATGTGGTACTGTAGTGCATATTAGTGTAAGTGTGTGTGTAAGGGGAGAGGATATGACAAGGAAGGGGAAGGAAAGATCCCGCGCGGTCCGTGGCCCGTTTGGTAGGGTACTGCTCCGGCAATCGCCTGGTGCTGATCGGAGAAACTACGGAAAACTACCGATCAGAGCAGCCGGCCACTAGAATTCTCCTTCAGACAGCGACTGAATTCGACCTAGCTGAAAAGCTAGTGTCTGCACTGAGCTACCGCTCCCGGATTCACAGCTTTCGAATTATAACACACTGTTGCTACCCAAACAAATGACCATGTGCAAGTCACACGGTTTCCTAGGACTACTCTGAGGCGCCAGTACTATGTCACGGCCTCAGTGTGGAGGATTTCTATATTCATGGGATGTAGGATGGGCGTGGAGGGCCCCGGGGAGGGTCGCAGTGATGAGTGGACGAGGCGGCTCGCCCAAGGGCGGCGGCGTTCCGTCATCTGAAACTGGTGGGTGCTGTCTCGCCCCGAATTGGTTCTGCTCACCTGCCATGCTAACGTCTAGTCGAAGGCTTTTTCGTCACATTCATTGGTTAGCTGGTCCACCCTGTCGATGACCATCCCTCTGTGTTCCCGCATCCTGCCTGCATAACCTGAAGTTAGCCACTTACTAAATTATACTTATTCTTTATCTCCCAAAGTAACCGGGGGGAGGGGGCTGAAGCGAAGGAGCGCAGTCGAGTCGGCGGAGTGGTATTCGCTCACTCTGAGGGCGGCCGCACGTCATCTGAAACTGGCGGGTGCCGTCCAACCCCTTCATTGGTCATGCGTTGCTGCTCTGCCACCAACCAGGCCAAAGCTTTGTCAACCCATCCTGTCACCGCGCCCCTCTCGGGCCCTTCCGTAGGCGGAGCTTCCCGGCGGCCGTAGCCTTATGCACAGAAGCCTCCGATGCAGACTCAGACCTTGGAACCACAGGGCTTTCCAGCGCTACCTTCATTATTTTATTCATTTCATACATTTTCATTTTATGTTATTTTCGCTCATGTACGACAGCTCGAAAATAGTAGAATAAAAATTAGTAACGTAAATGTGTCGGAAGGCCAGTATTGCTTACACAAAATATTCATGTTAGTTAAATGTAAACGTACCTTCCGGCTATTATTGCCTATAGTATAATCTCTTATCCTCACATTATCATAACTTTGTATACAGTAGGGTATTTTTTTCTTTTCAAATATTAATTTATGCACTTTTCTTGCTGTTTCATGCTTCATGTTAAAACTTATTCACGAAGCAAATTAAAATGTACACTCAAGAAATATATGCGCATGATCCCCCGTCCATCGGAGAGGGATATAAATGAAAACACCCCATATTAGTTCCCTTAAAGATATGTATATTATCATTGAAGCGATGTCAAGGTTCGGGAAGAAGGATAGGGGCAACGCTCAGGGGCTTTTGACCCTCAGCCAGCCCGGCTGCCACTAGAATGCCACATATATTTTGGGGCTGAAAAATAAATATTTTATACATCGTTCTTCATGTTGTCACGACAGGAAATATTATCCCTTCATGAAGGACATGATGAGGGATAGGAGCCCAAATTTATAAGTGATTTACCCTTGAAAATATATTTTATTACATCTGAGCAAATTTTTGTGTTAACAATCCTTGCAAAAAGCGCTCACTTCTTTCTGTAGTAAACATTCAATTTGTATATGTCTTAGGATAATGATCACAGAACTATGTAAACGTGCACAGAATTCACTTCTCCCCGTAGCATGTTACACAGTTTTTAACTGTTTTTGACGCAAAAATAAATTAAATAAATAAATATAAAAGTAGTCCGGTGACCACAGGTGTAATTCCCATTTATGTTCGAGTGTATTGCAGTGAATCTGTGTGTAGAAAGGGAAACGGCAATGAGTGAATCCACGAATGGAAATTTTCCGTGTGGACTGGCATTACACTTGTCCCATCCTGTCTGCTGCCATCTATCGCCGCCCAAAGTATATTTTTTCACATTTTCTCAATTTTTCGGTTTCCTAATTATAGAAGCGAAATAATACTTAAAGAATGTTAAAAGAAGAGTAAAATCTCATCCTAAATAGCCATTTTTATTGAAAACTTCGTAGTCATTTTTAAGAAAATGGCGTTTAAGCGTTACTGTAAATGAGAAATTTTAAGCTCATTGTCACAGAAACTTTTTTGAGTTTTCGAAAAACTTCATTTACAGTCATTGGAAGCATTTTAACTCACAAATGCAATAATGTTTACAAATCGCTGTGAATATGCATATTAATGGCGTGAGAGATATTTAAGGAAAATACATTTCTGTAATTTTTGAAGAGTACAGCAAAATGATCTTTATGTCATTAAACACTGCGATTAGAACTACTCGTTGGAAAAAATTGAAGGAAAAATTTTGAGCAATTTTTGAGAAAATGGCTCATTTGAGCGTTTCTGAAAATGGGGAATTTTGAGTTGATTTTCACAGAAAACTTTGGAGTTTTCGAGAAAATTTATATGATATTATGTACATGAACTCATAAATACAATAATTGCCGCTAATACAAATATTAACGACGCAAGAGAAATTAAAAATTAATTTTTCTAATAAAAAAAACAACCAAGGAATAGAGAAATAAGGCGTTTATTTCATCTTACAGAGTGTATTTGGCACTATTCCTACCAACAGTTTAAAGACAAAAATTGGAACCGTTTTTAAGAAAATCTTGTTTGTGTAATTCACGCTTCAACTTGTATCACCGGATTATCGTTGACTGCTGCCGCTAGAGCGCTCTGTCGTCAGAAAAATATCAGTTTGTTTCCCTCCCATAGAGACTCTACTATTCTACGCTAGAGTGTGCATGAAAAGTGTTGGAAATTGAAGTGGAAGAAGTTTGCCGTTTTTATGGCAAGACGCGGTGTTTGCATTGGAAGAACATAAGATACTGTTAGTTGTGTTGTGCTTGCCTTTGATTTTTCGTGTTAATTTTCCAGTAAGAAAATGGTGATGTTTTGTAACGTTTTTGCGTGTAGAAGCAGATACTCGGAAGGTTGTGACATATCTTTTTACAGGTAAATCTTATAATTTCAATTGACTAACCTCTTCTTACTAATGCATACATGTGTACATTACGTTCGTGAATGTAATGTTTTTTATTTGAATTTTTTAATTATTTATCCTGTCCTGCTACTAAATTATACTAGGCTCATATGGTAAAGAATTGACTTTCTACAAGAGTGAGGCATTTGCTTTTAGTACTTGTTTATTCTATTAAAACAATGCAAAATCAGTGTATCGAAATATTTAGTCAATAACAAAATTTCAAAGCAAGTCATTTTATGCCCAGAACTGTTTACAGTGAAATATTTTAAAGATCAATTGGTTCAGTTTCTAGTTGTTTAATAAAAGTATGTTTTCCATCTTGGGGATACACCTCCACTAAATCCTTATGGCACACACTACAAAAATAATAATGTTATAAAAGAGCATATAAAAGGAAGGATGTAAGGTGTTCTATCAATCTATTCCTTTCAGTTTCTGGGGAAAGGAAATCATTTGTTCAGTAGACTTTTTCAATTATTTGGTATCATGATATCTGTATGTGAATCAAAATGTGAACTAATTCATTTGTCAAGCTATGATTCTTTTATTTTTTTTAGAAATTACCTTACAAGTTAGATACCTTAGAAGTTACATGGTGTTGAAAAGAGTTGAAATCGCTAAACCAATTTTTTTTAATACGAGGCCATGGGTTTTCAACACCTTCAATATCACTAAAAATTGTTAAATAAATATATTACAGTGAGTAAATGACTTGAAATACATAGGCCACATTTTATTTCCATGATGATTGAATAGAATAACATGAATTCTTTTAAACTTGAAATACCTCGGCCACATTTTATTTCTGAATAAAGAAACAAACATCTTATTTTTTAATAAAATAATATTTAAAATATTACACTTTTATTTCAGTGTTGATTGAGTAACCTAACAGATTACATTTTATGTCTAAAAAAAAAAACATTACAGAAGTAATGAAAGATTGTGAATATCCTGTTGTTGATGTCAAAAAGATACAAAATTTGGATAGAGAGTTGTTGTGGCTTTAAAATCTGATAAACCAGGCCAGATTTTTAGTACAAGTTTACCAGTTTGATATGCTAATTGTTTAAAAGAAAAAGATTTTAAAGATTCTCTAAAATTAAAGAATTTTAGATTAGTGTATAAAGGATTTATGGCAAAGGATATTATTGAATTAAACTTTTTAGCTGATTGATCGAATTAAATTAAAATTGTCGTCTATTAAAAGGTACATACTGAAAACACACAAGTTGTTCATTTTTTATTTTATTTCCTAGGTTTGTAGGCTGAGCGTAATAAAATATATGCCTGTAAGAGGTCTAGATTTTATTTCTTGTGCAATTTCAATTAAACACATAATAAATTAGGTTTAACCTATTATCATTCACGTCGTGCATTGTTAATATGGTAGTAGCAAGTAGTGAATCATCGATACAAAAATTAGCAAATTATGGATTTAATTCTGAAAATGTTGGTAGCAATGCGATTCTTAAATTTCAAGAATATTATCAATTACCATCAGCTGGAGAGTTAAATAGTGATACATTAGATTTATTGAATCAACCACGATATGGTGTGCATGATACACATTTTAAAACATATTCACAAAAATGAAATAAAAATACAATATTAGTACATTATTAAACGTTGATGTAATGATGGGTATGAATATAATTGTTGTAATGAATGAATGTAGTAATGAATACAAGAGTGTGATATTACGATACGAGCGAGTATGGTAACTTCACACGAGTGAATTAATACACATTGCGTCGAGCTTCATACGGTACTTTTTCTACGACTTACGATACCTTTTATAAGTAAAACTTTTACGTTGAATCGTTTCGTTGCAGTTGACATGCAGGATTCAGCCAAGGCCACTTAGCGGACAGCTACCCTACCTGCAGGGAGCTTTGGGCCAGCCCACCTGCGAGAGAGAACAAAGTTGCGACTATAATTCCGAAGTCACTATTTTCCCTTTTTCTCTTATTTCTGGAGGCGCCAACTCTTCCTCTGATTCACTATACATTTCAAACTAAAGAATTGGCCGGTTTTTAAGAACATACAGACGGTAGCAACATATAACACACAAGAACTTGCGGTCTGATCTTAACGTCAGTCAAATATTCCCTCTTCCACTACCTCTGCCCTAGTCAAATAGGATCAAAGTAAAATTACATCCAATTTATTTTAAATAACAATCCACGTAAGAATTACTGATATGAAAGGAATTAACATGTATAATATTAAATGCAATTTTAATGTACACAATCGTAACTAATGTAACATTTACTAGAACGATTCTCCATGATTAATGGAGTGTTAATACTTGGCTTGCAAACTTCTCTGTGATTGGTCAAGAACCTGTATCATAATGAAATCTGTATCGTAACGAGTATCATTATGCAACTTGTTGCAGCCAACAAATGACAGCGTTATGCAATAGGAGTAGAAAAAAAAGTATTATAGTAATCAGGCAATATTAGATTTAGCTGAATTAGCATTTGATACTTGGTCGATACATACAAATGAAAATTTTGAGAGAGATATTTTACATCGTGATATGCTTATATCGAATAAACGGAGTGAACATCAAAGTCAACATGATCAACATAATATGTGTTCCAATAAATTTAATGGAAAACGTGGTATGGTAGGTGTATATTATATGTTAAATTTTCTAATGCAAATAATTCTCCATTAGAAATCCATATTGATTTAGACAAAGAATGGCTTTGTAATAGAGATGCAAGTACACAAGAAAAAACATATTTTTTTCTATTTTATTTCATGAAATTGGACATCCATTAGGAATTGAATATACAAATAATAGAAATGCTGTGAAATCCGAAGCCAACTTTGGTTCGAGTCAAGATTCCAAGTGCACAAAAACGACAAAAAGCACGTAGATTTTTGATATAACATTGAACATTCTTAGATGCTCTGTGTTAACAAACGTATTGAACTATGAAATACATACATAATTAAGTATTTTGGAAATTTAAAAAAATTGCATTGAAAGCTTGACGATTCGTGTTTAAGGGTCAGTAAAACATAATTTTATCCTTTAATTATTTTAAAATCAACCAAAATGTTTCTGTGATTTAATGCTGCCGCCATCTAGTAAGGACAAGGCTAAACAACTTTTGCTTTGTCGCCGCTTCGCGAGATAGCGCGGTAGTCGAGCTTCCTACGCCATCTGGAGGGGAATGGAGTGAAACAGTATTTAAGCGCGAAAACTAACGGCTTATTGAGAAACGTCCGCGAGTACGGTGACGGTCATTGATGTAGCTGGGGGAAGGGGGCACTACAAGGGACACGTGTCGCCTCTTAAATCTCCAAATTTATCAAACCTTTATATAAAATATATCATAATGTATTGTTAACATCATGTTAAAATTAATTCTAAGGCCACAATTCTCATGCTCTACACCCCTTGAATCCCTTGAACCCCTTGAGGAGTAGAGATCATTCACCACTTTACTTAGGATAAGAGAATGACGATCAAGAATTATAATGACAGAAAAACGACTTAATGGATTATGCTTTTTTTTTATTTTTTTTTTTTTAATTTGTTGCGTCTACTTCGACGCAACGCGTCTCCAAGCCCCTTGCGGGGCGTTGAGCGCTTTGCGCTTCTGGGAGTAATCCTCCCATTACTAAAAGCGCTGGAGTAATCCTCCGTTAATATTGTCTGTCGCGTCTCGTCGTAGTCGGTTGTCAAGAGGACCGCCAGGTAGCGCCTCCTACCGCACGCTCCTGCTTATTAAATGCTTATTGTTTCAGAAAAGAAGGAAGAATATAAAAATAAAATATTCAAGATACTAATTTCATAAACTCCGTTGATAATTGTGATATATTAAAAATTGCTTTCTTCGTTTACATTAACTAGTAGCTATTGTACCTTGCATTCGCCTGGAATTTATTAATCACAATTGTCCATTAAGTAGTAAAAGGAATAATATATTTGTATCCTACCCCGACACATCCCCGTCATTTATTAATTCATCCATTCGCGTCCTGCCTAGATCTATTCCATCTTTTTTCACTCTTTCCTCATCTTGCCCTGCACCCCCAGACCACGCCGTGCATAGCCTTGCCTCGTCACAACTCCGGCGCCCTTCAGTTCTTTGCAAAAACTAACATTGGCGCTAGTATCGATTACCGATGTAAAGCTACCAGCACCCAAAACCAAACATAACAAAACCAGAACAGAAATTAATTTTTATTCCTATTTTTAGGCAAATTAAGAGCTATATTTCTGAATTTTAGGCTCTTGTGTTTATCCCTAAATCGTCTACCTACAAAATGCAATTTCCCATTGTTTCAAAACAATGTTAAAGTATCCAAAATTAAATCCAACAGGTTAATTAAAGGCTCTAGGAAAAAACACTGTTCCAGTTCGGATTTTCCAATAATCAGGATATTCATACAAGTAGCAGACGTTGCTATGAAAAAATTATCACCCACAGAAAAAATGTGAAACCTCCCAAAATTAAAAGTTAATTTTAGCATCTAGGAAAAAATTACTCTAGTCAATATTTTGGTAAAACCAGAACGGTACCAATTGAAACATGTAAAATAAATTCTTATAGACTGATGTACACGAAATATCAAAAGCCTCAGAAAATATATGAAACTCTACCCAAAATTAAAGGTTGATTTTTGGCTCTAGGAAAAAAATTGTTCCAGCCTAAATTGACCAAAATGAGGTTTATACAAAGAAACGGGGTAGTCATTTCTTTGTTATAATAAACATGAAAACACCTAAATATCAGAAATCTTGTCCAAAATTAAAGCCTATTATTAAGCCTGAGGAAAAAAATCTTTCCACCACATATTTTTCAAAAATCTGGACTGTAGTCAGAGAAATCTGTACCATACGTTTTTATGGATAGGAATAAGATTTATTCGATTTCTTGTTTCCAGGGCTCGGCAATAAGAGTTTTTTCCTCCGAAAATGCAGTTTTCCGTCGTACAATGACGATACTGTCTTCTTACAAAGTAAGGACGAGAAAGGAAAAATGTTCAAAGGCATCAGCAGGAATGTTGATGATGACTGTGATTGGTTCCCTTCTTGTTCATTACACTGTTAAAGGTCAAACACTGAATGGCGACCGCCACTGAAGGCGAGATCTGAAACCCGAAATTAAATTTCAGAGGTTAGGAATACGAAAGATGTGATTTTGCTTCAGGATAATGCTCATTCTTACACTGCAGAGAACACAATACAATGCGCACAATATCTTGGTTTTGAGTTGCTCGAGCACTCTCGATCAGTCCTGACTTCGAGTGGTCTCCTTTTTTGGTCTCGTGAAGTAGAACCTGCGTCAATTGCAATTTTCGTCTGATGACGAGGTTGTGGAGACCGTGCACGCTGGCTACACACGATGCCACAACACTTCTTCCAGGATGGGAATTATGAAGCTTGCCAAGAGATGGACCAAATACGTGGAAACTGAGGGAGATTATGATTTTACTCAAATTCGATAATTTACCATGCCAACGTCATTTTAAAAAATCCGTCTACTTTTGTCTTACCTTCATAAAAATATTTTATTTGTATTCTGTTTGCTAAAAAATAACACAAAAAATAAAATAGTGTTGCAAGCAGTCAACTAGTGGTGCTTCCTCATCTAATTCTCGCATTATATCTAATTTATCTGCAATATTATACTACTTAATAAACATGCAAAAGTGTTTTCAACCATTATTTTCCGCACCGAGACTGGAACTCAGGTCCTGCAAAATGACTCGTGAGACTTACCACTATTTTATCGAAACTCAGTGGATTCCGAGCTCTGGCTGTAGTATTAAAATATTAACTATTTGCCATTTTACCGTTTCCGACAATACGGAGAGTTCGCCCAGAATTATACTGGCATCATATTTTTTCCGTCTTTTGTTGCAGACTAGGGAAAAAATTAATGAACAAATTTGGAGCGGTTTCTGAGAAAATAATAGTTTTAGAAATTGAATAAATTTCAGACGCAACCTAGGCGAAATCTACTTTCTTCAAAAATTTGTACATTACCTTTTTTTCAAGTGCTATTTGTTTTACAACTGACTTTGTCTAACGTAAAAGTCTCTAGTTTTGAAATGTTAACTTTTTGCAATTTTCAAAAATGTGAACAGTTCGATGAAAATTCGATTAGCACCACATTTTTTACCGTCCCTTGATACATAGGAAGAGAATTTTTTAATAGTAGGAGGGTTCATTTGAGGGGAAAAAATTAAAAATTTAACATTACCTATATTTCGTGCAAACTTACATGAAAATTACTCATCATTTTGACCTTATTTGAAAATCAGTCTTTAAAATCAGTTACTTTTTCCTTAATGAAATCTATCTTCAATTTTGTATGTACGAGTAGTTGTTGTAGTCATAAAATATAGTACTTTTGCATTTTTCGAAAACTTTCGACGGTGTGGGGGCTGCCCCACACCGTCCGACCACGAGGACGGCAGGCGCGAGACGCGAGTTGGCACACCGCTAGCCAATCAGAGGGACTCCTCCGCCAATCAAGGCCTCACCCGGGCGTCCAGGCCGGACAATACATAATACCCGACGCGCAGCAACACGGCATCACTGCCCTGAGGAAGCCTGGGACATCACAAGCGAAACGTCGGCCGCTCAGCCCACTACGCGGCGTCACCCGGACAGCCAAGAAATAATATAATCGTTTATTTTGGCTGACTCTCTATCCTATTCTTTTCCGTCATTTGATTTCAATACCTACTGGCGAAGAAAACAATACATATGTAACAATGTTGCCGAGTCGCAATGTCGACAGCTATTTATTATTCCGATTCTCTTCTCGCTGTTTTAATGCTCGGCGATTACAGTTCTCATTCTAATATGCAGAACACAACAGCGAAATATGTATGAACACATTTGACATAAAGCAAATTATCTTAACAAGGAAAAATCAACATATCACTCACACATTCATACATATTTTATAAACAATACCATTCACGTGAGCGCACTCTTTAATATTGGAAATTTTCCAATGTTCATTTTTTTACTCTTAACATTTACTCACAATATGCACTTTCTATCTTCACGCTACTACATTCGACTTTTTATTTCGTTTCTGTAAATATCAGTTGCATAAAATTTTGTCCAATTTAATTATATATTATTGGGACTCGTCCGAATGGACCGTCACAATACTACGCACAATACTCCGTATATACGTACGTATACGAGAAAGTAAACAGTTTTGAGACAATTACAGATATAAGTTTTGGCCCGGGTCCGAAACTGACAGCGTTTCCATAGCGTAGAGGTAAGGCATATGACAAGTTACGTCGAAAGACGCTAGTTTGAGCCGCTGCGCGGAAAATGTTTTTGATTGTTGAAAACAATTTTTGCAGTTTACGTAGCAGTGTAATGTGCCGGGGCACTTAGAAATAATGTGAGAATGTGTTTGCTGTTGTAGCACTACTAATTACGTTTGTATTGTACTGTTGTTAAAAACTGAATCAGTTGCATTCCCTCTCAAACTTTTAGCATTGAAGCGACTGGAACCCGTAGCAATAGTATGTAGACTCTAGGTTGCACTGAATCCAAAGTAGCTGATAAGAAGTTACCCACCTAAAAACAAAAACAATATTGTTTCAGAACAAGAAAAAAAAGTAGGACATGGACCTCATTGTATTGGGATATCAGTGAAGAAAAGTGCAATATTCTGTTACATGAATTCTTGGACAACCCGTTATCACCATGTTTAATGGAAGAATCGCATCAGGAATACAAAGCAGGAGTTTTATTACAATAAAATTTCATGAAGCTTGATGAAATGTCAGTCAATTCCTACATTGCATTGACAATGAATTTTGAGGCGAGTCGTCATCATGAGTACCAAAAGTCCAAGGGTTGATATTTCTTTATATCAATTACAGAGGCACCATTTACAATGTAGAGCCAAATTGTGTTTGTCTAGCCTCAAAAGTGAACATCATAGGGCCCAGAGACAGCTATTTCCTTTTTCACTTTCCACCACATTAGATGATATCAATAACCCCTGATAACCGATGATATCGTTCTTGTATCACTTGATAAGTAAAGACGTACTTGTATGATTTTTAGATGCCTTTTACAACTTCCACTTGCCCCGGTTTTGTACATGAGTAATTGTATGAAAATGTTGTACACTTACCTCATTTCTTGAAACGGAAGCATGCACCTTTTCTTTTGCAGAAAAGTTTAGAAAAGCAGACAAGCAGAATTTTTGCCTAAGCAAATTCTTTCTGACAATTTTGACTCATAAATTATTTTAAAAAATTAAATTTAACGTTACAACTGTTACTTGGCCGTAAGAATCACTGAAATTAAAAATGAAATAGTTAATAGTCACAACTAAAACTTTCAGTTTCATAGATTCCACTTGCCTCAGTATGCCATAAACAGAGTGAGACATTTGAAGTGGAAATGTGTACGCCAGCGTATTCCTGATAATATTAGCAATAAATAATTACTTTCCTGTTTTGGCTTCAGAAGCACAGATTTCCAGAGATAGTATTGTTTGTAATTTTACCGATTTGTTACAGACTTTGTGCCATCGGAACTTTTCATTTCCAAGCCTAGAAGGGCTGATAAAGACTCATGTGGTTATTAGCAAAATTTGCAAATAACGTGTGCACTGCAATTCTAAAGGCTAACTGACGGAATAACGATCTGAAAGTGTATGTTCCGGCGAGATCACACGACCGCGCACGTTTCAAGATGGTTGTAGTAATGACTCGAATTCCATCAATTCATTTTCAATTTCATCAATTTTTCCATTTTCTTAGTTTGAATACGAAAAAGTTGATTTTTGCATGGACAAGACTTAAAAGCATTCTCAGCACTTAGATCCTGTTGCAGCACAAACTTCTGGAAGATATAGAAGGGAAATAGTTAAGAAACAACTCTGCAGTAACGAAGTGTTTCACACCAAAATGACGAAACATTGTTTATCTAATTGAGGAAAAGACGGTGGTGTATTTTGTCCCACTTTGAAGTGACTCACCAATAGTTTTCCCTGGAAAAGCCGTTGACTTGAAACCATTAATTTTAACTCAGCAATTCTGAAAAAATATTAGGACATTAAACACCGATACTCCGGTGTTTCTGAAATGTTATGAGTATGTAAATGGTTTTATAACTAAAGTATCCATGCGAGAACTCTCGCATGTTAAACCATACTGTCTTCCCTATTCTTCTACTTCGATATTAAATGAGAAAATTGTTAATGAAACGTGGTTAAGTGTTTAAAAAATGTAATGATAACTTCCAATGGGTAACAAACAATGCAATTGATATTATAAACAATTTTTTAATAAAAGTTTATTCAGTATTATAAACATGTTCTTGAAAACATTTCTACTTTCTTAAAAACATTTGAAGTAGTCCTAGTCAGTTTGCTGTACGCTTTCCTTGATAGATACAAAAATACTAGAAAACTTCTTTTGTATTCCAACAATATAAATGACCTTTTCTGTTGCAAGAAATCGTTCATAAACGGGCATTTTACGGCTCAAATGGTGACGTATTATATTTTACTGCGCGAAGGATTGCGTCATCACACATTCAGCCAATTGTAGCGAGAGAATCTGGGGTGGTAGAGGTAAACGCAACAACCGATCAGTTTTCTCGCGTAAATGTCAAATATCCGAGACGTCACAAGAAAGTTGTTTTGCAAAATTAAGTTCAATTCTCTTATGAATTTATAATGCTGTTATACAGAAAATAACATATGGAACTGGTTTATTATATTGCTTTATTGCATTCGCACAAAAATGAAAAGTCGCTCGTAACGTCGCTCATTTTTAAAACGTACTCATGCAATAAAGCTTATCATTATAAACTAATTGCATAAACTACTATTTACTCTTGAGAAAGCTACAGAAAGTTACCCATAAGAAAATGCATGATCGGGCAAGCACAATCCTACTTTTTGCAATATTTGCAATTGCACTGCAATGAACTAATGAGAAGCGCAGAGCCACCAAGAATGTAATAGAATGTTCAAAAAGATCTCATACTGTAGATTGCTGTGTGCGGAACTATTCTTTGAGGCCTTTTGTTACAAGATTCCAGGTTTTAAGGTCCTCGGACGCTTCGTTTTGAATTCATATAACAATATACTTTTTAACATTGCTGCCAGCGTGTTGCGGGTTGCATTCGGCACAAATATTTAAATGCGTTTTTGACAATAAATCCTTCTTATATTAAAAGTTAAGAGTTTATGCTGTCAAGTGTCCGTGAAATTCTCTTTGTTTATAATTCTCATTGATAAAGAATGATTGCATGGGAAAGACACAAAACTCATCTATACTACTGAAGTAATATAGGAGAGACTGTTCTATGCTACCAACGTTTATTGCCATAAAGGAACTGCGGAAGCGCCAAAAACGAGCGACCCACCCCCACCACACGCAGTTGGGAAGGGAACAGGGGGGAGTCCCCCTAAGAAGTTATGAATATCCAGCAACTATGATTCAATAAATAGTCGACCAAGGCAGTCCTTTCTCTTGCCACCTCTCAGCTGCCTGCATTCTCAGTCATCTGCCGTTTAGCAAATACGAGCCTTAGCCCCACCCCCTTCCCCTTCCCCATCCACGTCCCCATAGTATAATCATCTCTTAATTGTATTCATTAACTTCGAACACGTTTCTACTGCAGGTAGTTCCGTGAACAACATTCAGGATTTAAATCATATTATTCGAATTCCATATATAGTGATACGATGTAATCTTGTTTCAAGACAGAAAGGAACACATTTGTTACTTTCTCGCCCTTTATTCGTAAGAAGAAAAAGTTATGTAATCGTGCGCCGAAAAACGGAATTTTCAGCAGAAAATTGATTGCCCAGCCCTGGTAATGAAAAAGTAGATAATTTCTGTTCCGATACATAGTAAATTACTTCCTTCAATACACGGCGGGAAATTTTTGAAACTTGTTGAATTAATGTAAGATAGTGTGTTCTGTAGTTGATCTGTGATCGCGTTTCTTACCTTGCTTGCATTGTCTGAGAGAGATATTGATAAGTTTCATTACTCTCACAAAAATATACTAATAATAATAATAATAATAATAATAATAATAATAATAATAATAATAATAATATATACTCTATATAATAATATATACAAAAGTGTGTTGTTACGTTGTACGATAATCTTATTGTAATGAACTTTTGTGCTAGCTTTCTTTGAATGTCAGAAGTACGATAGGCGATGATTAACAACAATAAACCTTAATATATTGTGACATACCAACATGCCACACATTATTTACTAATATTTGTCGTAAATGGGGTAAATATACAAGGATAAACAATTATAAATATGGCGCCCTAGCAACCGCAGCCGAGTTGTTGTCAGGGTCAATAAACTTCATTCTGGCATTGGACCTGAGGGCACGGCTAGCTGATCAAGTAAACAATTTAGGGATTGGTTCAGAAAGCAATGACAGTCTAGGGCATAGATAGTTGATTATGTAATCAATTTAGGGATTGGCCAGGAGAACAGTGACAATCTATTCACGACGGAAGTGCGTCGAATGTTTCTGGTGAAAAACAGTAGAGAGAAATGGGCCGAGTCTTGAAGGGCTGAACAGAAAGATTATTTTCCCATTCTGACATGTCGTGGTGCTGTACGGGTCGCTCGCGGATGATTAATTTTGTGATATTGTGACTTGTAAATTTTTCTTGAGAGTGAATATCAGACTTTGAGTAATTCTTGAAATAACGTGATGGACTTCGAATAATTTGCTGTGTAAAAAGTGTAACTTGTTATTTTCGTGTGTGAGCTAATAATTTCAGACTGATAGAATTTATAAGATCTACAACAAGTTGGGACTATTTTTGCGATGTGCGGAAATTAGAATTTGAATGAATTTGTACGCAACAGGACTTGGAATAATTCTGAGTAAATAATACTTAGCTGAACTTTAACATTCTCACCGCGTAATCAGAAAGAACTGGGAACTTTCGCGAAGTAAATTAAATTAGAACTACATGTATTTGAGGCGGTGAGGATCAGTGACTCGACAACATTTGTGCAAGAGCAGGAAAGAAAAATCTGGTACTTGGACTTTGGAATTCTCGTCACTGAAAAGAGGAAAATGGTTCTTCGTGGCGCCCTCGTTCAAGTGCTCGCGAAGGCGGGTACTGCAGGATGTTTGAAAGAGCTCATGACCAAAAGAACATTCGTTATTTGTTACAAATTTTTCAAGTCATATTTTTGCCTGGCATTGAGAATAAACCATAAGTTTCTTTTGAAATAGAACAAACGATTTTCATTTAGCTAATTCCAGCTAATAAGTAGCTAGACAATATATATTTATTTTCAGATTCCTCGCCACTCTGTATAGATGGCAGATCGGATAATCGGCAATTAGTAGGTAATAGCGATTATTTCTAACGAAACCCATTGACTCATCTAGCGCTAACATTTATTTTATTTAGATAACAATTGAAGCATTAATTTTAATAATATTAACCTAACCTTTTCCTGGTGCCCCTGTTTAAAACAAATTCGGAACGGGTTACATCGAAACGTCCAATAATTTTATTAGCAGTTTGTGAGTGGGCATTGTTTCAATATTTATAAAATAGTTACTTGTGAGGGCATTTTCGCCTAAAATTACATCCTCTAATCACGAATGCAATAATGTGCAATAGTTAAGATGTGTGTCACTACAGAATGACCATTGATATCTATGATTGAGTTCATCAATGCACAGAATTGATTATCTAGAGGACAGAAGAGAGCTATTTATTTTACATTCAATTGTTTATGTTTATGTTTATGTTCATGTTCCATGTTCATATTCAAGAACAATGATGTATAAGATATATCATGTACATCATTGTTCAAGAATGATACTGTAATTTTTTCTTTACTCTATTTATAAAATTAATAGGTAATATTGATTCTAATAGTGCCTTGGCGTGAATGTATTAAGTGTGCAAGCGATATGAAATTATTGGAAAAAGTTGATCTTTTCCGTTATTCGTATAACAGTTCACTAACCGAAAGATTCGGTTCCCTTGTTTATTAGAAATGATTCTTTTTTGGTGGGGAAAATTTATATTGTTTTGAGGAACATTTAAATTAGCCCTTCACAATTACTAATCACTTAACAATATTTCACTGATTTTACAAATTATAACATCTTAAACTCTTTTAATGCAAACCACTTCACACTATTGCCACTGATTTTACGATTTAAAATATTAACGATTTGTAATACAAAGAACGCACATCACTTACATGGCCACCTACTACTCTAGGAGAAGCTATAAAACGATGGCAAAATGAATTAAAGTATCTATGACTTCTTTATTTATTTACGCAATTTTTCTGTGCACTTATCGTGTAGTTCCCTTAGTTTGTGTATTAATAAAAGTCAATTGTACGTGGAAACGTTTCATGATACATTTTCCTCATTGTGTCGGCGTGAAATGGCGTGGTTTTTGTTGTGGAATTTGTGTGTTTCGCTCTGTGTGTCTTTTAAATTGCTTTGTATTTTCTTACCGAGATGAACAATTCCTACAATGCATCGCAAAAATAAATAATGCGAATCAATAGATGATGTACGTTTTGTCTATTTATTTACTACATCCTTTAAAAGAAATTCTCTTAAAAGTGAGAGAGGTTTCTAAAACGTGAGCGCCGGAGCGAGGGCGGAGGCGCGAACAAGGTCGCGAGAGCGAGGGCCGGTAGGCCCTCGCGAACGTAGCACGTTGGATCCGTCGGGTAGCAACATGCGTTAGCACATTGCTATTTATTGCGCTGGCAATAAAATTAGATATCTAGCGTGACAAATACGAATAATCAGTTCACTGGATCAAAAGGAGAGTGTCCACCATAAACTTCCGATTTACCAACCAGTAATATAAAATTAGTCGTATTGTGGGTTAGCAGGTATTTCGGATCGGCAGTACCCAATAGAGCACTAAGAAATTAGTAATATAGTAATCGAATTACTATTAAATTGTAATAATACTGTGTGTTTTGTGTAAAACTAACATTTAAATGTACCGCGTAAATGTTGATTGACTGGTATCACAACGTTCATCTGTTCACATTGTAGAGAACTGATTCCTTTAAGGTGGATGCAATTTTTTGTGTCAAAGGAACTATATCTCTCACCTAGTGAACTGGTATACGTACAACGGAAAACGTCCGAAGAAGTAATTTTGCTGATGGATGTGCTTGGCCCTATCGTAAATGGTATGAGTGCTCACATGTACTGGAATAGTTATCGGTTTAGTTGTAGTAATCTCTTCATATTCATCATGTATTTACGAGTTGCACGAACGAAAGTTAAACATGAATGATTTACGTATTATGCTGCAACAGTGACGAATGATTTTTTGTGGGGAAAAGGAGATTAAAGTATAGTAAAGTATAGTAGTGGAGAGTAATATCAAACCTTTGTATGCTGAAGGAATGATTATTTAAATTGATGAGTGTAAGTTCTGCAAGAAGAAGTATAATTGAAGTAAGAGTGAGAAGAAATCTTCAAAATTGGAAAAGAGAATGGCTTTTCAGTGTACCTTCAACGACGTGGGCCCGGACGGTGCGCGGGCAGACCGTTTGGCGTGATTTATTATTTATTTATTTATTTATTTACATATTTACGTCAAAAACAGTTAAAAACTGTGTATGACGTGCTATGGGGAGAAGTGAATACTGTGCACGTTTTCAAAATTCTGTGATCCCTACACTAGGCCATATACTACTTGAATATTGAATACAGGGAGTGAAAAAACCGCCCCGAAGTAATAATATCTATTTCCAAGGATAAATCAGAAATAAATTTTGGGCTCTGATCCATCATGTCCTTCGTCAAGGAATAAACACTTCCTACCGCAACAACATTGAAACGATAACTTGAATAACTAAATTTCCCCCCGAATTCCAGATGACGTGCACAGATAATGAGGTTACATCTATGTCCAGAAGCAAAACAAGGGGCCATCTCAGCATTTGCTCAATGGATCAGGGAAACTGAACGAAAAACCTTATCGAGATGGGGGGGGGGGCTGATGTCATGGATACTGTTGCACGCACCGAAACAAAGAGGGAAAAATAGCTCGTGTGCTTGCAAATGCCTAATGGTGTTATTTAAAGTCTTGTTACATCTAAACCAGTTTGATATCTCCAAAATACGTTCATGCAGCCTAACAGTGAATAATGAAATCAGATACAACAGTGCGCCTCAAATATGGATCGTTAACAGTGATAGCGCGCGACGCAATTTTAACTGATTGGAGAGAAATAGTAAAATTTTCAAAGCAAGGTTCTTGAAATAGAGATTTCAATTATAAATTGTATCTACTTTAAAAAGTATTTTGGTTAAAAGTTTACGGAGCTAGCCCAATTGAAATGTGTCAATTTCTGTGGTTTTAACGAAAAATTTGCCACATTCGGGCTAATGTAACACACTAAATCAAATAAGCAATGTTTGATGATCATAAAAATGTTGCGGGATAACATGGCACCACTTCAGGAAAAAACCGGTAGTATCATACCATTAAATAATATTAAATCCTTTTTCCTAAAAAGTAGCAAAATAGGCCAAAATATGGGGTTGTTTATGGGGTTTGTGGCAGCCCTAAACCCATTTTGAAAACTGTTGGCGCCAATGTTTTTGCTTCGAAAACAACTTTTTTCGCTAAGCCATTGCATTCTATTATATATATATATATATATATATATATATATATATATATATATATATATATAGAGAGAGAGAGAGAGAGAGAGAGAGAGAGAGAAACAATCTGTCTGATTTTATTTTTAAATTAAACATTTCCTCTGCCCTTCTAATATTAATTCAACGTAACCCGTTCCAAATTTATAAAAGAATATGGGCGGCAGGAAAAGATTACGTTAATTCAATTATTAAAAATTACTCTTCAAATGCTATTTCCATTAAATTAATATCCGGCTAACTGGGTCGATGGGTCTTATAACAAATAATCGCTATTGCCTACTAATAGCCGATTATTCGATCTGCCATCTGTACAGAGTGGCCGAGGAATCTAAAAAGCAAATATACATTTCTAGCTACTCATTTGCTGGAATTGGCTAAATGAAAATCATCTTTTCTATTCACAGAAACTTGTAAGTTTATTCAATGTTGCTTGTTAACAATATGAAACTTTTGGTCATGACAAGTCTCAAACCTTATATTGCAGTACCCGTCTTCGCATGCTCTTGAACGATGTCGCCGCGTAGAACCATTTTCAATCTTCCCCGGTGTCGATGGCTCCAGGTCCATATACCATCTTCTTTTCTTCCGTTCTGGCGCAAGTGTATTCAAGTCACTGATCCTCACGCCTCATAAGTTGATAAGACTTACTTAATTTTCCTTTTAAACGTTCCTTGTTCTTTCTACTCGTATACTTAAAATATTAAAGATCAGCAAACTATTATCTGCATCAAATGTTCCCAGTCCAGTTGCCGACAAATTCACCTAAGTTCACAATTCTAGCTGCTGCACTCGAAATACTTCCAATTTCCGCACCTTCCATCAATATTCTAAGTCCGACAATCATACGCTTCAAAGTAAATGTTCACAATTCCCAAACTCCGAACATCAATTGTCTACACACGATCCGCACCGCACCACGGCATAAGTCGGAATGAATCCTTCAAAACTCGGTTCATCTATTTACTGTTTCTTGTCTGAAAAAATTCCTGCCTAGCCCCTCAATCACAATTTCAACTACCCGCACCCCAGACTGTCATTGCTTTCTTGGTCAATCCCCAAACAGTTTACTTTATCAATTAGCCGCGCCCCGTGGTTCAAAGCAAAGAAGTTTGTGGACCTCCGTTGCTATGCCGCCATATTTCCATATGTCTATCCTTACCATTCACACTGTTAACAATAAATGTGACGCAATACAAGGTCTCACATATTGGTATGTCACACCAATATGTGGGAACTTGTGTGTGTGTGTATATATATATATATATATATATATATATATATACACACACACACACACACACACACACACACACACACACACACACACACAAGATTCTTCATTCTTGATTTCATTCATTCATTCATCATTCATTCTTGATTTCTGACAGAATACGTCGGAACGGCGTTGACTTACCTTTATTACCATGTGCCCAAGCCTGTAGGATTTCCTGATTGTGACCTGACAAAAAATGATCAAATTTTGACTGTGCCAATCCTATGGGGTTTCCCCATCACTGCATGTTCATAAATGTTTGAATATTTCATCCATGAAACGTTCGGAATTTCCATATCATGATATCTCTAGAACGAGTGGGATTTTCTGTTGCCTCTGGTTGTCTGATGTGATCTGTCTAAAACTGAACAGATTTTCTCTGTATCAACCCTATTGGATGTCAACTCTTGCAAGTTATTTAATCTTTACAAAAACATTACGGTCAAGAGAAAATGCTGATTTTTGCAAGTAAGCACGTATGTGTTTGAATTAAAAATATCGTTAACGATAGGTAAAACAATAAGCTGTGTTAAAACTATAATCCCGATGGTATTAAAGAGATGCTTTAAATAAAGGAAATAAGTATCCGTTGTCGCTCTAAAGCATGACTCTACGTATAAAAATAAGTGTATTTCATTTATCAGGTCTTTTCTTTTATCTATTAATTGCTTTCCACTCATACACACACACGCCATCTCTCACAATACAGAACTCCTTGTTCTTCAGAATTGCAGGGTTTGAAAATTCGGAGCAAAAATCTCATCCTACCGCTTGACCAGGGGTAGGAATCTATATATTTAATAAAATAAGACATTCTGCCATGGCTTCATTTGGAGCTTCTACTTCACCGATTGTATTTATTTTTCCTTTAAATGAAACAATGTGATCCCTGGATGTGTTATCAGTTATTGTTTGTGTTGATTCATCAGCATTTACGGTGTAAATTAATTAAATAAATAATTCTTTAATAGTACGCTTGTCAGTAGTCAATTGTTTTCTCCCAAATACTGTGTTTCAATATCGATAGATACTCGTATAAATGTATGAGTGACTGTGTTGGCATCAATTTGATTTTGTGGTGTATTTTGTAGAGAAATTTGGACAGTGCGTTTTATTCGATTTTACTGACGTGTGAGAGAAATTCTGCAAACCAGATTACTTTGTGTTGCTTAAATGAAATAAATAACTTTCGCATCTAGCAACATGTCAGGAGAAATGAAACAGTTGTTTATAAATGACGGGGCATGGAAAAACGTCAGAAATAATATCAGTCAATATAATTATAGTATGTCTTCTGTGTCATTCGGTGCTGATACTATGTTGCCACCTGGTCACGGACCTCACGTGTTCAGTTGTGTAAGTGAATATGAAACAATTGCTTTAGTTCTGCATAATATCTAATCATCCTGCCCATAAAAGTGAATATTGGCAGAGATGAAAAAAATAGCATTAAATAAGGGACGTTTGCTCTTTCTTCTTCCAATTTAAGAATTTGCTTTGTGAACATTAGTCTAGGCACAGTATTTTACATTTATCTTAGATCTCACCGTCAAATGTTGACGGGTTCCCGCTAGTCCTCATTTATTTTCCCAGCTCATCTGCTTGTCCTGGCATTTGTCCCGTAAGTGTAGTGTATTTCATATTCCTAGGTGGCGACATTCCTTCCCCGCTGAAACCTGGTGTCCGGTGCCGTTCTACTGTTTCGCTTGCGGGATTTCCTCTCTCCGGGTATCTCCCCCAGCGAGGCCTCCGAATCAGCCGGGACAAACTCAATGCTTGGGACTAGCTTCCTCACATAGGTCGTAATGTAATGCATGAAAGTGTGTTAATATATATATATGAGGGGGAGGAAGGGACAAGAATGACGAAAAACATTCGCGTGTGCATAGTGCGGTCTCTGACCTGCACTACTTCGGCATACACTTGAACGTGATTGAAGACATTCAGGGAAAGGAGGTGTGAGTACTTGTATCTAAACAAAAAATAGAACAAAAACGTATTTTGTATAATTTCTTCGGTTCAATACATACATTTCACATAATATATTAATACATTAGTCGCTACACAATTTTACCGCTATATCTCATGTTTTTTGTACAATGTTTATACCGATTAAACAATGTATTACTCTATGTTCAGTATAAAAAACTCATAAGTCTTTTTGAGAAATTGCTGTAATTTCTTCAGCACCGTCGTCCATGTTCAGATAAGTGAAATTGATGTAAATATAGATCACGAGCGGAAGTGAATTTCTTCAAGAACATGCATGGAGGAAAAAAAACTGAAATAAGAAAATGGTTGCTCGGCAATGAATAGTCTTAGGCACTTAGGCAGGATACATTTATTTCTTAGAGAACATTCCAATGGACCAGTAAATATATTTTGTGTAATATAAAATTAAAAGACATGAAAGATTACCTCTTATGCTTTCAAAAATATTGCTTTTATTACCGTACATGAAACATAGCAGATAAACAATGCCTGTAATGTGTGTACAGATTAATGACCTACGTATATATGCCCTTTTCGTGTTTTATGTAATAAAATCAATTTTATATATGCTCTCTTACAATGTTGGCTTGAAGTTAACATTGAAGAAAGGTGAAGTAAATTGAAACTTTCTTCCCGAATTTCACCTCATACTTATAACAAGACGGAATGAGAAGTATGAACGATTGAAAAATTAAAGCATTGATTTTACTCAATCCATTCATTTTAAGTTTCTAAAAAAACTTTCCGAACAACAGCACTATCGCCTTGAAGCATGAGGACGGGAATGGGTTGCGATGTACAAACTTTGGTATGTGGCGCGAATAAGTAAGCTATCGAAGATGAATTTCCTCTGCTTACAAATAAAGTATTATTTGGCAAGCACCTACGTAAATTAATGTCTTGATCACTGCAAAAAAACGTGAGTATCAAGGAATATTTTTTCTCTGTGAACACATAAGTATACGTAGCTACGTATTTAACATCTCGTTAGAGTTGTATTCAGGGTCAGAATGTATTAATCAATTACTCTGATTGATTCGCTTAATCAAATTCACAAATAAGTTGTAGAACAAATTTCGATAAGAAATCTAATAAGTAATATTTTTATTATAATATATAAAAGCCAATAAGAGTCGTAATTATGAAAATGACACTATCACAGAGCATAAGTAGTGTACAATACATAGCTGGCACATATTTTCATGCCGGTTTTGAGAATCTTAAAATATTGACCATAGCGGATAAGGAATAAAGGCTTCCTGCCATTACCCATGGACCTGACATCGCTTACTAATGTTCTTGAAGCAGACACAGCATATATCAGATGTTTTATGAGAAAGTAATTCTTCACATTTCCCGAATAGTTTCAGCAAGGTGTATGTTGACACTCAGGAACAAGTAACTTGATTGAATGCCATGAAAAGGCACGTTAGTTCTCTCAACTCTTTTCAACGGATGCTATTCTCCTTTCCACCAATTAGGCATCATGAAATTAAGAAAAAATGCACACGTCATTGGTAAGTTTCATTAAGATGCATACTTGAATTCGACATAAATTTTTTTTGGGAAAATGTGGGGTTACTATGGACAGGAATGATGAGTCCTCTCATTTTGTATGCTACAATTTACGAAAATTGTACACACACGAAACTGATTTCTGTATATTGAAAAAAATTAGTTGTATAAATAATAATGCCCAAATATTACATCAATGGTCGAAGATGCGTCAATTTTTGGGTTTTCAACAATATCATCTTCATGAAGCTATTATTTTGAAATCTACGGCTGTTTTGCAAATAATAGCACATGCTGGTCCTGCTCTTGAGCTGGCTTCGTCACTCCAGATTTTTTCATTTCGAAGAACGTCAGTCCGTCGCGATTCTTCTCTCTGAGAAAAGTTTCTGGGACAAATCCAAATCCCCGAACACCAAACCGACATTTCTTGCGAGCCCAAGGCGAAGAACGTGTTTTCATTCCCGGTTCGGTTGGACTTGAGCGCGCCCGCAGCAGCCACCAGCGACGTGGGCTGCGGCGGTCCAGCAGCCGACGCCTGCGCCCGCGCCGGCGCCGAGCCTGCGACTGGCGGCCGGGCGAAGCGGGGCGGGGGCGGGGCGGGGCGGGGTGAGGCGGGGGCGGAGACGGCGGTGGTGGCGGGGCGAACGCGGGAGGCGGCAGCGGGGACCGCGCGCGCCCGCGCCGCCTACGCCGCCTTGGCCGCCTTCGCCAGCTTCGCCTGTGTGCTGCCGTACGCCTTGCGGTAGAAGGCGGAGAAGAGCGCCATGAAGATGAGCGCGTTGGCGATGATGAGGCCGGCGAGCTGGCGCGGGTAGCCGCAGTCGGTCCACAGCAGCTGCATGGAGTGGGCGAACACCAGCACGAACTGAAGCTGCGACAGACACAACGCACAATGAATCTCAATGATCAAAGATTACTGGCGTGCATCAAACTTTGGGGCTATTTAGCACATGGCCTATACGACCAATGACGAGAGAGTACGTTACTCGCAATTCAACCATCCAGTTACCATTGTAAGGGCAGGTCTGCTCAACACAGTGGCTTCGTGAACCACCTCGAGTCGTTTACGGCGCTGGAGCTCAGAAATTCGCTCGCAGAGCATCGTTATAGAACTGAATATCCGCAGACCCGCCAACCCGCTAGCCCGCTCGTTTCAGAAAAACGCGGGGCCAACTCACCTCATTCATACGGGTACCCGCATTCATACGTGTTACCAGTACTATAACAGGTCGGTGGCGTAATACGGGTTGCGGTTGTCATTGGAGTTTTTGATACAGAAGAACAGAAGCGATTAGAAAAGATTGTAAAATTATCTATTTGCGCTCCAGTTACCACATAATAAACGGAGCAGGAAGGCAGTGTAACGAAAAAAAAGTCCAGGAAATGCCTTAAGGACTCTCTGCACTCTTTCACCGCGTACTCGTTACTGGAATCCCTTCTGTTCTTCTCTATCAAAAATCCCAATGACATACGCAAACCATATAATATGGGCGACCCGTGTGAAACGGGTATCCTTATGTATGCGGGTGAGTTTGACCCGTTAGAATACTCGCATATACGGGTCATAATACTCGTAGGTACCCGCATGACCAAACATTCGTGAAACAGAGCTCTACTGAGTTGTGTCGTGGAATGGGCGTCACTCAGCGGATGGGGAAACTGATTTAGGAGGGGAATACAGAGCGGTGGAACGTCTAACAGCCATCGGCTTCGAAGGCATGACATCTCTCTCCACCTCTAGTGACTCTCTTTCCGGGACCACTTCCGTTACAGCTCGAAGCAGAGCTCCGAGCGAGTTCAGGCGTCCGCGCGCCTCGGAGCCCAGTTGAGCAAACCTGCTATAAGTTCTATCTTCTGATGGGGAACTGAGTATTTTCCGGATCCTTCTAGAAGATTCCAACATTCTCTAAAAAATGTGGTTTTCAGTTTTAAGCACGTGAAAGGCATTAGGGGAGGGTTTTCAAGACATCTACGGATGTGATCAATAGCTCATTACATTCATTTCGGCAAGAATCGAATCGATTGACAGTAATTTGATTAATACAGAGGTGAAACAATGTAGATTTCATCAAATTTCCGGTTTAATATTAATAGTACGAATTTGATTCAATACACTGATGACAATTGAACCTAATTTTATAATGAAACAAAAATGTAAAAAGAATCATACCTTCTCGTGTAGCTTTCCATACCAGATGATAAATTTTAAAAAAAATTTTTAAAAAAATACCTATGCAGGCTCTACGTTAAGTTAATAGGTAAAAGACGTGTGATTGTGCGTTTGCCAATAAATTCACGATTGTATGTGCTGGAATTACGGTGAAGTGTATTTATTTATCTTGGAATAATCAAATAAGGTTACTTTGAGATTCTTTGAGAACTTATGCTTTACAATTTACGCGTTTTGTTTCCTTTTTTATTTGTTTGGTTGATCTATACAAATCATCTGAAATTTCTTATATACAGTCTTATATACTCTATAAATACATCTGAGCAGTTTTTCAAGAAGTGATTGTTTGGGCATTGGTTCCAGTACGTTCATATTTATGGGATATTTATAATTCATGTTCCTCCTGTTGACAATATTTTGCCGAGTGCAAATAAATTATAATCAGCTTCCAGCACCTTATTACTAAGATACGAATTTCCGGCGAATAATCACGCATTTTTCTGCGGTCTGATACTCTTCCCGGTACTTACCAGCTGGATTCTTGTGACGTACTTCTTCCACCACAGATACTTCTGCCATTGAGGTCCAAGACCAGCAAGGAAGTAATATCCATACATAATTACATGCACCAGGGTGTTAAGCAGGGCGAAGAAGCTTCCATGTCCACCTGAAACACACCGTACGGGATGGAATCAAAACAATGTCACTTTATTGTGTGCTGATTTCTACACCAAAACAAAGAACTCAAAAAAAAGAGAAGCGAATATTTTTATTGTAAGGGCAACGCATATGCTGCGGTGTATGGTGTTGTGATGTTGTCCCTGCTTCCCCACAAATCGCATGCTACCCGCCCAATAACGTCTGTGTTGAGAAGTCTCCAACAGCCGGCCATTAGATCTTCCTTTCGAAATGAAAGTTACCCACCCTTGCCATTATTTGTACAATAAAAACACTATAGAATCGCCATTGTAAAACAGGTAAATATCTCGGACTGAATTCAGATATTGCTCTGCATTGAACTTCACATAAAATTCTCATATACAAAAGGCAAAATAGCTCAACAATATATGAAATAAACTCCAAAATCTAATTCAATAGATAGTGCCATCATATTGTAGAAAACTTTAATTATACTGCTATGCAGTACTCATGTTTGGATGAATGCATAAGTCATCGTACTCCAAACAATGCAAAGATATTCCTTGGATTAGTTATATCCGCACATGGTATTTGATGATCAAACAACCACCGAAAGAACTAAATATATCTCCAGTATAAAAAACAACAACACGTAGTTCACCTTTTCCATAGTTTTTACTTCAAGTCAGTTCAGTAGCACAAGAAACTTACTACAACGACCCCTCAACAATAAATTTCCCCGACACATATCAATAGATTTCAGCACGACCTATGTATACATGTTCGTCAACAATTGTTAACCGTAGTCTTATACTAGTGGCCTGCAACAGCAAAAATGCTCCGAAACAAAACAACACAATGGTTTTCCAAAACGTAGCACGCACACTACTCAAGAACCACAAATAAAATACCTCTCAGAACAAGAAGGAAATGAAATGGCTGGTAAGAAACTGCAGTGAAAATCGAGTACTCGCGCGTTAACATCTTAGAATGACAGAATAGAAATTTCATTTAGAATTGCAATTGCCAATTATACATGTTATTAAAATTCAAGAGTCCGTAATGTGAAAATAGATGTCTGTATACGAGATCGTTGTTATTTATGATCTGGTATGAAATTGGTATAAAAACCTAAACATTTTTTATGTCATTTTATATGCATTTATTGTACGAGCTGGTCTTGGTAACTGCTGAAACAATTTCGACGGAAATTTCAATGAAAAGTAAAGTATTATCTGAGACATGTAGAACGGTACTTTTTCAGCCAATTATCTTTAGAGTTTTATATACAAATCCATAGTTATATTCCGATCTTAAAAAAATTTTGTTCACTTGACTTTTAAAACGGAAGGTAGCGTCTACATAACTTTACCCTATCCCTCTTTCCCACTCGCTTAACGCAGAAATTCAGCGCGCCTTTATTCAGTTTTTGGCGAATGTCTCGGAAACTATGGGAAAATTGGCCAAAGTGCTGAAAATGTTCTTAGAGCTAATAGCAATTCCGACTAATTGCATTCTGAATCGTTCGTACGGCGCCAGTAGTCACGTAATTCAATGTCAAACTTCAAATTTGTTCCGGATGAAGAGGGTCAGAGCGGAGACGGCGAAGCAGGGAAGGCGAGGCGACGCGACTCTGGGCGGGGATAGGCAGAGCGCGTGAAGCTGTGGATTCTTTTGGTGGTGCCAGTTAGTGAGGCGACATCGATAACAAAACATCAATGTTACCATTTATCGATGTTTTCATTGTAAACATCGATAAATGGTAATTCATGTCAATAAAACAGCGATGTCAATAAAACAGCGATGTCAATAAAACAGCGATGTCAATAAAACAGCGATGTCAATAAAACAGCGATGTCAATAAAACAGCGATGTCAATAAAACAGCGATGTCAATAAAACAGCGATGTCAATAAAACAGCGATGTCAATAAAACAGCGATGTCAATAAAACAGCGATGTCAATAAAACAGCGATGTCAATAAAACAGCGATGTCAATAAAACAGCGATGTCAATAAAACAGCAATGTCAAGAAAACAGCAATGTCAAGAAAACAGCAATGTCAAGAAAACAGCAATGCCAAGAGAACAGCAATGCCAAGAGAACAGCAATGCCAAGAGAACAGCAATGCCAAGAAAACAGCAATGCCAATAAAACAGCAATGTCAATAAAACATAATGTGATATCAATAAAGCTTCCTGATATCAATGAAGAAGGAAACTGGAAGAAGTGGGGAGGCCTTACGTCCAGGGCGTACGCCACTTCATGTGCGGAATACAAGGAAAGACGAAATACCTAGGCATCGGGGTCATCCTGTGCGAGAGATAACCTGCTCGACGAGGACAATGCTATTAGTGCACTCTATGGAACAGAACGTTAACTACTGTGCCAATGTGATTTTAGTTGCGTCTCATCCATAAGAGACGTATACAAAGCAACACAACGTTAAATGGGCAGAGATGATGCCAATCTGTGGTTTAGAAAGAGGTCGGCAGATAGCACTGCACCCAGACCGTGTAAATAGAATATTGATATAGGATCGAAGGACTAAACACTCGTTTGAATGAATTACTATGAAAAAAAAAAGTTTAAAATATCGTTTATTCAATATATTTTTGATGAAATGTTTATTTTCCTTCCTTCATGTTGACGGGGCATATGTAGCTTAGGTCTAACGGTTTTGCTTCTTGTAAAAAAAAGGCTCAACCAACGGTTTGCACCTTGGAGCTTTCTAGTAATTAACATTTAGCAACACAACAATCGGTTAGCAATAAATGTTGCTAAACATGCAGCCAGAGGTCTCCAACTGCTCATGTGCGCGCATGAACGCGTCAACAATGGGTGATCTCTATGCCCACAAAATTACCTTGACCATGGTTAAATACATATTTCTGATGAAAATTTTATTTTCCTTCTTTCGTGTTGGTGATGCCATGGCACTTTGGCACTAATCTGTAAGTGGCCACTGGCGTAAAGTGAAGGGAATCGGGATGGAGGCGGGCATTATTTTATGATGCATTTGCGAAACTCCACACGTCCATTAATTTCGAAATAATTTATTTTTAAACTTAATACCTTCTTCTATCCCTCTCGTATTACTCAACTATTTGATAGACATGTAATTATAGAAAAATACCCAACTAGCTGTAATCACTCTAAGTTTAAACTACTTTCTGAAAATGTTCTTCGTGGTCGTGTGGAATTTCTCAATTTCATAATACATTTCCAGGTCGAAGTTGAAAATTAGTTGGGAGGCACAGGGCGGGGCGGGAAAGAGTAGCTTTGGTCAAGGCCAGATCAGGCAGAGATGGGCGTGAGGGACGGTGGAAAATTGCTTCTAGCTTGTACTTGTATGGAGATCACTCCTTTTCCTATCTTAGGGAATATGACGATAAATGCCAGAAATGTCAAGTTACATACACGGGTTTCACGATAAATTGATAAATTAATGTATAATAGTAGTTTATGCAGTTAGTTTATAATGTTAATCTTTATTTTATGAGTACATGTTTTCAATACGAGCGACGTTAGCAGCGAGTTTTGAAATTTGTACGAATTCAATAAAGCAACATAATAAACGAGTTGCATATTTTTTGTATATCAGCATTACAATTATGACATTTATAATAGAATCAAACTACTCTTGCAACGTCTCGGGTATTTGACATCTTTACGAGAATATGATAGTCGGCTGAAGCGTTTACCTCTTCCCAACTACGATTCACTCGCTGCGATTGGCTGAATGTGTGCTGACGCAATCATTCAAGCCGGAAAATGCTAATACGTCATCATTTTTGTCGTAAAATCCCCGATTATGAACGATTTCTTGCAACAGAACAGGTCGTTTATACTACTGGTATACAAAAATATATTTAATATAGTGTAGAATGTTCGAGAATGAAAATTATAGTAAACTCTCGCCAGATAGCAAAAATACACCCAAAACATCTCAATCCAATTTTCATAACCGAATACTTTTAATAACTCTTTCACAAGTTTGTTAAAACTCGTTTTCGTTCAATTGAAATTCGATTACAAAATTGTAAGTATGTTTACTGTCGGATATTTTCGAGACATTGGTCATGAAATGACAATAAGTAAATAATTGGATGACACTTCTTGCTATTATTGACTATAATTTACGTGAATGAAGAGTTTTGCGAATACTTACAAAGCTCAAAAATCCATTAGATAGTGAAATCTCGAGCAAAGAGGTCAGAAAGTTATCCTACTAAATATCAGCTACGCAAGTTCATGAAACATTTGCTGTACTTTCATATCGTATATGATTTGATGTGTAAGCATTGCAGAGCATGTATGTGCGTAACGCTCACATTGCAATTCATGTAATTGTAATGCATCCACGTAACGTTAAATCTCCACCTTCACTCTCTCTCTGCATCGCCGAGTCGTAATACTGGTAGAAGTATTTATAGGCCCAAACATCACCTCGACGGCATACAGAATGCGGGGTGCACAGCCATCAAACACTTTCGTCTTCACAACATCCGCGTGCGCCGGGCGGAGGGCGGGGCGTCGCGTGGGGCGTTCACAGCTGTAATGCCCCATTCGTGCGCTCTGCGCATCCCACACGACGTGCCGGCGCGCAGGCGTCGCCACGCGTCGCCCAGCGGGCGCAGAATACCACACATCTGCGTTTCTGCTGTGGATTGCTGCACGTCGCCCGGTTTGTGGTAGTCCGCAGTAGCCTCCGGATGAAGGGTCGTATTTATGAAGCTCTGCTAGCAGAGCTCTGGGGCTGCTAGGAGGACAGGGGCGACGGAATTGGCTGGGGCTGTTCATAAATCGCAAAACCCAACACTGGCGGCCTGCTAGGCCTGGCAGGCCCCAGGCTGAGGTTTATAAATACGGCCCTAAATGTCTTTCCACCAAGGGAAACTACCGGGAGAGGTGACTTAGGGCATCAACTGACTGAGTGTCACTGCAGCGCCACTGACCGGAGGTTCTAGGGATCGACTCCCGACGGTGGCAGGATTTTCGACACTAGCCAGATAGCGAGGTCGAGTTCTCTCTCTGTCTGGGGACTGCTCTCATAGGTAGTTTTCCGTAGTTTCTTCGATGAACAACCGGCGAATGCCGGAGCAGTACCCAATCAAACGGGCCACGGACCGCGTGCGATCTTTCCTTCCCCTTCCTTGTCATATCCTCTCTCCTTACACACACACTTACACTAACATGCAATACACTACCACACATGTCGGGAGACCGTTGGGGAGCTTAGAGCTTGTCCCGGCTGGGTAAAGGTATTATTGTAATATTTGTATCACGGGATAGTCTTGTCATCGATACGAGAGTAAAACTACTGAAGCAATGAATATCCGTTTATTTAAAATAGATGACTTATGTCGATGGACTTTATCATCTAAGCAAGTATATTTTTTTTTGAAGGGGCGTAAGGCGTGCTACGAGTAAGTGGCTTTAGAATTATATCCCATAATATTCAAAATTGTTTTGATAATTATAATACTGCCCGCATACTTCTTGTAAATTATCTGTACCTTATCATCCTAAAAGTAACGAAAACTAGCTTTTCTCTTTTCCCAAACATTATTTCATTCTACAGAAAAAGATTCTAAAAGTGTTAAAATTTATGATCGAAAATAAAAATTTTGTTCACTTTCTGCGTTTAAATTCGTTTTAAAATGTGCAATAATATTACTTGAAATAATATTTCTGTACACAAAATAAAGTACATAAAAATGTTTCAGCAATTTACGTATGATCAAAATTAATTTCATAAAATAATAATATTAAGTGTAGAGTAAAAATTGGTATTATAATTAGTATGATAGAAATCATTGTGATTTTTCGTGACCTCAAGTGATTTTGTAAGAGCATTTATATTACTAAATCCAACAACAAAAATGCTGGTGCCTTTGAAATCTAAGGCAGACCTACCGTCGGCTATTGGGTTTCCCTAACCAGGACTCTCCAACCAGCGGGGCACCACCCCAGCGCGGACAAGCTCTAAGCTCCCGAGCGGCCTTCGGGAATATGTGGTAGTGTAGTGCATGTTAGTGTAAGCGTGTGTGTAAGGGGGAGAGGTTAGGACAAGGAAGAGGAAGGACAGATCGCGCGCGGTCGGCCGGCGGCTAGAGTTCTCCTCCAGACAGCGACTGAATTCGACCTAGCTGAAAAGCTAGTGTCGAAAATCGTACCTCCGGCAGCACTCGAACCTAGGATCTCCCGGTCAGAGGCGCTGCAGTGACACCAGTTGATGCAATGAGCTACCGCTCCTGGTATCCGAAGAGCTGTGATTCTCCGAATATAGCACAGGGTAAGAGTGCTTATCACCATGCAAAATGACACGAACCGCTCCGGCCGGTTGGGTTCCCGAGCTCAGGGGGCAAACTCTCTATGCTATAAAATTAGCTATTTCTTTGAGATCTTTTCATTGTTTTATGACGATTTCTCTGGTACTTCAAAATTAATGTTTTATGAAAATGATTCAATTTTTCTCTAAAATATTAAATGTGCTATAGAGAAATAAATTCTTTGGCGGAATCGTGCGCGGTCTGAGACCCGTTTATTTGGGTACAAGGAATATGCTCCGACCTGGTATCAATTGGCGATACCACGGAAAACTACTGGTCAGAACAGCCAGCCGCTGGAATTCTCTTTCAGATGGCGGCGGAATTCGGCCTAGCTTCGGGGCTAATGACGAAATTTCACACCGTCGGGATTCGATCCCTAACAGTCGGTTTCACCAAATGATTTTTCAAGTATGACTTAGTACACATTCATTATAGAAAACAAATTTACAAATGGAGAAACAAACCGACAAAAAAATTATAACAGGAATACTAAACGCGATTTTAAAGCAATGAGCTACAAATATGATGAAATATAACAAATATTAAATAAAGTTGCGAAGAGTATTATTTTTAGGGGAAAAGGCAAAGCAATAAAAATTACTGGATGTAAAACTTGGAAAATAAAAGTAGATACGGGATCATGTAAACATAACCTACAAAACACGTGTTAGGCAAAATTGTAACTTGCAAGGCAATTATGAACCCAAATATTAAAATGTTCATTTCCTTAATAATTAACAATGGAGTAAACTTGAAAATTGTAGTCGGTCTTCAATTAACCCCAAAACATTGTCATCTTTGATAGGTGAAATCAGGTGAAACCCACAAAGGTTTCTCGCAGCTTTCGTCTTTACAATTGTTGCAGCTATCACTATCAAAAGCAATACTCCGCAATACGGTCGCCATTTTAATTGAGACGTAAAACACGGCTTAAAACGGGTAAGTTCAGCGGAGAGGTGTGCTTAAATTTAAGTCGAACATATCGTTAACTTCGTCTTTAAAGGTGCGGTACAGTGTAACGGAAATATTATCTAAGACGTACCTTAAAATTCTTAAAACGAACTTAAAAATTTAGGCAATGGTGGTGAAACCGTAAGATCTCTACATCAGTTGCCGCCAGTGGTAATGGTGCTGGAGTTAACTCGACTGGTCCTACCAGATGTAATATAATAATCACTGACCTTCCCGTTTTTTAATATAGCACCGGACCTAGACTTGCAACCCAACCCAATCATTTTCTTCCTCAATGTAAAAGTTACAATAAATAAATATTTAGATATTCAATAAAAAATAAGAGTTAAATTGCTTGACCCAATGTCTCAAAAACTACTTTTTCCAAATTCTATTAAAAACAAAAACAATTTGAATTAGAGAGATCTAGAATAAGCAATGGAAATCAAAAAATTAATGAAAGCGCTCCCCTTCACGACGCACTCTGTAAAGCCATTTATCCAAAGATTTGTTGAGCTTGTTACAATAAAAACTAAGATTAATTATGAAGAAATATAAAAACTAGCAAGTACTGTTAAAACCCTTCCTTGAAGTACTAAAACCTTCAAAATTATATATCCTAACGACATCCTAACTCAAAATCTTAGCCCCAATTCAAGATTGATGCAAAGCACAACCAGAAATAAATGGCAATAGCCTATTATCGAATTCTCAACCTAATAAAGTGCTTGTTCGAAATAAGTGTGGTTATGAACAACCTCAAAATTCGAAATGCTTCAGGCCATCATAGTATAACGAACAATGTCTTGAAAGGATTACCAAGAAGCACGATTTCGTTTCTCACAGCAGAATATAATTCAGCTATTAGAACTGGCGATTATCCCAAATTTCAGAAACAAGGCATTGTTCTTCCATTCAGTAAGCCACGTAAAGGCTCTACGTTGTCATCATCATTATCTAAGTGTTTGAAAAAAATTGATTCTACAAAGTCTTATTGAATACATGACAGAAATGATGTCACTACGGGATGAGCAGTTCGTCTTTTGGAAAATTAAGGTAGAGAGGAAGTAACGTGGAGATAACGCACGGCATATAGTGCAATTGGTCATTCAAATTATATAATATAGTACATTCAAATTATACAATATCAGAGAGTTTCCAGCTACCTACAGTATATTTAACAAGTTTCATTTCAGATCGAATATTTGTAGTTAAAATAAATTCTCAAAATAGAATAATGAGAAACAGAGTAACTTAAAGCTACGCACTATAGCCATTCCTTACTAATGTAAGAGATATCAATCGACTTTCCCACATTAGATTTAAATCTCGCGCTCTTAGCAGATGATTTTGTAATACGTATAAACTACTGTCGCAAATATAAATACAGCAAATTATTGTGTCACGATTGATTTATAATGAATTTAAAAGAAATACAAGAATAGAGTATAAAATGAACCCGATGAAATCTCAGATTTTGTTTTACTGTCTGAAAACCCAAGTTACCTCATCAATCAGTACTAGATAATACCGTAATTCCATGTTTTCCACTTGATATGACAATGAAAACTTCTGGAGTACATATCGACAGTAGGGTAACCTAGAAGAAGTGTGTTCAAATAATAGCAAACACAACGCAGTACTTTGTAAGCTTTCACTCAGCATCAGATTTGAAATCTGCAACTTTAAAATTTTAGTCAAAATTTAAGTTTTAGAAAAAAACTCTAGATTAACTTAGATTAAATCCATGTTTCTTCCAATTACATTCGAAAACAATTTTGGTTCTATTTTGTCTCTCAATGTGTGATAATATAAAAATAGATTAGTGTGCTTTTATTATTTATATCAATGATTTAAATTTTAAGTAAGTTTGTCAGTTGGTGGTAACATATTCATGTCAAAAGATACGTAGTTTTTAAACAACTGACTTTTAATATTGACAATGTTTTTGTGAAATGCTACCCAAAATTTTAACAAAGATATTTTTACAAACGTTGCTCCAAGATGTAGCCGTTTAAACAGGTTTCAGGAGCACGATTTCTTGAGCCCTCGTTTTGCTACATGCAAGTGGTTTGGTTATTTCGACAACCGGAATATTATATCAAATCAGATGCTGGTTTTTCAATAAAAAATAGTTTCTATTACTCGAGAGCGAATATTTCTGGTTATCAAGTTTGGCCAACAAGGCTAGTTGTTATCATTTATTCTTAATTCCAATGATGTCAGTAAAGGAGTGGGAGTAAGTATTTCGGGGCTCAGGAAAACGTTTGCGCATAACAACATTAGTTCTTAAATGTATAAAATGTTACATCAGTTAAATTGTAATTTATTCTAGGGCTCGTCATTGTCATCCCGTGCCATTGGTGTTTTGCGGTACCGAAACAATATTGGCTTGCGACTATTTGTGATTGTATTAAATATTATTTTATCCATTTAATCAAATAAAGTCAAACTTTACTAAACGGATCAATTTCGTAAAAAGATGTTTAACATGAAAAATGTTCTAATAATCCACATACCACTATTACCAAACGATCAGTTTCGTAACGAAATGGAAAAATGTTCACACGAGTAATAGTTCTAAAAATCCATGGGCTATTAATCACATCAACATCAGTCTGACCGTCGCCACCAAAATAACAAAGCTTGCAACTAGGTAATTTTCTACGTAGGCAACTAGGTAATTTTCTTGGACATGATATTGTGGCTGTAACGTATTGTCTTTCCGACCAAACGGTTTGAGGAGAGGGCCGGACTCCCATTAAACAACTTAGTGTTTTGGTGTTCTGTGATCGTGAGTATGTAACCATGGTATATTCGGCATTCTCTGATCGCAAAAGACGATATAAGTTGTGTCGAGGATGTGTAAAGGAGTGTGTTTTGGGGTAAAATGTTGATTTAACATGTTTTCTGTTAATGGTTAGAGACAATTGTAAATACGTGTTGTTCTGGGTTGTTCAAAAAAGTACAATGTTCGAATAACATTGAAGGGCTAAAGCGGGAGAAATTGAAAGAATGAAATCAAAGAAACTGAAGAATAGTCAGAAAAAAACAGAAAGAAAACATTGATTAAATTCTATAAAGAATTCAGTATCTCAATACATGGAAGTAAAAGTTGGACAGTTAATAAGAAAGATTGAAGACAACTGTGATGTAATAAGACTTGTGAGATCAGCTGATTAAAGACTTGCGGAGAGGAAAAGGAATCTAAAACATCGTAAAGAATTTGGAGTATGAAGACAGGAGAAAATTAGTGACTATTGGAATTATTGAATCCATCATACTACAGAATGCATGACAACCGTTTACCAAAGGCAATCTTCAAAAAACACCCAAAAGAAAGAAGAAATCCTAGTCGACTAAGGAAGAGATAGGGTGACCAGAAGGAAAAGAGAACCAAACTGAGGGTGCCTGTATAACTGAGGGAGATGATGCTCATAAAGAAGTGAATTTTTAATTTTGTTTGAAGTAAAGCGATAAAAGTATTATTAATTAAATATGTACTGAATATGTACATTATAATATAACATTTTTAATTATATCGTTTTCTTATTTCAGAGTAATTCGTTCTTTCACATGGGCCCTAATCCACCATGCCGAGATTAGTAAATTTATTTTATATTCGAGCATATCAAATGTTCACAGAAGAAATCCTGATCCTGTCATGCAAAAAGCAAAATAAATAGGTAAAGATATTATTATTACAGGACGTATTATTGTAGGATATTACTTTATATCCAGGGTCCTTTAGGGGAGTAGATATCCGAACACTGCACCTCAAAACACGAATATTTAAATAATTTTTTAAAAATTCTTTTTAACCATTTCATTCCATGTAGTACATATTTAAGAGTGTATCAGCAGCTAGCACCATGCGGCTTGTATATCCGAAGAAATGCAAGGCAGATTTAGCGTAATCTTAGAAGTTAAAAAATTAAAACGAACGCCGTGGTAATAACAATGGAATACACTTTGCGGCGACATACACAGTTGGTATCGACATAACGTAACAAGCTTTTTTTTCAATTACTAGTCATTTAATTCTTCACCTTCAACCTTTAGTCCTTTGCGGCTTAGCATGATTAAGGGCTAAAGAAGCTGGCAACATTAGCCTTAAACCATTAATGCATAAAGTCGTTTTTAATTTGTTTAAATATTGGCTAGTAAGTGTTAATTATGATAATTATTAATCAGCGCTTAGATCATTTCTGACTAAGAGTGTTCGAGGAAGTTGCCATCCAAGTGGACAGGGACACTTGTGTTGTGCCGGCGGAGCGGGGGAGCGAGCATCTCCTGACCTTGAATGAAGGCGTTGAGTTGCACGCCGAAAACAGAAAACATCGCAACTTCAAATAGGTCGAGGGCAGGCAAAGTTGTAATGCACAAATAACACATCCGGTGACGAAGAGGAAATAAAAGTACACATCCCAAGTGTTCCTTTAGGAACAGTGTAATTTCTTGAAACGTGCAGGCTAAAGGTTCATTTTACGTTTTCTGAAGAAAAATAAATCTTGTTACGTCCTTCAAGGGCACGCCTCTTTGTTGTTTTTTTCCCAGACCATTGATTAGTCTTCTCAAAACGAACATCATTCTCTGGTTTGCAATAACACCTTTGTTTGAATTTTTGTTCATTTTTCCGCAAACGTAGAAGCGTTACGGCGAAAATTATAGAAGTTCACCGAATCATTACCTGCATTATTTTTGCGATACTTCAACCACGCTTGTATAGGTATCACCCGACCAACTGAAGTGAACTGAAGAAAGACCAGCATATCTGAGAATTAAAAACAGCGACAGTTGCGTTGCGCCTTAGCGCCGGGGCGGTACAATCTGGTGCATTCATGTTTCTGGTGCAAAGTAAAGAAGCATTTTTGCAAAACATAGTACGTAATGCTAATTTGTCAGTCCAATTAGTTTTTCCTCAGATAATGTTTCATAGAAATATTACTTGAATCATATAGAAAGCACTTAATAATTTGATCACTCATTAACGTTTTGAAACATGTCTCTATTACTTTGTACTTTATGGGAATCTGGAAATTAAAGAAAAAAAATTGGATTTTTTCATTCATTTGTTATGTAGCATGACTGCAATATGTGGTTACTTTTACGAACTCAAAATACTTTCGTTCTTTATATCATTATCAATATTTATTAACATAATTATCGAATACGTTGGCATTTCCCACTCATTTGGAACGGCCTGTCACGAGTATTGTTGAACATAAGATAGCAATACAAGATGGCCATGTGCACGTCTTCGGACCTTTGTCTAGATCAGTACGTCAGTTTTCAGTTGCACTGAGTATCATAGCTCTGTCTCTTTCTCTCTCTTCCACAGTGTTGCCATCACTGCCGGTCCTACACTCCGCTTGGTCGGGTTATACTACAGATGTATTCACCAAATAAGCAAAAATTGGACACCTCCAAGTTTTCGAATTCTTGATTTGTATGGCGTTGCAGACTGGTGCATTCTGTCCTATACATTCATTATGCTACTTCAATATATTAAGTTAGTGAAGAGAACACATTGAAAAATAGGCAAATCAATATACATTTCTACAAATGACTATGAATTATCTTCAAGAGCAATAAAATTATATTCAAGAAACGACTGTAAATAAAAATAAAAAAACACACATTTGCCTGAGAACGAGTTTCTCAAGTGTCCTGGCTACATAGCGTCCGATAAATCGAACAGCTAAATGTTTCAAGAACTGTAAACGAATAGAAAAGCGAAAAGATTGAACACTATATTTTCGGAACTCTTACACCTTTAAAATACTACTGAATAAAAAATCTTATCATTAGTACAGCAATGAGAAAGCAATAGTTGTATAACCTACGCTTCGCCCGCGAAGTGAAACAATCTTGTCGCCATGTTGAATGCAATAATATTTGATATCGCGAATGATGATTACATTTTTTCCTTATGAATGAATACATGTGTTACATTAGCTCCTAATTTAACGTTTAACATTGAATCAACGAAAATACGATATGATGGAGAAACATTAAAAATATAAGAATGTATCATATATCGGTCGGAGAATCATATATCGGTCGTCACGCGCTAAGGGGTCAAGCTTACTAATGATGACCGGGAGCGTTACCTCAGTGCATCAACTGATGTCACTGCAGCGCCTCTGACCGGGAGGTCCTAGGTTCGAGCCCTGACGGCGGCGGGATTTCCGACACTAGCTTTTCAGCTAGGTCGAATTCAGTCGCTGCCTGGAGGAGAATTCTAGTGGCCGGCTTCTCTGATCGGTAGTTTTTCGTGTTTTTTCCTATCAACACCTGGCGAATGCCGGAGCAGTACCCTACCAAACGGCCCACAGACCGCGCGCGATCTGTCCTTCCCCTTCCTTGTCCTATCCTCTCCCCTTGCACACACACTTACACTAACATGCACTACACTACCACATATTCCGGGAGACCGGTCGGGAGCGTAGAGCTTGTCCGGCTGGGGCGGTGCCCCGTTGGTGGGAGAGTCCTGGTTAGGGGGAAACCCCACTAGCCGACGGTAGGTCGGCGCCGGATCTCGCCATCCAGCGGGGGAAGATCACCACCACCTCCCGGGGAAAACATACACTACACTAACGGGACTAATGACCAAAAACCGTTGACACGCCCGGAAACACGAGAAAATCAATCAATCGATCTTACTAATGATGAACAATATCTTAGGTAACAGAGGAAATATAAGTACGTGTCAAATATAGAATGACTTCGTCGCCTGAAATGAAGAGTGACGGAATTTCTCCAATTGTACGAAACGTTTCTCGTGTGTGGTAATTTTTTATTCATTTGTAAATTGTCATGATGTAAAGAAATTTTCTTTGTTGTTCTCTTCCTACAATCATAAAAGCCACTATGCCAAAGAGTTGAAAATGGTTTCTGACGAAAAATTCTGTAGAACACTATAATAAAATAACTTCAAGTCTGTGATTGTATTAGCAGATCTGAAATAAGGGAATGTATTCGAGCAAGTTATTGAAATTATCGTTTCTTCCATCAATACTTATTATTTCCTAGATTTTAGGACAGAATGAGAGAGCTCGTTCTTTCTTCGATATGTTATGTAGTAATACTATCATAACTTTGTGTTATTACTGCAAATAAAACGCAGACTCTGTTCTCTATGTTTGATTACAAACTGAAGTACATCAGGGTACTTTTGACATGAAAACATTCATGGCACATTCGTCTGTTTGCCATTCGTATTCTCGATGTACTGTCGTACAATGAATATTTGCATTTATAAGAGTTTTAAAATACAGAAATAACTTGTGGGTGAATTTTTTCACTTAACATGATTTTAATATTGATTACGTTTTGCCATTAAATGGTTTTTAGTTTTTCGTGCAAATGACAATTAATACGCGCTTTAGTTGAGTGGTTTGGCTTCTTATTTCATTGAATCGATTGTGAATAACAACAGTAGTGAATTTTGTACGTATGTGCGTATATTTTTGAAGTCATAGAGAATGGATGGAATAAAATGCTAGTACACTACTCTATATACACATGTTACGTTATTTAGATGCATTTATTTCACTTATCACTAACTGAATGAATCGAAGGAATGTGTGACGTACCCAAACTTTTCCTCACCTTGTGAAAAGGATATTCAAATGTTCTTGGTGAAACGTAACAATTTAAATACATATATGCCAGTATATAATAAGATACGCGTACAATAGCTTATCAAGATCTAGTGGTATCTAATTCATCTATTGCACTCGAGGAAATCGTAGACTTGATGATTCACGGAGTGAAGAGAGGAAAGTGAGTTATGCTCAACGGCCGATCCCTCTGTTCTGGCGTCCATAGATTTAGGAAAGCTGACGTTTTTGCGGTTGTTGGTACGAGTAAACTAGACTTCACAGCTCTGGTAAGAAAATATAACACTTTGCATTACATACATTGACATGAAAACATTCGTTCACATACCCTTTACATAACAAGTTGACTTTCATAATGTATAACTTTTGGATTTTTGCATAAGCAATATTTAACCAACGCCAACAAATGAACAGCTACCTAAGTGACACGGGTGGCATTAGTTAAACATAAGCACTGTTCGACCGTAAATGAGCAGTAACGAAACAATGCAAGTATTTTTTTTTAAAATTAATTGAAGTTCACTACCTTTCGCGCATACACGATTTACCATCTCTAACCCACGCTTTGATTACGCCAGAGTATTTTAAACTGTTACTACATCCCCGGACCAACGGCATTGCCTCTGAAAAATCTTGGCGAACAGGTCCTAAGTTTTAAGTCGGCTCTGCAGTAACACATGAACCTGAATTATTCGGCCGATATTCAACATGGAAGTAGGCAAACTTGTTTCATTAGTTTGTGGACTAGTAGTCTTAGGAAAGACCTCCTCTCCAAGGTTCCACATCGGGTATTTCAGTCGGAAATTACAGCAGGAAAGTTCTGAGGAAGCGTGTGATCTATGTAAGGAAAAATAATATTTACATATTTTAATAGAATGGGAAACAACAAATATTTCTGTTTGTACATTACCATATTTCATTGTTCGAAAGGATATTTAGTTATTCTTGGCAAGGATGAGGAAATAGACACATTTGAGGCAAAATATGATAGTTACAAACATGAACTTTAAATCACTAATACATATGGGACGTGCAGTTTCTTTCAGAAATATCTCTCATAAATATTACCTTTAGCGCGCAATTTTAATATTTTTGCTTCCTTTACATATTACCTTTGTATACTCGTATTTATTTCACTTATCGCTAACTGAATGAATCGAGGGGATGTATGACGCAACAAATCTTACTATCTACAAAACAAATCTTACAGTAAGATGTCTTGCAGTCACATGTCTTATTCATTGGAATGCAATGTGGCCCAAACGGTTTGGTCGAATCAGAGAGAAGTCCGCTCCGGACCATTTCTTCGACGGAATACGCAAGCACTTCGGCTGTATCCCTGGGGTCAGACGACGGCCGTATCACGACAGATTCCTCAGGCCCAGCAGCACAGGAGTCCTGCGATTCGATCCGAGCGGGCCCGGAATGTAACGCCTATGTATACGCTGAAAGTGGATCCGTGCACTGCGAGAAAATTTACGGGCGATTCCATTTAGTTCCTCGCGCGTCGAACCATGCGTTGATGCAATACGACAATCTTCCAATATGTATCCTGGGGTCAGACGACGGCCGTATCGACGCACATTGCATTCAGCTCCAGCAGTACTAGGTGACTGCTGATGTCAGATCAGAGCTTGGTCAGGAATGCAACGCCTTATGATACGCTGAAAGTGAATCCGTGCACCAATAAAGAAAAGTTCAGGCGCTAATTACCCATTTATTCTACCGAACGGTAGTTGTCGCACTGCGTTTGATAGCATACGACATTCTTTCCAATATTAGTTTCACGATTACGTTGAATCAAAAATTAAACCGCTCGCTAGGCATGTTTCCTTAGAGAAACGTCCTTGTGAAAGACCTTAATTTTCCTACGGCGTTAATGAGCTGAAGTTCATGTTTGGCAGAAACTATCAGCAACACGATTCGTCCATTTCTCGTAAAATTTCCAGCCATATTTTCCTGGTTCCTGTTGTGAAACCTTGAATTGGAGGTCTCTCTCTTATTTCTCGGACATAACCTATCGAAATAAGTTTTTCTATGTTCGTGTTGAATGCCTAAGTTCGGCCGAACAATTCAATTTCATTTGATGCCGTTCAGCTCACTAGGAGGTGTGGCCAAACCCAGAACGTGTGGTTCGCAGTGTAACCGTGCTTTCACTTCAGCACAGGCACGTCAAACCGCGCCCGCTCGAGCTACTTGCACGCTTAGGGAGCCCGTCGCTCCTACGGCAACGGGCAACTTCCCTCGACCCCCCTGCCATTTCCCCTCCAAATCCAGAAAGGCATGTGCACGCGCGAGCTTTTTTTTTATTTAAGTTTTTATTTCCTTGTTCGACATTATTATGTCTTTCAAGGGTTTGATGATACATAATATACAATTTTGTTGTAATTACATTTTGTCATGTATGAACAATGGTAGAAGACTAATATTTACAATAACACAATAACGGCTAAGGATACTCAGGAAGGGTCCTTCAGAAAAAGAAAATGCATACAATTTGAATTTAGACATAAATATTGAATTTAGAAATGCTGGAACCTGCTTTACAGCTAATTAGGGAGGATGTAGTAGGTCTTTAGAATATCTTGATTTTATTCGTGGAAAGAGATTGGCTGATTTACGTAGAGTGTACAAAGGAGTGGCTGGGCAAGATGAAAGAGAAGAGTAGAAATTAGCAGAAAGTTTTAAAATCCAAGTTTTCAGAGGTTCTATAGATAGTTCTTTTAAAATTTGATCATTTCTGATATACCATGGAGCTTTCAAAACATTTCTTAAAAATTTATTTTGCAATACTTCCAGTTTTTGAAGGTTGCTTTTAGCGGCACCTCCCCAGACACGCGCGAGCTGAAGCGGCGCGAGGTGGTGAATAGCAGCTTCATACGAAAATATGTCTGCCAGATTTTTTCTATCAAATAACCGAGAATTGTATTACGTTTATATTCTGCACTACTTATTACTATTTCATGATTATTTCCTTACAAAATTCTTCCTTATACAAATATCTTTGCTGAGTGACAGGAATATGTTTGAATCATCAATTCTTTCCTTGTTTTTGTTTTGTGTTGTGTTATGAAATCATTGTTATTTATTCTCTTTAGCAATAATGTGAAATAAATTAACAAGTCTCTATAAATGAACAGTTCTCGCTTACAGACGAACAGCGCTTTTAACAGACATAAATATTTGTCTGTTATACCTCCTAACCTAAACGTTGAAAGTCCATTTTATATCACTCTTAAGTAAACATGATTACAGAATCAAGATACTTTTGATTCAGTTTTTAAATTTATTCTCAATTGAGAATTTGAAATCTGACTGATGTATTATATCATTTTAATGGATATTTATTTTCTTTAAAGAGAAAATATGAATTAATGAAGCTAAGTTTGTGTCAATAACCGTCAACTGGCTTCTCTAAAAAACTGATGGAAGAACAGTGGTGTATCGCCACTCCATAACTAGTAAGCTTGTTACCTTGCCCGCGAACTTGACATGCCTGCTCTACTGAGTATTCGAAATATTCTAGTCTTAAATTCTCGTGTTCGCCTAAGCGCCAATCGTCCGAACTTGGACTCCACCGTACCTTAGGAAGAAACTCAACTGCCAGGAAACAGACGCGAAGGTTAATTACCAACGACGAAAACTAAACCGAACACGAATGCTGCCAAACCCGGGACCACGCTACCGTACCCATAGGAACAAACATCAAGTGTAGGATAATAGGAGCGACTGTTAACGAGCGATGATGAAATGTAATGCGGCGCGTGTAGGGAGCGGAAAACGGTGCCAGGCGGTGCACGACACAAGCATTAGCGAGGGCTGCACCTAGGCTGGCGTGGTCACTGGAGGGGGGGGGGCTGCTGGGTGTAGCCTTCCACCTGTGTTTGACGACCTGACGTGCGAGCTGCGTAAGTGTAGGCGAACCACAGGGACGACAGCTCCGCCGGGCAGCGGTTTGGATGAAGGTTGAGTCAAATGCGGAAAGAATCACGAAATTTTATTACAGTTATGAAATTATATGTTTATTGTAAAAAATTGTATTAAATTTGTTTCAAATCTTTATTATAATAAATCATAAAAAATAAAAATTCTAAATTAAATTATGAAAACTTCATATTCGTTCTTCCAATTCCCATATTCCAAATTATATTTAATGAACGAGCAACGTATGACATGCGTCAGTCTAGACACTCTTGGTAAATACGGCTGACGCATCTAGTTCGTTGACGATTTTCATTTCGTTGAGAACATTTTAATGTACACGATATGGTACGTGTGTCGTAATGATTAGCACACCAACCTTCCATCATTAGAGCCAGATTTTACCCTGGTCAGTCCACGTGGAATTGTAGTGGTTCTCGATAGGTTTTATTGGAGTTCTTCCTTTCCCCTGGCCTCTCATTCTACCTTATTCTACCATTCGTACCATAATTATTATTATTATCATCGCTATCATCAACACAGATCGATGAATGTACAAGTAAGAATAAAGTAAATAATAAATAAATGAAAATTCAACAATAAACCAACAATTCCAGGTACACTACTCGACAAACGGGAAGCGTTGCGATAGTAAGTAGTTGTAAGATGAAGTCAGCCTCGGCCTCATTTCAGAAGATTTCGATTACGGACGTTAACTATTGAGATGACGCATACGCCTTTCTGTTGTTTTTGTTTGTTTGTTTGTTTGTTGTTGTTTTTTCAATTTATTTTGGTGCCTGTTTTGGGCTCAATGGCACACTGTGAGGAAAATATCCCACTTGCCGAGAGTTCACAGACAACTTTCTTCTTGTCCTACAGTGTACTTTTTTGAATTTGAATGACGAGTGTAGCCTCCTGTACCTATGAAGATTGCGAGCATGTTAACACTTGCCCATGAGGTCGGTTTGGCCCAATTCTCTCAGTCCTACGGTTGACTTACAGCTGACGTCACGGCTCATAGAGAAAGGACATCCAGATGCCGGTGCCGGCCATTCATTGATCGATTGATTGATTGTTAGTGACTACGGGCACGTCAACTACTGTCACTAGTTTCGTAAGTGTAGTGGACTTTTTCCCTCTGGAGGAGGTGGTGGTGGAGATCTTGTCCCGCTGGATGGCGATATTCGGCGCCGACCTACCGGCAGTTAGCGGGTTTCCCCCCACAAGGTATCTCCTGCCAGCTGGCCACCGCCCCAGAAGGGTCACGTTCTAAGCTCCCACCCGGTCACCCGGCATGTTTGGTAATGTAGTGCATGTTAGTGTAAGTAAGGGGTGAGGACAGGGCGAGGAAGGGGAAGGAAAGCGCGCACGCGGTCCGTGGCCCGTTGGTACTGCTCCCACATTCACCTACTGTTGATCGGAGAAACTACAGCAAATAACAGTCAGGGCAGCTGACCAGCTAGTGTCGAAAATCCTCCCACTGTCGGGACTGGAACCTACGACCTCCCGGTCTGATGCACTGCAGTGACATCTGTTGATGCTCTGCGACACGTCGCCCGGCCAGTGCCAGCCATACTACCGTGTAACAGTACGCAGTTAATCAAGCTTTGCTTGATGTAAACAGTGATTTGTAGTAAGAGACTATCTGCTAATGAGACAAGAGCAAGAGCTTGTTGAAGTTCTTGAAGAGATCTGTGCGAAAGCTTTTTCTGGATCCTATGTTCTAAAATAGCCGTTTTCGAGAGATTAACGGAGAAACTTTGTTTGTGTTTTGATAAGTAATACTGACTTAATTTATATTTGTTGAAGGCTTTCTTTTCAAGAAAAGATAGAATATTTTGGAATTTTAGATCTAAACGACTTCTTCAAAATAATTGTTGTTGCAAAAGAATCAATTAAAATGTATAATTCCGTGTTCATTGTACAAAAAAAATATTCTGTGAAGTGTAATGGAAAAATTAGTTCATACACATTCCCGAAAAATAAACTCGTGTTTTGCCACTAAATGACAAATACAACAACAACACTTGCCATGTGATAAGCATCACTTACGAACATGTTAACTCATTTGTCGGGAACCATTATCCCAACAAGAAGTGCTCTGTATGTCTTCTCTTTTAACATGCAATATGCCGACATTCGACATTTACACATACTTTAGGGTGTTTAGAGCGAACTCCTGTGCTCTCATAGCATGTAATTGTTTGCGAATGTGTGTGGTCTGTGTTGTTGCCTTTAAAGTCGACCTTGAAGATATTTTATTACTAGAACATATGCTAACTTATGTGTTGAATAAGTTTACACAAACACTGAATAAATACACTCTCTGCTCTGGCGCTCGTTGGTAACTGTTGCAAACGACAGTGAAATATGTAGTTGAGCCATACGTTACTATCATTTGTTTCTTCGTGCATTAAAATTCACAATAAATCGTGGGTTCTATTAGAATGTGAAGTATTTTTTGCCATTCTTGTTTGGCTAGATTTAGAGTCTACGTTACCATTATTTCGAATCTGCATTGTTTAGTTTTTTGCCATTCTTGTTTCGAAAGTCTACCTACGATTCATTTATTTCAGGGCGTGAAGTTAGTCATACGTTACTATCATTTGTTTCTTCGTGCATTAAAATTCACAATAAATCGTGGGTTCTATTAGAATGTGAAGTATTTTTTGCCATTCTTGTTTCGAAAGTCTAACCTACGATTTTTGTTTCAGGGCGTGAAGCCTGTCCTCGCCATTCATTTTGCCTTGCCATTCATTACGATTCATTTATTTCAGGGCGTAAAGTCTGTCCTTGCCATTCCTAGGGAGGACTCAACTATGACAAACAGTAACCTACAGAAGAGGTGTGTGTGGTGCGCGCGCGTGGGAATGCATGTCGGTGTGTGTGTTTACATTTACTACGCGATCTTTCACACCTAACTTATTAACATTCATTTGTTCGCTCCTTTGTTGTGCTGTAGATCGATACTAATAGCACCTTATCACAAATTTACTATGAAAATTGTATACATTATACAAATAAAGGGCACAATATGCAAGTATCACGCAAATAGTACTTTATGCAATTAGTTTATAATTATTAAGTTTTATTGAATGAGTACATGTTTTGAAAACGAGCGACGTTGGGAGCTAGTTTTCAAATTTGTTCGAAAAGCAATATTATACTTAAAAAGGAGTTGCAAACGCTATACTTTTGTAAAACAACATAAATTTATGATGGAATAAACTTAATTTCACAAAACATCTTTCTTGTGACGTCTCGGGTATTTGTCATTCAAAGCCCTCCGGAAAGAAAATTCAAGACGCATTGTTGACATCTGTGCGCGAAAACGATGGTCGGCCGGATTCGCTGAACGTGTGGTTGGTCGGCCGGATTCGCTGAACGTGTGATAACGCCATCATTCGTGCCGAAAAAATTGCTCGATGATGAATGATTTATTTGAACATAAAATGTCGTTTATAATGCTCGTATACAAAAAAAAATTGTTACAAGAGAGAAAAGTGGCTTTCTTATTAATTTTATTTGGCTTTTTCATTGTGATATATGCAGTCATCGGCCGTGATCATCGGAACGCACTAAAAGTAAAAAAGTTAAACGTACAGTTTATATATATATATGGCCGATGACGGCAGAGAATTTTCACAAGGGCACAGACCCGGCTGCACTATGCCCCAAGAGTGCTGGTGAACAGTACAGAATTAAATGGATCTGAATTTTCGTTGCGACGTTGTTGATGCAACGCGTCTCTTAACCCTTGTTGGGCGTTGAGCGCTTTCTTCTGGAGTAATCCTCCGTTACTGAGCATACTATACTCATACACAGTTACTGAGAATAATCTCAAGTCAAGTCTCGTCACGTCGCAGTCAGTCAGTGCCTTTTATCCCTTCGGCCAGGGGCTCGACGCGTTAGATCCCGGGGTTCCTGGCCGGTCACCCAACCAAGAACCCGCGCGTCTCGAATGCGCTTAAACCTTCGTGACTTCACGGAGCGTAATAAACGAATTCGGTTAGCGCGGCCGGGCCATTAAAGGAAAAAAATGTTGAATTTGGTCACTTTTCAATATATTAAATCAATTTAACAGACACAAATCATAACACCATTTGTTTTACATTCAATGAACTTGAAATACTCAAGTTTATAATTTCGCCTTATTTGCAATCCCCAATTCGGCGAAGTCTTAGACGCAGCACGCTCCTAACACATGAAGCGTCCTTCAATGGACTGTTGAATCTCGTCAACGAGGAGGGAACACGGAAGATATTATGAAACTTGCAGAATGCCCTGGGAGCTTTGCCTCAAGATTTGCAGACGCTTTAAACGGGGAGGTGCTGATTGATGAGTCATGACGAGTACTTACCTGGCCAAATATTGACACCGACGAATATGTACGCTACCATCATCGTGTGGTGATACACGTGGAGGAACGTTATCTGGTTGAATTTCTTGCGCAGCACGAAGAAAATCTGCAAACAGAAAACTTGGATGACTATGTAAAACTACTTAGTTATACACTTTGTAGTTGGAGGAAACCAATTACACGTTGTATCATTTCACTTTGTGCTTGCCATTGAACCCTGGCAAGGGCAGCGTTATCGCACTTAACTGTCCTTGTCACGTGCGCGCTCTATCATTCTCTCTGGACAATGTAAAGCAAATACTAGATTTCAGTCTCATTCTTGAGATATTTTTCAGTCTGAAACCAATAATGCCTGGATAATGACGTGAAATGGTGACGTTGGGCGCCATAAATGCATAGCAGAAGCCTTTAGCTGCTTCGACGATCTATCTCCTTCATTTATTCATTCCCAGTTTGTAGCAAAATGGAAAAGTTAAGTGGAAATGCTGCTGCAGTTTCATGTTACTACGAAACCATTTTCGACGTCATCACGTGTCTCTCAATCGTCAAGCACAAAGAAATTTGGTATAACGGATAGATGCAACTTGGTGAGCATCTCGTAGTCCAACCAGTAAGAAAAGATCTTCCTGAAGATACCAGGTGTCGGCGACACAATGACGGCGGTTTTTCGAAAAGACGCCAACGTTTGTCGTCAACACGTGTTAGCAACTCCAAGAGTAAACGCAGCTTTACAAAGTTTCTTGTGAAAAATGAACTCCGACCAAGTTGGTTCACTGCCCCAATTGAAAAGTTGTATATGAGATAAATTTCTGAACGAATGCGTAAATTCGACTAAAGTACAAAAATAGCGCTTTATCGGCTAAAATACATTCAACTCAATGGTATGGTTATTCCTTTAGGAAATAAAACAAATATCAATAATGCAAAAAATTATCAAAATATTGCTTACGAATAAATAAAACCTATTTCAATAATAAAAGGTGTTGAATAAGACACAACATACCAGAGAAATACACTTAGCTATGAGAAACTGTCCTCTTAAAATGTGAGTACAAGTCTTTATTTGAGCGTTAAAAAGGGAAGTTTACTGTGTAATTAATTTAAAATCAATTTTTGTCAAAAATATACAAAATTCTGACGGGATGAAGTTTTCAGCTTATTTTTTGTTAACTTATACTGACACTTTATCCTTGAAATTTGTTTGAAGTTTTCGACGAGTCAGTTCAATTTCATTATTTCATTCTTCTTGAAAATAGATCAGAAGTATTATCCTTACTATTCTGCTGATATTAGCTTCCTGTTTGGAACTACTATTTATTTTCATTGGTCTACATCCTTGGAACATTGCTTACATAATGTGCAGTAATTTCAAGGCGTGAAAGTGCTTTCATTTACTGTGAATTTTATGGTCATGTAGCTGAAGATACTGAAAGTAGTCATTTGCATTTATAGCAACACTAGGCATCTGAACTCAATTTCACCGCAACCACATATTGTTCACCAGGTACATAACAGGTGGCAGAAATACACCTTCGTCTTTCTGAGTATAAGTAATAAAATGTTAAAGTATATATTTGCTCGGGCTGGGATTCAAAGTGGGATTTTAGGACCCTAGATGAGTCTCCCTCCCAACTGAGCTAAAAAATCACCAGGTTCGAACTCCATCTTGATACGGTTGTATGTCTATGCTTTGAGGAAGCGTGGCTTTTGCAGCCAACGTGGGTCGCCTTTTCAATAGCTTTCCTTTCCTGGTCAGTTCTGGTGGCACAGGAGCAAGCACGTAAGACGCGTTTGAGTTGCATTTAGAATGTTCCTTTTCTCATTCCCCTTGTCTTGTGGCAAGAGGGGACAGATCAACCACGTGCATTATCATAGAACCCTGGTTTATTTTCTTCTAAACAGTTACTCACCACCGAATAACGGCGAGCATAAGTGAGATGGCTCCTTGGCAGCTCCCCTCAATCACGAAGGGAAAGACAGAGATAGGCCTGTGAACTACTTTCGGTGAATTTGGAGATGGATCTCAACCAGACAGTAAGATAATGCACAAGAAAGGTGACGGGGCCATTGACAGATCACGATCCTTTAGGGCAAGGCCCTAAAGGATCAGATAGTCTGAAAAGTCGTGATCCGAAGATGTTTACGCATACTTACATACTGATCCGCTTCTCCCTCCCAACAAATAAAATATGAAATTTTCAGCAATAAAGATAAAGGAAACGGAAAAAAGTTATATTTAAATTAGGTTGATGGATGTACGCAATACAACTACGAAGTCAGTTGTGAGTGCTTCTATCACATCTAGAATAACTCATTTTGTAAATGAACATTTGCAAACAATCTATAGAAATTGATTTAATTTCATAAAAATCAAGTTAAAAATACCTTCTTTAAATAACAATTAATTCACAAAAAACTTTTATTCCTATTTAAAATAATAAATTATTTATTTGTACTGTTCACTATTTATAAATATTGCTGATTTCAAGTCTCTTTAAATCAAAATCTTAGCAGTTCCAAATTATTATTTTGGTTACTCTACGTTCACGAAAACGCATACTTGCATCATTTTCTGGATTCGTCTTTAATAAACGGGTTTATATCTAGATACACATTGGATTTTTATTTCACGTTACGTCGTCAATATTCGTGTTATTTCTAATGTTTTGCAAAAAATTCCAATATTTTAAAGTAGTTGTTAAGCGAAAATATACATTTAGAACGATTTTTAACAGCGATGGGCACCGTGCCCCGTGATTTTAAAGTACGAAGACGCTATGTAGACAAGTTCTCACAATGAACAATTAAATCAGTTGTATATATTACTGTCGTAATTGAGGCTTTTTCCCTTCGGCCAAGTGAACTTAGTTTGCAAATTTTTGGTTGGTTTAGGAAATCTCTGTCTTTAGTTACCACGAAATGGGCAGAACCGAATATGGAGCTGAAAGACATTTCAGGAAGCTTAGGTTACATACTCACAATAGCTGATATTACAATTTCTGAGCAAAAAAGAAAAATCGAATAGGCCATTCAGCAATTCTGTGGGAAACATTTGTTCCATCTCATAAATATTATTTGATACAAGAACCATTATGATAGAGCGAAATGATATTTAAATCAATGAAATCAGGAAAATATGCCTTAAAAAGACTTATTAGTCGAAATCTACGAAATATGCGAAAACATTTTGCAAAAATGGATTAATTACTTAGGCCATAACTTAAAATTAATGTCTGCACTGAAAGGAATTGCTCTAATGTGAAAAGAAAAAAAAACGTATTAAAATCCGTTCCCTAGTTATCACTAGTAGAACATGAGAGTACAAATCACAATACCACTATAACTAAATCTGTAAAAACAGTGTTATTTCGAAATAGCACTGAAGGAATAGACAAGTAGAATGCACACCATCTAATGGAAACTGGTAATCAGGAAAACAAACGTCAATTCTGCATAATGGCATATTCATTCAAGGTTAAACACACTTATAAGAGTTGAAAGAAATCAGGACATTTGTCAGCAGAGCACTTCTACCGGCATTAACAAGATGGAAAGAAGCAGCAGTAACTCTCTTGATTCCCTCTAGAAGTCCCCGGAACTACTTTATTCAGGGCTATGCTTGCAGTTTCGAAACACAATTTTAAGACCTATTCGGCCAATTGTTTCAAAAGGTGTTTCAAAAATCATGCCTTTCTTTAGATGATTCTGTAGAGGAAAGTAATTCAGAGAAAAAAATATATATTATTTTGGTCAAATGTAATTCTTATTAAATGACTCAAGCTTAATAAATCTGTAGAAACAAGCCAATTGCGTTTAACAATGACATTTAACTTCGTTGAGCTTTTTACAACTCCATTTTCTGGGTGCCCATCACCATATTACAAACTGCCCCTCACTATATTTTCTGCCTTATTTTATTTTCATATTTTATAAAATATGAAGTATAATTTTCAACAATTTAAATTACTAACCTCATAAATGTACACAAACTCAAATTCAATTTACGAGCTCTTCAGAACACTGGTCTGGTAATTCCGTTAAATTTATCCATAAAATATAAATTTAAAATGCTGAAGTTTTCGTTAAGAAAGAAATTTTAAAATGCCTTGAAATTAATATAATGAACACTCCTCTGTTCACGTCGTAGTTCAATACTTCATTTGGTCGCACGATTTGCAATCGGGTGTTGAACGCATTCGGTGTTTCGTCACTTTGAGCGAGAAAGTGTGAGAGGTTTTACTTAGCAAAGCCAAGATAGTATATTTTTAAGTTCTTATTTCAAATCTTTCTTAAATGAAAACATTAGTGAGTGTAACACTATCGTTTGAGAGATGTATCTTCGCAAAAACAATTCAGTGATTATAGTAATATTGTATGCATTACTTTTTAAATTAAGGTTGATTACGTTTTCAAATTAATATCAGGGTTTCCTGCTTCAGTCCACTACAACGAACATGTTCAGTTCTTGGTAAATATAAAATATTACTATTATAATTTCAGAAAAATGTTAGAAACTCTGAGCTGACAGTGAATTGTGATTGTATTTTGCCAATATTTGTACACCTCTCTCTCTTCATGAATTATAATGAACGTCGTGAAACAATATTCTGGAAGGAATTTCCATTTTCTGTGTAGTGCCTATGTGGTACTTTTCTGTTTTAACTTTTATACAGTTCTTGCTTTTGAGCAATGTAACCACAAGGGTTAAGCTAGATATACCGTTATTGGCATACATGGCTGGTGATCAACACAATGGCCCCTTCAATAACTCCTAGTAAATATTTATGAAGTTTTGCAGAGAAACAAAAATCATCAGTACGATCAGAGGTAATTGTCGCATAACTAAAATTTCAGTAATGTTATACGTACTTCTTTGTGAGAAAAGACTCGGAGGATACCCATATCCATTTTTTGTAGCTCTCCAGGAGATGTTTTGTCGTTCAATACACTTTCACTCCCATTGCCATGAGGTCTTACCGCCCGTCATTCGCCCGTCGCGGCCGAAGTCGTAAATTATCATCTTCTCCAAGGTCGCTTACACAAAATTTGCATTCACGACATGTCCACAGTATGTCTGCAACCTGTCCTTAGACTTCTTGACGAACTATCACGCAATGTATATTGAATCAGCAAAAGAAATTTACGTAGACTATAAAGCAGAGGAAAAGCACTGAGGTTTCTTTGTTTAACAAAAAGATGAAATTTTTCCAATGGAAAAAAGAAATTCCTTCAGAATATCTTGTATGATTCAAAAAGTACCCCTAGCTTGTTGAAACTAACTGGCAACTGGTACATGCTATTAAAACCTTAGAAACTAATGTATGGCCTATTTTGCTACTAATTGTCTTGCAGTAAATTTTGGACATAATTATGGCGTTCATGGGTCAAAATATATCTTTTGTTTTAAGATTTCGTTCGCGTTGTCATGCACAGGTTTTTCTTTCAACATTTAACTTAAGTCAGCTTTGCAAAATATGGACACTCGATCCACAGTATTGTGGAACACGAATCGTTTTGACAACTCAAAGAATTAGAGTTAACTGTTTTTAATAATTAAATTGAACATTATGAGATTCTAAAAAAATAACTTGCTGTAATTTTTGTGATACTCTTATAAAATCTTGAAGTTTAACTGATAAAAGTAAATGTTGAAAGAGAACAAAACGCAAAAGGCTGAGGTCATAAAACTAAACATAAAAGAAGTACAATAAAATCCAATCTTTGCGTTATTTCAACGACTTCACTTGAAATATGTAACTTACTAATTTTCAATATTCTAGTGCACTTTTCACAGTTCTAAGACTCCTCTAAGCTTTCTGTAAGATTAAGTAAGTCTGCTTCGTTTCAAACACGTCTTTTTTAAGATCCCAGATACTCTCTCTTTCGTCAGCGCCCAACTCCACGCCGCCAGGATTAGAGGTTCCATCTCTTTGCGAACGCGATTCCTTTCCTTCCTTTTTTTTGGCCGGGGAAAAATCTTCGATCCCTAATTTTGCCTTCCTGACGGGCGGGAAGAGAATCTTTCGGAGCTCGTTCTTCCTTTTACGACTCTCCGATTCCCCCGTTGTGTGGATGCCTCAGATCTATGACGGCGAGTTCCTGGACGGGCGTGAAAAACCTGTGTACGGATGATGGCAGTTTAACTATGGTACATTTTATGTGGCATCACAAAGTCCAATTGGGTATTCTGAATAATAACTGAATTTTAACCAGAATTTATAATCCCAGACGGTGAATATGGTGAACAGAAAATCCGGAGAAAAGCTCGAAAACCATGTATTACAAATATATCCAAAGTAGTAATAACAACTCCAAATTGATATAAAAGGAAGGACTATATGTGCTTTTTTTATTTTCTTGTTTACGTACGTATATACGAAATAATATACGTAGTATAGAGAAAGGTATGTAATGCTGCGTGAAAAACGGCGAATTTTCTGCAGAAAAAATCATTCCCAGGCCCTGATATCGAGACTGTGGGATACACCAAGTTGCTAAATTAAGAGAAAAGAACCGTCTAACAGGTAGTGTAGCTAGAATCCCTGTTTAATGCCGAAAAACCAATTGAAGGCAAAACGTCCCGTCCGTCCGTGAATATCAATTTTCTTCAAAATTGATATTCACCAATCGTTCTGGCTGATGTCGCGACTTCTGGAATTTGAAACCGATATTTTAACTTTTGGGGGGTACTTTACATGAAGCCATCCGGCCATTTTCAATATTCAGAAAGTAGCTCCAAATTTTTGTATTAGATTTTGTTGTTAATAGTGCGAAGGACGTTTAAAAGAATGATAAAGGTATCAATTTCGCTGATATCCACGATTTTTCAAAAATTGCCAAAAACAATTTCAAAACTACAAAATTGAAGAGAGATTTTTGCTTAAACATGATGTTATACAAATTAGCACTTTAAATTAGATCATGTACAATTTTTTTTAAAAGTAGTTTTGAGTAATTTGTGCTCGTAATTTACGAAAAATGTCTCTCTCAAAACAGCTTCCCAATTTTTTCTTTATGGAGCATTTGCTCCCAGGAAAACTCTTATAGCTGGGCTCTGGTATCGAAAAAGTGGATAAATCCTGTTTCTAATTTTAGAAAAGACTACTGGTACTATTGAATGGCACTGACTTTCTCGCACCTGTTAGGTATGTAAACTCCTTAGTCTCGATTGGCTTTTTGGTTATTCCTTTCCCACCTGCCATCTTTTTGCCGACCAAAGCATATTTTTTTCACTTTTTCTTAATTTTTTCGCTCCCAAATTCTAGAACTGACATCACCATACACTTATTACTGTTATAGAATTTTAATTCTCATGCTCACCGAGATGGCTATGGTGGTTAATTGGTGGGTACGGAGATATCTCTTCGGAGGTTCCTGGTTCGCGCCTTGTTTGGGATTATTATGGTCACTAGTTGGTCGAATAATTCGAGATTCAGAAACGATCGAAGACAATTTGAGATTTTAAACGGATAAAAAATTGCTTCGTAAGCCTTTCTTCGAGGAAGTAAATCCGCTGTCCCATGTAGTGATTTACTGCATGTAAGATCCTGCCTAAAGAGCTTTCTGACAAAATTTAATTCCGCCTGTTTCGCGCCCAAGATATAATTTCCTAATTCCCCTCCGCGTAGAGTGGTGTAAATGGCGGGTATTGTTTCTGCGTGGTTTGAGGTCGTCTACCACCAATTCCTGAAAGTCACAATTCTCTGTTGCCGCAAAAAAGATTGACAATTACAGAAACTTTATTGAAAATAATTTGAATCAATTGTAATCACAAATACAATTAATTAAGATAAACTAGACGTGTACGTTATTTTTGTATTTTGAACTTTTAAATAAGTTTTCAACTCTTGTTCGATATGTAAATAAGATTAATACCATGGACCAAGTGAGACATCCTCGTATGTTTCGAATGTTTTCTTATTCTGTTCATTTTCTTACTTTACTTTCTCGCTAGGAATTTCGTAAGAAGACAGTTATGTACTTGGCGGAACGACATTCCGGAAACTTATTGCTGGGCTCTGATCAAAAGTGATAAATCCTGTTGCTAATTTTGGGCTATGGTATTGAATGGCACTGACTTTCCACCTGTGGTAACCAGTCCGATTGGCTTTTATCTTCCACCTGCCATCTTTGCCGATATTTTCACTTTTTCTAATTTCCCAAATTCTAGGACATCACCACATATTACTGTTATAGATTTTTCATCACGAGATGGCTATGGTGGTTAGGGGTAGAGATTCTCTCAGCAAGGTTCGTGTCCTTGTTTGGATTTTGTCAAGTCTATGTTGTGCATAAATATTGGAATTGCAGAAACGTTATTGAAACCATTTGAAGTAATTCTAATCACATAAACAATTAATCAAGATAAACTAGTTGTGCTAAACAGCACAATATTTTCTCAGAACTTTTCAGTTATGTTATGTTGCTTCCAAGCAAATGTTAACCACAATATTGTTTCCGCCCAGTTTCTCAGGCATTTTCAGCAGGACTTTCTTACATTGAATTTTGGCTGCCTAATGTTGAACTGAAACACGCTCTAATGTCCCATTTCCCGTCGGTGGATGACGGGTATTTTTCCGGTTTGAAGGAGTCGTGGTCAATCTTCGCTCAGAGATAATGATTTGTCACAATTCTGTGTTGCGAAGAAAACTATTGAGAATTTCAGAAACTTAAATGAAAATCATTTGAAGCAATTCTATTCACATAAACAATCAATGAAGATACTAAATAAACTGAAACTGTCAGTATGTCATTTTCGTATTTTGAACTTTTAAACAGGTTTTTAACTCTCTTGTTCGATTGGTAAAACGTAAGTAACATCAAATTAATTGTCTTCCTGTACATCTGTATGAATTTATTTATATAAACTGATCAATCTATCAACATGCCATTCAAATAAAATATGTACACTACCCATGGGACCGACTTTTATATCCTGTACGACTGACCGGGAGATGTGGTTGAGGGTATCAACTAATGTATTGTATCACTGATCGGGAGGTGCTAGGTTCGAGTCGTGACAATGGCCGTATTTTCTACACCAGCCGGATGGCTAGGTCGAGTTCAGTTGTTGGGTGGAAAATAATTCTACCTGCTGGCTGCTTTAACCCTTTACTTACCCCTTACTTACTTGGCTTCTCTGATCAACACCAGGCGAATGCCGGGACAGTACCCTACCAAACGGACCGCGTGCGATCTTTTCTTCCCATTCCGTGTCCTATCTACCCTTTACTTACACTTGCATGCACCACACCATCACAACATACTCGGAGACCAGTCAATAGCTTACAGCTTATCTCAGTTAGAAGGATACCTTCTGGTTGGAGACATCTGGTTGGGAAAAATCCCGCTAGCCTCGGCGCTTGATTTCGCCATCCAGGGCGGGAAAATCACAGCTACCTCCCGTGCAAAAACATGCACTATACATTCGGGACTAATGACATTAGGAGATTGGCGCCCGGATTTACTATCAATCAACCTATCAATCAACAGTTGTCAGTCCGTCTGTGAACAACTATAGTCCGTAAACCGTTGACCCGATTTTTTTCAAAATCGATATTTCCAGTTAAGAGTTGAACGGACTGGAGGGTTTTGGAGTTTATAACATATATATTGATTGTTAATGTTTTTTACATGAATAAGACATTCATCTTTTGATGCCTCTGCCCGACACAGGTAAATAGAGCTCTTGTGTGGAGCGATGGTATGAGTGCCGAGAAGTTAACTCCGAGGAACTGAGATCGTGTACGAAGCGAAAAGAAAATTGCTGGTTGAAATCACTTTTGCTGGTTTCTGTAGAAGTATAATATTGCAAAGCATTTACAATCAAAGCGAGAAAGTATGTGCTTTGGCAACACCACTAATTTACTTTCTCGCTACACCTATCGCGGTAGAGAGATCACGTAATGCTGCGCGAAAAGGCGGCGAATGTTTTGGCAGAAAAACTCTTATAACAGGTACCTGGCAACGAAAAAGTGGGCAAATCCACTTGTTAAATTTAGATAAAAATCCTCCAACATGGGGTGTAGCCAGAATCCATGTGTTGTGGGTTCATGATACCAAAAAATTGATTGACGGCAAAACGACTGTCCGTCCATTTGTCCGTGAACAACACTAGCGGCTAAACCGTTATGATCATTTCCTCCAATTTTGATATTCCCCATTCAATCTGGCTGATGTTGCGGCTCCTTGAATTTGAAACTCATATTTTAATTTTGGGTGGTACTTTACATGAATCCCCTGGGACCCTTTCAAAAATTTTAGAACAAAAGTTCCAACGTTTTTGATTAAACTTTGTTATTGGATCGTGTGAAGGACGTTTAAGAGAATGGCTCAGGTCTCACGTTCCTTGAAAGCCCTGATTTTTCTAAAATTGAAAACAAATCAAAATTCGGCGTCTTACTACAACTACAAAAATGAAGCCAATATTTTTCTTAACGAAATATGTTCAACACAAACAGATAAGTAAGTATAAGTAATGTCATGTTCATTTTTTCAAAAACATAAGTATTTTGTACTAATTTCTTTATCAAACAAGCCAATTTTTATTGTGCTTAAATCAATCTTTCTTTGAACAGCACACACTTTTTTTTATTAAATTCGAACCATAGCGTAAAGGACACATACGAGAAAAGTACAGGTTTTATGTTCGTTGAAATGCCTGATTTTTTGAAAATTTAAAAACTTCAAAAAATTTCGGCATGTTTACATGAACCCCCTGGTACACGACATTTTAAAAAATGGTTTTAACGTTTATGATGTTTTTATTAGATAGTTTGAAGGACATGTGAGAGAACTGAGCAGGTCTCACGTTCTTTGAAAACTTAAGCAATTTTGCAAAAGTTAAACAATTTTTCGTCGTTTTCCTACAACTAAAATGTTAAAGATAGATGTTTTATGCCTCAGTGAAAACTGTTCCTTAAAGATAGATTTTGAAATGAAATGATAATTGAGATGTGTTAATTTGGAGAAAAATTGCGGTATAAATATTATTACGTAACCATTACTAAGGGCGAGAAAGTATCTGGTATTTTACTTCCACTAGTTGTCTTTACTATTATACTTATACCCATAACCCTTCGCGATAAAATACGACTTTCGTTTGGTTTTCAGTTGAAATTAAATCATTTTTCTATATTTTCTAATTTTAAAATTTCCCAAATATTTCAAAGGCGAATGTAAAAATGGTTTTTCAAGCTTAACAAATATTTGCAGAAAAATACATAAAGTTGGAACATCTTGCAACAGTAGAACTTGTATTTATCCCAACTTCAAACCTGAATAAAATTAATTACCATTTGGTCTGCAATGTATTTTTATAATATTTTTTGATAAAGATTTTAATAAAGAATGACTGCTTACATTTATGGTGAAAGAAATGGTGGACCTATTTGTCTCTCTTTCATGATAATTCCTCTTTACATAATATCTTTGGATTTTAATTAATTTTGTTCGGAATGTTTTCTTTTTTCTATTTTAGTTCATTGGTATTATGAGTACGAAATTCAATCCATTTCCTACTGATACACATTTAAAAATCATACTTTGCTATCTTCTTTTCATATATAGATGTGAACATTGAGCACATTCGGGATTTTCTGTTATTGTGAAACTCAGAGAAACCGTTTTAACACATCTTTTCACATATGAAGATATTTTTATGATCGAGATACATTTTTAAATGTTTTTTTTACAAAATAGACTGAATAATGTTCAAAACTTTCTCTTGTAGGAATCTTATTGGTGGATTCTTTTAAACATATTTAAACTGTTTTATTTCACGGAAGTGCAAAATAACAGTGACAATCAATACTTTTTGTAAAGCACGATAATAATTAATGTGTACCTCAAGAGTAAAACTGATTGAAAATTTTCTTTTATAACTTTTGATATTGTTTATAACTTACTTTTTTTTTACTGTAATATGAAAACTGAAACGTTATCCATTGAATTATGTTTTCACTCATTTTTCTATAATTATATTGCCAAGGCGTCTATGTTATAAGTTTAGATTGAAAAGTCACAATGTGTAAATGCTCAAATTCCTTCTATCACGAAGTACTCACCGTATCCAAGAGGTCAATGAGCTTGAAGAGATAATACCACCAGCCAACCTCCGCCATCTGCAACACAAGGATCAACAGTTGAGAAAATGCACTTACGTAACTTTTTCTGAAAGGTTACTTGTGACATGGAGGAAAACAAGCTAACGAGATAAATTCTCCACAAGTAATAATAAGACAGTTTCAAACTGGTTGGCACTCTATGTGTAACCATGTTTCTCTTTTTTGGGGTTGCATGCGACATACCTCGACAAATTCTCCAATCGACAAATTCGAGATCGTCTTGTCTCCTGATAAACTTTTGTCCTCTCTAATCTCATCATCATCATTGGACATTTAACGTAGGCTTGTCCTCTCTAATCTATCACTTCATGACTTCGTGGCGGTAGAAGCAAAGGAAACATACTCTTACCCACTTTCTACGTTTCCTTAGAGACGCACTATAATCGAAAAAACGCTCAAACGCAATTGAATCATGTATTAGACCAGACCTTTCCTGTTTTCTCATATATTAGAATCGCAAAGGGGTTAGATTGTTTTTTTGTATTCCTAATACTGAAAAATGTTTTTCTGAAAACTTTCTTCCTTTCCATCTTTTACTATTAAAGATGGAGATTTATTTGCTAATGCAATATATTGCTCAATATTAGTATTTTAAATAATTTCAGAAACATCCCTTGAACAATTTACCAGTTTTTGGGAAATTTTGAGTTACATCGATGACAACAGCAACTTTAAGAATGTATTTTAGCGTGTGAAACACATAGGTGAGAATAATGCGAGAACCGGAATGTTGCAGGTTGGAAGAACTTTGCGAATTCAAAAGAATAATTTTGATAACCGTTACCAATAAGAATAGAATATATGTTGTTTTACCACAAGTTTTTTTTAACATTTTATTTTTGCTTCACTGTTAGCTTTATTACCATAAAGGTATTGTTAGCCGTATTATCACAATTGTAATGTTTTCACATTCACACAACGTATCCTTATATACCGTTTGGTAGGTTTTATGCGTGAGGTCTCGTTTAGAACATATTTTTAATGCTGTACACACGACATTCCTATTGAAATCCTAAACTGGTTAACTATTGGACAAAATGTTTCATTGTTTTATTAAACGGTTTGATAGTTTCAACGACTGTAAGAGTGTTGGGCTGGTCTCTCTCATGAGCGACACTATTCTTCATTTCACTTTAAAACCAATACGCCGTGAACCCCGGTCCTATACGTTTTCAATAGTTAATGGATTAATGTATAAATTGGGAGTTTTGTTGAATTAAATAATAAAGGTTGGACGTTAATACGTTTTGGAGGATAGCTATAGTGCTAATAGAGGAAAGCCTTGTGCGGTTTAATCGCTACATATGGATGAGTTGTAAAAATTCCATTTCATCGCTTTTCAACGGAAAACGCAATATAATTTAAACGTAAAACTATTGAATATGTTCCAAATCATTTTATTTCGTGTTAAAATACATAATTTTTTGTTTGTTCATTGTTTGAAGAGCCAGATCATTTGTATCTTTTAAGAGTTGATTTAAATATAAATGTTTAGTACTATTAAACATTCACAATTACATGCTGACATACATCACGTACACAATAGCTTTGTTTTCGTGGTTAAATTTGTTTACAAAAATATATATCATTAGTATGGCGTTTAAGACGTGGACGCCTCATATGTATGTAGGCAATGGCAGCTAGTCGTGTGATGTTTATTAATTCTGGAGGACCATTAGGCTTTCTCGGGAAGATACAAGAAAAGATTTACTATTCTTTACGGGTTTGAATGATTGCTTCGAGATGCGACTGAAATTATAAATATAAATTTTGATGAAAACGTACTACAATTAACAACTCTAACATGTTTTCCAAAAAGCTGTTATATGATATGAAGTCCAGACGGAACATTGTAATGGCGAATTACTGATACGTCTTCTAACAGAAGGTTTTCCTTGATACTCGCATACAGTCTTAGTACGGACCGGGAGCGGTAGCTCAGTGCATCAATTGATGTCACTGCAGTGCCTCTGATCGGGAGGTCCTAGGTTCGAGTCCCGACGGCGGCAGGATTTTCGACACTAGCGTTTCAGCTAGGTCGAATTCAGTCCCTGTCTGGAGGAGAATTCTAGCGGCCGGCTGCTCTGATCGGTAGTTTCCCGTGGTTTCTCCGATCAACACTAGGCGAATGCCGGAGCAGTACCCTACCAAACGGGTCACGGACCGCGCGCGATCTGTCCTTCCTCATCCTTGTCCTATCCTCTCCCCTTACTCACACTCTCCTTCTACACACACACACACACACACACACACACACATACTTACACTAACATGCACTACACTACCACATATTCCGGGAGGCCGGTCGGGAGCTTAGAGCTTGTCCGGCTGGCAGCCCCGCTGGTGGGAGAGTCCTGGTTAGGGGGAAACCCCACTAGCCGACAGTAGGTCGGCGCCGGATCTCGCCATCCAGCGGGGAAAAATCACCGCGCATACCGCGAGAAAAATCATGCACTCCACTAACGGGACTAATGACCAATGCAGTTGACGTGTCCGGAAACACGAAAAAATCAAATCATATCAACTTAGTACGGCACAATCAAGCCAATATTGTAGGGTAATGAAACCTCCTGTTATTAGCAAGTTTGTTCACTTAGTTTTGCTGTTCGTCCAGTTGTCCGTCAGAACGAAAACGGGGCACAAGAGCATCCGTTTTTTTATGTCGTTAATACACTTTGATATTACAGCTGGAGCTACAGCTTCCAATGGAGCAAAAACTCAGAACGTTTTCTTCTCTATTGGATCTCCCATAAACCAATGCCTTCTTCACTCCATACACCAATGCGATCAGCAAAAGATGATCGATTTTCCTACCGGCAAATATGACGGCTTTCGAACAACTGAAAACGATTTTCCTTCTGTGATTGAGTAATTGCATGGTGTGGAGCAGCTTGCGTCCTTCCTTACTCCGAAAAACTTGAGGCTGGTGCTGTATTTGAGACTAGTTCTTCCCTTAATTGATTGCACATGCTAGAAATTCAAGTGTCTGTGGAGAATATAACGTTTTACAAATTTTAAAAATGCTAGGATTTTGAATTGACACGTAGTTTGCGACTTTTCTCCAGATGATAACAATATATTGCATTTAAAATGATTTCGAAGTTGAGAACTAAAATGAAAAGTTAAACTTTAATTTGGAGCTGTTGGATTAATGTAAAAAATCATTAGTAGAGACGTACTGTGTGTTGTGAATTATTGAATGTGAAAGTGTATATTAATATTTTAACAGTTTTAAATTTTGAAACTGTCGGATCACCGAAAACTTATTACGATCCTTCTTACAATTCCTCAGCATGTTAAATTTGTGTTTTAAAATCTTTCTAAATATTATATATCAATTTATAATTGTATTTCGTAAATATAATATTTTATGTAAGTAAATTATCTGACATTTTTATTTTGTTATCTGATTTCCTTTTTACACTCGAATGCAACTATTCTACCCTCATCTGCTCTTACGATATTCCTCTGTGAATAAATTTTCCTTACGTTTGACCGTTTTCCTTTATATCTGCGTGTAAATACTGAGAGATGTTGAATTTAGTTAAGTGTTTTCAACGTCCGTTTATTGACAAAGGAAAGAAGGGATCCGGTTTTCTTCCTTCTATGTTGGACTCACTGTACTCGCCATGCTTCACGAAGTTTGTTAAATATTTGTCGTCTGTGGTCCGAGTACGATGTCGTCAAACGTTACCGAGGGACTTCCTCCAGGGAATTCATCACTTTTTCCTCAAAGTTTCCAATGTTTGTCACAAGAAGCAAAGCTGTATTTGAAATGCATCTACCAATTTTATGACATTACGTCAAACGGATTGATGAATTGATCGATTGATTTGACTTATTCAGCATTTTCAGCTATTTCTGATACTATTTGACGGACATTTATTATCTATATATGCTACTAGCAAAATATCGGTCGTTGACCGGACTTTCTTTGTATCCAATCCTTGTAAAGGAGGAATAAGATCAATTTCATATAAACCACGGTGTTTACGATTATAATTTTTAATGTAATTGGTTCAAATTTTAATAAAATACTGATTTTTTCTTTCGTTTTATTTTACAATGCTTTGATATTAGGTTAAAAATGAATGAATGAAATGTGATTTATTGGCATATAAAAGCAAGTTTACAAAGCCAAGTTACGAGATTAAAAATGTGTATCTTACGCACAGCTACAGGCCTCTAGGTACCAGTTCTGCTGCACCACTACTGGCCTTTGGTGAAATATATTAGGAACAAATCTTCTTTTAGTGGCAGACGAAAAATAATGATCGTGATGCACTATAAACATATTATTTCAATTATTTATTTCCGTATTCGTGTTGTATTCTTTCCCAAATTTTGCAAGGACACCGCAACAATTCTGAAGAAGAGTCTGTAAAAATTTCGCATATATTTATTCATTATATTTTGTTGCATCGATTTCGGTTACAAGACGTTGAATTCATTTTATTAGTATAAGATATCATGGAGAATCTTTCAGACCATAAAATGACGGCTGGTTCAAGAGGTTTGGTCAATGGAATGGAATGATTATTAATTGTTTGCGAACATTTTGGAAAATATATTTCCATTCTCAGGACTGAAATTACGACGCACTAAACAATTATTTTTTCTTTTCGTGTTTTAATTGTCGAAAAGCGCGTTGTAATTTTGTATGTAAAAGTTTTTTAGTTGTTTAATCAACACGTAATTGCTTCATCTTGTTCATATGCAACCATGAACACAGGAATGTATTTTCCGAAACGTCGGCAAACAATTAGTATTGCATTCAACTGGTCAAGCCCAATATACCAGCCTTGATATTAATAATTAATTTTCGATTTTTTACGTGCCTGGTAATATTTATTTTAAATTTATTAATTTTATTACAACGTGTAAACACAAAAGAAAACATTTAATTCAAGCCTACATCAATCAATCTGTTTTGGCTTGGATAACTCTACTCAAATTAATGCATGCAGCAGCAAATATGCTACGGAACAAAATCACACAAAATGAGTTTCCAAAAAGTAGCCCGAACACTCAAGAACAGACACTCTCCTATTGTATTAAATTAAATATTTCAAAAAAATAAACTTCACGAATATAGTAATAATATACGAGTCGTATAGTATTTACACAATTATTATGCAGATTCTTTGTTAGTTCCTCACTGCAGTTGCGTTAAGAATCTTTGCAGATTCTTAACGCAACACGAGAATAACAAATATTTAATGTTGGGATGCCTCTTCTTTGAAGCCTTGCTGTGTCATTAGTTCCGCTGTGCCGTAAGTAGTGACACTCTGATTATGAGAATTCAGTCGCTACCCGCTGTTTCAGAATAAGCGAAATATCAATTATATATTTGCATTTTTAGCCAAAATCGAAATTTTCATGTTTATGTATTTTCTAAAATTTGTGATTATCTAACAAAATTATACCCACGTCTCAAAAGGCTGGGGAGAACGCAGGTTTTTTTTCAGTTTCTGCGCGCATTGAAAATCAATAATTTATGGTAGAATTTACATAGTCATTTCTCGTCCTCTTTCCTCTTAATCTTCGTATTTTGTTAACTTAATTTCATATTATTTGATATCTAATAGAGTCATTAATATGGTAGTGGTGCTACGGCGGACACAGAGACATAAACGTGGGCATCTGAAAAAAACAACACATTTTCAGTACCAGGACCCCTTAAAAGTGTATTTTCTTTAAAACCTCTGCATCGATTTTTTGCAGCATTCCACATTATATTATTTTTTCTACTGAATATTAAATTATTCTTAGGAATTCCAAAAATTATAGAAACTTTGTATCTTGCACAAAATTAAATTTTAAATAACTGGAATAACCTCATTTGAATATTTGCTTTACAACTTTTAAATGCTGTAGGCTGACTCATTCAAAGAAATTTGACCATCTTCTATCTTACGACTTCCTTTTGCGTAGAAATGTTTGGCACTATATTGAATGTTCAAAATAATGATCCAAAGACATTGTATAACACGTTGCGTGGTATTCCCAGAGAAGAGATAATAAAGACGGACATTTCAGTCATTTAGTGGCAACGCAGAGTGCATCAAGGACCTTGTGAGACAGTCGGTTACTTTTTCCTCATACTCTCTACTTATTACGTGATGTTTTGTCACGATTCGTCGCGACGTCAGTACGTCGAGAAAGTTGTGGCGGGAGAATCAATCCAAGTTACGCCATCCACACCATCGATCCACCCGCACATTACTTCGCGCACATTACTGCGAGCACGAGACAGTTGAGTGTAGAGGAGGCGGCGGTGGCAAAGCTACGAAAACAATACCGAAAGTCAATTTTTTTAAATTTATTTATTTATTTTACGTCAAAAAAACAGTAAAAAACTGCGTATGACGTGCTATGGGGAAAAGTGAATTGTGTGAAATTCTGTTCATTTCTGTCATTTCAAAATTCTGTGATCCCTACACTAAGTTATATACTACTTAAATTTTGAAAGAAAGAAAAGCAAATAAACTCCATGTAATAAAATCTATTTTCAATTCAATCTTACAATTTTGTCTTATCCATGTTGTCCTTCGGAATAATACTTCCTGCCGCGACAACATGGAAACGATAATTTGAATAATTGTATTTCCCACTGAATTCTAGAAGACATGCACAGAGAATGAAGTTACATTTATCAATTCATTTGTCAGTTATGTCAAATGAAGCTGAAACGAGATAAACTGTCCAAGACGGATGTGGCGAAGATAGACCTTTCGTATGGGAGTGTGTTGTCATTAGGTCTTCGCTTCCCTTTTCAACGCTTGACACTTTGGCCAAAGCTAGATATGACCGCAAAGTTTCATTGAAAAGTGTTGTTGGACATGCACTGGAAGGATTAATCATTAATTTTCAGAATTACAAATAAATTTGTATGGCGTTCAAGGAAAGAAACGAAATAAAGAATGAAGGGGGTACGTCTGGATTATTTAAAGCACCCTTATCCAAAAATAAATGCCAATAATTGAAAAAAATGTAACAGTATTTTATACAGTTCTTAAAATAGTACAACTATTGGTAATTAAAGTAGAATGTTAAACGCATCACATCGCATGGTCGGTTACATCATTATTTATTCTTTTGTCTGTGTTCTTGAAAGAGAGGGGTTAATGTTGAGATAGCCATAGGATTGTATGGAAATGTTACGGTGATCGTGAAAGGAAGGAAGAAAACTTGACATATCATTCGAGATATACTATGTCATTCTGACACGACGAAAACTGAAGTCAGCTGGTGAGCGGGATTCAAAGATGATGATGCTTTTCTCTATAATCTTTCCTCCAATCTTCCACATGGCAAAATGTACTCACGTCTTTATCACTGATAAACTGTTATTAAAACAGTAGAAAACTTGTGAGAATGACGAGACGTTTGTTTGTATTTTTATTTTTGGGTGAAAATTTCGGAGAGGTGAGATAATTCGGAATATTTCTACAAAATTCATGCGGCTGTAAGTCTTTATTCAGGAAGTTATAATTGAAAGGGGGAATTCTACCATTCAGGTCGATGATGAGAGAGAAATTACTTTTCAGGAAGCCGAGGGAATATAAGCACATTTTTGTGCACTATAAGACGGTAAACGCTTTGGAAATATTCGTTTCAAATGCATTGGTTTTAATTGTATGTAAATATTTTTTATCGTGGATACCTATATTGGCACCCCAAACGTCAACAATGTTTCCTATTGCTAGACTCTAAAATTTTAATTAAATGTTATTACTATATTACTTTGACATATACTACGTTCGCAGTAAATCATGTAGCTTCATTTCACTCTGTATTGATTTACCGACAATCCACGGTTAACAGACCTTCCTGGTAATGCGTCTAGTAATTCTTGTTAAATTATTGGCATGATCAACGGCATTCTCGTGGGTTAGATCAACCTCTAAATGTGCACTACGGGATGTGATGAAGTAAGGTTATATTAGGCAATTGATTTCCTCTCGAGTATGAATCGCGCATCCCGGAGCGACAAGATGTTACTGCAAGGCTTTCTCGCATGACCTTTGCCCAGCGGCGGCTGTGGTGGCGGAGGTAGCGGTGGCGGAGGTGGCGCCAGACAAAGGAGAAAAGGTCACAGGACGTTGTTCGGGGACGCCATGAAGCGGGCTTCGTTGATGCAGCCGAGTGTAGCAGGTCAGTTTCCCGTGACTCACGGCCACCATCGCTTCCTATCCCACAGTTGGCGGTCGCACAAGGAATGCTGGAAGGAGACTCGTGTTTCCAATGTTTTTTATTTATTTATTTTACGTCAAAAAACTGTTAAAAACTGCGTATGACGTGCTATGGGGAAAAGTGAATTGTGGGCACATTTTCAAAATTCTGTGATCCCTATACTAAGTCATATACTACTTAAATTTTGAAAGAAAAAACTCCCATGTAATAAAATCTATTTTTAAGGATAAAAGGCAATAAATTTTGGCTCTTATCCATGTTGACCGGAATAATACTTCCTGTCGCAACAACATGGAAACGACAATTTCAATAATTGTATTTCCCATTGAATTCTAGAAGACGTGCACAGAAAATGAAGTTACATTTATGTACAGAAGCAAAACAAGGGGCCATCTCAGCATTTGCTCAATGCAGCAAAGCTCTGCATTTGCTCAATACAGAGGAGAATCTCTATTCCCAATTTGGATGATCTAAGATCTTGATGAATACGAACTACTTGCGGGATTTTTTCAGCTTCAATTTCGTTCTGAAATATACAAAGACTCTTAGACAGGAAGTATAATATCTTTCATCATTACCGAGCGCAGTTTTTATCTAGAACTATTAAAAGTTATACGTTTCTTAGGGTACATAGTAGAAACCTCTTTTGGCATACGTGACGTGTATATTTTTATCCTACATTTATTACTGTATGGGTTTCAACACAGAGCAAAAATAAACACGAAGAAAACTGTTTCAAAGGTTCATGGAATCATGATATCATATCCATGATTTATGTGAGGTCTTTGCGACATTAAACATAAAATACTAATTGTCATGTACTATTTATAGATATTTTTCTTTTGATCTCTTACTATTTTCTTGTACTTACACTCATTAGCTATGTTTTATAGCGTGTATTTTTTTTAAATTTTATTTATAAGGTTAAAGTTTGTTTTCATAGCCAATAATACGCTGTACAGTATCACCTACATGTGATAATTCTTTTCTACACGGCCCTCCGCGTGGTGAAGCACGAACTCCTGGCGGCGCAGATCAGCAAACTACGTATTTGTCCTGACGTAACGTAACATACTTTATTTTGAATTCTGTTCAAACTTTAGAATATTACACACTACCATTACGGAGCATGATCTCAAGGAACACACTTTCCTCTAGTAAAGAATCTCTCTATCGTCTTGTGAAATAAATGTTTAATATCGCCATTCGTATTGGCCTTACATAGACATTATATTTTTCATATTTATAAAAAAGTGGAATTCCGTCGAAGTTTAACGGCAAGACCGAGAGTAAAATTACAAAAATGACGCCCATTCATCTTTTCAGTGTAAAAACCTTGTCAGTTATAACCTTACACCTACAAGCTTACTAGCGCCAGGCGAAACGAAAACTGCTTTCGATAGTTAGACACAACCGACTCGCAGAACAAAAAAAGGAAGGACTAAATCATAGCAGATAAGCATTCATTCTACATATTTTAATATATTATTAACATTTAATGTTTAGTATAAAATCGGTCAATAAAAGTAAGCGATCACACATTTAAGACCCTCTGACTTTCATTTAAGGAAATAAAATACGAAATTTGGTAGGATAGAATGCGCAAACTTTCTAAATGATAACAGTGTTTCAAAGACACAGATATAAAAGGTTATATATATATATATATATATATATATATATATATATATATATATATATATATATATATATATATATTGTGACATACCAAAATGACGGTTACATTTTATTTAGGCAAATAAAGGTCGAAATATTGTAGATTTTGCAAAAGACGTGAGTTTCTATGGTGCAGATACGTAGATGACACGATAGCAACGCGAGTTTATTCTGAGACAGGGGCGGGGGCACCTTAGTAACTGAGAGCTGTGAGGTAAACACACAGGAGGCACCATAGCAACGCGAAACATTTAAAATATAGGCGAAACGTAGTGGAAACTTCCACGCACACGTCAATATAGCGAGTGTGTGGGTACGTCCCTATCTACCGGAGGTTTTCAACGTGCGCTTAGTGTGGCGGTGTCCACCACTGATTTCCCACGAGTCGCCACGCCTCCTCCAGTGGTCAGCGCCGCCTTCGCTGTAGGCCAGTAGTCTGCGCGGCGTGGTGGGGGGCGGGGCGGCCTTCGGTGTCGCAATGAAGCCGTTTGGGTGCGGGCGCGCGCGCAGACCACCTGCGGGGCCGGAGGACGGACGCTTCTGCGCCAGAGGGCACCCCCGCCCCCCCCCCCGCCCTCCTCACCCCCCCCTCACCCCGCCGCGCTCCATCGGTCAGTGTTACCACCTCGGATAATACCCTTTTATGGGGAAATTTCAATGACGAAATTTTATTTTTAAATTATTTTAATATGGATCTTTAAGTCTAGTGCAGTATTTTTAGAATATGGATTAGCAAATATGTATAGAGAATTTACACGCGGTCGCGCAAATGCTTTCACTATGCACTTCCCTTCTCGCATATCTGCAGCTCACTTTGACCACTGATCTTTATGTATGCAGTGTGTCCGGGGAGGAACGTTGCAAATTGCAAAATAAGCCCTTAAGACAATGTTAAGTATATTTTGTCTAATAAACTATTTGGATATTCTGAATGGCTGGGCCGCAATAAGGACTCAAAAGTTTATTTGAAGGTTTGAATTTGTGCGCTAGTCTAAAATTTGCATTGCCTAAGCATAGAAACTCTATAGAAACACATAATTGTTTACTATTTTCAAAAGAAATGATTATATTATTTCAGAAAGAAAAAAATTGCCGAGAACGTAAAAGGCAGTCAAATTGTGTGAATTGGGTGCTTCTTTTAATTTTTGGGTTAATTTTTCTTTCTGAACAAATATATTCATTTCTTTTGTAAATAATAAAAAAATACGTCTTTCTGTAGCGTTTCTATGCGTATGCAATGCACATGTTTGCCTAGAAAGCATTTTTTTAACCCATTTGAGAGTGCTAATTGCGGCCCAGCCATTCAGAATATCCAAATAGTTTGACAAATTACACTTAAAATTGTCTTGAGAGCACATTTTGCAATTTTCCTATTTTTCACGTTTCCTATCCGGACACTATATAATATTTAGGTGTTTAATATTTTAAAATATTATTTTAATGGAAACGGTTATACTTTATTTTGTTATTATTGTTTATTACTTTACTTTTTTGTTACCATTTTATTAGAGGGCCGCGTTGTGCGATCAAACTCACCCTGAAGATTTCAATTTATTTCTGTCGACATGGATTGACTGGGATTTACACCCATTACCAAGAGGTGGAAGACTAATGGTCTGACCACATTACCACAGGTTCCCCAGTTTTAGAATAGTAAATATAATGTAGAAACCCAGAATTGTGAAAATGTAGTGGCCTCTACTCTATTAAGTAACGGAAAACAGACATTTCTGATCACGACAAATTGTTGAATAATTGGTACTCCACAACACTGTAATTTCTTCACGAGGGAGTGGCAACACTGGCGCGCGGTCATCCGTTCAGAAGTTTCGAGAGGCGCAAGCGCGCGGAATGGGAATGGCAGGCGCGCCCGAAGGCCCGGATTTTGGCCTTCCAGCTGCGGAAGAGTCCGTGCCGTGACCCTTACATGGGCGACCTTTGGGAGGATGGCTGCCGTCGTCCCCGCCCCCGCCCCAGCCCCACCCCCTGCCGATCGCTGCGTTCTGACAAAGCGCCGGAAGCGGTGCTCTTCTCTACTGGGTCAAAGAGACGTGGGGATATTTCTTATGTTACTTATGACTGTCTTATTATTAAATATAATTATGTAAATATGGTCCTGTATATATTTATAGACAGTCAAATTATTGTCGGTAAGAAATTTATTTTCATTATATATCATTGTGATAATTTGAAAAAAATTCTTACCCACTATAATTTGATTGTTTACAATATATATATATATATATATATATATATATATATATATGTAATTAAACCTGAATATACTTGTACAATTCTTTCTCTTAATTACACAAGACTACGACTAGAAAAATGTCGCCGAGTCGGTTTTTGAAGCACCAAAACTCATTAAGTCGAGCTTTAAAAACGAAATAGTTGCCCCTGTGCAAACATCCCACACTTTTTACAACAATTTTTTTTTACGTTAAAATAGATTCATATCGGAACTCAACATCTATCGTTTTCGACATCCCGCTGTTCGGAATGCGGGTGCCGCCCCATCCCCCCCAAAAAGTAACTGGACATCCAAAGAGGTCCCATTTTGTGAATTACAGCATAATAACGCGAGTATCTGGGACACGAAAACTGGATTCTAAAAGCCTAGAACGCACAGTTTCCGATGTACTCAAGATTGTAACGTGTGAGTTGCAGCGTAGCGTATGTTCCAGGTCGCATGTGCGCCTGATATTTTTTCTTATCATCGTTTTAATTTTGGCGTCTAAAATTTGTTTTATGCACGCCTATGGGGGCAATTCACTCTTTAGCAGTTGTACATTTTTAGTTTTTTCTAACAATAGTGCAAATATGATGCATAATTATGGTGGCATAAATATGACATTCTCTATTTAAGGAGTGGTACGCGAAAAAACGGGATTATTATGAAAGGAAATAATTAGGCGTTATTTATATGAAAGAAAGTAAAATATAGTTAAATTTGATTATCTGGTTTATGTTTCAGTATCTCGTTCTTTGGAAAGATACATACATATATAACATGCAAGTTGATTTTCAGGAATATTTTTTGATTGGGGAATGAAATATATTACTGAAATATTCGTAATAAATCTTTAAAAAATATTTCATAAATAATTTGAGTGGATATACAATAATGCCAATCTGCTAATACGGAGCCGAGATCGCTGAAGCAGTAGTACCATGGTGGTCTCGGACCACAGGATCGTGGGTTCGAATACCGCCTCGGGCATGCTTGTGTGCGATTGGTGATTGCGTGGGTTGTCTATGTGTAATGTGTTTGTGTGTCCCCGGTGGTTGGCGTCAGGAAGAGCGTCCGGGCGCAGAAACATCGCCAATCAGAATAAAAATGGAGTGTGCGGAAAATTATAAAAACTGAATCCGCCCTCATTACCGGTGACCCTGTAGAAACGAGAAAAAGGCGAGGATGGAAAAAAGAAAAAACAACAACAAGAAACAATACTGCAATACGCGTACAACAATATAAATTAACTTCTCTATATTAGCTGTTTGTCTGAAAAAAGACATATTCGTGGCCAAAGTTGATCTCCCGTGCTTCGAACAGTCTTGCCAAGCATCAGGTGGCGCCCTAATGGTGAGTCACCCCTGTATATGAAAGTGTCTTGGAGGTTATTTCATTATATATGCGAATTGATCACACTCTGTAGCAAAAGAAACTGAATGCATGGCCTCGTATGCTGACCAACCGAGAAAAGAAAATTTACCATCATAGTCAACCTCTAAAATGTTAAAAACTAGAAATGAAGCAGGAATAGTGAAATGGAACAGGCAAGGAGCTGAAGTTCCGTTTTTGCACAGTACACACCTAAACAATTACTAGCGATTACTCACTATCGCGTTTCTGCGTAGTTCATCAGGTAGCTTGTTTATTTGCTCTTTGCGTCGTCCCCACCTCCGCCCCCGCCCCCGCGCCGACCTCCCGCGTGGCCCTTGACGCGCTCAGCGTTGGAATGGCGCATTAGGCCTCCGCTCTGAGGAAGCTTCCGCCTTCCAAGACTAAGAATATCCGAACAAACACCGGGAGCTGTAGCTCAGTGCATCAGCTGATGTCCCTGCAGCGGGAGGTCCTAGGTGCCTGTCCTGACGGCGGCAGGATTTTCGACACTAGCTCTTCAGCTAGGTCGAATTCAGTCGCTGTCTGGAGGAGAATACTAGCGGACGGCTGCTCTGATCAGTAGTTTTCTGTGGTTTCTCCGATCAACACCAGGCGAATGCTGGAGCAGTACCCTACCAAACGGGTCACGGACCGCGCGCGATCCGTCCTTCCTCTTCCTTGTCCTATCCTCTCCCCCTTACACACACACTTACACTAACATGCACTACACTACCACATATTCCGGGAGACCGGTCGGGAGCTTACAGATTGTCCCGGCTGGGGCGGTGCCCAGCAGATAGGAAATCCTGGTTAAGGGACCCACCCCACTAGCCGACGGTAGGTCGGCGTCGGATCCCGCCATCCAGCGGGGGAACCGCCACCTCCCAAGAAAAAAACATGCCTTACAATTACGGGAATAATGATCATAGCTGTTGACCCGCCCGGAAACATCACTCAATGGAACTAGTTTTCGAACACCACAAAGTAGTGGGAAACATTATCCCCTTGACATTCATGATTAATGTATTGAATGATACCGGCCGGGTACGTTACTACACATGGTACATTTGTTCCTCTGAATTCGAGAAGTTTGATAGAATAGTCCTAGAAGTCCTATCCTACCTATGAACCGGCGCTAGAGGACAGGAACAGCTCTCAGCTAAGGAACTGCATTGGAGGGAGCCATTTTCGGAGTTAGAATTCTAAAAGTACGAAGCCAACCTTAGTTATTTAAGGTTAAAGTGCGTTGTTACAGATTTTAGTCACAAGTGGATCAATAGTTAAAATTGCCAATGAAATTATTTTACAAATTATATTTTGTAAGTTATTCATAGGAAGAAGCAAACAGACATGTTGATAACAGGATACAGAATGAGTTTAAAGCACCATGGAAGAAATCTTTCTTCCAAGTGATGTGATCCAAGAGGCAGGAAACGTTCCTCAAAACCTGTTTCCTGAGAAATTAAGGGTCAATATGAAAATTAATGTACTCACTTTAGAAATTGAAGGAAGGTACGAGGAATTCAAGATGACAATGAAAAGATACACTCCAAGTTCGTAAAGTTGTATAAATAGGAGATTATCCATTTAGAGCACCTCATATTTCACAAATCTATAGTTAACCAATTCAATAAGGAGCTCGCATATAATCATAGTTTAGAGATGTAAACTTGAGATGTTAATTCCTACAGAAATCTTGATATAGTGGCTCCTTATTAATGAACGCCGTCTAAATGGAATCTTCCACCATCTCGGCCGCTTCTTACCGGCTTCATGCTTTCTTGCCGCTTCTTGCAGCCTCCGTCATTGCCTCGACTTCTGCTCAATTAAACTATTTGTTCCTTGAAATTTTTCCCGACAGTTTGAGCATTCTTCATCGCTCTGATCAAGGCCGTTGGTAAGAAGTTACCTCATCCCTCTTGTACATTACTATTGCCATTTTTATTCTTCTAAATAAGGCAAATTAGTAATTCATATATTTTTTTCAGAATATTTTTTCAAAATGTGCCTTTCTCGAAATGTCTGTCTTACCGCCTATCTGTCTGTACATCCTTCCCAGGACCATACTAACGCCTAATCTAACACGGAACTTCCTCCAAAATTTTTCTTCGTTGATTGATTTGGAAGTAGATCTGCGAATTTTCAAAGAAAGTTTAATTTTTGAGGCACGTAATATCAATCCCCTAAGACATTTGTGAAAGTTTACGAAACGTTCAATACTTTTCTTTAAATTGAACGCTTTAATAGAACAAATAACGCTTATAAAAATATCGCAGGTTCGAATTTCATTAATGCCTTTTAAATTTCAAAATTGTAAATAGCTAAATTTAATAATTTTTTCTACCTTCCCCCATCTACAATACTGAAGATTAAGTTTTTTCTTAACGAAATATATTCTGGGTCCAAAATTATTTCTTTCAATAATGTCATCAACAATTTTTGGAAAAATGAATAGTTTACCAATAATTTTGAGTGAAATCGTGACCAACGTTCCGGAAATAAAGAATGACCTGGTAGCTTTCGTCGTCTTATGTCAGAGGAACCACAAAGTTTCTCCCAGGAGTACTCTTGTGAATTCCTAACTTTGTTTTTCGGTATAATACTTAGTCCTTTAGACGAAATCCTAATGAGTTTATTTTGATGGGATGATTTTGTCTATATATAGTACATTTTTCAAAGATAATGTTCTATACGAAAAACATGTTTATGATGAGTCCTTCAAACATTGTCGAAGTAATCTAAAAATAAATTATTTTTGTTATTATATTGTGATAACAATCATAATACAATATTACATACCATTAACCATGAAATTCTTCACTTTCTTTCTGTCTTCCTTCCCCTCTTTTTCATCTCTATTTCTTGTTTCAACTTATTCGTTCTTTTTTGTGTTTGGATAGAAGAGGATAATGGACGGGGATAGAAGTGAAGAGTGTATGATCACGGAGCGTGGTGGAATGTAAGGCAAGGGCCACAGGCTGACCACGTAGAAACCTGCCATGATCCCGTTTTGACCGCTTAAATGACTTCTTGGACGGAACGGGAACTCAAACACAGTCCTAGAGGTGGAGCGTCGAGCAGTCGTGTCGGCTACGTCCACAGTCGTTCTGGGCTACAGCCCACGGCTCGCTCTGGATCATACGAACTTAACATTTGTTGTATTAGCAAGAACAGCGATGGAATCTTCCATTAGCAAGGGAAAACGCGATTGCGCTCCTCCGACCATACGAGAGACGTTCTTGAAATCAGCCTTGGTGGTCACTCACCGTTGAAGCTAAAAATAGCGATGACTCAGGCAAATCGATCACCCGGAGCCATGTTCTGGGGACGGATCGTCCATACTCGAGTGGCTTTACACGGGCATGCTCGGCACGGCGCAGACGGCAGAGCAAGCACATCGCCAGGCCCGGTCACGTGCCCGACACTCCAGATGCAACCAGAAACTCCCCACTCGCCGCACTTGCATGGAGTCTCAAAAGAGATTGATTGTGTGTGCGCATGCGCGTGTGCGCGGAATGAAGTAGCCGTAGATTCATCTCTGTTTGAAGTGTTGTATATATGAATAATACCGTTTGCAATAAACGATTCTTATTCCATAGCTATAAGTTGGGCGCAAATGACCTTAGCCGTTGAAGTGCCCTTAAACTCAATCAATCAATCAATCAGTCAGTCACAGCTATAAGTTACTTACTTTTTTACTGACGCGATATTTTTGGCAAAATACCAGTAAAGTTATGTTGAAATTTTGACTTCTTTACACTTTTGAATATTTTCATTCATTTTAAGAAAAAGCGTTTATTGCTTTCTCGTATACATGAATACATAGAGTAATATATGTAGTACACAGAAAGTGATGTACTGCTAAAGAAAATCTATTTCGCGATTTTAACAGATATACACGTTTTGGCGTTCCCTGCTACCGAAAACGGATTTTTTCAAATCGTCCATTCATTGCCAAAATAAATATTTCCCACCGGTTGAGGTTGCTTAGGGCATCCACTGGTGTTACTGCAGTGCCCCTGGCCGGGAGGTTCTAGATTCAAGTCCCGACGGTGCGTGTGTATTTGATACTAGCTAGATAGCTAGGTCGTTTTCGGTCGCTGTTCGGAGGAGAATTCTAGCGGCCGGCTGCTCTGATCGGTAGTTTTCCGTAGTTTCTTCCATCAATATTAGACGATCGCGGGAGCAGTACCGTCATAAACGTACCTCCACAATAGGGTGCTGTTCCCCGCTGCTGGTAGATTCTGGGTTTGAGGAAAACTCCGCTATCCGACATTAGGTCGGCGCCAGATCTCACCATTCAGTGGGGGAAGATCACCACCTCCCGAGGAAAGCATATGCACTACACTTACGGAAGTAACGACTTGGAATCACTAATCAATCAATATTTCTCGGTCGATCTGGCCTGACTTGGAACCGAAGTCCCATTTTCAAAATATTTTTTTTTATTTTAAGAGCAGTTTATAAGAAACTCCTTGAACATTTTAAAATGTTCTTAAACAGGGCTCAGAATAAGTATTCTCATTATAACTCAAAATAAATGTTTTGTATCGTTGCGTATTTATAAATGGGGTTCAAAAGTGTCATAAAATTATATTACAGGTAGCGAACAAGCTCTGACACTTGTGTTCAGTTTCACCTATCATTGACACAAAAAATAAAAACACCTCAAGAAGTTAACATTCAAATTACAAAAGACGGCAATGGAATATAATTGTAAAATTTCGATCAACAAAAGTAAGACTATGGCTTTCAGAGGTAAACGTCCCATACGAACAAAAAAAATTATAAACAACTTCACTATCGAACAAATATCCAACTTCCAATATTTAGGATTCAACATAACGTATCTTAATGACATTGACGTGCCACAAAAAATATCTAAATTTTAGGCTATCTGCGGCCCCATAAAACGAACATTGGGAAAAAAAGCTCAAAAAGAAACCAAACTCAAGCTTTATAAAACAAAGGCCATACCTACACTCTTGTATGGATGCGAAACATGGGGAGCAACATCAAGAGAAAACAAGAGAATTGACGCAGAAGAAATGAGGTTTTTTAGATATGTGAAGGGATGCATATTAATGGATTATATTAGAAATGAAGATATAAGAGAAGAATTGGGAATTACCAGACTACAAGAAAAAATAAATATAGAAAAAACTGGAAAGGCCATTTACAAAGAATGGACAATGAGAGATTGCCCAAGCAGGCCTATTACTATCTCCCAAAAGGAAAAAGAGAAGTAGGAAGACCAAAGAAGAGATAATCTTCTCTAGACAACTTTGCCGGAACAGGCTAGATCAGGCTAATACATGCTGCTGCTGATATTAACAACAATAATAATAATAATAATAATAATAATAATAATAATAATAATAATAATAAACCACAGAGCCAGGCGAAATAGAGAAACTGAGAGGAAAATGGTCTCAGAATTCTTGAGACCTAAGTACACAATGGCGAATGGAAATTAAGCAAAAGATTCAGAAAAAAACTAGAAACAATGAAGAGCAATGAAAAATCATTTTACGGAGTCCTGAATAAGAAGAGATGCACCAAAGAAATAATCAACTTCTTGAACGCAATATCAAAAACCAAAAAAACAGGAATAAAAAAAAAATAGAAACAGAAAGAAAGAGAAAAAAAAAAGAAAACACACAAAAATAGTTTCGGTGACCTTACATGATAATTAAATCATAAGTAAAGTTATTATACCTTTGTCAAGGGTACCATATCTTGGAACCCTTTAAAATCATGTTATGTGTCGTTTTTTGTTTGCTATTTATGTTTGTCGCCAAGTACTGTACAAGCTAGAAATCTCTAGTGTTATCATACAATCAGTTGGATCATTGCAGCTAAGTATCTGTTTTCCTGCACAGAGAAGCAGCGCTTGGAGGTCAACTTCACAATTAGTGACCGAAACTATATCACCTGCAAACAACGAGACATAACCCTGCGGCCCTAACGCGGCCAGGGGACATAGTAACTTACTGATAAGTTGTGATACGTTGTAATCAGCCGGACCGACATTATTATTATTATTATTATTATTAATATTAATATTATATAAATTCAAATTTATATCAAAATAAAGCATTAAAATAATTCAAGTTTCCAACTTAAAGAATTAGTTTTTATTGAGTTATTTCATTGTGATATTAAAATAATTTTTGAATCGTCAATAGAGCTATAATATCGACGTACAATTTACAAAATTCTTTTCTGGTTTATAACTTTCGGCATGATTATCTCAATTAATATATTATTATTATTATTATTATTATTATTATTATTATTATTATTGATATTCAGTTGACGTGTATTCACGTTTTGATGTGACCCAGGCAGATGAATGAAAAAGGAACAGAAGAGAAAGTGGATTGAATGATATGTTCGTTTTAGTGCCTTAGAAATATTCTGTATGTAGAAATATTCCGCTTTTTTCATGCTTAAAAACTTGCTAGACTTCATCAGGCTGAAAGTCACAAGTGAATGTAACTCCGATGTCGACATATCGTCCAACCACACTGACGAGATTGCACATATTCTCTCTGCATTTTTTGCAGAGGTTTGTGTTGCAGCAGTTCGTCACACTTTTCTAACAAGGACTGAAAAAAATGAGTTGCATTTCTTATGTTTATGGATCCAATTATAGTGTCATGGCACCTAACGGAGTGAATAACCATAGCGAAACGTTAAATAGCTTCAGTAAAAGCAAAAGGGAATGTGAAACTAAAAACAGACGCTGTGATCTGTAAGTGTCGTGGCAGAAAGCGATCAGAAGGTGACAAGAAAGGAGTACGTGAATTCAAAGAGTATAAAAGTGGATGAACTGACCTGAACTGATTTATTGGTGGTAATGATTTCTCATGGCTAGGCAAGGAGAATGAAAATTTCCACACAATAAAATGGCTACCTCACTGAATAATAGACGTCAAACACATTGACGTCCGAGAATTTCACCTTGACTTTCTCACGTCTTGTCAAATATTTTCAACTGGCAAGTGTAAACACGCGTCTTTACGTCGTAACACAGTGAAGCACGTGGTTCCTTCTCTCCACCCCTGCAACGTCGTTCTCTGGCAATACGCCAGGAAATGGTGAAAGCGTACCGCTGCCGGTGATATATGATCATCACTGTAATCATTTCACTAACCTGAAAACGCTTTACCAAATATTGACTTATAGGATATCTCTAATAGTGAATTATTGCCACCTCATATGGAGTTGAAAGTACTTACAATATTTTAATATGTAATCATATTTAATATATAATTTAATATGTATTATATTTTGGGAAGTAAATTTCTTGTTGTAATTCGAAAACGGAGTCACAATCGGATGAAAAGTTCGTTTTTGTTAATATTTAATAAAAACAGAAGTGGCGTGTTTATAGTTTCATTGAAATCTAGAAAGCATACTTTTCTCTTTCATTCATGCAAAATAACTCAAGATAAGAGTGCCTCTTACATCTTACCTACTGCTTTTTAATTATGTTGAAAAAAAGAATTAACCCGAACCTGATTTAAGAAGTATGCGGAACTGAACTCTGAAAAGATGATATCAAAACTTAACGGCGCAAACGTAGAGTAAAAAAAGATAAATACTCAGTGAATTCCATTTCAGGGTGAATAAATTATTTCAGAACAAAATAATTTATTTAAAAATGTAATAATTGACCCAATTGTCGAAAGAAAACCAAATAGCTTATCATGGTGATTAGAAGGAAATATTGAAAAGGTGAAATGTACTTTCAAAGCAAAGGAGTGTACGATTTATCAGTTGTTGGTACGTCTTGATTTCAAAATCATTGCCTTTATAGAAAAATATTCAGAAAACATGTAACTTATTTCGAAAATTTCGGTACTTTTTTTACGTTACATATCAGTTTATTTCATAATCTACTTTTAAATTGCTTATTGGCTTACTACACTCTCAGTAGGTCACTAAAATTAGCTATCGCAAGTCAACTTTAGATTGTTACTCAAGATATGTGAGTAAATAACATCGTGTGGATAACCAGTGCCTCGGTACCAGAACTCGGAGGAGCTGTGACGCTACCGGGAAATGTAGTTGATTCCCGCGAGGCATGAAAATGTCGCCTAACTCGCGGGTGTTGAGAGGCAGACAGTCAAGAGACCAGGCGTCTCTCTTCTCCTACCTTCCCCTCTCCTGCCCACCCCCTCCCCTCGCGCGGCAAGAGCCGAGTGACCCAGTGCCAGCCCGACTCGCCTTTCGCCAGGGCTCCCTGGCGCGGCGGTGGATCAAGTTATACGCATGCGGCGACCCCGATGCGAAACTCGCGTCATCGGAACTCAACTCGCCGCAGACGTAATACGCTTACACGTGGGTTTTAAAAACGTGACATCTGAGAGTAGTATCTCCAAGACGGACTGCTATACCCGAGTTTGCGGGTTCAAACCGACCGAAGCCGTGGATTTTAAGGGCGAAAAAATCCTTCGTACGCCTTCCTTCGGAGGGGAAGTAAAGCCGTCTGTCCCATGTTAGTACATTTACTGCATGTAAAAGATCCTCAAGCCTAAATGACGCCTCTGAGCTAAATTCAAATCGCCTGTTTCGTCGCCCAAGTAATACCTTCTTTCGCCCATGATTGTGAAAGGAGTGTAACGAAATTTGCGTGGTCAGACGGAAGAGCAGGCCTCATGGCCTGAGTCTCGCCACGTAAAATAAGGCAAATTCAATTCAATTCAATTCAAGACGGAGTACGGCACGACGTTTTGCGTCTTTCTCGGTCCTGCCGCAAGATGTCGCATGATCGCGACCGTATCAAGCAGTGCTGCAGATGAAGCGACTCTAGCGGCACGACGGAGAAAGATGCGAAAAGCCGTGCCGTATTCCACTTTGGAGATACTATCCTGAGATGCCTTGTAAGAAAAACCCGAGTATAACTCCGCGAACGTAACCCACTCCTCAACAGCGTCTGTTTATGTGTCGTTGAGAGGCGTGTCTACGTTATGGCAGACATGTCACGTGCCATGGGCGCCACTCAGAAGGGGTGCTATTTAGGGTGTACCCGCTAAAACAAATAACAATCACCCTAGTTTGAAATTTCCTGACAGATGCGCAAAATCTACGCGTATCGTGGGAGCGTGAATATCCAGATACGCCTCCGCTGTTGGTTGAAGAGGGGCGAATTAATATCCCCAGGAGGCGAAACTGCCCATGAATATTGCAGAATTGAATATACCAATGTAACCAGTACCTGTATGGAAATAATATAAGAGCATTTCAAGTTATAAATTTAATATTCTATGCGTTGAACGTATTTACACTAATTTACAAAAATAATTAATATAATATAATAATTTATTTGTAACTTTGTATTGCTCTTTTCAAAAATGCATGTTTGATTCTTCTTAACTGAATTAAAGTAAACTCTCGCCTGAAACGTTTGTTGAAAATGGACCCCATCCCAACAAGATCAACATTTTGAATTTCTTATAATTGAAGCTCATTTGATCAAAATCGGCTAAATTTCGAAGCGCATCAGAACAGAGTCAATGTAACCTGGCCCCTGACGGGAAATTACTCGTATAAATAAGAATTAGATCTTGTTTATTAGGATTACTTTGTCATTTGCGAGTGAAGTTAAAAAATCGACACTAGTAGTCATCATTTGCATCAGATAACTATCCACGTATCTTGCAAACCGATATGTTCCATGTTAAATACTAATTTTAATTTCGGCGTGACTTGACCAAAATGAACATTGTGCGAATAAAAATCGTATATATCAAAGTTTTGGGCTATAGTACCATATTTGTTATGTGAAATTCAATCGGAGGTGAGTACAGGTCTTTCTTAATAGATGCCGTGCGATCAGATTTTGGACTCTATAATGGCCAATCAATATTCTTCTCCCCGAAGGTATTCATGGCCAAAAATATATATCAACAAAATTACGGGTTGTTATATTATTGCAATGCCAGTAAGAATAGGACATTTTCATCTTATTTTTTAAACTTATTATAAAAATAAATTAAATTATTTAATAATCATTATACTCGTAATCCTTACTAGAAGGTATAATCATCACATTCTGCAAGCACATTTTGCTTGCACATATTGAAGCAAGTAAGAATCTTTCACATTTTTTTCCAAATTGTGTACGTGCAGTGGCCTCTTCTGAATCTGGGGCCACTAATGATGTAATTATCCTGAAAAGCCTAATTGTCATAAAGCGAACCTTTACACCAAAATACAACAACCGAATTGTATATGTTGTAATGAAGAGATGCATACCCAAGCTACTTGCTTGATGTGAAGATCAAACATGCGTTGCCAATTCGGCAGTCAGAAAAACATTCTCACGTGCGGGTCGGAAAACGGAGACAAAACAAATAAAAGATCGTTCTACCGAAACCGATACACCTTGCGGTATCTGCGAAAGACAGAGTATGATATACGACCGCTGCATTTCGCCTGGCACTTCAATAGCCAGCCTTTCTCTGCGGTGGCGCCCGAAGCGGCGCCACGCAGCCTTTGTAGGCCACGACGCACAGTGGCCCGAAATGACAACAGTTTACAATATTAAAATATTTTGTCTTACCCAGTAAATTAAAGAAATTGTTTCACAACATTTAGAAACGAGGCTCTGCAAAAATGGCAGCCTCAATATAATTCGGCTTAAAACAATTTTTATTTATTAATAGTAATCATTAAAGTTATAATTTAATTTTTTAGTCTATTTTGTTTATTTATGTGTTAAATGTCACGTGTAATTATTAAAAAGATCAATGGAAAAGAAGGCCTAGAAATAAAGTTGCCCTCTCCTCTGTTGTTTTGGACTGCACACGCCTATGACAACAATCATATGCTCAGTGAGGGATTAGAACGAACAGACCTCCCAACAGCCTTTACAAACATTTTTCTCGATTACTCAAACTCTCAAAATGTGAACGTATCTCTTGAAACTTCGTTTACATATCAGCTGACATGTGTGCTTAAGTGACTGTGATATTTCACGATGATGCAATACTGTTTCACGACCAGGTATGTTGCTTTCGGCATACATCGAACCAAAAAAAAAACACAACAAAAAACGCTGAATACGTAGTCATTAATGGCAGCGTTTGCAAACCAAAGCAGCAGCTCTCGATCTTCAACTACCTCCGTGCTCTCTGTTCTCTTCGAGACGCCCCTCCCACTGCCGTTTACTGTCCTCCCTTTATGGCGCAGAGTGGGGAGGGGCGCGGGGAGGGGTACGCATGAGTGCGAAAGGAGCCAACACAAGAGTATCGTTCACTTGAGGAACAAAAAAATGGACTGCTCCAGACCTAGTTATCTATCACAGCGCCTTCAATAGTTTATTAATTTACGGATGCTTTTATAGGTTACTTGACAGTAAATGGATTTTAACGATTTCTTTACAACACTCCCTTACTTACGTCAGACAAGTACAACACAGCATGTTTCAACCACCATCCTACCGTGCACAGCGCTGTCCTGGCTTGCCCTGCCGGTCCACTGCCTATCCGAAATAAGACTAGATATTTATGAAAATATATAAAAATCATTCTTATTATAATGGGAAATAATTATCAAAAAAGGTAGCCTAAATAATGCCCGACAAAGAAGTACCCTTCAGGAAAGACTTCAACAAAATCTGTTTCACCATTCCCGAGATTAGCCCGCACTGACACATAGGCATAAAAATTGCACAAACAATTGAGTCGGTTTTTACATCACGTAAATAAGTATAAGAAATGATAAAAAAAAGTGGTTTTTTGACATCTCCGGTAGATATTCCCGTTTTATTCTCCAAATAGTCACTTCACTTCTTGGTATTTGAGATTACTCGTTCATTGAACGTTTACTGCGAAATATACAGTGGATCGTTCAAGAAGAAATCCAATTCTGGCGGCCGGCTGTTCTGATCGGTAGTTTTCCGTGGTTTCTCCGATCAACACCACGCGAATGCCGGAGCAGTACCCTACCAAACGGGCCACGGAGCGCGCGCGATCATTCCTTCCTCTTCTTTGTCTTATCCTCTCCCCTTACACACACACGTACACTAACAAGCATTACCACATATTCCGGGAGACCGGTCGGGAGCTTAGAGTTTGTCTCGACTGGGGCGGTGCCCCGCTGATGGGAGAGTCCTGGTTAGGGGGAAACCCCACTAGCCGACGATAGGTCGGCGCCGGATCTCGCCATCCAGCGGGGGAAGATCACCGCCATATCCCGCGAAAAAAACATGCCCTACACTAACGGAACTAATGACCGAAGCAGTTGACGCTTCGGTCAACTGCTTTCGTTTTTCGCACGGAAACACGAAAAAATCAATCAATCAAGAAGAAATCTAAATCGGTGAATGTATCTGTTTATTTTTAATATTTTAGTTATTTATTGCATGGTTAATGTAAAAAATGTCAACGTGCTTGATTCAGTTGCTACACTAAACGCGCAATCCCTTGTAAACCCTATGATGATTTGATTGTATGCTTATTTTCTGCGAGTAAACACTGATTTCAATGCGATATGATTGTAACTGATTTCAGAACAGTCACTGTTGTCAATCGTATGAATTTAAAGATACAGTAATTAATAATGTACAAGATAAAATCTTTTAAAAAGAAATACCTGACTGAACACTTCAGAGGACATTGACTCTTGACCTAATTTACGTAATGAAAGTTGTTTCAAACTAAAGCTGTTCGCAAGAGGAGCTGGCAGGTTAGAGAGTTGTTTAAATTAGCACCGTATGTTATGTAAAGTTTCCTACTGGCTAATTGCTTGAATAGACTTGATCTTAACAGGGATTCTTCGATGCTGCGATTCTGCAGTGATAAAGCTGGTCTCATACAGACACGCTGCACACATGTTAGGATCATGAAGGTCGGATATGCAGGTGTCTCCCCCACTACGGGCCACCCCCATAACTTCTAAACTGTTTGTGATATCGAAATGTAGATTTCGCTCAATGCAGAATCATGGGGCAAGTAGCATTCTGTATAGATTTTGTTCGTAATATTTTTAGTTTTTGAGAAATTTAATCATCATTGATTTTTTAAATATAATATATTTTTCTAACCAGCAATATATAGATCATGAAAAGAGGAATTCAATGATATACCATATGTTAGTATTTTGTTAGAAATTGTAGAACAAAAATAGACTTTCTGCCATGTGATTTTAAATTAAACGGCAATATTTCCCCTTGCAACTGTCGTCTTTGGGAGAGTCTTTGCAATGCCGACCCTGTTACAGACAGCGGCGCCGCAAAGCAAAGGCCATCTTTCCCAGTTGCAAGGATTAGTAAAGGAAATAATGTCCGTTTAATTTAAATCACATGCCAGAAAGTCTACTTTTTTACTAAAATTTCTATCAAAATTCTAACATATGATACATCATTGGATTCCTCTTTTTACGATCTATTCACTGCTGATGATAAAAAATATGTAGTTACGTTTAAAAACTCAAAGATGATTTTATTTCTCGAAAACTAAAAATATTTCAAACAATACCTCTACGGAACATTATTTGCCCCGTGCTTCCGCATTCCTGAGAGAAAACTGCATGTTGATACCGTGAATGGTTTAGAAGTAATGGGGGGTGGTCCATAGTTGGTGGGACCGGTATAGTGTGTTAATGTTTGTAGTATAATAGAGATCATTCATAAACGTTTAGGCAGGAAGAGTATTTGAGTTACGGCGGCATGAATACTTTTTAAGGCTCTTTGAGTGGATATTTCAATGCGCGTAGTTCAAAGTTAGAGATATTTATTTATTACTTTATTCCCTGTTGAACGTTTGCCCAATTACAATATGTTGTTAGCAAATGATACTTTTTACCTTGGTTGAGATTCGTTGTATTAACCAGAAGTAGCTCACAACTTTCTAAGAGGTGTTTCTTCCAATCTCGTCTTTTGCTAATGTTGTGAAATGGCAATAACTTGTTTCCAACCTCTTGCTGTTGTGTAAACATGTACCTTCTTAGGGTTGCTGAAATATTGAAGCACTCGTTATGGCTTTCCTTTCCTATTATATTTTTGTTCCTTTAAAAATCAGAGATTGTGTGCCTTTTGTATTAGTTTTCGTTCTTTCTTTACTTTTGATTTTATTTCCAGAACTTTATAAACAATTTTTCTAATTTTTTTATGTACCGAATCAGCCGCAATATAATTCACATTAATATTTCTTGCGAAAAAAGAATTGGATAACTTTTGAAGTTCCTGCAACCAGGGACGAGTGAAACACAATTATCTCACACCTGGCGTAAACTTTTCCCAAAAATCTGGACGCGCGAGCAAACTAGTGCATCAAAAGACCTTGCCCTCTACTTCAGAAGGCAGAACCAACTTTTAAGTACCTGAGTCGACCGTGCAGAAGATCGTTTGGGCTTTGTCCTTTAATATGAGTCAATAAGTATTTATTTTATATTGAAGAAAGTCATACACATTTCACTTATCACTTACGTTCACCTAGACTCAATCACAATGGAACAAACTTTTTTTAATAATTTATTTATTGAGTGATTGGAAATTACACAGATCAGTACTAAATTACTATCTCATGTGCATTTACTGGCTTACATTGTAACTTATATTAAACTTAACACTAAAAGCTTAAAACTAAACCACCTTACTATAGGTGTAGGGAACTACAAGAGCCCCTACTATGAACAATTAGTAGAGAAAATGTTCAAAAATGCTTAGGAAGGAAATCTATTCTTAATTCTAGTAGGGAAGTCAATTATAGGGGCGAGGTTGTAGTGGACGGCTCGGTTAATTGTATTTAGGTTGGAGTAAAATTATTGGAAAGATCGGCAATATGTTTGATGACCGGTGATATATTCAGTTCTTTATGAAGTTGGGCGTTAGAGATGAACCATGGGGCATGTGTTGCTAATCTGAGGAATCTATTTTGTACAATTTGAAGTTTATTAATGTTAGAAATAGATGCATTGGTACTGGAACAAACTCTGTGCGTCTTCTACGCCAAAAATCTTTGAATCGTATCCCTGTGATTTGTACACATACTCCAAAAACAAAGTTTTTTTTTTTCATTTCAGATAGCTAACTGAATGATCCACGCTTCAGTCTCACTCTTCTGAGAACTGAAAATTATTTGAGAGAGGAGAGAACATTCTTACCTTCATGGCCTCTGGAGTGTTGGAATAATCAACTGGCTCGCAAACGAAGCTGTATTTTCCCATCCAACCGGCATCCAGAAGCTACAACATAAAAGAGAAACAGAAGGTAAAGATACAGAATATTCGAACTTGTCAAACAACAGATCAAAATTACATAATATTTTCTATACAATCCAATTTTACTCGAAACGAATTCTTAATTTTAAAATGTTTGAAGGCACTACAAAAAATGTGTGTCAAAATACATTGAATTCATTCTCAAAATAAATAAAATAATAACTGATTATATTTTGTTTTTAAGTTTAATACATTTTTCTCAGTTACCGATAATTTTTATCAAAAATAGTGATTCTGTTGTCTGGAATAATCCGCCTATGTTCCATTTATAATTACAGCTTTCTTTGTCCATACACAATATAAATATGAATATGTAACTATAAGGTATATTTTTAGACATTGCTCTAGATTATCACAAATCTCTCATAGTAAATATAACAAAATATCTAACAGTTTAAAACATTAAAACAAATATCCATATCACGTTACACATGTCCAGACAAATTAGGTTTCACATTTTCTCGTAATTTTTTCTCTATGCTAGCTTTTCGGTTGTGCCTCACCCTATTTCTAGCTTCCATCAATTGACCCATAAAAGAAATTTTTTCTCATTTTCTCAGTTTTTCGGTTCCCAAACGGTTGAATTGAAATATGACATTAAGATAAAAGAGTGAAACGTGTTTTTATACGCAAATTTGAATTGAAAAAAAATGGAACCAGAAGCCCACGTCTGAAACACTGGGTTTCGATAGCGTAGAGCTAAGGCTCGCCGTGAATTAACGCGGAGGATATGAATTCGAGTGTTTGTTCGGAAAAAAACATTCTTGCTGGTTGGAAAAACTTTTGTAGGTTTATTTAGAGGTATAATATAGTGAAATATTGGAAATAATGCGAGAAAGTTTGTGTTGTCGTAGCTCTACTAGTGGTAATATTGTAGTAGTTTAGTGTAATTTTTGTAAAACTCCGAAATTGGCAAAATCGAATTATCCATGATTAATTTGTTAGTCTTTTACGATACATATTTCAATATATTATATTACAATACAAGGGGAACGCCGCAACTCGGCAGTTTGAAGTTCTGAAAATTCCTTCTGATTATTATAAAATGTATATTGCTTGAAATTTTCGTAACATAACTGAATTTTGTGTGTGTGTGTGGGGGGGGAATTCCCTCATTTACCTCCCCGTGGTTCCCCGCCTGATATTACGTAACCGTTACTGTGCGAGGATATATATACTGTTACTCCACTAGTTAAACATTGTGTCCTTTTTACAGGTACTTAAGTATTTTAGATGAAAGTTGACAATTCTTAATATAATGCAGAATAGGGAAGCTGGTATTATAATGCATAATATAAAAGTTAGATATGATGCAAAAAGTCTATTTAATTTTGGACAGGGATTCATAAGTAATGAAATATACAATAAAATATGATATGCATTTTTTCATCGGTTATAGTGAAAAAATATGGGTCTCGTATATTTTCATTTGGGAGACAATGCATTTCTTTCACAGATTTATTTGCCATTTAAGCTAATGTCCCTATTAAAACAGTATTAACTTTCTCCATTATTTGCAGAATACAAATCATCTGCAAGCTGTATTGCAGTTTGGATTAGGTACCTCTTGCAAAAAGATCAGTATTTCAGCATGTCTCATTATATTCTAATTCTCCTACTAACACATACCATTCTTTGTCTCGTCCATATGCATTATAAAAATAGGTCACTGAACGTGGTGACTACTAACTTGTTCATCAATATTAAAAATATGTTTATCTTTGTTGGTACGTATAATCAAGAATACATTTTGCATGTACAGACGATACAAAGGGCTTCATTTTTCTAGCTCTGATGTATGAATGTATTGAAAGGAGTGAAATCAGTCGGATCCCTAGAAAGACGAAATGTAGAGCGAGGATGAACAGGAATACAGGTGGATGTACTCGAAACTGATTATTGTTGTGATAAATCGCACCAGATAATCGTTAGGTAAATTGCGGAGATACACATCTCAGTTAAATTATACATGATCTATTAACGAAGAGTTTTATTGAACCAATATTTCTTCTCGATTTAATTGGGCCATTTTAATGAGTAGTTTCGAACGATTACTTGATCATATCTATCCAATTTATCTGGCAATCCGTCACACACAGACTCCTTCCGGTCCGCCGATCAAGACAAATGAGGTGATATTCGGTTGATTATCCATTAGAGATTCTGGGCGCGTCAACTGATAAAGTCATTAGTACATATTTTTTCCTTGGGAAATGGCGGTGATCTTCGCCCGCTGGATAGAGAGATCCGGACCCGACCTACCGTCGACTAGTGGGGTTTTCCCAAACAAGCTATCTCCCAACAGCGTGGCACCGTTTCAACCAGGACAAGCTCTAAGCTCCCAACCGATCTCCCGGCCTGTGTGGTAGTGTAGTGCACGTATGTGTAAGGGGTAGGATAGGACAAGGAAAGATCGCGAGCGGACCGTGGCCCGTTTGTTAGGGTAATTCTCTGGCATTCGCCTGGTATTAATCGGATAAACCACGGAAAACTACCGATCAGAGCAGCCGGTCTCTAGGATTCTCCAGACAGCGACAGAACTTTACCTCGTTATCAGGCTATTGTCGAAAATCCTGCCACCGTGGGGATTCGAACCCCAGAACTTCCCGGTCAGAGGCACTGAAGTGACATCAGTTGATGCCCTGAGTCCTTTCCCCACGTGACAATGGACGCTTCTGGGTCTCCTCATGGGGAACTGATAATTTTTGCGGATCCACCCAATAATTTCTGAATAAAACGTATTTTTTCATAAATAAAAACGGGTTTTAATGACCCACGGAGCCTACCGAAGTAATCAACTGCTCATGTAATTCCTCTCAATGAGACAAATCAATTAGGCCATTTCGTAGACGATTTCCTTTATGATATTCTCGAAAATCTAGTAAAGCACTTGTTTTCGATGGTTTTAATAACCTGAGAATGCATTGATGAATCGCCGTAAATTGCTATACACATTCCAACATTTATATGATTCGTTAGGACTTGATTCATTAGATTGTTGGCAGTTAAATTTAATTCTATAGTAAAACTAAAACTTTGTCAAGTATTTTATTTGATATTTTTTCATATAACTTGTTATACCCGAAAAATGACGAATTGTGTAAATGTAATATGTTTAAAAAACATTTTTACAGGAAATTGCATAACACAAATTAATCGTTTAAACGTGAAAAAATCACCCCGAGGCGCGACACTTAAGCTAGTAACTAGTATGTATCAATTATGCTCCCACGAAATGCAAAATGAACTTCAGCATTTGTATGGTGCAACTTGCCTATGAAAGCAGGTGAACTTCAAACATCGTAGTGACATAGAAATCAGATAATAGCGACATACTCGCTTTAAGAACGTGCAAGATATTACTTACATCCAGAGCTACATATTCTAATATATTTTTCACTTACATAATTCTTGCTTTTAATGATAAAAGTTAAATGGTCTGCAAATGAACACTATAATATAGTAACCGTGATATTCTCGCTTATACACAAAATAACTTCAAATACCTATTTTAAAAAGCGTGGATCTTCAACGTATGGCTAGCTTCAGGCATGGCCAAAATAAAACATTACCCTGGTAGCCTTACGTGGGTTCAGTCAGGTGTAGTGTTTGAGCAATAATCATTACAATCCTAGGAGTAGCTTGGTTCATGATTATTTAAATTTTAAAAGTAAGCAGAATAACGATGTAGAAATAATCTTACTATTGTATTTAATTTACAATTTTTGAAGTGTTATTTATGCAATTTTTTTTTTTGATATCTTTCCAAACACTCGAATATTTACAGCTTGATTATACACATTAGAATATTCATTTTATACACATTTTCGAGATCTGCTTTTATTGATTTGACAAACAGCGAGTACTCCATAAGCAAGCTGCAATTCATATTAACAGGTTCTTGTAGAACAAATGTTGAGTACAACCCACGCGTTTAAACTTCCACGGCGCAGTGAAATCGCGTAGTCAGCGAGCAGCGAAGCGGCATCGCCCAGCGGTTGACGACCTTGGATGGGCCACGGCCAGGGCCGGAAGACTCGAGAGGATTCGTTCGCCCACAAGCGGACCACCATTGCCCCGCCCCCCGCCCCCGCCGCTCGCTCTGAGAGGCTCTCCTCAGGATGCGTAAATGTCTGCCACGCCGACAGTGCATCAACTGATGTCACTGCAGCGCCTCTGATCGGGATCTCCTAGGTTCGTGTCCTGATGGCGGCAGGATTTTCGACACTAGCTCTTCAGCGGATTTTTTTCTAAATTTCTTCACTGGATTTACACACTTTTTCGTTACCAGTGCCCTGTAATGAGTTTTTTCTCCCGAAAAATCGCCACTTTTTCGCGCAGCATTGCATAACTTTCTTTCTACTCCGTAGCGAGAAAGTAAAACGCGCATGATAAAAATTGAACTTTTATCACGCTATACATGACCTAAAAGAACCGCTTTTACTAGTGTCTGTCTAAAAAAGTGAATTTGATTAACAATTTGATATCAGTTTGTAGTAGACTACATGTGTTGAGAACAAACGAACAAATTTATTCGTATTTGGGATCGTCATGATTGTGTAATTTGTTTAAATACGTGTACGCAATACATCAAGATATAAAATGTTACATTACTTTCGTTAGGTGAAAGTTGAAAATTTAAATATGTCATATTGGATATTAAGGAAGCAGCTCACAGTAATAATTCTTGAAAAGAGAACATTTGTCGGTTTTAATAAATAAAACAATAAATACAGTTATTCATTCAATAATATTGAATATTTTGTTTACACTGCGATGAATTCATTATTTTTCGCTCACTGTATCTACCGTGCAGCAAACTGGTGTTCTTTCACACATAAAAATATAAAAAGAAATGTTTCCCTTTAAAATCATCTATAGTCCGCGAGTGACTACATGAAGGCACCTTCTAAGACAATTCGGATTTTCTAGAGTTTTCAGGAAAAAATGTGGCTAACTTCATTTTTGGAAATTCTTGGTCTAGTATTTGTATTGCATGTGAGTTCTGTTTAGCTACCGAGAACTCATGCCGCCTCCGGAACGTCCACATTTTTACTCGAGTGCGAAATGCCTCAAGAACGCGTGAAGCAGCGGAGGATACTAAGTACACCAGGGGGTGCGGCGGTAACGTAATCTTCCTGAAAACGTAACGTTAGATTTTCTTGAAAACCTATGGAAGCTTATGCAGAAGGTTAGTGTTATCTCAACGGCTAGAATTGTCGGGAAGTTTGTGGAAAATCAAAGTACACAATACAGTCCAACGACCAAAAAACGTTTTGTATGTTCACGTAATTCCTAAAAGTTTTATGTGTGCTGTTTCCAAAAATACCATTAAAAATGCCATATCACCCACCATTTGTTCACATTTTAACATTTCCTCTGTATAGCTAAGCAAATGCAGGTCTGAGTCTCTGGAAACGTAGGAAGTTAGAATGAAGTATTATGACGACAAACAGGGTAGTGTAAGCTTTGGTAAAATATTTCTACATTGTAATCGCGTCTGCTACCGCGCATCGATATGCGACTTCACAGTTTGACTTACGTTTGCATCCGTGAACAACCGTGGCCCAAAAGCGAAAACCGTTCATGTTATTTATCCAAAGTTAATATTCTCTGAACGATCAATATTCTGCGAATTGTAAATGTTGTTGAAAATAATATGTCCAAATTAATGCGTGAAGAATTAAATAATTCGTTACTGAGAGGATGAAGGAGCGACAAATTAATTTATACTTAAATTTTTTCCCTAATTTTAAAAACAAATACTCTATCTGAGATATAAAGATCTCTATCTGATAGTTTACAAATCTGTGTTAGAGGCTGTTAAATCTGTGTTGGTAGTCAATATGTTTAATTTGCAGTTTTATTTGCTTTCATAGCCAATTTGGAATATTTTCTGTCAAAATATAAAATAGCTTGTAAGCAATTCTGCTTTTTCCATCAATGAAAAGAAACAATGTTATTTCTGTTAAAATATAAGATATTGGCTACACCTCTAATAAACTGCATTAATTTTAAAATGAACAGTAAGCTGAATGAGGGTTTTTGAATAATCTACGTCTCTCTCCAGAAACTACTCCATGGATCTGCATGTGCCACGGTAGCAGGTGTATGAAAAGTGACCTATCTGTGGGCAATTTAAGTATTTGTTTTCAACACCGACTCCAAACTTTTTCTTTCGTTTTTTCCCTCGAATAGAACAAAGGACACTTAAAAACTGTGCAGGTTTCACTTTCGTTGAACTCTGTAAATTTTCGAAAATTACCAAACTTACAAATAAAGCTCAAAAAAGTTATTGTTACATCATAAGTTCTATTATTCCACTTGGTGGCCGAAAAATTGAGTAAATGCGAAAAAATATTTTTTGGCGCCGATAGGTAGCAGCTGGGAAGAGGGCGGGGACAAAGTCGAATTGCGAGCTCAGTCAAAACAGATTAGGAAACTAACTAGTACGAGAAAGTATGTGCGGTTTCTGTGGCACCACTAGTTTATATTATTTTCATTAAAGAGCTCACATGTTTTGTACATGTAATTTTCTCAAATACTTTGTAAAAAAATTGAATGTATGTAAGTTCATTTCTGTGATTATATTCAAGAAAATGTAACCACTTGTGTTGGGATTCTGGCGAAAGGTATGCATATTTAGTACGATAGTGCTAAATGTTGACGGTACTTAAGCATTTTTTCGAAGACAGAAGCAAGAACAAGTTAAGTGGATAATTATTTGAGAACACTCCGCTACGTTGAGGTTGTTTCGGCACTGAATAAAGTGAGCAGTTTGAGTGCCGTTATGTATTTGATTCCTGTTATTCTTTGCTTTCTTGGTTACTTCAAACACTCATCATGGAGCCCGAAAATGTTCCTTGAAGCGAGAAGAGGAATTTGAATAGAGAACAGTAATGGTAACTATACTTCAAGAATCTTTGGAAACAATTATTTTGCATTCTCAGACTGCGAAAGCACGTAGCTGCAGTAACTTTCATATATGAAAGCAACAGCTTGCTATCACTATTGTATGTGACAGAGTATGTATATATTGTCGTATGCGGTCATGCCCGGTGACGCCAACTACGCTTTCGTCACCCCTTAATTTATACTATAGGTCATGCCCGGTGACGCCAACTAATCTATCGCATACACCTCAGTGTTATGAACAGTTGAGCTCTCTGACTGCACTGCTCACTACGCCTATTCAAAACACATGTGGTTTTTGAATGGAAGAATCCATGGCAATGACGCTAAGATACGTGCCCTTGGAGCATCCAGTACCACCAGTCATCGCGGTCATGCCACACTTACTGCAAGTAAAATATGCCTGGCATTAAGTTTCAGTGGATCTCATATTCTGTTGAATATGGTAAACTCCAGATTCTATTGGTTCTACCACTTCATTGTGCTGGCTGATGTTAAGCATCTCTGACGGTGAATAGGAGATTGAAAAATCCATTTGTAAATATAAAGCCTAATAGTCACTCCAAACGTTCTACTGTGATAAGCCAAGCACCTGGGGATTAATTTTTAATGATAAAATTTACATTTAGTGTTGGAATAAGGCATCTTTTACAGTCAAAGAATACGCGTTTCACAACGGATCAACGAGGGTTAATATTCCATGCTTGATGTCAGATCGTGATACATATGGACACGGCCCCGGACACATGATGTGCAGAAAATATAAAGAGGGCGTTGGAGGGTTGAGGTCGTCAGGAAGGAGGCATGAATTCATTCTCTTGAAAGATTTCGTAGCGAGCACACGTTAGCGGTTAGTGAGGTGCGATCGAGTTTTCACATAGGCTGGGTTTTATGTAGATTATAGTAAGCCGAGAATTTGTTTAGTTGAAAGTTTGAGAGCTTAGTCTCGTGTAAATGGTGATATTAAAGGGTAATTGGGAATTTTTATTAATATAATGGTGCAAGTTGAAATTAAATAGACTTCATGTTTCGAGGAGAGATACATCAGGGTAGCTTCGTATATGCAAGAATTTTCCAATAATTAGATGAATATAGTCTGTCCCGAGTAGGTGTTTCATACGAAATACAAGATAGGGAAAGTTGCGACCACGTGTTAGATTTGTGGGAATATTAAATCTAATTACAGCAATCCTTGAGGATATTCTGAACATTTTTATTTAGGAAAGGACACAAAAATTGATTCACCAAGAACCCCGGCAACTTCATTTTTTCAGCCAGCCGAGAAGCCAACAATCAAGATTACGAACGTAATTATGGACGTAAGTTTTCGAACTAAAACCCCGTACGGTGTTTCAATGTTTAAAATGAAAAGAAATTCACGGAAATTGAGAGAGCTGCCATGTACAAATAATATGAATAAATGTTAATTTTTTATTACTGAAAAGGGCTGATAATTCATTCTAGTTGCCATCAATCTAATAATTTATTCCAATTAATAGAATCACATGTCTACATGCAACAGGTAAGGACTGTACGTTATGAACCCTGTCGAACCCAAAAAAAGAAATAATTTATCAATTATTTAATAAATTAGATTTCAATCAAATTTATCAATTATTTAATAAATTAGATTTCAATCAGATTTCAATTCAATTGGCTTTTTTTAAATAAAATACCACACTACGAATTCTCTTCTCAAAGCTGTATGTGAGTGTCTGAGCAAAGAATGTAAAAAAGATCTTACAATTGTGGTTCTTTCAAGTGCTTTTGAAGAAAAATATTATTTTAATAAGTTTCAGTGGAGTTCCATGTCTGCCACATCAATATTTTTGTTTAAAAGACGTTTTGATGCAAAATGCTGTTGTCCTATTAAAGACTTGTCACCGATTGACCATAGGACGTGCACCAGATTGTTAGTAAAATGTATTTTTTACGCTCAACGACGACTTTTTCCTTTATTTTCGAATTTCCGAAGCAGGACGAAAGTAGTATTTAATTTTTAAATATATTAATTTATTATAATGTATAGTTTTCTAAAGAACTTTGAAAATTAATGAATTATGAAGTTTAAAGCTGTGTAAATTCATTTCAGGAAAAAGTAAATATATTTTGAAGGTTGAAGAAGAGTATCAGACACAAGTAGTGATTTATGATATGAATGGTAAAAGTGATATTTTATTTTGCGAGTAAGAAAGATTGCAACATGAGGCCAATAGACTACTTCATTTTATTTTAATTCAAGAACACAAATAACTTAATGATACATGTCAGTAGTAGCTGATGCGGTCGGGCAGAAGTACTATGCTTTGTTTGTTGCATTTACAGATTTATCACTAGCGCATGGCATTTAACACTTGTGCATCGTCTCACTTTTAGCCTTAGTGCTAAAACTTGAACTTTTAGCACTCTACGCATGCTCTGAAAGAACCTCTTTTACTAATGGTGTTCTAAAAAAAATATATTTTCTATGAATGTATAAATATGTGCTAGGCGTGTGTGAAGTTAGTATTTTCTTAAAACATCTGAAAAACACGTCATCATGCGCAAAATACTTTTTTCACGGTCACATTACTGTACGAAAAAGTATTTTGCCCACGGTAGGTAAATTATAAGAGAAGTAAGAAAATAAAGGACACATTAATGGCAAAACAACTTTAATTTCACTGTTATTAAAGACTACTCAATTTTAACTTATCATTATCTGTCAATTCATAATTAGTAGGAAACTATTAACATACAATATATTGTTAAACTCGTATGAACTGTCATAATTGTTCACCAATTTCTCAACGTATGTTTGTAAATACCTCAGGAGTGATGGGTAATTAAATTAGATACTACAGCTTTCGTAGATTCGAACAATCCTGAGAAAAAGTCGTCATTGTTTTAAACATTTTAAATTTAGTTATTTTAACCAGGATTTATAATAGGAACTCTACTTATGTCGCGAAGCCATGGCCTTCTGATACACCAACGTTAACAAATGTCTATTTCCTTTCGAATAAACCAAGAAGGGTACAGATGATGCAAATCATGACTCGTAATATAAGCATTTTTATACGGTTGTGGAAAAAATGTTATATTAAGTGTTTAAAATTATTTATTTATATTTTTATATATTTTATATATTTTTTATATTTATTTATATATATATTTATAAATTATTGTTTTTTGCATGATCGAGATTGAAGATAATTTGACTCTTCAAAAAAACTCTCAATCGAGATAAAAATAACTATTTCGCATTTGACCTCAATTAGAAGTGAGAATCGAATTTATTTCCCTATTGTTTTGGAGATCCAAGATCGTGTAAACCGTTTTTTCCATTGGTCAGAAGTAAGATTTGCGAAAACGTGAATGCGTCACACTGCACGGCTGAGACTTTAGGAGGTGCCTGCCGCTCTTACATCCAGAGCAACTCGTACCGCAGGAGTTGTCCCACGCGGCGAGGCACGGCAAGGCACAGCACGGCACGGCACGTTGGGCAACCGGGATTAGCAAGGCGGCCGCGATCTCCAGGCGCGAGGTGCGAACGACGCTGTACGGCGCTGCACGAGATATTACCATTCCCAATGACAGCCCATGTCGCCAGAGGCCGCGCCCGCGACTGCACGTGGACCTGGCGCGTGATACAACGACTAGCCGGTGTTCGCACACGGTGAACGAGTTTTCGTTCGCCAGGGCCCCGCGGGCGGGATTCGGTCCTTGATCCCGCGTTACAAGTCCAGGCGTGGAATTCGGGCCCTCCCGACCGAGTGAACCTGCCCAGAGTTTCGGAGCCACAAATTATTGACAGAGAGGCGGATGAGTAGGCGACGTCCATGCCCAGGGATGTAATAGCCCGGGTGTCCCCCATTTTGGCTGCGGATTCGTTGTGGCGTTGCGAAACTCAAGAGTTGTAGTGGTGGAGCTTGTTTCGACGCTTGTTAGTGACTCCAAGTGACCGCGGTTTCAACCCGGGTAGTTATTAGCTTCGAGCTCCGAGATGATCCCACCCAGGTTACACACACGCCACGTTTATTTCAGCAAAATGTCTAATATCATTTGTGCACAATAGAAGTTCCGCATTTCAAATATCGCCGCTCGACTGAAGAAAGGTTTTATTTTTTTAACTGAAGCCGTTTGTTTGTCGGGGTATCACGAAAGGTTTAATGTACGTTACTTCACAACGCATTGCCAGATGAAATTAAACAATTAAAATTGGTACACAAATTTAAGTTAAGAGTAAAATCTTTTCTGCTGCAAAACAGTTTTTATACCATTAGAGACTATACTGATCGTCAAAACAAAAATGTTTACTTTAAGAAACAGTTCGCTCCGAGAAGCGGTAGGGTACACATCGCACTCCGCTCTGCTCAGTATCAGCGAAAGTGAAATACTTTTTCGACAAGTCTGTTCAATTTACAGTTCTAAAGTATTAGTGCCAGTGTGAAGTGTTGTGTACAGTGCGCCGCACAAAGCAAATCTAATTTATCCAATAATTAGTGGCAGTGCAGCGCCGCCCAGCCATGGCGGCCGTGTACGGCACGAACGACATGGACACATTCCCCAGCCCAACACAGATTCAGCAAGAGGACCATCTGGAAGTGGAAAAACAGCAAAGAATCCGTGACCAGCAGCTTACGCGGACCAACGCAGCTTACGCGGGCCAGCAGCTTACGCATCCGGCCATAACGTGGCTAGCGGAGGCTATCAACCGGTAACTGAAACACCACTCGAAAGCAATGCCGGTAATGGCATACCCGAGGTTAGTAACCATGACTTAGACAGCGGCCTCGCCCTAGGCCAAAATGCCCGAGTGCCCCCCGGTAACGGTAGTAGCAATGCAAAACTCACAAACAACAGTGGAAAAAGAAGTTTTAACGATAACGATGAATCATTACCGAACAAAAAATCATCAAACAACACAGACTATGTTTATTCAGTGCCGACTGGAAACAGATACGCACCACTAGAGAAACTAATTAATGAACCAAGGTTCACCTACATTAACGACACTTCAGATCAAGAAAACGAAAATGTCAAAATTCCTCATATCTATGTTAACGATATAGAAAGCATTTCTGAATTCAACAGGAAATACTAACTATTTCCTAAAAGCTAAACAAATCAAAATAGCCTGCATAACTGAAATCCATCTGAAAATCAACGAAGTATTCAACATACCAGGTTACAATACAATCAGAACCTACAGACTTAACAATAATGGAGGAGAAATCTTAATACTTATCGAAAAACCTCTCCCATACATACAAGTGAACCTCCCTAATACGCCTGGTTTAGAAACAACAGCAATCAAATATAACTTATAACAGTAATAGCAGCGTACAAATCACCACACATAAAAATAGTAGTCACAAACATAGAACCTTTATTTCAACTGAACACCCCCACAATTCTCATTGAGATTTAAACGCAAAAACATCAGTTGTAGCTGTAGAATTACAAATAATGCCGGCCGACACTTATTAAAACTAATAACTGACCTAAATTTAAAAACCTTAATCCCACCAGAACCAACATATTATCCAAACGACACGAACAAACATCCAGAGATTTTGGATATCGCAATTACGAACACACAAACCACATACTACTCAACACCACTATTTGAACTGGATTCCGACCACTTACCAATCATCATCTCTACACATACCCCGCTCCCACCCCCACCCCCATACCCACTATAAACACGAACAACATAAACTGGAAGGAATTCAGGAAAATAATAACAAATAAAACCCCCAATTTTAAAAATCTTAACACCCCATTAGAAATAGAAAGGGAAATTTCATACTTACACGATAAAATTACCAACACTATTAAACATTTACAACCCAATAGACCCCTCATCACTCACAAAACGCTTAACAAATTACTGCCAGAAAAAATACTAACAATAATCAACACTAGGAACAGAACCAGAAGATTATGTAGACAAGTTCTGGTTGAGTTGTAGGATACTTTAATTTTAACAGCGGACCCTACCCAGTTAGGTTAGGAACACTCCAACTTAATTTTTCTTTGTAAAAAAATGTAGGTAACATTTTGATTCGCGACTACAGTATGTTTTTTTGTTGGTTGCTCAAAAGTATTCCGGACATAGTAACAATCACTTCAGTGAACAGAATATTTTTGTGACACATATCATTGTGACCAACTTTACTTTTATATAATTGATTGTTATTATTATTATTATTATTATTATTATTATTATTTTATTACTAGTATTATAATTATTATAATCATTATTCTAATCGCATTTTGTAGGGCTAGAGCTTTTCATACAACAATACCTTATCGGCTAGGTAATGACGTAGTTCCGCGAGTCTCGATCTGTAAATACCTTGGCATCCTCCTGGATAGCAAGTTGGAATGGGAGAAACAAACAAACTACGTAGTGGGAAAAGCTTGGAAGTCTTTGCATTTCGTCATGAGGGATCTTAAAACTGCAATACGAAAGCAAAAGATATTGCGTATACTTCGCTTGTTAGACCGGTAATAGAATACGGAACTAGTTGTGGAGATCCGTACAGAATAGGACTTAAAAAGAGCTTAGAGAGTATAGAAAATGAGCGGCAAAATACGCATACATTTCGGTGGAACATACCTGTGCAGTGGGAATCATTTGAATACGAGGAAAAGAGCCCGAGTTTGCGCCCTGTATAAATCTTACATTGGTTCTGGCAGGAAATTCGGGAAAGACTAGATAAACCAGATTATTTAAATAGATTTAATGACAAATACAAAAGAATAGAACAAGAATACAAAGAATGTACGTGCGCAAATTCTCCTTTGTAAACACAACAATAGTAGTTTGGAACGATTTGCTTGCGGGAGTTTTTGAACCCTTTCCTTGCACAGAGCGAGGTTTTAGAAAAAAATATAGGAAATTCGTCAACAGGGTGAGTGAAGTGAAGTGAAAGTTGCAATATGGATAGTTTACGGTTAAAAAGTATTGAGCAGTTAATATTTAGATAAAGTGGTATGCGGTGAAGTGAATTAAAGTGATCCTTTCTGTTTGTTCCGCTAGTAGAAAACGCCTTTTTACAGGCTATTCTGACAAACATTGGGTTATTGATTTTTGGTAAAAGTGTTTTACGTGTTAGAAATGTAATATTTATTATAAATATTGTATATTATTACATTGTGGTGTTAGGTAATAGCTATTAACATACCTAGTAATGTTAGGAGTGTTATTGCCGAGGCCAAAAGTTAAAAATCGAGGCGGAGCGTAGCAGAGCCGATAATTTTTAATTTGAACCAGGCATTAATAAACAAACCTTTCGCAGAATGTTCAGCATTTTATCGGCGACAGTAAAATCTTACGAATTAAGATAAAATTCACGACATTACTGCGATAGTGGACACATGAATTCTCTTGCTGCGGCACGTAAGTACGATATTGTGGGGTGTTGCTTGCGATATATCAATATAAATAATATTCGTATACCGTAGTTCCAGAAAGATAGATGCAAATAATTATCCTGAACCTATAGATACCTAAAGATACGACGTTCGGTTAGGAAATTGGCGCGTTGACTTCTTGTGGCCATACCTTCACATCGCCAGTAAATACGATTACCTGAGTAGAGTTTCCTTTGGTGGAATGTGAGGAAAGTGAGGATAATTTACCAAATATACATTTTTATAATTGTACAATTAATAATATTAAAATTAAGAACAATTATTCTCGAAACCAATGTTAGTTACTTCTGGATTGTGTGAATCTGATTAGAAACGTAATCGATAGTTGTTTACGTTGCTAAGTATGTTAAATTTCTTAACATAGAGGTAGGCACAAGTGCACTTAACAAATCTGCAGGGTTGTATGTTAACAGGGGCTAAAGACGGATGTGACCCATAAAAAAGTTTATCCATGTTTGCCTGAATATGAGTGAATAGACGCAGTCTGGTGCGTATGCGAGGGTTCCTGGCCTGTATATATGCTTGTATGTTTGTATGTATGTATATTTGTGCAATAGGTAAGTTTATTTATCTAAATGTAAGTATATATGTATATTCGTCTGTAGTATATGAATGTAAATGCCATCTGCGTGTCTAGGTAATGACAAATGTAATTTGTTTTCTTTATTGTTTTTTTAATTGTAATTGTACTTTCATGTTTCTGCCATCGGGCAACATCTGTTCAATTGTAGAATAAAGCTTTATATCTATGTATCTATCTATAATTATTACTATATGTCACTGCAAATTAACTGAAAATCTTAACTGGTTGATAGGGTTAATCGATCCAGGGTGAAATGAAGAGAGAAATTTTTCACATCAAAGTGCAATTATAAATCGTTCAGAATTATTATTATTATTATTATTATTATTATTATTATTATTATTATTAGTATTAGTATTATTATTAGTATTAGTATTATTATTAGTATTAGTATTAGTATTAGTATTAGGTTTAATGCCCGGTTTCTACCCATGACCACGCCTTCTTCCTTGCATGATGGCGACTTCTCGCGCAGCGGCTACACGGGCTGGCGTCCCTAGCTGCGAATTGTCCAACACGGCGCCTCCGCTCCGCCCCCGCCCCCGCCCCATGACGTAATTGACTGATTATATCGCTCCGTGGGAAAGAGTCTCGTAGGCGCCGGAACTTTATGATTTCTCAGGTGAATTCACTGGCATTCACAACTGCTGGCAAAACCTTGAGCACGAACGTCGCACATGCGCCTGAAAGATTGGTCGTGTGTCGAGGATATTTGACTTTCTCGGTTATTAGTTTTATTAGAGGCTGGATTCGCTGTTTTGCGTGTTGTTGGGCAATTGATTGTTCTTCAGAGGTTGAAAACTTTTTTTCAGGATCACCTTCTTCTCATACTGCGTATTCTTAGCGCACTCACATCATGACTGATGTCCTAACATGCCTTTGTAATATAAGATGTGCTTATTTTGTGCTTATTTTTACCATTTATTTGAAGACACATTCAAATTAATTTAATTAATTGTTAATTAATTGGACTTAGAAAATGATTCAAAAACTCAAAAATAGAATAAATGTTTTTCAAATATAATTTCTGACAGTTAATTCTATTTTTTCTATCTTCAAAAGTAAAAATGGTTTTTTCAAAATTGGCAATCTCTTCTGAGGTCGCCGCGTGCGGGAAACCCAGCATTGTTTTTTCGCGATTGGTGTTTTGGAGTATTACCTGTATCGTTGTTTTCAATTAATTGCAATATGTGACGCAAAAATCAATGCCAATTTGACATATTTACATCGAAAAACTTTTGTCATCGCTCTATCATATTTCCTTTCGTCAAATGTGAAAAATGTGTGACAGACATTAAACCAATGAATTGCAAAACCAATTCACAAGACGTGAATATTCATTAATATTACAACCCAGAACTCCTGAATAAATATTAAACAGTCTTTTCATTGTTCTCGGAGCCAATTATCCCTGGTATGCTGGAAAATTTATCGACAAATAATATAATGATATTGACGTCAGACGTGAATGACTTCATTTCTTTTTAAATGAAAGAGACACTCGTCAGCATAATTGTTATTTCCTCTCCCCAAATTTGCGTTTCAAAGAGCATTTTAAAATTGTACTTTGTTTCTTGGCCGTCGAAATAATATTTTTAAGGTTCTGAATATAAATTATATTACATAATATCATGTAAAAAGGCAAAGGTACCCCCTGGCCGATGTGGCCCACAGGGGAGGTGAAGGTAGGGCTCCACCTATTCGTCGCCGGTGGCACAAGGAGGAGGTTGTTTGGCGAGCACAACATAATATAAATACATAATAACAAAACATTGTATTATAATGCAAATAGCTCCCAAATATATTATTGCAACAGTAATGTAAGTCAAATAAATGTCCTAAAAGTCGGCAAAGTAATTTAAATCAATCATTTACGACCCAAACTTAAGAACCATTAGAAAAACAATTTTAATATTGTTCTTATATATGAGCGTTCTATACCCGAGTTCACTGAAGAATAGAGTGTGGGGAAACAAGTGGAGCAGCTCACCGTTAGAGGCGCCAGAAATAGCGAAGGTGGAAGGCTTCCCACGAGGTCCGAGTTTCACTTTCCTTCCCGACGCCAACGCAACTGTTTGTGTCTCAACGATCTCGACCCTCCGAGGTGTACGCTTGGTTCACATGATAGATTTAACAGAAACAAACAGTTCAACAAAATGGAAAAAGGAAATAACAAAAAACTAAAAACCGTCAAGAGTTGTGAACTGAATGTCCCAGAAAGCAAAGTAACGATAACAACGAACAGTGGACGCTGCCTCTGACAAAGGAATTTCTACTTGTTGTGCAAATGTTTCATTAAAAATGTGGCAACAGATGAATGTAATTAAACCTATTTATGAGGCTTGCGCACAACGCAACAATAGAGATTTGTAATTACTGTGAACGTGATAAACTTAGAAGAACCATAACTAGTACGTTTCATCCATTTTTTGCCAGTATTATTAACTACTACATTATTGTATGATTGTTGTACGATCATTAGAATGTGGATCGTTTATTTAAGCATATTTTTTTATTTGACAGTAACCATTGATATCTACCAAATATAAACATTAGCTTCATTAAAAACTAATTATAATAATAGTTGCTGTCAAAATGACTGCTTGGTCTTTCTAGGCTGTGCTCAGGCCACTAAGTGATTGTTTCGACACGTTCTAAATTAGTTAAGCATCGCCGAAGACCATCGGTCATCGCTCATCGAAATAGAAGGGAGACCAGAGAGAGAAGTCGAGAGCCATCTAGCAAAGACTCAGAGGGAGGGACATCAGAAAAATCTCGAATGAATTAGTAGAAAAATATGCTACGTACGAGCGTTCTTGTGAATGGCTTACCTTGACGAACATCATTGCGTTGAAGACAACCTGCACAATGTTGTAGACCATAAGCACCCTTGTGAGCTGCATTGGCTTACGATCCCTCATAAATCTCGGACCCAGCCATAGCACTATCACCAGGTATAGTGGCAGCAGGAACATCGGCACTTCTGGTGACCGCGACAGCACCCAGTTGGCCACCCTCGGGTCTGCAACATTGCCAACCCAAGTGATTAGTTGACAGCCGCAAACACAATTCAACTTGAATTTTTTACTCTAGGGACGCCACGAACAGGTAGGTTCAAATTTAAAACCTAGTAGCAATACGTGGCACACCGAACCTTTTACTCCTCTTAGTGTTACTGTGTACTCAGCATCTACTCATATTTTTTTATAATTGTAGTGGTGCTACAGAATCGCCAAGACTTTCTCGAACTAGTTCGTTTTCTAATTTCTTTGGTCTAGGCTATCTTTTCCATCTTTCCCCATCCTCTTTCTATCTGCCACCTACCGCGTCCAAAGTATATTATTTCACGTTTTCACAATTTTTCAGTTCACTTAAGGTAGATCTGAAAAATGACTTTAAGAATACTATATAAGAGTAAACCTCATTCTATCTGGAAAATTTCGTTGAAAAATTTGAAGTGGTGTTTTGAGAAAATGTCGTTTACGAGTTTCTGTAAATGGAAAACTTGAAGAGCTTTTTCACAGAAAACGTTTAGAGAATTTTCATTGAAAATCATTTGAAGCACTGTTACACACAAATGCGATATTGTATAAAAAATGTTGGTATAAATAATAATGGCCAGAGATATTTAAAAAAATGAAAAAAATGGAGCGTTTTCGAGAAAATGACGTTTGAGTGATTTTGAAAATGCGGAATTTCCAGCTCATTTTCACAGAAACGTAATGCATTTTTGAGAATTTTTATTCCACATCTCTAAAGCAATTGTATTTGTAAGAGTAATTATGAATACAAATTGTCATAATGTAAACGTAAATATTGAGGACATGAGAAAATGTGAAAAATATAATTATGCAACAAAACAATAAAAATGACGTTTACGTTATCTTATGAAGATCACTTAGCACTATCACTACGAAAAATCTGAAACATTTCTTGAGAAATTTTTGTTTTTGATATTTTTTAAAACTGCCCTTATTTCACTCAAAATAACGCAAAACGACAATTTTCAAAATATGAACATTATGAAAAAGTTAATTGTGAAGAGCACATTTTATTTGAATAAAAGTACTCCACCTTTAATGTTGTAATGGTAGGAAAACGCTAAAAAAAGCATTTTTCAAAATTTTGTAGGTAACAGTGAAAGTCGGTCTTTTTGCGTCATTGTAAGTGAATTTTACTCTATTCTTTTAAAAAATTTTAAAAACCTAGTGCTGCTACAACTGAACATACTTGGTCGCATTATTTATACATTTGCAATTTTCGAAAAATCTTGAATTTTAACGAACATGAAACCTGCACCATTCTCTTAATCTTCTTTTATACTATCTGAGGTCAAAGTTTAATGAAAAAAATTGGTGCCATTTTGGAAAAAATTTTGAAAATTACCTTAAGATTTTTCACAAAAACTTGCAATTTCAAACGAAGAAACTGTTGAAATAATTGTTTTAAAAGTGAGAATAACTTCACACTGGAACCCAACTTTGAACATTTCTGACAACCCCGTGCTATGTAGTAATAGAATCAACGAAGAAGTAAAAGAACACCCAAAAATCTCCTTTGCAAGGTCGCGGCTCACAGAAAAACCTTGATTCTCTTGCTGGAGCTCACAAAATTGGTTTTACCCCTTTGAGATGGATCATTTCTGAGTTACACACGATGATGGAAGTGTGCTGCGACGAAATATGTTATGTCGGTTGCGTGTTTGCCTGATAATCCAAATAAGCCATAATCTGCGAACATGTAAATTCTTCGTCTTAAATAACTTCGATGCACCATTGAAGACTAATTCCGTATCCATCAGTAATACAACTACGGGGGTTTGTGTCCAAGGTTTCTTATAAAAGGGGAAAAATTCTTCATCATTCTTTAGCGCATTATACAGGCTGAGTAACTAACTTTAGCACCTTCTACAGTTTTTGAACGGTTCAAGTTAATGCAATGCAGTTTTTACGGAAGTGCATGAGTAAATGTGGTTATTTTATACATATATTAGTTTTTATTTTATTACTTGCATTTTACGAGACATTAAAGTAACAGTTTTTCTTCAGATGGAACTATACGTATTTTTAGCCTATTAAATTTTTATAATTCTGATTCTTTTGCGCTCGTATTAAACCAATATTTTGAATATAACAGTCCGCCAGACGAGGTCACGTAGCGCTCCCCCTGATAACGCGCGCTCGGGCTGAGCACAAAAAAAATTAAAATTACTCACAAAATTCTTTTCAAACATGTGAAAATATATACATCATTGGATTCATCGTTTTACGTTCATCATAAACTAAAAATTGTGTAGTTCCACTAGTTTTGAAAAAAAGATTACCTCAATATCTCGTAAAATGCAAGTGATAAAATAGAAATGAATGCATGTATCAATTTGGCCCATTCCCTCATGCACTTCCTTGAAAACTGGATTGCAATAACTTCAACCGTTCAAAAACTGCTAAGGTGATGCTAAAGTTATGTAACTCATCCTCGGTGTAGAGGGGTTACCATAGTTTTAAGCAAACTTTACAAAATATCTTAAAATAGTTGTCTAGAATCACTGCAAAAGCTACAATAATCTTGTTCAATGCATTTTAAATTTGAAGTTATACTCATGTTCATCGTTGATTGATGTATACTCGTACTCATCTATTTCCTTTGCAACGAAAGATTAATTGATGATTCCGGGCGCGTCAATTGACTGATTTTTTCGTGTTTCCGGGCGCGTCAACTGCTTCGGTCATTAGTCCCGTTAGTGTAGTGCATGTTTTTTTCTCGGGAGATGGCGGTGATTTGTCCCCTCGCTAGATGAGCGAGATCCGGCACCGACCTACCGTCGGCTAGTGGGGTTTCCCCCTAACCAGGACTCTCCACCAGCGGGCACCACTCCAGCCGGGACAGCTCTAGGCTCCCAACCGGTCTCCCGGAATATGTGGTAGTGTAGTGCATGTTAGTATAAGTGAGTGTGTAAGGGGAGAGGATAGGACAAGGATAAGGAAGGACAGGTCGCGCGCGGTCCGTGGCCCGTTTGGTAGGGTACTGCTCCGGCATTCGCCTGGTGTTGATCGGAGAAACCACGGAAAACTACCGATCAGAGCAGCCGGCCGCTAGAGTTCTCCTCCAGACAGCGACTGAATTCGACCTAGCTGAAAGCTAGTGTCGAAAATCCGCCGCCGTGGGAGTGAACCTAGGACTCCCGGTCAGAGGCGCTGCAGTGGCATCAGTTGATGCACTGAGCTACCGCTCCCAGTGGGCGCGTCAACTTCTAAGATCATTAGCCCTGTAAGTGTAGTGCAGTTTTTTGGGAGAGGTGACGATCTTCCCCAGCTCCGTAAGGAGTTCCGACGCCGTCCTACCCTACGTCTGACTGGGCTATCCCGAATCATGTATCTCCCATCGGCGACGTTCCGCCTCAACCGGAACAAGCTCTATGATTCCGACTGGTCTCCCGGAATGTGTAGTAGTCTAGAGCATATAAGTGTAAGTAAGAGGTGAGGATAGGCAAGGTAAAGGACGGAAAGATCTCGTGCAGTCCATAGCCCCTTTCTTACGGTACTGCTCCGGTATTCGTATGTTATTGATTGGAGAAACCATGGAAAATCCCCGATCAGAGCAGCCTGCCGCCAGAATGCTTCTTCAGAAAGAAGCTGAATTGGACCTAGCTATGTGCTTAGTGTCGAAACTTCCTGCCACTGTCGAGAGTAGAACCCTAGAATCTCCCGGTCGGAGCCCCTGCAAGTATGATCACCGCACCAAGTATTGCCCTGAGCCATCTAAGCGGGAGAAAATGAAAGAAATTCAGTAAAAAACAGAGTATCGCAGCACAGCACGGCGTCACACACGGCCGTGACCTCCATTCGAAGCAGCCGTGTGGTAGTTTGCCTGAGCAAGTAGGTTGGCGTCGAGAGCCATCTGTTACGTGGTCGGCTGAGCTGTTGGGTGTTGCTGAACACAAAGCCGGAAGGAGGAAGAGCCTACAGCACCAGCTTGCTTGTTCCGCGGAGTCATAGGTGTAATCCTTAACGTAGCGTTACTTTTCTTGTTAGTTGTGGGTAGCGAATACTCTTCGCTTGTATTTACCGAAAACAGAAGTTGTCGAAGGTAGAGAGAACTAGTGTTGCTCAATCAGATACTTTCTCCTATCATTGCTAATTGTTACGTAATGTAATATGATAATAACTAGCGGTAATTTTCACCTGAAATATCGTTAAAAATTCAGTGCATCAACTGACGCCACTGCAGCGCCTCTGACCGGGAGGTCTTAGGTTCGAGTTCTCTCAGCGGCAGGATTTTCGACACCAGCTTTTCAGCTGGGTCGAATTCAGTCGCTGTCTCGAGGAGAATTCTAGCGGCCGGCAGCTCTGATCGGTAGTTTTCCGTGTTTTCCCCGATCAACACCAGGTGAATGCCGGAGCAGTACCCTACCGAACGGGCCACGGACCGCGCGCGATCTGTCCTTTCTCTTCCTTGTCCTATCCTCTCCCTTTACACACACACTTACACTTACATGCACTACACAACCACATATTCCGGAAGACCATCCGGGAGCTTAGAGCTTGTCCCTTCTGGGGCGGTGTTCGCTGGTGGGAGAGTCCTGGTTAGGGGAAAACCCCACTAGCCGACGGTAGCTCGGTGTCGGATCTCGCCATCCAGCGGGGGAAGATCACCGCCATCTCTCGAGAAAAACATGTACTACACTAACGGGACTAATGACCGAAGCAGTTGACGCGCCCAGAAACACGAAAAAATTAATCAATCAATCGTTAAAAAATATCAATTAAATGTTTTCAAAATGCCATAAAAGCAAAGAAAATGACGTAAAAATGATCAAAACCAGTTCAGATGAACAACTCAAGCTATTGTATATTTTACTGATGTAATCGTGGCTTCTTTCTTTCGTTCAAGTTAACTCAGCTTGCATACTTTTGGTTTGGACCGGACCAGGAAGTCTTTGTCTTTAATTGTCGTGAAATCCGCCGAACCGGCAATGGTGCTCAGGGCGTTACATGAATCTTAGATTCCTTATTCGCAACTGCTGACATTACAATTTCTGAGCGAAGAAATTGCATAGACTACTCAGGTACTCTGCGAAGAACATTTTTTGCATCTCGAAAATATTATTTGAAGAAGCATTAAAATGATATTAAAATCGATGAATTCTGCAAAAATGCTTTAAAAATGACGAAAAAGATGAACATTGACTAATTAGTCGAAATCGAAGAAAAATAAAAAGCAAAAGCCGCATGAAAATGGGTCATTTCCTTTTGTCATACCATAAAATGACTTTCTATACTAAAGGGCGTCGTTGTAAAGTGAAAAAAATCATACCCAAAATTAAGGCGTAAAATGCCTAAGCAAACAAAGCTTGCTTAAAAAAAATTGTTTAATTTATTGAAAATTGAAAACTTTAAATGAAACTTTCTACTTGAAATTTCATAAAATCAAAAAAAAATTATTTACTCAGAAAGAGATTTTGACCGTGACACTCGGAGCGAAATATAACTTACAGTATTGATAATATATATCGATAAATGTTTCCCCCAAACTTATCTGCGCTTGACTAATATAGGCAGAGATTGGAAGAATAGTGAAAAATCAATTAAATTAAATTTTAATAAATGAAATTAACGACAATTGCATATAATTACATTGATATATCTCATACAATTGCATACCCATACATATTTAGTTCTATCAATAGTATATGAAATGTATTCATTTAACTATTGTATTCGTTCAGATCTCATAATGTGATGACAAAATGTCTGTTCTGAGAATAAATTTCAGCATAAGAGATTGCACGTGCTTAATTAAAATAAGTATGCATCTTGCCAAACTCAATAAGAAACATTACACACATGACCATAGCACGTTCGCGTACTCGGTTTAAAGGTTGCATTAAAATATTACACAATATGTACTGTTCCCGTATTAATATATTGAACAATTCTGCATGAGTGCGTATCATTTGAATTGTTCACAACTCATAAACGCGTATGAAAATTAATGATAATATGAATTGTAAACAAGTAATGGTAACTAAGCATTAAATAAATCATGCCTAGTTGGCAGTGTAAATTTTCTCCTTCTAGCGACTGCGCTATCTTGATACGATGAAGCAACAGGATTTTCGACACTAGCTTTTCAGCTAGGTGGAGTTCAGTTGCTGTCTGGAGGAGAATTCTAGTGGCCGGCTGCTCTGATCGGTAGTTTTCTGTGGTTTCTCCGATCAACACCAGGTGAACGCCGGAACAGTACCCTATCAAACGGGCCACGGACCGCGTGCGATCTTTCCTTCCTCATACTTGTCCTGTGCTGTCCCCTTACGCATACACTTACACTAACATGCACTAAACTAACACATATTCCGGGAGACCGGTCGGGAGATTAGAGTTTGTCCCGGCTGGGCGGTGCCCCGATGGTGGAAGAGTCCTTGTGAGGGAAACCCCGCTAGCCGACGCTAGACCGGCGGCGGACCTCGCCATCCAGTGGGGAAAATCACCGCCATATCCCGAGAAAACACTTACGGGACTAATGACCGAAGCAGTTGACGCGCCCAGAAATACGAAAAAATCATTCAATCAAATTGATACGATGAACACTATATATTATTGTAATATTCTACAGTTCAAATCAAAATTACGCGACTTCTAATATATTAAAAATATGTATACGAAGTGATTTAATGATATATTATTGGTTTGACAAAGAAATCTATCCAATTTTAAAAAAATTAAAAAATTAAAATTGTAATTTTTCAAATTTCAAAGGTTTCAATGAAATTAATGAAAACTATGTTCTTTTTTAAAAGAGGACGAAAAATGCATTATTCGAAGTTACAATGTTTAAAAAGAGATTTGTATGAAAAAATCTAAGGCATGAAAAAATCTTCTGAGGTATACGTATTGTGACATACCAATATGTGGGACATTGTATTCAGTGACATTTATTGTTAACAGGATGAATGGTAAGGATAGACATATACAAATATGGTGGAAGTTTTAACCAGGGGCAATTAATAAGTAAATATGGTGGCATAGCAACAGTAGACGAGTTGTCGTCAAGGTCAACAAACTTCATTGTTTTGAACCACGGGGCGCGGCTAGTTGATAAAGTAAACTGCTAGGGATTGGCCGAGAAAGCAATGACAGTCTGGGGCGCGGCTAGTTGAATTTGTATGTAATTGAGGGATTGGCTATGCATGGAATTTTTCTGACAAGGAACAGTAGAACGATGGACCGAGTTTTGAAGAACTGAAAGAGGGAATTCATTCCGACTTATGCCGTTGTGCTTTGCGGATCGTGTGTAGATAATTGATGTTGGGAGTTTGGGAAATTGTGAACATCTACTTTGGAGCGTATAGTTGTCGGACTTAGAATATTGATGTAATGTGCGGAAATTGGAACTTGGTAATATTTCGAGTGCAGCAGCTAGAATTGTGAATTTAGGTGAATTTGTCGGCAACAGTATTTGATGCAGATAATAGTTTGCTGAACTTTAATATTTTAAGTATACGCGTAGAAAGAACTGGGAACTTTTAAAAGGAAAATTAATTAAGTCTTATCAATTTATGAGGCGGTGAGGATCAGTGACTTGAGTACACTTGTGCCAGAACGGAAGAAAAGAAGATGGTATTTGGACCTGGAGCCATCGACACCGGGAAAGATTGAAAATGGCTCTACGCGGCGACATCGGTCAAGAGCACGCGAAGACGGGTACTGCAATTTAAGGTTTGAAACTGGTCATGACCGAAAGTTTCGTTTTGTTACCAATGAAAATTGAGTAAACTTACAAGTTTCTGTGAATAGAAAAGATGATTTTCATTTAGCCAATTCCAGCAAATGAGTAGCTAGAAATGTATATTTGCTTTTCAGATTCCTCGGCCATTCTGTACAGATGGCAGATCGAATAATCGGCTATTTCAATAGCGGAATATTTTCAATAGCGGTTATTTCTTATAAGATCCATCGACTCAGTTAGCCGGATATTAATTTAATGGAAATAGCAGTTGTAACCCGTTCCAAATTTATATAAGTGTTACGTTGAATTAATATTAAAAGGGCAGAGGAGAAATTAAATTTAAAAATGAAATCAGTTTGTTCCAGTATGTTATATGTAGTACCTCGTATATCACGTATGAGCAGTACATTTTAGTAGTTAACGGGAAAGTAAAAAGCTATATGTAACATATCTGAACATAGTATAAAAGATATAAGTTGAAAATGTTTCGTTCTGTTTTAAAGGGCTTAGTAAACATTCATTAATTACGTACATTCATAATTTGTAATTAATTAATTGTGGAATACTTTTGATTGCCATTTTCTATTGAATGAATCACTGATTTTCGTCACTGACTAACACGTTAAACACGCTTGTTAAAAAGTGTTAACATCCATCATTGTAATGTTTATGGAAGAGAAACCTTTCAAGAAAGAAGCCGCGATAAGTGTGTTTTTACAGAATCTAAAAAATTCAGAAACTGTTAGATATTGATACATGTAAACAATTATTATAGTTGTTTCATAGATTTAAGTTTGATTTGATTTTTTTCGTGTTTCTGGGCGCGTCAACTGCTTTGGTGATTAGTCCCGTTAGTGTAGTGCATGCTTTTTCTCGGGAGATGGGGTGATCTTACACCGCTGGATGGCGAGATGTGATTCCCCTAACTAGGACTCTCCACCAGCAGCGCACCGCCCTAGTTCTAAGCTCCCGACCGGTCTCCCGGAATATGTGGTAGTGTAGTGCATGTTAGTGTAAGTGCGCATGTGTAGAGGAGAGGATAGGACAAGGAAGAGGAGGATAGATTGCGCGCGGTCCGTGGCCCGTTTGATAGGGTACTGCTCCAGCATTCACCTGGTGTTGTTTGGAGAAACCACGGAAAACTACCAATCAGAGCAGCCGACTGCTAGAATTCTCCTGCAGACAGTGACTGAATTCGACCCAGCTGAAAAGCCAGAGGTGAAAATCCTGCCGCTGTCAGGACTCGGACCTAGGACCTCGCGGTCAGAGGCGCTACAGTGACATCAGTTGATGCACTGAGCGACCACTTCTGATCGCAAGGCGGAGAATAGTGGCGCCGTACGAAAATGTTTGCGAGGTTTGTTCTCTGAAACAACAGAGTCTTGAATTCTGATAATAATCTTCTCTGTTTCATATTTATTATTCTTTTTATATTCTCACTTGTATAAACATATTTGGCAATGGGCAGGAATGTGAATGGCGAATTTATTCCTTGGTTTAGTTTTGTATGGTTATTAATTATTTATATATTATTTTTAAATCATTCAGTTTTTGTTTGTACATAACAATAATTTAAAATCTATTAACAAGTGTCTATAAGTTAATAATTCTCGATTATGGACGGATCGCTCTTCTAATGGCCTCTTTGTTTTTTAAACGTCATATCCTGAACATAGGAAGTTAATGCAATTATTGCGCTTTTAAGTAATCACAATTACAACAAAATGAAGAAAATTTCAATTCAAAATGTTTACTTTAAATTAACAAATTGAAGTGTTGCTTATATATTAGTGTACTCGTATTTTATTTATCATTTCTTTGTTTCATTTAAGTAAATGGGAATTAATATAGCTAACTTAAGGGGAAAAACTGTCAACTGTCGTCTTCAAAACATTGTCATGTGCCAAGTATCAAGTGATGTGCCGCCACTCCGGAGTGATTTGTAGATCCCGAACTTTTAAATATCGCGCCAGTTGCTGGGGACCTAGTGCCCGCGACCTCAACTAAGCTAGTTACTATGCCCGCGACCTTGACATGTCTGCTTTACGTAGCTCCGGAAGAAAAAATTCAGGGACTTCAGGTCGAGGGATCGCGGTGGCCATGTGACGAGGCCGTTACAGTCAATCCAGCGACCCGCAAAATGAGCGTCGAGGTGAGCGACTTTGGAAAGCCCCCAGTAAGCAGTTTTTTAATGGCATCAATAACATCAATATCCCGTTTTGTACCAATTATAATCTGCTATAAAATTTTCGTATGCCCCAGTGGGTAGGTCAATCATGTTTTTGACGTTATAAATATACCACTGCCAGTAAAATCAACTTTACAAACAATGTTCCACAACGACAAAAAAAGCCACTCTTCGTAGGATAAATACGATGCTATCTTTCTCGCACTCCAGCGCGTGCGCGCGTGTGTGTATGAAGATACACCTGTATAGATCAGACTTACCCGGACCACAAGTCAGCACCGGGTGCGCCGTGCAATGGAACTTAAGGATATATACGTGTTTCTGAAAGTGTAACCGGGAGCGGTAGCTCAGTGCAACAACTGATGTCACTGCAGCGCCTCTGACCGGGAGGTCCTAGGTTCGAGTCCTGACCGCGGCAGGATTTTCGACACTAGCTTTTCAGCTAGGTCGAATTCAGTCGCTGTCTGGAGGAGAATTCTAGCGGCCGGCTGCTCTGATCGGTAGTTTTCCGTGGTTTCTCCGATCAACACAAGGCGAATGCCGGAGCAGTACACTACCAAACGGGCTACGGACCGCGCGCGATCTGTCCTTCCCATTCCTTGTCCTATCCTCTCTCCTTACACACTCACTTACACTACCATGCACCACACTACCACATATTCCGGGAGACCGGTCGGGAGCTTAGAGCTTGTCCCGGCTGGGGCGGTGCCCCGCTGGTGGGAGAGTCCTGGTTAGGAAACCCCACTAACCGACGGTGGGTCGGTGCTGGATCTCGCCATCCAGCGGGGAAGATCACCGCCATCTCCCGAGAAAAATATGCACTACACAAACGGGACTAATGACCAGAGCAGTTGACGCGCCCAGAAACATTAATAAATCAATCAATAAAAACCGAAAGTGTAAAGAAGAAAACACAAGTTTTCTTCCACAGAATTCGGCACACTTCTTTACTTAACACTGTACAGTACTCTAGTGGAAAGAGGCATGGTCAATCGTGTGAACCAACCGGCGAGGGTCATATATCACTCGCGACCGTGTCGCATGCACCGAGTTTACTTTGAATTTTTCTGAAGTTCCTAGGTCTCATTATAAAATTTCGAAAAGTGATCCTCATACTGCATTCGAATACAGAAACATGTCACTATTACTCTACAAATCAATAATCGACTGTAGTTTATGCTTGCCCTATCTGGACCAACGCTGCGAATACAAACCTACACAAAATGCAAGTGATCCAAAACAAAATCTTAAGATTTATCAGAAAAGCACCTTGGTTCATCAGTAACAACCAACTGCATAATGATTTGAATATAAACCCAATAAAAAATCAAATAGCCTATCTCGCACACAATTTCTATACAAATCTTCCCCAAATACAAGCATCATCCTTCTGTAAAATGGACCCAAAATCCCAATTCTCCAACGAGAATTAATAACGATATCCACTTCACTCATTCGATAAAATGTTCGCAAACAAGGAATAAAACTTATCTCAGGCGCTTCCTGCTTCCTCTCGCACTATATATTTTAATAATTTTAATGTGTATAATTTTAAGTTAAAGTTAGTATGAGATATATTAAGACCATCAAACATTTGCACAGTTAATATGTAAACTAACAATGTAATTCAAATAAAAAAAAATAATAATAATAATAATAATAAAATAAAACAGAGACATGTAGCTAAATTTTAATACATTTCGGAGCAACATCCGTGTTGAAGTTCGCGTTTCACACTCCGAATCGCCGTTACCCCCACACAATGTGTGTCTGTATTACGACGCGTATATGCACGCTAAGAGGTCCGCGTCGTGTCGAAGTGCAAGGTAATTTGTAGTCAGCCATTAACCTCAGTGGATGCTATTTACATTGTTTTTTCGAGTAAAGTGAAGGAGCTAATGCACTCCAAGCCTACTATGCCTGAGGTCGTCGGCCTTAAATGGGGCTTTAGCTCAAATGTCCCCTGGTACACCGGATCCCGTTTTGCAGGTGGGATTGTCACCGATTTTTCCCTCGTCTCCCAGCATTAGGACAACGAGAACTGCTGTGCAAGTGGGTTTATCACCTGTTCGGACCCATATGGTTTTCTCACCCGTTCGGCACCGCCATTATAAGGTACATCGAACAACAGATGTTTGTGAAAAAATAAAATCGTATTTGAAATAAAATGCGTTTGGTTTCTAGCAACCCTCGATGGCAGTTGTCAGGCGTGGAAGTTTAAGTGTTATTTTCATTTTCCAATACTTTTAGCTTAAATATAAAAAATTGCTTGACAAATGCACCTGTGAATGAAATATAGGATTATTTTATTGATTTTTGATGCAAATAGGCTTGTTTCATTGTTGTGATTCAACTCCTGGTTTCAGTTTGGTCCCAGTAAGTCTAGACATCCATTGCACCACAGTAATATTAATGATATTTTTGAAAAAAAATAATATGGATTTGTTGCCTTTTTTGCACGGGTCACTCAGCAAATGGATTGTATGCATTCATAAACTTACTTTTGCTGAGTATTTATTAAATAAAGGTTTATATCGTAACATCTATATATTTAAAAAGGAAGGTATTCTGCCATTACTTCGTTTAGTGCTTCTACTGAACCGATTGTAATATTTTTTTAAAATTAAAGAATGTGATCCCTAGATGTGCTGTCAGATATTATTTGTGCTGATTCACCAAAATGTACGGTGTAAATTAGTTAAATCATTTTTTAATAGTTTGCTTATTGTCAATTGTTTTCTTCCATAGGGTGGCTGTTTCAAAATCGATATATGAATCGATAGATGTAAGTCCACGCTGCTTCATGGAGGCGCTGCTTGGTTTTGTTTTGATTGTTGAGATTTGTTTACAATTCGTCAAGGTTTTGTTTCAGTGCAATAATTGCATTGTGGTGTTGACAGTTTCTATGTATTTGCGTTTGTGTATTTTGTACATAACATTCGGACAGTGGGTTTGCTCAGTTGTACTAAAGTAGTGAAATTGTTTATAGGTTATGTCCAATTCCGAATCGTCCACGCGCCGCAAAAGACACAAACGTACATTAAGTGGACGCAGGGAAAGAGAAAGTCAGCGTAGGTGTGGTGATACTAAGGCCATTTTGTTTTCTGTTGGGTCATTGTCTATGAAATGTCAGTTTTGTTCTGCTTTGTATTTTCCATGTGAGAGAAATTCTGCAAACGAGTTTACTCTGTGTTGCTTAAATAGGAAAAATATTTACCTTCGAGCAATATGCCAGAAGAAATCAAACAGTTGGTTATAGAAGATGATGACACATCAAAAAACTTTAGAAATAATATCCGTCAAAATAATAGTACTATTTCTTTTGAGTCTTTTGATGCCGATATTGTATTGCCACCTGGTCATGGGCCATACGTGTTCTAAATTTTGGGAACTCCATATCACAGAAAATCTTCGTTATACCCTGAAGATCCAAACAATGCAACATATTGTGAACATTAGCCTGGGCACCGTATTTTAGATTTATCTCAGATGTCACCGTCAAATTTTGACGGGTTCTCACTAGTTTCTAAATTAAAAATTAAAAGAAAGAACGATTACAAAACAATTGAATTTATCATTTTCGGTTTCGTGACTACTAAAATGTTAATGTAAAAGAATCGGACTGCATAAAACAACGGCTCTTGTTCATAACACAGTACGGCGAAATATTTCGAGATGTGTTACAAACAAAGTTAAGGAAATAAAAACCCCTTTCAGGGTTATACGACTTCTTAAACACAAAATGTTAACTTCATAATGTTAAAATTCATAAGCATTATTCACAGATTTCATCTTAGCTCTTGCAGTTTAAAGAATTTTCTCTATCATGTGAGGTATTGAAATTAATGAAGATGACATTTCTGAATATTCTTCTCAAAAGAGCATACTGCACGTATGAATTAGCTAAATACAAAGCGTCATGTAGTGATTTCATAATAGTTATTTATGATGAGAGTGGTAAAAATGGCATTTTGTTTTGCAAGTAGGAAATGTTGCGAGTCAAGGCCGATAGGCCCCGTGTCGCAGTCCTACCAGCAAAATAAAATCACTTTTACCACGCGCGTCATACATTAGTTTTTAGAGACCTTGAAGGCAATCATTTTATTTTTATTTAAAGAGTACTAATCACTGTTATATTCATGCCAGTATCAACTGAAGCGATCAAATGAAAGTGTTTCGTGTTATATGTTGAATGCACATCTTTTTTTTCCTGAATATAATTTTATCTGAACATTTTAGCACCATTTCACTTTTAGCACGTGCTAAAATTGAACTTTTAGCACGCTTTGCATGCCCTATAAGTAACCGGTTTCATTAAAGCTGTTAAAGAACGTAATTACTGTTCTGAATTACTTCACTTCTTTGATGATGCATGTTGATGATATGTTGATGCATATTGCTTTACCTAGTTACCGAGAGTAAATACGCTGTTTTTTCACTATCTTCCTTGTCCTCAATCCCTCTCACCTCTTTTTTTTCTAATTTTTCATTCACTCTCTCCCTCACTCACGTTTCTTTTACCTTCTCTCTCTCACTCACTCACTCACTCACTCACTAACACATTCACTCACTCACTTACACACTGACCGAGTCATACATCGAATCCTTCATTATTCTCATTACGTGACACATATTTCTTTACCACTCAGTTAAAAGTATGTGTGCAGGATTTGTTATCGAATTCAATTTCACGATTTTATTTCAATTCAAGTGAGATTTTGTACGTTTCTGGTTTCTATATCGTCAAGGTCATGACTCCCATGTGTGTAGCACGTTATATCGCAGAAGGCAATGGTCTTCCTCCCTCGCGGGGAGGGTTGGTAGACGTGAGATCTGGCACCGAACGACCCGTCGGCTAGCGGCTTCACGTGTCTCCCCGGGGACCGCTGGCTCATCAAGCTCACAGTCTCATCTGCCGACTGGTCGTCAGACATATGCAGTAGTAACGCTTATTTATGTAAGTGTGTGTGAGTGAGTGTGAGAGTGAGTAAGACGGACGGACGGAGAGGAGGAGGACAATGAAAATCACGTCGTCGAAGATATCCTTTTGAGATACGGATTTATCAACATTGTTCTATATAATGCATTTTTTAAATAGCGGGGTCATTACGAGTATATGTTCGGAAGTCTCTTTTGGTGATTAATATATATTTAGTTGTCTTTCAGCTTCTGGGATGGCTCATGGGCAGCGTCATAGCTTCCCGTGCAGTGGTCCCTACGTTCGATTACCGGCCGAAGCAAAAATAGGGTTGTAGCTTTCCCTTAAAATAGTCCCAGTTTCTGTAGCTGTGTGAGGAAGAAAAGCTCAAGCAGGCGGATTTTGCCAGTTACGGTGAAGAGAATACGTCATGTTCGCCTCATGTCGCTCTTACCCCCAAGCATGGGAATTTAACTAGACACAGGCATGGGGTACACTCGTAGCTGGCCGGACTACCGCCCCAATAACGACAAATACATACATGTTGTCTTTGTAAAGTTAATTGTCGTGTTGAAAATTAGCTTTATTCGCTTATACATTACGTTTAAATTTGGTGATGATTTGATGCGATTGATTGATTAGTGATTCCGTGCACGTCAACTGCCAGGTCATTAGTTCCGTAAATGTAGTGCATGTTTCCCTCGTGACGTGGCGGGTCGTGCCCCCGCTGGATGGTGAGGTCAGGCGCAGATATACACTTTGGTTAGAGGGGCTTTTTCCCTATCAGTTATATCCCAGCACCGCCCCGGTCGGGACACGCTCTAAACTCCCGACCGCTCTCCAGACATGTGTGGTAGTGTAGTGCATGTTAGGGGAGAGGATAGGTAAAAAAAGAGGAAGTAAAGATCGCGCACGGTCTGTGGCCTATTTGTTAGGGTTCTGTTCCGGCATTAGCCTTGTATCGACAGGAGAAATCACAAAAAAACACCGACCAGGGCTACCGACCTCCAAAATTCTCCGTCACGCTGACCCAGCTATTTCGACCCATCGGGTATCGAACCCTAGCACTTCCCACTGCTGCCAAAGTAGCGAATGCATGAGTGAGCTAACGCATGCAATGCTTCCTCCATTCCAAGGTTTCGCCACTGTAGAGGAAGTTGATGCTTCGGTGAATAAAGCAATTCATACGTCGACGTCTACACTAAAGAGGGCGTATTCCCGATGCAAATTCCTTAGCCCTTGGCTCTTCTTCAAGATCCTCGTCTCCCCACGACCCTGACCCACAAAAAAGCTGTCCGCCCGCGGTCGTCCGGCATCTAAATGGCTCATTGCGCGCGGGGCGGGGGATCGCCCGCGACGGAGGGGGCGTGGCGGCGCGGCGTGGCGCGAGGCCGAGGCGTTGCTTCACCTAATGGGCCGGTGCACAGGCACTGCGTGGCCCAACGGCCGCACGCAAAAACAATAAAGCCTCGCGGGCCGCCGCGAAAGCGATACGCTCTCTGACGCATTGACGCGCACACATTGCAGACGCTCGCCCGCGCGCGCGTACACACACACGCACACGCACGCACGCAAGCGCGCGCGCTGTTCATTTGTTGCTCGCGCACATGCGCATTTTGCTTACTTTTCACCCTTTTCCCATGCCGATCACCCCGCTTCTTTTTAATTTAATTAATTACGTATGCGTTCTGTCTGGACATTTTTCAGCTTGTCTTCCCACATTTATGCTAGTCGCTTTTTTTATTGCCCCTTCTGTGGAAGTTGAGTTTTCAAAACGGGAAATACAGGAAATGATTACAAATAGTGGAAGTGCGAGTGGAATCCAATTTCCTTACTAATTAATATTCAATATACCGGGGAGAAAGTCACGGCTAAGTTAAAAACACATCGTTACCTCTTCATCCCTTACTACCTTTATTTTCCCTCTCACCCTTATGATCACGCTCACTCTCGTCCTCTATCACACCGTGTCCCACCTTGACCTTCTCCCTCTTCGCTCCTTTCCCTCTTTCGTTCTACGTCTCGTACTCTCTTGTCGGTGACGTATTTCACTACACCTTCTCACTCTACTCATTTCACTCTCTCACACTCTTCCCCCCTCGCTCACACTCACATTCCGTCGCCGTCCGACCCACACATTCATTATCTCTCACACAGTCGAAACCTCACAATCTCTACCAAAAGTCTCTCAAACCATTTCTCTCTTGCACTCTTTATATCTTCCCAAAGCGTCCTTGAATATATGTGGTGGGAAATCTCATAAAGCGATGTTAAACATGTGACGTTTGCTCCTGATTCTTAGGCAAACCTTCATGCACTTATTTAGCACGTACATGTTGTGATCCAGTCAACGGGATTTCGTGAACCCGCCGATCACATGTACAATACGAGATCTTTCCTAAACAGGAATGCAGTGTTAAAAATGTCATATGAATGCAGTGTCATATGAAATTTCCCATCACATGTTCCTTGGCAAAAAGTGGCCATCTTCAACCCCGCCCCCCTATGTGCCCTAGAAATTTGTAACATTTATTCTGAGACATTTCCCTCGTTGTCTGGACGAGAATTCTAGCGGTCGGCAGCTCTGATCGGTAGTTTTCCGTGGTTTCTCCGATCAACACCAGGCGAATACCGGAACAGTACCCTAACAAACGGGCCTCGGACCGTACGCGATCTGTCCTTCCTTTTCCCAGTCCTATCCTCTCCTCTTACACACACACACATACACTAACATGCACTACACTACCACATATTCCGAGAGACCGGTCGAAAGCTTAAAGCTTGTCCCGGCTGGGGCGGTGCCCCGCTGGTGGGAGAGTCCTGGTTAGGGGGACACCCCACTAGCCGACGGTAGGTCGGCGCCGGATCTCGCCCTCCAGCAGGGGAAGATCACCGCCGTCTCCCGAGAAAAAGCATGCACCACACTCACGGGACTAATGACCAAAGTAGTTGACGCGCCCGGAAACACGAAAAAATCAATCAATCTATCAATCAATCGCAGGCACCTGTTTGCCTCATTATCGCCCGGCCGGAATCGCGTTCGCCGGCGCGGCGTGTGGCGCAGCGTGGCGCGGCGTGGCGCAGAGGGAGCGCCTCCTTGCGCGCGCGCGCAGGTTATGTCACGGTGGCGCAAGGGGCTTCCTGCGCCACGTGGGCTGCGCGGCCACACGCGACTCGCTCTCACTGACCGCGTCGCCCCGCGCGCCCTCGCCCACCCAGGCAAATATTGGAGCTCTCCGACCCGGCCGTTGCGCCTGCCTTTTAGGACGCAGCAACGGCCACAAGAGGCTTCCAAATGCGTCTTAATTGGTAACGAGACCCTGATATACCTTACATTCCATGAATGCTATAATAATGGAAAACACTTTTTGTAATTATTTTTAAAGAAAAAAAAATGATGCTCATTGACTCTATTTAAACGTATTTATTTTACTTGTATATGCCCGAAACGTATAACTTTTTTTAAATTTAGTCTCACAAAACTTTGCAAATGTGTAAAGCTTGATGTCAATACACAGCAGTGTAGTTTTAGTGGTTATCAATCACTCGCCTTTCACGTGAATGATGTTTCTCATATTGAGGCAAAAAAGTGAAAATTTCGATACTCATAATGTGGATTCACGAAGGAAAAGTATAATGTAATTTAGATAATAATGATGTTGAGCGTGAAGTACACGCCGACCTGGGCGCAAATGAGCGAAAACAAATTGTAATAAAAATCTCAAAATGGTTATATTACGAACTTAGCTAATGGCGAAATCTTTGTGAAACAAACAACAACAAGCAAACGATGCAACCTTTCACGCAAATACAAGAGAAACTAGTTCATTAAGTTTTTTAAAATGTTAATCCCATCTATAAGTAATATGCAAAGCTAAGATAACGGTTTTGCACGATTTATTCCACTCCCTTGATGCAGACCCTGTAATTGTGCTACACGTGCATGGAGAATTTCCACCCATCGATAAATCAAACACACTTTACAGTCGATATCGGGGGTGGGGACGAGGGTCAACGACGGACCCAAGACTACTTTTTTCGTTATATCTTTTTTTTAGGTAAAGAGTTTCTCATTCACTCTGAAGTTGGAATCTAGTATGAAGCTACTTTTATATTTGATATGACTTCTCAAATGAGAAATGTTCGTACCGGTCGAACTAGTTTCAATTGAAGGGTTTTCCAAAAAAAAAAAAAACAGCATTAATCCAAAATTGAGAAAATGGAGTCATATTGTCTCCATATTGTGTGAAAGTTTATGCATCAGAGAATACTTATGTCTTGGTGTTAAGTGCATTAGTCCCAAAGAAAAAAAGCCCAGAAAAATAGGTGAGTTAGGAAGGCAGACTTTTTTTCATTTTCCATAAATTGGATATTTTAACTAATGTTGTTTTTTCGAAAAACCCTTCAATTATTCTAATGTTTTAAAATATCATTCTATAACTTTGAATTATTTAAATGTTTCAAATTGTTCAAGAAAGTTTTTGAACCATTCGTTGAATTCTTAAGTTTAATGAAATGCTTTGATAACAGCAAATTCATTATGTCCTATTATTGTTATTTCTAATTTTCATGAAGTATGTACTACAAGATCATGAATATTCTAGCTGAAAAATAAAATGAGCAAAATAGAAGGTATCGAAGTTTTACGAAAAGAAGGAAAGAAACCAATGCTTGTAAAAACGTTGAATTGAATAATACAAAGCTAAATTTAATAAAATAGAAAAATTTAATACATTTAACTTCAACCTGAGAAAGAGGATATTTCAGGCTTCAGAGAGTAATTCAAAATTATTATTAAGAACTAATGCGATAAAGAGCTTTTCAAAAGAAACAAAGAATTTTAAAACAATTCACAACTAAAAGATTATGAACTATTTTAGAATAACAAGAACCTTCACAATAAGCAGGACATAGAACAGATTTCATCTGTGACGACCACTTAAAAGCCCAAATCAGAATTATCAAAAAATTACAAGAATATTATTTGAAACTATTGTAATAAGAACTGCGCGGGTGACCTTGAGAATTGTCAATGCGAGGACCGGCAGCGGTAGCTCAGGGCATCAACTGATGTCACTGCAGCGCCTCTGACCGGGAGGTCCTAGGTTCGAGTCCTGACGGCGGCAGGATTTTCGACACTAGCTTTCTAGCTAGGTCGCATTCAGTCGCTGTCTGGAGGAGAATTCTAGCGGCCGGCTTCTCTGATCGGTAGTTTTCCGTGGTTTGTCTGATCAACACCAGGCGAATGCCCGAGCAGTACCCTACTAAACGGGCCATGCACCGCGCGCGATCTGTCCTTCCTCTTCCTTGTTCTATCCTCCTTACACACAACTTCACTAACATGCTCTACACTACCACATGTTCCGGGAGACCGGTCGGGAGCATAGAGCTTGTCCCGGCTGGGTCGGTGCCCCGCTGGTGGGAGAGTCCTGGTTAGGGGGAAACCCCGCTAGCCGACGGTAGGTCGGCGCCGGATCTCGCCATCCAGCTGGGGAAGACCTCCGCCATCTCCCGAGAAACAAACATGCAGTATACTAACGGGACTAATGACCAAAGGAGTTGACGCGCCCGGAATCACGAAAATTTATATCAATCAACACACGGGGTGCGGCACGAGCCGCGTGATTGGTCGCCGGGGGTCACGTGGGTGCTCTCGGGTGGGGGCGGACCGCGGGCTCTTAAGCGAGACACGCCAGAAAAGGGGCTTTTTGGTAGATTATTAAGATTTTGATCTTTGACCAGCCTTGGCGTTTACATCTGATCATTCTGGCCATCTGCCATGAGTTCTTGCCATGAGGTCTGCGCGTCTTGGGGAAGTTGAGGGGAAGAACCCAGCGGTCTTTGCTTTAAAACGAGGTTATCATTGGTCATCGGTCGGGGTCGCGGACGTGCGGCAGAAACAGTAGTCGCCAATGACGCCCGCAGAGAACCGGTGCGCCCGCTAATGGCCGGCCCGACCTAGGGGCGTATGCATCACCTAGGAGTGTCATCACCACAGCATTCGAGCAGCATCATGAAGAGTTGTGGGAAGGTCATATTGACTTTATGCGAAGCCGGTGGTAGAGATAATTTAGTTTTTTGCTTGTTTGTTATGGCTTCCCACGTAGATATTATGTTAGCTAAATTAATTATATAGCTACGGATCATTCAACTTCGTTCATAAATTAACAATGCTTTTACTGGTATACGGAATAAAAGATCCTTAATGCATGCGTCCTGTTTACTCGACAGACTTTCAAGTGTAGGCAGCAACGACCCCTCCGACCAGGAACCGGACAGCCGCAAAATTGGAGGCCCTCGGCCTATATGGTGGTAAGGTGTTAAGGATAAACCAACAGAGATGGGTATACAGTACAACTCGAGATCGCAGAACTAGCGTAAGAAGATAAAGTGGGCAGACATTACAAAAGAAGATGGCAAGAACTGGACTAAATAGGCAAAAAACCAACTAGTGGTGCTACAGAATGGCCCAGAATTTCTCGTTCTAGTTAGTTTTTAAATTTCTTTGTTGTAGGCTAGCTTTTTGGTCTTCTGCATCCTTTTGCCAGCTGCCATCTATCGCCGCTCCCAATTTTTTTAGTTTTCTCAATTTTTCAGATTCCTAATAGTAGAATCAAAATATTACCTTAGGAATATTAAAGAAAAGTAAAATATTGTCCTATATGGCAAGTTTCATTCAGAAATTGGCAACCGTTATGAAAATGGTGTCTAAGCGTTACTGTAAATGCGAAATTTGAAGCTGTTTCACAAAACGTCTTTTAGTTTTCGAAAAATCTGTATTTTAAGTCATTTAAAGCACTTTTATTCACAAATGCAAAAGTGTTAACAAATCGCTGAAATTGTGGATATTAAAGGCGTGAAAGATATTTCAAAAAAATTATTGGTGTAATTTTTGAAAAAGCAAAAGAAAACTTCAAAATGAACTTTATGCCATTTTAAACAGTGATATTAGCACATATGTTGCAAAAGTTTAAAGAAAACATTTGTAGCCGTTTTTGAGAAAATGTCGAAAGTTTCCCCAGGCTTCATGTAAAGTACCTACAAATTTTAAAGGTTGTTTTTCAAAATTACAAAGCTACAAATTGAGGCACATCGACCGGGGAATATCCATTTTGAAAAAAAAAAGCAAACAACTACATATGGTTTAGGCGCTAGTGGAGTTCACGGACACACGGACGGACGGACAGACGGAGGTTTGAAAAAAAAAAACACTTTTCGTTATCAGGGGATCGTTGAAATGTAGACCAAATTTCCGTCGAAATGTCGAAATCGATTTTCCGCAGTATGACATAACATTCCGTATTCTCCGTATATTACTCCGTATGTACGTACGTATATGAGAAAGTAAAATGCAAGGGATATTCTATAACAACAGCTTGCTTAATGTCGTTAACCTGAAGAAGTACAATGAAAAGGGTAACATAATGAATAATACATCGTATGTAAATGAGATGTATAATTTAAAAGTGTAATATTTAACATAAGTAATTCAGAATAGTGCAACATAAAACTTTAAAACAAGTTGGGAATAAAACATTATTATTATTATTATTATTATTATTATTATTATTGTTATTATTATTATTATTAAAAGATAAAAGAGATAAAAGTGCCAATAAAATGACAGAATATAATAACCTGCTTCCGACGTTGCGCACTCTGAAACGTTCCTCCCGGTAAATACATTTTAAATATTATTTCAACAGTTTGGGGTCTTTTATTTATATTATTATTATTATTAAAAGATAAAAGCTCTGTGAAGGCTTGCAACATTATACTGAAATTAAATTTAAATTTAAATTTTATGAAATTTCTATTGGAAAGCCGAGAAATAATAATATACACGTAGTCAAAAAATCACGGCCATAATTTAATAATGGAAACTATTGCAATATAGTTTCTCATATTGAAACGCACAGAAGACTGTATTTCTTTCCTATCTTAAATGTTGTATTTCATCAAAACAGTACAGAGACATACAAACTGACGAAGTAACATGTATGTTGTGGAAATAACAGTGTGATTATGTTAACCAACCACAGCCCCGAATCATACTGCACAATTATCCCACGCTCAGACGTAATTCGACCGAGTTCCTTCAAATTAGGTAGCGTAAAGAAAGGCGTGGGACTTTCTTTAATATCACCGTGGAAAATCACGTGCTCTCTCGTAACCTTTATGCACGGAGTAAATGACACACTGTGATCTGGAAGATAAGAGTGAAGTGTGAATGTTATTTACTCTCCTTGATTTTTGAGGATAAACGTTGGACTGAAAGCTATGACCCTCAACACGTAGCAAATACTTGAATCATACACGCAAAGTCGATCCACCAAGGGAAGGACAAACATCTAAAAGACATTAAAGCAAGTGAAAATTGGAAGAATTTGAGAAAACGCAACATCAGCCAGATCCCTTCAAGAAAATCAGTTGTGATGAAAAACCGTCCGTTGGTTTAAGATGCTAGGTCAGAGAGCTGAACTAACGGACAGGTAGACCGACATTTTGAAGAAATATGTACTGCACGTACACATGATTTAGTTTACTTTGTTGTAATAATATCTTGAATAAATAAAGTTTTTATCAAATTTTACTACATTTGTTTCACGTTTTCTCAATTTTTTCGGCACTCTAATAATTGGGTGAAAACAAGACTTTCAGAATATCGTAATAGAGTAAATCTGGTTCTATATGAAAATTTCAATTGTAAAATTTATAGTTTTTTTTGGGAAAATGTTGTTTGATCATTTCTGAAAGTGAGGAATTATGAGCTAATTCTCACAGAAAACGTTTGAATTTTCGTGAAATATCAAAAGAAATCATTTGAAGCACTTGACTTCATGTGTAATTTTTGAACAGGTGGCGTTAAAACAGCCTGTTCTTTGACGCAAAATTACGCGAAATGTTCTCAAATTTTCGAAAAATCATACTCGACCTTATTCCTAAACCTATATTTAAGGAACATATTTTATTAAGGAAAAAAACTCTATCTTTAATATTTTAATTGTAGGAACACGCCGAAACAATTTTGAACTTTTGCAATTTTCGAGCAGCGCAAGACAAAGACGCGACGTGGCGACTTCATTTTCAGCGAATGCGAAGTGCACTGTCAGAAATTACAATAAATTGATTGTAGATTTAATGCAAGACTGTAAATTAATACTAATGTACTGTACATGTAGTGGGCGTGCCACCTAGGCTTGAGACACGGAGCCACGGACGGCTGCACACAGGAGGGCCCTGGTTGCGCTCAACTGCACCGTCCCCCCCCCCTCCATTCAACGTCCTTGCCCGTGTCCTTGAGCTCGCGTCCCGCCTGTGCAGCACGGCGCAGCGCCTCGACCTCCCGCGTCGTACCCAGCGGGTTGCCTAGGGCACTGCCATCTCCACTCATCATTCCTCTATTATTATTTTTTTTACTGTTATTAAACAGGGAGGGTTTCTTTTTTCACCGTGATAGTGTCTGCCTTCCTGTTTTTATTAATTTTCAGCCAATGAATCCAGTTTGATGATCGAAGAAAGAGCAAAACAAATTTTCCAGCGTGTGTTTCAGAGTCAAACTGAAGTCATCACAACCACAATTTTTTATTTGTAAGCATAGATGTTTAAGTAATTATTTTACATTTTTAAAAAGAACAAATGTAACCATTGTCGCCTCGGGTGCACCATAATTAAGGATTTAACATGAAGAATTACATTTTTCTATTGAATCATGCGTGCAAGCAATTATTTGCGTATCTACTGAGAAGAAAATTTCCACACGAAATTTCGAAAACCTTTCTGGAAATAGTATTTAAAACAGTGCTTTGAACTTTGACAATTAGAGTAGACTTGTCTTATACATACGCCACTTTTAATATTGTCTCATTTATCACACTTCCTAATTCTTTTCTTACCCCCAATTTCCTAAACGTGAACAAAAACTATCGCATATAATAAACATTTAAGCAGTGTTAAATACTACACATCTTAGACGCATACTTCGGTGATCGTCGAGTATAGTGTTACTCACAGTGCGGGTGGCTTGTAAACATGCTGATGACTTAACTAGGAGGTCGAAAACACTGAAAAGAGTAATCCATCGCGTAGGCTTAACATACTCGGTTTGTATACTTTTTACTGCACTTAAAGAGACAAAAATGTTAATCTCACTTTAAATCGATCTTTAACTATAGTACTTCTGTTGACCAGCAAGAAGTCAGGCATATAGAAGCTGCTGAGGGTTAGGGTAGTGCTGATGATTGCCTTCGTGCTCTGAAAGATGCTACTCCTAGAGCCGGTGGATACGTGAGCTCTCTCTAGTAAAAATTAAAATATAAAGTATGATTAAAGATTAAAAATGTATTGTTACACATATAAAATGTGATATTTAATGTCAGTAACCAATGTTGCGTTCTTCACGAAAGATATTTCTAAGATTAATTCTACTTTGAATGTTTTTGTCACTTCACTAGCAATTCTGATCTGACATACTCTTAATTCTTGATAAACATCCTTTTAAATGCAAACTTCCGCAAACGTTACGGGAAACTTCCTCACTCACTCCAGTTGCATAGTACGCCTCACAAGTAGCTCTGACTGGGAAAGTGACTCAGTGAATCGATTGATGTCACTGCATTGTCTCTGACCGGGAGGTCCTCGGTTCGAGTCCCGACGGCAGCAGGATTTTTTACATTAGCTAGTCAGCTACGTCGAATTCAATCGCTCTCTGGAGGAGAATTATAGCGGTCATCTGCTCTGATCGGTAGTTTTCCGTGGTTTCTCCGACCAACACCAGGCGAATGCCGGAACAGTACCTTAACAAACGGGGTAAAAACTGCGCACGATCTTTCCTTCCTCTTCCTTGTCTTATCCTCACCTTTTACACACACTAACATGAACTTCACTACCGTACATGCCGGGAGACCGGTCGGTGCCTTGCTGGTGGGAGATACCTGGTTTTGGAAAACCCCGCCAGTCGACGGCAGGTCGGCGCTGGATCTCACCTTTTAGCGGAGGATGGTCACCGCCACCTCACGATGAAAAAAAACATGCACTGCACGTACGGGACTAGACCTCAGAAGTTGACGCGCGCGGAATCACTAACAATCAATCAACGAGAAGCTCTGAGAATCCAAAACTACCATCCATGGCTTTCCGGACAGAATTGACAGATAACATTCGCTGTGAGATTGAGTGAATCTAGCGAAGTAACGGATGAGTCAACCGGCGCGGGGTGGAGGAGAGGGAGGGGGCGGGGCGGGGCGGTGTGGCGTAGCGCCGTGACTTCCGCGCGTGTCGTCTGGCGCATGGCCAGTGCGGCGTGGCGTGGCGTGGCGGGGAGCAGAGCCGATTGGACACGCACGCGGCGACCGGGCCGCGCGGACCTCTGCATCGCGACGCCCATGATGCATACGGACACGCACAGGTGGACACTTCCCAGTAGGCAAACAGGGCAGATGGCTAGAAGTGTGCGGTGTTTAGAGGTGGCTTTCATTTGATTCATGTTAACCGTAGCTTTACCAAAAGGCGGAGACCAAGCCAAGACACACCCCGGCGATGTTTTGTTTTTTGGTAGTTTCATTTGTTTTTTAGGAATCTAAAACTTATTAATATATTTAGTGATATTTTCTGTGTTGAAAACATGATGTGTTTCATAGGTATTGGCTAGAATTTACCGTTGGGAAAAAATGGCTTTATTCGCTCTAAAAATTAAAATTGAGAATGCTTTATGAGAAGTCTTTGAAGTCTTCACATAAAACTGTTAATTAATTCATTTTTATATGATGAAGTTACATAGGGTTTTATTTGGCATAAAAATTAAACAAATGTTGTCGTTTTTGTTAACCAAAAATATTATCAGAACCATTTTCCAATTCCAGAACTTGAAATTAAAAAAAATCTTTTGTTTAAATTAGAAAAAAAATATTATGAATCAATGTATTAATTGAGCCAATTTGGCTAATATTTCATTTGAATCAACATGTTGAAGCTCTGTGTTCCCCATCTTCCCCTGTTAATGCTCTGAACCATTATACCTTGGTATTAATAGGGCTAAATATGTTTTCACAAAAGCATCTTTTACACTAATTGCATTTCCGAAATAAATTTTATTTTATAATGTACATTATTTTATTTTTAAATGAATTTCTTAATTTTTTCGCGTAAGTAAGGTAACGATATCAACAGGTTGTCGTTCTATCTCAGGTAGCTCAGAGCATCAATTCATGCCACTGCAGTGCTTCTAACCGGGAGGTCCTAGGATTCGAGTGTCGACCGTAGTAGAATTTTTTGTCACTATCCACATAGCTCCATCAGGGAGGTCAAATTCTGGGTCTGTCGGGAGGAGAATTCTAGCGGCTGGCTGCTCTGATCAGTAGAGTTTCATATTTTTTTTTGGTCAACACCAGACGAAATGGACAGTACCGTAACAAACGGGCCACAGACCGCGTACAACCTTTCCATCTTCTTTCTTGTCGCATCCTCACCTCTTACTTAATCACACACACACACACACACACACACACACATGCACACACATACACACATACACTTTCATGCACTACACTACCACACAAGCCGGAAGAACAGTCGGGAGTGTTTGTGCGAGTAGGGGCGGTGCCCCGCAGCTGGAGATACCTAGTCGCGGAAAAGTTCGCTTGCTACCGTGTAGATCGGCGCCCAACCTCGCCATCCACCGGGGGAAGAACACCGCTACCGCATCAAACTACACTTATACACTACACTTACGGTACTAATGATCGTAGCATTGATGCACGGAAATTACTAATAAAACAATCAATGAATCAATAAGTGTCAAGGTAATTTCAAGTATATAAACTAAATTAAAATATCAAGTAATATTTAACATAAGAAAATATTATCACCCTCAAAATATATTTCACTTTAATTTCCAATGTTAGCACCTTCATAAACGGAACTGAAAAGAAAATATTAATCTAACCTTTTAAGGGTTTTTTAGGTGTACTGGTAACTCCGAGCTGATATACCCTTAACCTTACTATTTGATCAACATATATTCCTCTGGCAATTATTTTAAAAAACGGACTTAATCAATCATGTCTTTTGAACTTGATAATAGAGATTTATTCAAACAATCTTTCAACAAATATAAGAAAAGCTTACTGTAAAATTGCTTGTATTCCATTTAAGTCTACGATTATCTTACAAAAAATATTAGTTAAGATAAAACATTAATACAAAAGCAATCTGTTTATCTCCATGTTTACTTCTGAAGAGAGACGTAAGAAGAAAAATAATCGATTATTTTCGTGTTAAAAAACTTACCGCGGTTGCGCTCAAAGGCCTCCTCCAGCACTGTGATGAACCCCATGGTGGCTCTGGAACACACAACGTACAGGTCAGAGCAATGCTCCCTCACAAGTAAAACGTATGCGTTACGCCCACGCAGATATATACGTTGTGTGTACACACAATCATATTCTATGTAAATCCTGATGTGACGTCAGAATTTATGCATCAATCATTTCGCTGAGCTGTGTCACTTCAGGATATTGTGTGACATTCAGCAAGCAATATGGTAATGTTCTATGTTCTCGCACGTACAAAGAAAAATCACAACGACCATTGAACCTGAATATACGTTTAGACAGCTGTGGGAAATTTTGTGCTTGTCTTTATGACCTTATCTCCATATTTTCACTGGGTATTAGAATTAAATTCAAGAAAATTACTCTAGAAGAATGCATGCAAAGATGGAAAAATAGCGTTAAAAATAGTATCAGATTGTAACATTTCAGATACCGATAACTTAAAATGATCGCAAAAGGTGCGGGATTATTTTTATGATACATCTCACGTTTCCTAAGTACAGTCAGGGAAAGAAAAAGTTTCAAATTTATTTTCAGAGGAAAGTCTGAATATTTCTTGGCAAGTGATTCCAGGTCAAAATATAGAGACAAAATCCTTTTCTTTCGAACAAAATCAATATTCTCCGTTTTTCCTGTAGACAATGCTGACACGAGAGTTTAATGATTAAACTAGACAATGTCTCATTGCAACATCAAATAAAAGATTCTGGAAGTCTTTGTTTGTTGGACTTCACAAGGTGAACTCTCACCTCGATAGTCTAGAGGATCCGTACATCCAAGTCGGTGTATTGTGTTTCGGCAGCAGAGATGAATTCATATTAGAGCAGTAAAAGTAGCCTGGCTACTTTAATTGAAGAGGATGACTAAAATAATAGACATTGTTTTGTTACATATTGTTTAAGGAACTAACAATCACTCCTAGATGACTATGAATCTGTCAATGAAAGTAAATTAACTATCATACAAAATTGTCGAAAAAATAAAAAAACATGAGTGTTTTCAAAATTACCGAAAAATTCGTGAGTCGTATAGAATTAAGTTATGTAACCCTATCTCGGAGTTTTCAAAAAATTATGTAAAAATCTTAAAGAAGACCAGTAGTGAAAATACCAGATAAGTAAAAAAATCATCTCGATGACAATTAATTTACGGTTAATGTAATTCAATATTGAAGTAAAGAACACGCAAACTCAACAGGTCGGCCGTGATATTGCAGCTGATTCTAGACGGCCGTGACATTTTAAAAGAGGATGTTCAATTGCTCGTAATTCATTATTAAAATATACTAAATACTTATCTATTTTATCGTCATATTAAAGAAGCGCATCAGAATTTACATGACCTTTATATGTTGTATAAGCAAAGGGGGTCAGTTATATTCCCAATTAGCCAAATGCACTTAATACGTACCTGGATGAACATAACTTGAGCTACGTAGATTTATTACGTATCTCGTAAAGGATTTCCCTTTGATGTTCTTCATTCTAAATAGCATTTCAAAGAATACGGATTTTGCATGGTAGGTTGTTATACAGACTGCTCTCACGCCTACTTCCTGGTTTTCCGTTTTTTACTTAGCTTCTTGATTCAATTATTTCTAACTTTAATCTATTGATCAATTTGCGTGATCGACTGCTCCAGGAATCGATGTACATTTATTTACATTGTGTTTGATTTCTAGGAGTCACCAACATGCAACCTCGGTGGAAGTCCATGGAATAATTAATAGGTGAATCCAGTTATGCTAGAAAATTGATCCTTAAAGACTACCCCTAAGCAGCTAGTGCATATTGAACCACAATATAAATATATATAAATGAGAATGGTTAAAATATGTAATGTGAATTTATATAAGCACTGCACTACAATGATCACGATGAAGATAGTTAACGAGAGAAACCGATTTCTGCATGCACGCTTTTATATACGCAGTGACAGCAACGAGGTTTGCAGACCTACCAACAAATTTAGCTTGCGCACGACAAAGCAGATCTCCAGATGCTTGCGAAATTTGGGAGATATTGGAGCACGAATATGGGAATTTGATCATATTTCAGTTCATCAGCACGGCAACAAACCTCGCCAAACAGGAACTTTAGAAATCTTTAATCGCATTAAAAAAATAATGTAATTTAAGAAATAAATCAAGATCTATTTATTTAAGATTAACATATAAAAATCTGCGAGAAAAATCCTTCAACGCCTTCCCTCGGAAGGGGAAGTAAAGACATGGCTGTCCCATTGTTAGTAGATTTACTGCATGCTAAAGATCCTCAAGCCTAAATGAGCGCCTCTCAACCTAAATTCACTCGCCTGTTTCGTCGCCTATATATACCTTCTTTCCCCAGTGTTGGTTTGAAAGGAGTGTAAAAGTGAAAATTGCTTGGTCAGATGGAAACAGGCCTCTTGGCCTGAGTCTCGCCGTAAAATAACCAACTTGTTCAATTCATTCTCAGGTGTGAGGTTGAAAGGCGCCCTGGGGACGGAGGGCGAGGACTTTTGACAACTTTGAAAACCGATTCACATTTACTCAGCGTAGAGGATAAAATAAAATGTTTTTATCATGAAGTGCCATCCGGTTATGTTAATAAATGAATATGTAGTATTTTGCATTAAAAATGGTAATATGTAAATTCGTTTTTGGGGTGTATTAGAATTGTGAATTTGTCAATATGCTGGAGCTCTTATGTTTTTTAGTGTGCGAGCTCTTCAGTTTTACAAAAATTGGCGTTACATGTGCTACTTTACCTAAGAGTAATACGAAAAATTTTAATGTACTTTAAATTTGGCGAACAAATGTTGACTCCTGTTGGTTCACAGGTTCTATATGGCCACGCATTGCGACGCCAAACCTTGTTACTTACACTACCATGTTATCGACTTTCTCTTATCACCTGCACGTTACTGAACAGATGTTTGGATGAAGGAGTACTTCCAACATATGTCACTAGGAGGCCGGCTGGATCATACCAGTATAGTAATTGAAATCATAGTTGAATTGAAAGAACAAAAGAATCCACTTTGTTCGTTAAATATTTTATAGATTGATGATTTTGTATTCCTGTGCACGTCAATTGTTGTAGTCATTAGTCCTGTAAGAGTAGTGCATAATATATCTTGGGAGGTGGCGGTGTTCCTACACTAAAACATGAAATCCGACGTCGAACTGAAGGTCACCTTCCAACCTCCAGGTATCTCTACAACAGGGCACTACCTCAACGAGGAAAGATCTAAGACTCTGTCATTGGTACTGCAGCAATTATCCCTTATAATCCCAAATTATTTATACAAATACACTCATATATTATTCTACGAAGAAACAAAATATTTATTGCAAAAAAATTGATAAAGGAGAACATTACAAGACGTAAAAAAAACTTTATAACTCTTTCAGCACATTAGAATATTTTTTTAGATTTTGCCATACGGCTACAGTGGGCTCATAAGGAACTTCATATACTGTTGGAGAAATAAAGTAAAACTAGCCATTTTTTGCCCAGTCAATTATAAAATCAGTTCTTTGAGTTTGTAATATATACTTTCACACAACATTTTAAACACTAAATCCTTGAAAAGACACCTGGGAATATTGACTTCGACACTTTGCTAATTTTTACAGTAACAAGAGTTATTTGAACTGCTTCCGGCGCGTCAGGCAGGTGTTTATTTCTTTATCAACGAACGACATTTATTTGTTTCTTATAATTCCAGTTCTGTATTTTTATGTTTCCTTTTCCTAGGTCAAAAATTTATGTAAACAAATGATCAATATTTAAATTTATTTATATCAATTGTGATCTGAAACATGAAGTATCTTTTCAATATTTTTTTAAACATCTTTCCCTCGATTATGTTATAGTGCATTCGATAATATCATTTTTTTCACTTGGCATCTGTACAAAATTCAATAATATTTCTGTAGCCTTGTCGTATTGACCGGAAAACAGATCACTGATGTCAAACTCTTTCACGTCAGAGAATAAGCCAATTTCTGGGATTTTTGTATTCCCATTACAAATAAAACTTTGCTTCAAATTAGGTTTATATCAATACCTAATCGCAGTTACGATAGATATGAATTAACCTCATATGTTACGTTTGCTCTTTGTGCCCGTATATGCCCTATCTGCCTGTGCTGTTTATGATGTGTAGTCATATGATAACCACACATTTCTGATTCAAATATCTACCAAGCTTTTACGTAAATCCATATATTGCGGTAATGTGTACTGTAAACAAACCCTACTCTCAAAGGAAGATACATTTATCTCGTAAATTCATTATCGTTTAGAAATTAAACAGAAAATTATACCTTGCAAATAAGTCACAGAAATGCATAGAAATCGCGGTTACTGGTTAAAATGATATTGAAGTGGTATAAGAAAGTGATATAGTCATAGAGCTACAGTGGAACTGAAAGGGAAAAGTAAATCTTTGTGTGTGTGTGTGTGTGTATGTAACAGGACCGATTGGACAAGCATCAGAAAGGGATGATCACGTGCGAACTGTAGCCCGTTTATAAAGGTATTGATCCTGGCTGGCACTGATCAGAGGAATTTCGGAATACCACCGATCAGAGCAGCCGACCGCTAGAATTCTCCTCCAGACAGCAACTGAATTCCATTTAAAGGTGCTGTTGAGATAACGGTAATACTGCCGGTGAGCCGTATCAACCAATGGATCTAATAGAAGCGAATTCGAACGGACTGTGCGTTTTGTTTTAGGGCAGTGTTTCACTGAATCAGGTGTAACGTTCATATTTCCTCGTTTGATAGACGTACTGTAGAATAAGTTGTAAAATGCTACAAAAAAATGGATACGTACCAGGATAAAAAATGACCTACACTTACGGAACTAAATATTATTGTAGGTAGCGCGCCCAGAAACACTAATAAATCGATCGACCGATCTGACCGCCTGACACCTAGTTATTGCGCCTCCCCTCTCCCTCCACACACTTTCTCGCATTTTTCGGACCACTAATAGCTTATCTGAAAAGAGATTTTCAGCATATAAAAATTAGCAAAACCCTTTTACGTTTGGAAATTTTGAGGGGAAATTTTAAACTGTTCTTTCAGAAAATCTTTACCGAATGTTCACAATTTTGAGCTCATAAAAAAACATTTGAGATTTTGACAAACTCTAGAAGATATCGTTTTAAGCATTTTGGCTTACAAATGCATTAAATTATACAAAAAACAATTGTAATGTAAATATTACCGACGTGAAAGATATTTAATATCTCAAAGCTGACCACAGACAAAGAGACAGATGTTTTGAAAAACGTTTGCTTTTTAGAAGCTCTTCGAAAACGTATATTGTCTCAAAATCTGGCATCGTTTTGCAGGATTACAGTGTTCCCCTTGTATCTTGTATAAGAAAATAACATCAAAGATGTGATGCTATATCTTGAATACTTGTAATTATATACGTTACTACAATGCAGCAATTTCTACCGCACAAAGAATTCAGTCAGCAATTGAAAAACTATTCACCAAACAAACAGGAAAGGTTAGAGACATATACACATAGTTTTAATTTACAAAACTTCCAAGTTTAATGGTTATGGATCTGGAGACATAGAATGAAGTACATCTCTCTTCTTACGAAAAGTTAAAAGCCCAAATTTCGAGTTGTTTTTGAGAATATTTTGTTAAGGCATGTGTAGAAAATTACTTTTCCTACTGAAAAATATATTTAATATATGAAAACATTCACTCGCTTTCTTTTGTCGGCTATCGTGTTCTGTCATTCATGTGGCTATGTGCGACATAGTAAACGCGTGGGCAAATCTGCTTCGCGTTTCTCAGCGGAATTGGCCAAAAGTTGAAAGCAAAAATTTCGAGTTGTTTTTTAGAATATCTTGTTAAGGCATGTGTAGAAAATTACTTTTCCTACTGAAAAATATATTTAATATATGAAAACATTGACTCGCTTTCTTTTGTCGGCTATCGTGTTCTGTCATTCTCATGTGGCTATGTGCGACGTAGTAAGCGCGTGGGCAAATCTGCTTCGCGTTTCTCAGCGGAATTGGCGCGAAGGCCACACGCGGCCCGCGGCCTCCGAGGGGCGATCGCGTTTCGCGGGCGTACTCTACGCGGCGGCGGCGGGGGGGGGCAACGAGGGGGGGGGGGGGCCAAACGCCGCTCCGCTCCACGCCGCGTCGCGTCGCGTCGCGACGCTCCGGGCCGCCGGACCGCTCCGCGCCGCGCCGCACGCGGTGACGCTCTGCGCGGGCCGCGTTGCGCAAGCGAACGCGTTGGCGCTGCATCCCAATCGGCCAATATTCCGTTTCCCAACGCGGAGAAAACGGGGCGGCGCGGACGCCGGCGGCGGCGGTGCGGGCGCGGAGAAGCGAGGAGCGAACAGACGCGCTCGCCGGGCGACGGCGCGGTGGATTGATCGAGTGATTGAGATTCCGGGCGCGGTAACGGTTAAGCGCATTAGCCCCGTAAGTGTAGGGCTCGCTTGGGTTGTGGCAATAATCTTCCCCTGCTGGATGACGAGATCCACCGCTGTTTTCCTCTACCAGGTATCTCCCGCCAGCGGGGCACCGCCCCACCCGGGATACGCTCCCGACCGGTCTCCCGGCATGTGTGGTAGTGAAGTTAATATGAGTGTGTGTGTGTGTGTGTGGATGAAGTTAATATAAGCATGTTAATATAAGTGTGTGTAAGGGGTAAGGATAGGACAAGTCAGAGGACGGAAAGATCTCCCGCGGTTCGTGACACCACTGCCCATCGACCTCTCGGCATGTATGGTAGTGTAGTGCGTGTGTGTATGTAAGGGATGAGAATAAGGATAAGGAAGAGGAAGGATAGATCACGCGCGGTCCGTGGCCAGTTTATAAGAGTACTGCTCCGGCATTCACCTGGTATTGATCGGACAAACCAAGGAAAACTACCGATCAGAGCTAAACTTCTCCAGACAGCGACTGAATTCGACTTATTTGACAAGCTAGTGTCGAAAATCTTGCCACCGTCGGGATTCGAACCTAGTACCTCAAGGGCAGAGGGACTGCAATGACATCAGCTGATGCCTTGAGCTACCTCTCTCGGTGCCGTAGTGGTGGGCGTAGCAGGCGGTAGAGCGAGGGGAGGGTCTGCCGAGCGGGCGGGCGCGAGAAGCAAGCAAGCGAGGGGAGCAGAGGAAGAGCGGAGTTCAGAGCGGGTAAAGCGATAAAGCGAGCGGGATAACGAACGGGCAAATGAGCGGAAAGGCGAACGGGGTACGCAGGAAGGCAAACAGGTGTAGCGTCATGTTGGCGGTCGTGGGTGGGAGGAGGAGCGGAAGTATCGCATACCTGCGGGCATGAATAGCTAGGCGCCGGCGTTGGGATACATTTAGACAAAGGGGACGCCAGCTTGACCGGGAAGGTCACGTGGTAGACGCGAGCCTCCCTCCCACACCTAGGACGGTCACGTGGCGGCTGCACTCTGGTATAAAATCCAGCCGACGAGCTCAGACGGTGGGTTTTTAATTCTGGAAATCTCGCGCAATACGAAAAACTTTACGCCCAGGCTGGAGCGTGTCGTGACTAGTGCACGGGTTACGAGGTCACGGTAGTGGCGCGGGAGTAGCGTCAGAGGAGGCGGGGCCTCCCTAGCTATGTGGGGTATCCACAGGGAAATACTCACAAGTGTGTAGTTTCGGAGCAGAAGCTTGTTATTGTACATACATGTAAATAAACTTGTACATACTTGTAAATGTCTGTGTTTTTCTCCATGAAGCCACACAGGGAGAGAGGAAGGGGAGTGGGAGACGATAGAGGAGCTAAATTGGGAGGTGAGCGGGGACACGAGAGGGGAGGGAAACGCGGAGGTGAGTAGAGAGACGAACGGGGAGCCAAGTCACAAAAATGTTACGACAAAAATCATCTTTTCCAACATTGCGAGTGGTTTTTTTTAAATTATATTTTATTTTGCAATTTGTTTGTGAACAAACATTTGGCAAAATTACATACATTTACGTAAACAAATACATGAGAGGAGTAAAATCCAATGACGTACTCCACCAATGATACATTATTAATAAAAATTAACTATTAATTATAATTTCTGAAATGAATAATTTAAAGTCGATATGGAAGGTCTAAAGTATGATGGCGTTGAAGTCGTCTGGTGGAGTCACTATTGTCTAGTAAGTTGATGGCTAGGATCTTCGGATGGTTATGTAGTCTTTGTAGGTATTTTGCACAGGTATTCTTGAGTTGCGAGTGGTGGAGTAGCGACTTTCGTTGCAGACCATATACCCAGTACAATAATAGACATAAAATCTGATATAGAATCGCTATTGAGATTCCATCACCAATATCATTTTGTTTCTGCAATATTTACTTACCCAGCAGATACTCCTTCGAAACACAGGAAATCGAATATATAATTAATCAGTTACCTAAACCTTTTATCATACTTGGTGATTTCAACAGTCATAGCAGTCTATGACACTCCAAAGCAACTGATGCAAGAGGCGTTCGTATTGAAATTGCAATTGAAGAAAGAGATTTATGTCTTCTAAATAATGGTTAACCCAGACATTTTAATGTTAATATTGGAAGTACAAGTGCAATTGACCCCGCAATTAGTTCTAGAACCAGTACTCCCCAATGTAACTCGTACGTTCTTGAAAATCTTCACGATAGTGATGATTTACCTAACTTTATAAACATTAACAATCCCTCTAGTACCTACAGACAACCACAAGTATTGACAATATTGAACTACAAAACAGCTATTTGGAACCTATATGAAGAATTAATTTGTAACAACCTATTAGATATTAATTCCGTGGAATAGGAGGCATTGCTATTAACATTGAAACATTCAATGAAATCATCACTAAATCTGCTAATAATTCAATGAAAAAAACCAAAAAAGGGGAAATTAATTAAAAGTACAAAAAAAAGCCTTCAGCCAATACCAAAAACAAAACTGAAGAAAATGAAATTCATTAAAAATGAATGAGAGCTGCTGCAAGAAGAATAATTAAAACAAAATCATGATTAAACTATGTGTCAAGTATAACAATACACAATAACATAAGATATTCGTGGGCAAAAATCAAAGCTTTTAAGGAAAGAAGAAAGTAACCAAATACGTAATCGCTAATATCCATAGATGTTCATGTGACTTAAAATAAATTTATTAAAGAACCAAAAACAAAGTAGCATTGCTTAAAACCGTCTCTACCTGTCAAAAGTAGCAAAAGTAGATCATATCAAAGCCTGTGCAGAGAGAAGCTACATTTATGTTCATAAATAAAACAAGGGGCTATCTCAGCATTTGCTTAATGCATCAGGGAAAATGGACGAAAAATTGTGCGAGATAGAGACCTTCTCAGAAGCTGAATTACACTATTGTCAAAGGCACATTAGACTATTTAAAACCGGGAGCGGTAGCTCAGTGCATCAACTGATGTCACTGCAGCGCCTCTGACCGGGAGGTCCTAGGTTCCCACTCCCCACGGCGGGAGCATTTTCGACACTGGCTTTTCAGCTAGGTCGAATTCAGTCGCTGTCTGGAGGAGAATTCTAGCGGCCGGCTGCTCTGATCGGTAGTTTTCCGTGGTTTCTCCAATCAACACCAGGCGAATGCTGGAGCAGTACCCTACCAAACGGGCCACGGACCGCGCGCGATCTTCCTTCCCACTTACACTAACATGCACTACACTACCACATATTCCGGGAGTCCGGTGGGGAGCTTAGAGCTTGTCCCGGCTGGGAGGTGCCCCACTGGAGAGAGAGTCCTAGTTAGGGGGGAACCCAACTAGCCGACGGTAGGTCGGCACCGGATCTCGCGATCCAGCGGGGGAACATCACCGCCATTTCCCGAGGAAAACCATGCACCACACTAACGGGACTAATGACCAAAGCAGTTGACGCGCCCCGAAAACACGAAAAAATCAATCAATCAAAAAACTATTTAGAATTAAATAGTACAAATGTTAACTACTCCAATAATATTAATTGTTAAAATATTCTTGTAGTCTCCAATTGTAAAGAAAAGAGTTATGCTGTAGAAAAAAATACTTTGAATTTTATTGTTTATTGCTTCATATTAGTTTTATTGCTTAATGTCATCTGGCAATGAGTTGTAAAATAATGTACATGTATTGTATGTAAATTTCTTGTAATGAGTCGTTGATATAATCGCCTACATAGTGTGTTGCAAATATAAATTTGTTTTGCATGAAAATATATTCCCACACTTAAGTCAGTCTTTTTTCACTAAAACTACATTCCTACATACAATGGCAAAGCAATGAATAGTAAGATTCTACTCTCACTGAAGAGAGACGTAAGGGACTCCAGAAATATTTGCTTATTATTCGCACCCTAAACGTCTAGGATCTATAGAATGTACTTTTACACAATATTGTGCCCTATTTTAAATGGAAATATACAAGTACATTCACAAAATAAGGCAATACGATATCAGATGTTTCAAATTGTTTCCGTAATAAAAAAAATTACCCCAAAATGAAGAGTAAACAGCACCTGTACCAAAGTAATTTGCGCCCTCGTGCAAAATTTTGTTTGCGCTCCCTGTGATCTAATGTTTCGATTTTTTTACATTGATTTTATTTAGCTTCATTTTATTTTTTTGAGATAACTGACGATAGTCAAGAATCATATTTCCATAATTTCAATCTGAAATCTTCTAAACAAAAGTCGTGAACATAATAAATGTTGCTAATCAGAGTCGAGCAGGGATTTCACATTTGCCGCATGAGTAACCGATATTACATTGTACGAAATTGATGAAATCCTGTATTATGTAGATTTATTAGTTTTAGATGTAGTTAGACTTATATTAGATTAGATGTAATAGACTTCAATTTTTTGGACCAATAATTTAACACTAAAATGTAATTTTTATTTTTGTGAAAAATAAAATAAACGTTTTTGTTTAAAATAAAAAAATGCAAAAATAATGTGGAAATAAAACTAGTGGCTCTACAACAGGACGTACTTTCCTGCCCGTATTTTCACACACAATTACGCGAAAAGTACTCGAAGTTTTGAAAAATTATACATTACCTTATTTTAAAATCTATGGTTAACGAACAGATTTCGTTAAGGTAGAAAATATCTATCTCCGTAATGGCAGTAGTAGGAAGATGCCGACAAAAGCTCGAATTTTTACAGTTTTTGAAAAATAAGTTTCCAACGAACATGAGACCCGTACCATTGTCTTAATGTTTTGTAATATCCGTATGTATGTAATGTAATTGATGTAATATCCGTTGTAATGTCCAACGTAATGTCCAATGTAATATCGGTTACGTCCTTCACACTATCCAACAAAAAAATTAAATCACGAAAGTTTGAGCCATGGAAAATTTCTCTGGGCCATTGTGTAAAGTACCCATCAAAATTAAAACATCGGTTTCAAATTCAAGGGGCTGCGACGTCGGCCAGATCGATCTGGGAATATCAATTTTGGAGAAAATCGGCTGAACGATTTACCCGCTAGCGTTATTAACAGACGGACGGCCAGACTTTTGCCGTCAATCGATATTTCGGTATCCAGGTCCCACAAAACGTAGATTCTGGCTACACCGGGTGTGAGAGTTTTTTTTTTCTAAATTTAGCAAAAGTATTTTTCCTCCTTTCGTTACCAGGGCCCTGTAAGAAGCGTTGTTCTGCCCAAAATTCGCCGTTTTTTCGCGAAGCATTACATAACTTCTCTCTACTTTGCAAGCAGTAGTGAAAAAGTAAAAAAAACAACTAAAGTTTTGCCACTCTTTCACAAATGTCGCCATTGTGCAGTTCACCGTGTCACTGGGGTTGGCGCGGCTCTTTAAATGAGCAATTGTATATTGCTTTTAAAATGAACTATTTGCAATTGACTGACATTATGGTAACCGCATTTTTGGGTCTCTCAATTCACTTAAAATTCAGTTAGAACTCTATGTAAATTGTATTGACAACAAAATTCACTTAATTATGTAACGCGTTCAGAAATTTAGTCATCCCTCATACTGTTCGTTGTGTATAATCCGCGAATGTTCATTCCCTCCTTAGACAAGGCATAATATTGCGGGGATACACATTCGATAATTTCCAGGGTTTAGATTACAGAAAATAATTGAGAGCATAATGAGCGTACCACCCACTTAATTCTTGTATGCCTCTTTTTATGAAGCTAGGAATTGTACCATTGCTTTACCTCTTGTTTTTCGAATCTGTGGTTTTTGTAATAAACGACCTACTCAAGGATGGATTATATTTTCAGCCAATTTCAGATATTTGCAACTGTATAATTCAACGTTCTAATCGTATTCATCAGGCTTCAGTATTAACAGCTCATTACAAAAAAGCCGCATGTAATACATATACATTTTTTTAGAACTCATTGTCAGATGTAATTAAACTATTAAAATTCTCACACAAGCTTATGTGTCAAATAATTTTTTTCCTGCATAACTGTTTCTACACAATTAGATTCTCGTAGAATGAACATCAAAAAGGTAATAATAATGATTTTAACAGTGTTATGTAATGTATTAGTTACCATTTGGTCAGTGAAATTTTAAAAGACAAAAATGTATGTAACAAGCATTGTTCCTCAGATATGAGTCAAGGACCCCACCTCAATCAGGTTTTTCGTCCACTTTCCCTGATCCACTGATGAAATGCTGTCATGAAACCTTGTTTTGTTTCTAGACATAAACATAGCTTCGTTATGTGTGCACATTCTCTTCATTTCAGTGAGTAATTTAGTTATTCAATTAATTATAGTTCATGTTCTGGAGGCAGAATTCCGTCGTGATGGGTGTGATATGGGATAGTAGCCCAAATCTGTACCTTATTTTCCTTTCATATAGTTTTTTATGTGATAGGAGGGAATTTTTTTACCAACTTTTGCCAAAAACACGCGTGCTACATTTATTCATATTTCAACTCAATAATTATCTGAGCTATGCATGATGGTGTATAAGGCTATAGATTCCAGATCTCAAGAACGTGGAAAGATTGCACTTCTCCTCAGAGTACATCACACACTGTTTTTTATTATGTTGTCTGTGACCTTAAACAAATGTTTAACTTTTGCAGTTTTTGAAAATGCAAAGAGTTTACCTAAAACGGGTTCCGTACCATTTTTTGAAACGTAATTTGTTCTATTCTGAAATATATTTTAAGAAAAAATTGGGAGAAGGTTTTGAGACAATTGTTTTTAAAATTATGTATATTTCAGGCAAAATTTCGCAAAAATATAAATATATTCGAAAGATTATTCTTGAATTTTTTAAAAAAAATCTGTCTTTGTATAAGAGATTTTATCTCTATTCAGTATTGTAGTTGTAGGAAGACGCCGAAAACATTTTGAATTTGTATAATTTTCGAAAATCGAAATTAAGAGTTCAACGGATATTGGCCCCACGCTATGTTATAAGCATTCTTTGCTCTATCTGAGGGGAAAATCTTTCACTTTGTTTGTCCCTCTCTCTTTCCCATTTTTCTCTCCATCTTCCTTCTCTCTATCTTTCCTTTCTCTTCCCTTATGTCTCCTTGTCCTCTGCCTTTTTCACTCTTACTCTTCCCTTTCTTTTTCCCTTTTCCCCTTTTTCCCTTTTCTCTACTCGTCTCTCCATCTTGTGCCGCCCACGTCTCCAGTCCTCGTGCTTGCCCGGCATCACACGGCAACATCCAGCAACCACGAGGCTCGGGTGGATTGGGAATTGCCTTTAACTGACATCACATCTTGGGCTGCAGCGCCCAAGACTGATACTTTTTAATTTGTTTATTCTGCCTAAAATGCCATTAGATCTTTCACCCAACAATATTCCGAAGGGTGTTCCAAAGCTGCTCTGTCATGATAAAATTTATTGAGTCTGATAGACCGTGCATACAGTTATCCGGTGTTGACAAATTTATGTAAGCTAATACTCGTCACGTAGGATTATGAACTCTTTTTGCTATAACCCACGAACAATAATACTTACTTCAAGTTAACAACATTTCCATCTATTTTTTGCTGCAAAACATACACAGTGCATCTAAACATAAGTTGATAAGTACAACAATTTCGGAAAAAATATTATTACGAAACCCTCAATGGGGGGGGATTTAGAAACAAAACAGTTTACAATAATAATTATTGTAAACTGTTTTGTTTCTAAATCCCTCCCATTGCATGCACGGCCATTACCTTTCTTAAATCCTATCGAGAAATTATTAATTTATTATGTTATTATTAAATAAAAACGTCCCCGTGTTATTGGTTCATAATGATTTTCCTAATTTTCTTTCTCATTCATGGAAATTGCTCACGTGTCCATTCACTGTTTTCGTTTACCAAGTACTTGTATTTTCCCCACTATCTATTATGGTGCTATTTCCCTTGTATCATATTTACTATTCGAATCTTTGCTTTTCTTCTTTCACCCATTGTTGCTGAAGTCATGTTTTTAATTTATATATATATATATATATATATATTGATAGTCATTTTATCACCAATGCTGTTTCCTGAGCCCTTTTTCAGCGTTGTGGGTCAACAGGAGCTTAGTCATTCCGATAAGGTGAGTTGGATTTGTGTACATTCATTGTATGCATTGCATTGCATTGCCTTCACTGTATTGCATTACACTGCATTGCATTGATGCCATTACATTTGCATGACATATTGCATTTCATATGCCACATTAACCTTCCTCCATTCACATTCCTTTCTGTCCTAATTATTGGCGCGGCGCAGCGATTGCGGGAACGAAGGAACCATTGTTTATTCAATAACAATATCAATAATCGCGTTAAATTAGTGACATTTATTAAGGAAAATAATTTGCTGCATAAAACCTTCAATTTTTTTTTTTATTATTATTATTATTATTATTATTATATTATAAATAAAATATATTTTATAAACAATATATAGCAACATTAATATAATTCTGCAGTACAATAAAAAATACGAAGTATGTGAACATTATACAGAAAACTGAAGTTAATTAGACACATATAGTTAATAAAATGTTTCTGCCATAACCTACCAATGAAAAGTTGCTGATTTTGATTTAAACTATTTCAATTCAGTAACTTTTAAAGATTATTAGACAATATTCCCTTGAAATTTTGAGACAATATGAAGGGCCAAGTTCCAAAACACTTATAGATATCAACATGGACTAGCGAGTCATCTAATTTCAAATTATCGGAAATGAAAGAAACGCAGGGAAAAAGAAAAACAACAAATAAATAATTTGTTGTCTTTATTTAATTTACTCCTTTGTGTACATTTAGAAAATTCAGAGGTTTCATTGAAAATCAGAAAATGTCATTTTTATAAGCTAACAGTGTTCTATTGAAGGACATTTTAAAAAATAGAAGCAATTTTTGAGAATATTTTGTTTCTGTTAATAGTTTTTTTTTATCTTTCGAAGCATTAATGCATAGCGGAGAGTTAGGTTAACTGGTCCGCTTTTTTTTTAATTTTCTTTAAAATGTTATTTACTTGACTTAATCATGTGAAATTTCGCATGATATTTCATTGAGGCTTTCTCCTTATATTGTGGGTAAAAACGTCGTCATTCTGCCTATAGTTGTTGTCAAATTCGGAATATTTTATACATTTGCAAAAGGATCAGATAACCTAACTGGTAAGGTTATGTGGACCGGAAATTGAAATAAATTGTGAAAATAACATTGACGTTTTAATTAAAAAATTATTCTACGCGTTGCTGTCGATTTTTTCTACACATAAATGGAGAAAATGCTTAGCAAAGATTGTACTCTTCCAAATTCTCGTTAAAATAAATCATGTCTTTAAAAATTGCTATGCCATCTTTCAGCGGGCATGGGAACTTTGTAACAATATGTACATTTAAATTTATTTTCTCAAAAATCACTCCAATTTTTTTCCACAGATAGCAGATGGGACGCTTAATGGAATGGCATGAGTTTCATTTTCGTTGAACTTTCGGGATGTTTGAAAATTGCAGATTTAGAAATAAAGCGCGAAAGTTTATACTGTTGTAGCATCATTAGTTTGTCTTAGAACAAGGAAGTATACAATATCCGGACTCGCTTGCTTATATCCGTACTCGGTAAACAATGAAGACACGCTTCATCACCCATGTCATTAACATGTCTAATCAGTGACTCTGCGATCAAGGGTCTGGGAAATGACCTGGTCTAGGTCATGACCTGGACGTCAAGGAGACAGGAGTAAAGAATGACAAGTTATTCAGAAATAAAGAATAAAGGAAGTATTGGAATAAACATTTTTAAATTCTTGAGCTTTCCAATGTAACAAAATAAAGAGTTGTAATCGTACGCCCTAAAACGGGGAATTTTCTGTATAACTCTTATTGTCGGCCCCTGGTAACAAAAAACGTGGATAAATAATTTTCCTGCGTATAGCAAACTAGCAAATTACCCGGCGTGTCCGAGCTTTTTTCGAATCCAATCCAAGTGAAACAAAGAAATATCAATGTTACATAAACCACGGGGTTTAAGATTATTTTTAATGTAATTGGTTCAAGTTTTAATACAATACTAAAATGTATTTCTTTTTATTTTACAGAACATTATTATTATATATTATTAATTTTTTCCAAATTGAATAAACCCCTCCCGATTTGGCTTCACTCGAAGATCTTCGATTTTCAGAAACATTCATGTTATTTTTTAGAGTACTTTATATGAAGCCCCTGGATATTTTCAAACCTTTCTCAAAAACACCTCCAAATTTTTTCTTCAAATTTCTTGTACGAATAAAATGAAATACACATAAATATGGCATAGGACCGATTTGCTCTGTTAACTCTGTATTTTGGGATTTTGCAAAAGATTGAAATTTTTTCGGCGACTTCTACCACTACAAAATTTTAGATAAAGATTTTTCCATCAATTGACATTTTTTGTCCATAATTAGTTGTTTCATTTGGGTCATGCATATTTTTTTGAAAATTTTAGTAGTTTTCGCGCAATATTGCGATATCAGAAAATAATATTTCAAAAAGTATCCAAATTTTTTCTTTAAACTTTTGGTAGGGATAGTGGTAAACGTACTTTATAAAATGACATTATTGCCATTTTGCTGTATTCTTTTGTTTGTTCAAAAATTACAAAAGTGTAATTTTTTTACTATCTTCTCTCGTCATTAATATTTACATTATCGGCTATTTTTTCACATATTGCCTTTACATTTCACATATTGCTTGAAATGATGTCTTATTAAGTTTTCACGCAAATTCAAAACTATTTTGTTGAAACGAGCTCAAAAATTCCGCATTTGCAGAAACCTCAAACACCATTTTCTTAAAAACGGCTCCACAGTTTTTTTTTAACTTTTCGTACGGATAGAACTAATTGCATTGCTTATGGCATAAAATTAATTTTGCTATATTGTGTTTTTCTAATTACACACATGTATTTTTTTAAGTATCTCTCACGCCTTTAATATGCACATTTCCAGCAATTTGTAAACATTATTACATTTGTAAAGGGAAGTGCTTTAAATGATTTCCAATGAAGTTTTTTGAAAACTCATAAGTTTTCTATGTAAAAGAGCTTCAAATTTCGAATTTCCAGAGATGCTTAAACGCCATTTTTTTTAAAACGACTCCAGATATTTCAACCTAAATTTCCATAAAGAATGAGGTTATACTCTTGTACATTTGTTGTTCACATATATAAGGGTAAGTCTCGATCACAAGTTAAAATTTATCGTCCTATTAGCCTAAATCAGTTGTCTGGAAGCAGATAGAGCATCTAATCGCTGATAGAGCATCTAATCGCTAGAAACGTTTGGAGTTTAAAAAAATTGGCTATTTCGGGCTTCAAAAAGGCATGGCTTCAGAAAGGGTTACTCGTGTGAAAGACAAACAATAGCTTTTTGCCAAGATATCGCGGATGCACTAGATGAGGGTGATAGAATCGATGCGGCGATAATAGACTTTACGAAGGCTTTTGATCATGTCCCCCATGATAGACTACTTGAAAAACCAGACGGAATAGGACTAGACTTGAGAGTGATACTATGGATTAAGGATTTCCTAATTAACCACCACCAACAAGTGAGGGTGGGAAACAGCCTATCGGAAAGAGTATAACGTCTGGGGTTCCGCAGGGGAGTGTATGTGGACTTTTATTATATTTGATAACGAACATAGCAGCGGTAATAGGCTTAAAAATTAAACTTTTTACGGACAACTGTCTTATTTACAGATAGATCGAAAACATATCGGATCAGGATAAATTACAGAGAGACTTGCGATGCTTAGAAGAATGGACGGAAATCAATAGAGTGAAGATAAATCCGGATAAATGCAAAATAGTTTTACGTGTAGTACAAATAAAGGGACAGCTAAGTATTTGGTTATGGGAAAGATAATTTCACAGGTAACCAGTTGTAAATATCTGGGGTGATAATTAATGAACAACTTGGGTGGGGGAAGCACGTCAACTTTACTGTTGGGAAGGCATGGAAATCATTACACTTTGTAATGCGAGTGTTAAGGAAGGGAAGCAGTAAATCAAGAGAACTAGCATATACAACCATTGTGCGCCCGATGTTTAAGTACGGATCAGCGTGTTAGGATCCATATAGAAAGGGCCAAATAAACTCCATCGAAAGCGTTCAGAAAGTAGCAGCAAAATTTGTTAAACAGTGAAATTCGGGAGGAAATATTTCCAACAAAGTATCGTCATGGGAATCATTGGCGAGCCGTAGAGAAAAAGCAAGGTTGTGTATATTGGCATGGAGGGAAATTCAGAAAAGAATGCATGAACCCGTCTACTTAACACGTCACGACCATGTTAGAAAAATACGTCCACGAAAACAGAGAACTGATGTTGGAAAATACTCTTTCGTAAATAGGACTATCGAGTCATGGAATAGCTTGCCTGCAGCACTAATGGAAACTTTTCCCACAAACATTAACACTTTTAGGTAAAGATTAGATTCTAATAATAGTGTAAGCAATAGGAGTAGTAGTCTGTGAAGGGCCTCTGCATTTAGTAGGCATGCCTTAAATGGAATAATTTTGTACTGTGTATTGAATTGTATGCATATTAGTATTCATTATTATATTATGGATATTAGACGTATAATAAATGTAAAGAATTTGCCACCGAGCTTAATGACCGAAGTAAATTAAATAAATTATATATCTATTTATAAATATAATGCAGTGGATGAATTAGAAATAATGCGAGGATGTATGTGCTGTTGGAGCACTAGTAGTTTCTTAATGAAATATAATATGCATAATTAGATCTTTAAATATTTATCTAAATTTTAATTTGGAAAAATTTTAAACAAAGTTACAAATATTTGTTCCAAGTTTTTTCTTTAAACGTTCTATAAATAAATTGATAGTGATAAATGCACTGCATAACATTATATAAACATTACCTTGATGTTAGCTTCTAATTAGAAAATGTACACAAATAAATGCTGCAGTATTTTAATACTACGTATTCAGCACAAGTAATGCCAGAAAGTACTTGTTGATGAGCGGCTGTATTTTTAATTTAAATACGCAGTTATAAAATGGATCTTCTCTTTCCGGTGGGTGTTTGTGTGAAAAAAAATCACCCAGAAACCTATTGACATTTTTTCCTCTAAATATTTACCAAAGTACATTTTATGCAAGTAATTTCAGGGGAAAATTCAATAATTGCGAGAAAAAACAAAAAGAATTTAAAAACGTGTTATTTACAGAAGATCTGGCAGTCGTCGTCTACTTCATACGTGATTCCCCTGTCGGTGCTACAACTTTCGCGAACTTCCTCCCAAGAACCTGCGCATACTGCTTTGACATATTTAATCCTTTCTCCTTCCGGGCACGCAAACTTCCGGTTGGCAGTCGCATTGCACGAGAACATTTTATAATGATAGACCGAAATGCATCTAAGTGCATTTGGCAGAGAGCTATTTCTTTATTGTCTGGGCGACGCGATCTGATCGGGAGGAAAAAATAGAGTGAAATAGGCTGGATGGGCGGGGTGGGAGGCTTATGCATGCCGGACGTGGCGTGCCATAAACGGCGTGAGAGAGAGAGAAACCCCGTGTGGCCTACTACTCCACACTAATCCTTTTCATCAGGGGTACAAATCCTCGGGGTGGGTACCTATGCCTCTTGGGCTTTTATCCGCACCCCACTCCGCTGACGCGTTAACGCCGATAGGCTGATGGCCGGATCCTGCCGGAACCCAGTCTGCCTTCGCGGCAACCTCCCCATACAATGCCTTGGTGGGGGTAGGATTTTCCCAACTGGGGGGCCACCTAGCCCGGGTGGCTCGCAGCACCCATCACGTCTCACCAGGAGCGGTAGCTCAGTGATGTCACTGCGGCGCCTCTGACCGGGAGGTCGTAGGTTCGAGTCCTGACGGCGGCAGGATTTTCCACACTGGGTGGGGTAGCCCTGCTACCTCAGAGCTCCTAGCTATCCAGGCTGGTACTGGAGTCTCGACAATGCGCCATTCACGTGCGCCAGGTAGTTCCCTCCTCTTTGCCTAGAGTATCGGGCCACTGCCACGACGATCCCGAGAGCCCAACTGGGGGCCACCTGGCCCGGGTGGCTCGCAGCACCCATCACGTCTCACCAGGAGCGGTAGCTCAGTGATGTCACTGCGGCGCCTCTGACCGGGAGGTCGTAGGTTCGAGTCCTGACGGCGGCAGGATTTTCCACACTAGTTTTTCAGCTAGATCGAATTCTGTCGCTGTCTGGAGGAGAATTCTAGCGGCCGGCTGCTGTGATCGGGAGTTTTCCGTGGTTTCTCCGATCAACACCAGGCGAATGCCGGAGCGGGAGAACCCTAGGCGCTGCATTCTGCATCTGCTTATCAGTACTTAAGATGGTATATTCTACCTGACCGAGAGAGATGGAAGACTGGGATAGCTTCGGCTCGCAGAACACCTCCCTAGGGTAGTACTGAACCTGGGCTTACCACTACAAAAATGTGCAGATCCTATTTGCAGGTGTCTGAGCTCCTGTTCGAGTTTCTACCAACCGATATTAAAGAGCGCCAAAGTATCGGTGCTCAATTGACCTAACTGAACAAGATATAAGGGCTTATAAGAAGAATGCGCCGCTGACGAGGTATCTGCGTGGGAGAAGCTAGAATCTCAAGGGAGAGAGGTTATGGGGCATATAAGCAATCTGATTGGAAATGTGCTCAAACTCGCGCGTTTCCAGAAATACGGAAGCAAAATTTCCTAACAAATGGCTCAATTTATTTAAATGAATATGTGTGTATGCGATCATATTTTACTTTTACATAATATTCTTCAAGTGTTATTTCAAATCAACCGTTAGAGAACAAAAACTGATAAAATGTGAGAAAACATATTTTACACACCGAAAGGTAGCATCTAGGAAGAGGGTGAGACTAAACCGTAAAGACTACCCGGGCTGTAGAGAGTAAGAAACTAACCAGGACGAAGAAGTCTATGACATTTATAGTATCACTAGTTAAAACTAAAAGATATTTTTCAAAATATCAAGGCTTCAGATATATCAGACAGATAAGTCAGATATATCACAGACCTTTCATTTCGCAAAAAATATTCGTGAGAGTCCTTTCAGCAGTTGTGTTGCTTACTGAATAAAAGACAAATGAAACAACCATTTAAGATTAGAAGAATCCTCATCTAGTGAATCTCCGAAAAAGTCTGGAGATTGAGTTTGTAGTAGTACATATCTTTCTCTGTAGTACGTACACGAGATAGTATGTATGAATTATAATCGTTGGTATGCAGTCCTTTGTTTCTGCTTGTACTTTAAGAGCCGAAATTACAAAATGGGTTTTGCTTAATCCAGTGGTTCTCAAACTGTGGGGCGCGATCCCCAGGGAGGGCACGAAGGCCTTGAATAGAAGGGCGGCATAGTTTCCTGAAAACGTAAAATCGTCTGGGCTTTCCAGAATAAATTAGAGCTGTGGCGTAATCGGATGGAAAATGACACGATAGATATATTTTCTACTCTATTGTCACTGTTACAGGACACCGATAATCCGGTATTTCCAATGGAGATAAAATGCTGACTTCATCATCTTATAATACTAAAAGGTCACCTCGAAAAATATTTCTACGATGATTTTGAGAAATTTAACTGGATCCATTCGAAATCCATTGGAAAATGCTCCTGGACCATCATCATCTTTAGATATAAAAGAGCATCGATCTCATTTGTGATACGTCATTGAAGAGAAAAATTCATGAAATGCTTTCTTTGAATTCTGGATACATATTAGCAAGGAATACCCAATGCTATACCCAATTTTAGTGGTGGCGATGGTGTAACGATTAGCGTATCGGGCTGTTATACCCAAGTTCGCGGGTTCCCGATCGAAGCCGCGCCCGACCCGATCGAAGCCGTGGATTTTTAGGGGCGAAAAATCCTTCGTACGCCTTCCTTCGGAGGGGGAGTAATCCGGGCTGTCACTTGTTAGTAGATTTACTGTATGTAAAAGATCCTCAAGCCTAAATGAAGCCTCTGAGCTAAATTCAAATTTGCCTGTTTCGTCGCCCACGAAATACCGTCTTTCATCCCTAGTAGGTGAAAGGAGCGTAACGAAATTTGCGTGGTCAGACGGAAGAGCAGGCCTCATGGCTTGAGTCTCGTCACGTAAAATAAAGATTTTGAAAACTTGATTTCTTTTGCAACTACCTACTAGTGCGAGACAGGTCTCTCAGCTTTGGTAGCTTGAAGTCTAAGTACCGGTCAAAGCTAAATGTAAATAAAGAACTTCGAGTTACCATTTGTACTCAAACGCCACGTCTTGATAAGCTTTCTTATCAAGCTCTCTTATAAGCTTTCTTCTCAAAAGCAAGCTCATCCATTACACTGAATTTTGGAATTTAAATTCTTAATTTTCTAGAAATTCGTGTTAGCTGCTTAGTGAACATTGTCGTGTTTGATAAATTTTGAATTAACGAAAATGTGAAGAATAATTTTCAAGTATTTTTAATATATAATATATTGCATCCTTTTTAGTCATGTAAATTCTGTTGATCTGAATTTCATAACCGAATAATGTAACAAATATTAAAAAGAAAATTTGATTGAATTTCATAGAAAAAATAGGCTGAGGATGTAATGATATACTCCCTCGTCATGGAGGGGGGGCGGAGGGAAAAGTTTGAGAACCTCTGATTTAATGCGTACTGCAGCTATTTAAATTATTGTTCGATTGATGGATTGTGATTCAGGACGCGCCAACTGCTAGGGTCAATTGTTCCGTAAGTGTAGAGAATGTTTTCATTTTGGGAGGCGGCGGTGATCTTCCCCGCTGGATGTCGAGATCCGGCATCGACTTACGTCGGTTTGCGGGGTTATTCCCAGCCAACAGGGCACCGCCCCAGCCGGGACGAGCTGTTGCGACTGGTCCTGTCTATTGCAAGTGAGTTTAAGAGTCGAAAGAAAGGTGTGACGATAGCACAAGAAAGAGGAAGGAAATATCGTGCGCGGCCCGTAGCCCGTTTACTAGTGTACTGCTTGGCATTCGTCTGGTGTTGATCGGAGAAATCATGGAAAACTACCAATCAGAGCAGCCGGACGCTAGAATTCTCTTCTAAAGAGAGGCTGAATTTGACTGGGCTATCTATATAGTATCCAAAATCCTGTCACCGTCGGGTCTCGAATCCAGGACCTCTTAGACTGAGGCACTGCAGTAACTTGACTTCGTGATCTGGGCCACCTTTTGTCGGTCAATGTAATTCGACAATTTATGGTGAGTGTATTTCTGTAGTGTTAAACCATTGTACCGCATTGAAAGTATTGAACAAACAGATTTTGAAACGTTTTTATAAAGTAAGAGAGGAAAAAATATGAACTTTTACACACATTCATTTGTAGCAAACTCCGTAAAGAAACATTATTCTGAGTCGCACTCGGTGGTTGTAGATTTATAACAAATACCAAATAAGACTTTAAGTTCACTGTTCCTCATACTGCCAGATTGTTTCATCTGCCATCATGTGTTCCCTCCGCACACCACACTTTACGACGCCGCTTCCGGTGAGTGGCACCACTCCTTCTTTTGCACTTAAATGGCGGCGCTCGGAGAATACAAAGGGCCACAAATGGTACACTCTGGGAGAAGCACTGCAAGAATATTTGCTGATCTTGAATGATGAAAGACAGTGTGAAACGATCGACATCTGCTGAGTTTATATTCAGAAGGAGATAGATATTCAGGAGACAAATTCAGAAATACCATATGTTATTAATGCCATATGTAATAGTAACTAGTAATACCATATGTCATAGAAATTAGTAATACCATATGTTAGAATAATAACCAAATCCCACCCACGTGATTCATGTAAACCTCTCTTCATTAATCTAGGAATTTTACCATCTCTGATTGATTTACGAATCAGTGGCTTTTGTCAAAAATGACTTACTTAAGAGCGGCAATATATTTTCAGAAAATGCCGATGTATATTACTATAACACTCGACGTAGAAATCATATTCATCAGGTGACACTATCAACAGCTCATTACAAAAAATTCACATACAGTATATGTACGTTATTTTACAACACTGTGCCAGACATTAAACGATTAAATTCGATAGAAAAGTTTAAATCCAAAGTGAAATCGTTTCTTCTGCATAAATGTTTCTATACAATTAGAGACTATACTGAGCATCACAGGAAAAGTAACATTAATTTTAACAATGATACATAATGCATTATTTACCATTTGAACTGTATAAATGTGTATAAACAACCTGTAACAAGTATTGTATTGCAGCCTCCGGGTCTATGATCCCCATATCAATCAGGTTTTTCGTCCAGTTTCCCTAATGCATTGAACAAATGCTGAGATAGCCCCTTGTTTTGCTTCTGGACATAAATGTAACTTCATTTTCTGTGCAGGTCTTCTAGAATTCAGTGGGAAATACAATTATTCAAATTATCGTCTCCATGTTGTCGCGGCAGGAAGTATTATTCCGAAGCACAACATGATAAGAGCCAAAATTTATTGCCTTTTATCCTTGAAAATAGATTTCATTACATGGAATTTTTTCCTAAAATTTAAGTAGGGTATGACAGTGTAGGGATCACAGAATTTTGAAAATGTGCACACAATTAACTTTTCCCATAGCACGTCATACGCAGTTTTACCTGTTTTTTGACGTAAAATAAATAAATAAATAAAAAATAAATAAATAAGTAAATAAATAAATAAATAAATAAATAAATAAATAAATAAATAAATAAATAAATAAATAAATAAATAAATAAATAAATAAATAAATAAATAAATAAATAAATAAACAAATAAATAAATAAATAAATAAATAAATAAATAAATAAATAAATAAATAAATAAATAAATAAATAAATAAATAAATAAATAAATAAATAAATAAATAAATAAATAAATAAATAAATAAATAAATAAATAAATAAATAAATAAATAAATAAAGATTTGATGAGTAACGTTTGATAAGCACGAATGAGGAATAAAATCCAGCACTGAAGCAGGATCGGAAGTTCTCGACGTGGCTGGATTTCTGAACAGTTCCGCGGCGTCTATCGTACTCCGGTTCAAAGCGTTGTTGAGTAAGATGTCTATCGCAAGTTAAAATCTCTATGTATAAACCGTCACAGGTATTTTTACTCCTACATCACAGTCAATGGCTGTTAAATACTAAATATTGGTTTAGTGGTGAGTTATAGTTGACATTTACATAATTGAAATAATTGAAGGCGATTTCATTTCCAACAATACTATTCATTTAAATAATAGCAGCTTTCGATGGCTTAGCCATCATCATCAGTTTTCTGCTGTCTGGAAGTCACAAACATTACTACGTCACAAGCACGACTACGAGTAGTCGTTTTTGTGACTTCCATACAACAGAAAACTGATGATGATGGCTAAGCCATCGAAGGCTGATATTATTGAAATGAATAGTATTGTTGTCAATGACAACGCCTTCAATTATTGAATACTAAACCTGTTATTTGCGAAAATTTCAAAAGTAAAAATAGTAGTTTCAAACAGTAAGCGAGTGTTCATATGTGAATCGATATAGCTATATATCCATCGCTCCTTGTTCTAGATTAGCTGACACACAATAGTGTGCTCAACTGCCCAGCAAGTATTCGTGGAGAGGTCTTAAGAAATATGTCAGCAGTCAGGAGTCGTCAGCAGGATAGGACGTAATCGCGGACTGTTGGCGTAGAAATGTTTAGATAGTTGCGGCCCATGTTCGTTGCTACCAACATTCTACAATCAGTAAAAAGTATTTCAGTTTATTAACAGTTTAAAACCAATTTGCAACTCTATATTAGAGAAAAATACATAAGTGCATTTACAAAATGAAATTTAATACGTGAAGAAGTTGGAACTCACTTGAATACACCCATACCGAGAATAACGCTATTTTCTAAGTGAAATAGAGGTAGGGTTTTCTGTTGTTTTTAATGTCTTTTGAAGACATACGAAACCCATAAAAGTAGAGATAGAGGTATGATTCTGGATTCTGCTAAAAACGATTTCAGAAAAGTAACGTCGGAAGATTGGGAAGCGGATTCTGCAAGACTGGTGCTACTAAACATCTTACAAAGAATTCCAATTTTAGAAATCGAAGATGTTTGTATCTGCCTGAGAAGTGAATTTACTAAATAGATAATAACGGCACGTTCATTGTCAATTTGATTCTTTCGTTTGTGCAAGTGAACTCAGATTGAATGGTTTTAACATAGGAAAAGGCTTTGCAGGGTGTGTCTTGAAAGGAAATGTACTGTCAAGGCCACTGCTACGCCCTGCGCCTAGCGGTCCGACGGATGCTACTTCTTGTGTTTGGGGCCTGGGATTGTCCCAGCTAGGGCGTTACCCCACTGGTGAGAGATATCTGAATGGGGAAACCCCGCCATCCGACATGTAAATCGGCACCGGATCTCACCATCCAACGGGAAAGATCACCGCACCGTCCGCGATTAAAACATGTACTACACGTACAGTAATAATGACCTTAGCAGCTGAGGAGCTGGAAACACCAATTAATCAATCAAACAGTCAGTCAGTGTCGTTGTTTCCATGTTTTACGAGGGTTTCCAGCACCAATAGCCTTGGTTTCCTCGTACATCCTTCACACCGCGTACATCCGCTCACATCCCAGAAGCCCGTGCGCCTTCGGGCAGGGTCATGATGTTTCATCATTTCTAATCATCCGCATCCTGGCGACCGTTTAGGAGAACGTAGCGTTGAAAGATTATTTTGTTCCGGTTTCTCATTGCAATTCAGCTCCCACAAGACCACTACTCCGTCACGCAAGCCTGGAGGTTTCAATAAGCCTCGAGGTCATGAACCCTCTCTTCCGACGTCAGTGTACGCAAGGCGGCCCCGACGGTCGCATGAACAGGCAACCTCCGGGATCGCAGACGATGTGACGGGGCGACGGCCGCGCCGAACTATCATAGGCCGACCTTCACCCGCCTGGGTGTCCTCAGGTGTCATGTCATGTACCCGGCCCCCGCCCAGACGCCAACACCAAGCTCGTCGTCGCCACTGCCCAACCAGCGGTCCAACCAACAGTCACCGCTTCGCTCGTGTTATTTATTTATTTATTTATTTATTTATTTATTTATTTATTTATTTATTTATTTATTTATTTATTTATTTATTTATTTATTTATTTATTTATTTATTTATTTATTTATTTAAACGTCAAACGGGGTCCATTTAACGGTTTTTTAATTTAATATTTATTTTCCATTCAGATGTACATAGTTCAGTAACAATTACTTTTTCATATGTATTGCTGGCTTACAGCTATTCTTATTACGTAAACTTAAAAACTAACTAACTACTGGAAGGGGTAGGAAGCTACACTCTGCACCTACTGTTCACAATTGTTGGAAAATAAGGTTAGGAAGGCGTTAAAAGGGTAACGGTTTTTTATGCGTGTTGGAGTATGATCTGTTGAGGCCAGGTTGTAGTGGATGGCGTGTGGTATTGAGTTGATAAAAGAAAGCTTCAATTATATTTTTGCCTCGACCGGGAATCGAACCCAGGACCACACCACAGGAAGCTTGTCCGCTGCTTATGAGCCATCGGATGGGTCACATTTAACGGTGTACTGGGCCTGTGTTCTTCGAAGTTCTTACGTGAACGTTCTTAATAGAAAGACATACTGATGATGTTCGCGCTTAGTAAAATATTTGACAGAACAGTATATCATATTACTCCAAAATCCGAACAGACTGTCTTAAAACAAGGGACCTTTTTGACCTCTGAAGTGGAAACATAAGTTACTACTTAGCTGTTAGATCCTTTCTACATACGTGAGGTCGTGAACTCTAGATGTTACATGTTGATCACGGTGTACTGGGCCTGTGTTCTTCGCAAGTACTTTTTATATTGGGTAACGTTTGTCATTACTCCTGGTAATTGTATGGAAATTATGAAATTTCCCTCGCAAAATCCCCACTGTTACTTTCGCTGTATAATTATCTCATTCATTAATTCCTCCTACTTATTTTTATTTTATTTATTTTACGTCAACACAATTAAAGACTGTGTGTGATGTGCTATGGGGAGAAGTGAATTCTGTGCACGTTTTCAAAATTCTGTGATCCCTACACTAAGTCCAATTCAACTTGAATTTTGTGTTATTAATAAAATAAAAAAGAAACGCTCACATGTAATAAAGTCTATTTTCTAGTATTAATCGGCAATAAATTTTGGGCTCATCCAATATGTCCTTCATAAAGGAATAATACTTTCTGCCGCGACAACATGGAAACGATAATTTTAATAACTATATTTCCCGCTGAATTCTAGAAGTCATGCACAGATAATGAAGTTACATTTATGTCCAGGAGCAAAACAAGGACGAAAAACCTGATCGATATGGGGGTCATTGACCCAAAAGCTGCGATGCAATACGTGTTACACATTGTTTAGAATTATACAGGCCAAATGGTAAATAAATACATGAAATATCACTATTAAAATGAATGTCACTTTCCTTGTGATGCTCAGTATAGTCTCTAAGTGTATAGAAACAGTTATGCAGCAGAAACGATTTCACATTGGATTTAAACTTTCTATTGAATTTAATCGTTTAATGTCATCTTGCAAAGTATTGTAAAATAATGTACATGTATTGTATGTGATTTTTTTTGGAATGATCTGTTGATACTGTCACTTGATGAATATGATTTCTACGTCGAGTGTTATAGTAATAGACGTCGGCCTTTTCTGAAAATATATTCTCGCCCTTAAGCAAGTCATTTTTGACAAAAAAACACTGATTCGTAAATCAAGAGACAAGTTAATGGTAAAATTCCTAGATTAATGAAGAGAGGCTTACAAGAATCACGTGGGTGAGATTTTATTATTATTCGTACAATTCGTTTTTGTAATCTAAAAGTCTGGGAGCTATAAGATGTATTTCCCCATAATATTATGCCATATCTCAGCGGGAATAATCATTCGCGAATTATGCACAGTATGAAGGCAGTCATGATGAGACATTGGATTTTTAGCACGAAAATATTGTCTTTTAGGCGCCTAAAAAGGCAAAAAAAAAAATGCTGAGAATAAGGAGAAAAAAGGCACCGTCAAAAGTTACATATACAATAAAATAAAAAATTGTTTGTAATTTTTGTCTATATTGTAAACTTGAATGCACAAAACAAGTTCGTACATTTTAATGTAAAACTAGATTTACATATTTACAACTCTGATACTTTTTATTCCTAATAACTTGCATTAACCAGAAATATATTCCTATTACCAGTAGTTTTTCAAGGATCACAATTTCAGATTTGCATCGATTGGGAGACAAAATCAGTTTGAATGCGGAGAAGGATCTCTCAACATTTAATGATGTGACGTAGAAGTTCAACACTAGAAACACTGAAACCTTCTGGGAATTTACATTTATTTCCACTTAAAATTTTGGTGCCCTCGGTGTATAGACCATGTTCTCAGAACATGTCTGGTATTTATGAAATATGGGAAATGGAGAAAAATCAGTAGGTATACTTTTAGGAATTCTCTTGTATTTTAAAATACGTAGACGTGAATTCATGATTTCGTAATCAATGGTCACTTTGAACCATATCTTTTCCGATATCTTTGAATTGTATAATAAAAATACATAAAAATGTCCTAAAACAGGCATTGATGCCAAGAAAAGCAAAAATAAGCATCATAAAATTTTCTCATATGTCATCATTTGTCATGGTTTGTGCACATCTATTATCGGCTAGAATAAAATAAGTTCGTTAGAATAAAATAGGCATTTCTCTAAACATCCAATGTCTAGTGATGATACTCCTCTACCACAGCCCCAGCACTATCCGAGATTAACTATTTAAAAAATTGTCGTTTTTAATGATATTTTTTAAACTTTTATTTGAATATTTCCGGCAGGGTGCCCTCCAATTGTGTATTCCGTTATCATAGGTAATACCACGAATTCTTTGGAAATTGTCGATAAATTCCCGACTCGCGAAGCGAGGAATGTTCGCTTACTATATAAGTACATAAGTGATTTATTAGACATCGACATAACGATCGATGTATACCGCCTCCTAAGATGATGAGTCACGGTTTATGATTGGCTAGTAGGGAGAAGCGGTCAGAAAAATCGGATAGAAAAAGCAATAAACGTTTTGAGATACACCGCCCTGATTGGAACATTTTGTATGTTTAGTTGTACTATTGATTTTAATTTCACTTTGGAATAGTCATAGATGACAGTGTTCGAAATAATAATTGTCTATGGTTTGTATCTGATTTTTGGAAGACGAAGAATACCATTCCTACTCTATTCATGTGTGTTACACCTCTCGTCCCTGACTGCAGTTTCGTAGTTGCGTCGCGTTTACCTTTGAAAGCTTCCGTCCGAATTTCGAAACTGCGATAAGGCAACTCGCTATCACACAATGCTTTTCGTAGCTCGATACGTCACTAACGAGCGTTTCTACCTCGAACAACTGCAATTTCTACACCGCTATTCAATTTATCTTACATTTATCTTGTAGCAGAGCCTGTAGCATAATATTTATTTATTTATAGTCAAAAAACAGTCAAAACCTGTTTGTGACGTATGGGGGAGAAAATCATCTGCGCACGCTTTCTTGAGTTTCAGAGTTCCTTCCCACAAATTAATTATTAATAGTTGAAAGATGAAAAAAATATAATAATAATAACATTAACAAATTTAAAAGCGAGGGATTAACATTTCAAAAACTAGAATTTTCGTTGCCAAATTATAGAAAACTTATTTTTAACGGTAAAGGAACAAACAGATTTGGTTTTTCTGTATTGTTAACAAAATAGAAACACCATATGCTCTACTACCACTACAAGCAAAAGGAAAGTTCAGCAAAACGTGCGCATAGTGAAGCTACATTTACGTCCAGAAGCAAATCAAGAGGCCATCTCAGCATTTGCTCAATGGATCAGGAAACAGGACAAAACCGATCGAGATGGGGGCATTGACCCGGAAGTACATTATTTGTTACAGGCATATTGAGTCTTTTTTTAAATTATACAATGCAAATGTAAACTAATTCATTATACTATATCTTGTTTTTGTTAAAGTAAACATTATTTTTCTTTTTCACGATCAGTATAATATATGTTGCTTGTACATTTAATCACCAATGTTCGCAGTCGTGATTTGGCGGTTGCACCCAAGAGTTTTGACAGGATCATCAACTGATGTATTGAACTAACATCATTTCTATTATTATAAAATTTAAAAAAACAACAGAGATTCCATGACTTTCATTATTGCAATAGATACTAGAGGAATGAAAGTTTCGAACGAGGCCAAACAATAGTGCTTGTTGCCAAATTCTGGAGTCAGATTACCGTATTTTCGACACCTAAATTTTGTATGAATTCTATTACCGTCAATCACCTCAGTATATAAGTGATAAAAGAACTCCAAGGCCTACTGGAAATCAGACATAACCACGTGCGCTGATGGTGAATATATCTTATATGGACTCACAGCAGAGTATTTGGTAAGTGATGTTTCAATGTAGACTTTCATTAAAGTTAGCTTTTTTTAGTTTAGAAGACTTGCTTACGTTTTATTATAAATACGCATATTAGTGTTCTGAATTTTGTAAGTTACATTTCCGTTATTCGATGGATCTGCAACTTCCTGATTTTTGGGACATCAGTCGTTGGTTGAAAATAGAACTTGCAAATAGAAGATGCAAGATACGAAGATGCCGTTTGGATACTCGATTACATAGACAGGGGCTACTTGATTGCAGCATACTTGGTCTTTGCACTATTATTTACTACGAAGATGTGGGTTCCACTTCGTTTGTTTTTTTAATGGAAACCTATACTAAATTTTGACTTATCGGTATGAGCTTAAAAAGACTATTTGAAGTATGTGTTTATCTTCGTATTTAAGCGAATAGCGTTTTAGATATTCATGTGTTTTTGCAAGGTATTTTTCCACTCACGCGGCGATTTTTCGTTTGACCTTACTGCTAACTAAATGGGGAACTTCGCGAGTCTGTCCTTCAGGCAAAGGCGCTCATTTACTTGTGCACAGTAACTACTTTCTTCAATACTAATTTTGCCGAATGATGACTTTGTCCACGAAAGACTCAAATGCTGCATACAGGATTCTGGAAATGTCTTGTTTTGCCACGCAAATACTATTCTGTTTTTTTGACGAGATATTCTATTATTAATTTTAAGTAAATACTACAAAAATAAATGAACAATAACTTATCAATCACAATTTATTCGTAACTAAGTGCCACATAAAGAAAACACATTGATCAAAATACAAATAAACACGTACCAAACATTGTTACAGAACATTGCTATTCTTAAGCATGTTCTTGAATTATTGTCCATCTGCTGCAATGCACATTTGCAGTCGCCAGAAGAATACTTGATAAAGTTTCGGTGATACATCGCTTCATACCATCTGGAATAGTTGGAACTTACGCATAAACTTTATTTTTGATAGCCCCCAAAGAAAAAAAATCAAGAGTCAAATCGGGAGACTGGGCAAGCCATTTCACTTCAGCACGCCGACCTATCCAACAATCCAAGAACTTATCATTTAGTACTTCTGTAGCCACATGTGAAGAGTTAGCTGGACAGCCGTCATGATAGAACCACGTGCACTGAAGCGTATCCAGTGGTATTTCTTCTAGTAATGTGGGTATAACATTTCAAAGAAAATGTGCATAATATTGCTATTTAATATGCCTCGAATGAAGTGAGGTCCCAAAATCAAATTACCCATGATACCCCATCACACGTTAGCACTCCACGGTTTCTGATGTACTTGCCGAATCCAGTGAGAATTCTCTATTGCCCAGTAATGCTCATTTTGTAAATTCACATTACTGTGGTTACTAAAAGTCGCTTCATCCGTAAAAAGCAGTAGTTGATATTATCGGCCTAAAAAATAGTGCAAAAGGCGAAGTAATTTTGTAATCAAATAGCCCCTATTCCTGTAATCGATTGTCCAAACGGCACCATTGTACCTTGCACGGTTGAGGAGATACAAGGGGTATTATCACATAGTTGTTCCAACCCGTCTGTATACAGTCTCTGGTATATTCCGTTATTAACAGTAATGATACTACAGTATTGTTAAGTCTACAACTTTAAATGTAATTAATACAGAAGTCCTTCAAGAGAAAACTTTTAAGGTTACAGTTTTATTTGCACAAAACACTCGTCAATATCTTGTATCCAAAATAATTGAGTCTAATTTTCATACACATTTTGATACAGATCCTCAAGCCTAAAAGAAGCCTCTGAGCAAAATTCAAATCGCCTGTTTCGTCGCCCAAGATAATACCTACTTTCTCCGCTAGATGGTGAAAGGAGCGTAGCGAAATTTGCGTGCTCAGGCGGAAGAGCGGGCCTGATGGTCCGAGTCTCGCCACGTAAAATAAAGCATTAACTAACTAAACTAACACTATACAGAGTTCACACGCGTTCATGGATGAGATGTTGAATTCTAACAAAAGACAAGACAGAAAGAGTCTAATATAATGAAAAATCTTGCACTTCGGAGAAAGCTAGGGAAAACAACTATCAAGACACGATTTTGTTGTAAATGCTATCCACACTGTTTTACTTTCACGTATACGAACGTTTATACGAAGTAATATACGTAGTATACTGAAATTTTATGTTACGCTGCGGTAAAACCGCCGATTTTCGACAGAAAAACTCGTATTGTGAGGCTTTGATACAGAGATAGTAGTTAAAACCTTGACCACTTTTTTTAAAATTCGGTTACTTTTTATAACATGTTCCCAAGCCTTATGAGTAATTGAACATTGATGGACCGGGAACGGTGGCTCAGTGCATCAATTGATGCGACTGTAGCGCCTTTGACCGGGAGGTTCTAGGTTCGAGTCCTGACTTTGAACATAGTCATTATTTGTAACGTGACAGCCTTGTATCCCTATTGCACGGGCTCGGGGTCGTTAGTATCCACGGACCCTCGGTGTTGAGAACTGTGTAATCTCCACTATTTCATGGGGCGTGGTCAAGTAGCTCGGCTACCGACCGCTGACAATATAAGTATACGACGTAAACGGGCAAGGCAATAACACAAAGATACTACTGGAAAATTACTTCCAGTATCATGCAACACGTTAAAACCCATGAAGTAATTTTACAAAACAAGTTTTAGGGATTATCATAGTTAGATTATTACCGAAACAACTAACTATTGAGAAATATACGTTTGTTATTCTGCATATCTATTTATGATTTTTAAGTTTCGTACACTTAAGTTCTTCCAATTTATAACCGGGGCCGTGAGCCTTATGTATAATGCAGCTCGCGCCATGGACAGCAAATACAGCACGGCTGATCTATCTATAGATAACATCAAAGCGGTGCAGATCAGCAAGGCAACAATGACCTATTGAATGTGTCTCCCAATCAACATCCATCGCATGTAGGTGTCCAGGAAAATTCAAATCCGATGATCCAAGAAATAACTGTAAACGGTGGTGCTATGGCCAGTAATAAGAAAGCTGCCAGTCGTGCACCCGAAGGCGTAACCAACTTAGTGGTTAATGTTAAGAAACTGCGGACAGTTCAGCAAATAGTGGTGAGAGAACATTTAATGACCAACATTTAATTAAAAAAATACGCCATTTCAAAACTCGATCGTCTCCAATAGAAAAATGAAGATCTATTATATCATAAAATATATAATTACCCATACAATAAACCAACTGCAAAGAGCGAAGTCTCATATGCTCTCAAAAACACACAAAAAAAAACACGTAGTGCTAAAACAGTACGTATTTTCTCGTCTGTGTTTTAACGCAAAATTACTCGAAAAGTACTCAAATATTTTGAAAAATTGTACATGACCTTATTTCAAAATCTATCTTTAAGAAACATATTGAATTCAGGAAGAAAATCTCTATCTTTAATATTTTATTAATAGGAAGGCCCTGAATATAAACTGAACTTTCGCAATTTTTGAAACATTTCTAGTTTTCAACACACATGAGACCTGTACCACACCTCTTAAAAGTTTGTCACACTATTTAAGAACAAAATGTAATCAAAATATATGGTTTCATTTTTGGAAAAAATTGAAAATGTCCCGAGAACTTCATGTTAAGTACCCTCCAAAATTGAAGTATGGATTTCAAATTCAAGGTACTGCAACATCAGCCAGATTGATTGGGCAATAGCAATTTTGGAGAAAATCAGCTCGGACACTTCACAGACGGATCGACGGACGAACAGGCTGACAGACATGTTTTGCCGTCAATCGATCAAAGACCCATAAAAATATGGATTCTGGCTACACCATGTGTTAGAGGATTTTTTTTCTAAATTTAGCAACTAGATTTATCCATTCTTTCGTTACCAGGACCCTGTAATAAGAGTTTTTCTGCAGAAAATTCCCCATTTTTTCGCGCCGCATTACATCACTGTCTGTTCTTAAGAAGTTCCTTCTTAAGAAGCGAGAAAGTAAAAATAGAAACCAACGTTCATGCATGAAAAACAACGCGATGAAATCATTGCCATTTGAAAAAAACTTGTGGAATTCTACAAGCGTGTTAAATTTGATGTAACGAATATTTTTTACCACTTTCTTGATAGCAATTGCGGTTTGCAAAAAAATCACAATGACTGAGGGTAAGCAAAATGAAGACTTAGAAGCTCAGGGTAATCAGTGAATTTCCAACTCATCTTTTCATACTTCTTCTTACGACGTTACAAAAAAATCAATGTCGACTACGCAACCTCCAAAGATTGCGAACACAGCTCGTGTTACACTGCAAACCCACTGCACACGTTTGGCGTAATTCGCAGGCGTGTGTACGAAAAATATTTAAACAGAATTTGTAAATTACAGCGGATCGTTTCACTTCATTGCTAAAGAGAAAACTTGAGAACGCCTGACGCTGTGTTTGAAAAGTCGTACTCAGTAAATTGATTGATTGATTTTTTCGTGTTTCCGCAGCTTCGGCGCGTCAGCTGCTTCGGTCATTAGGCCCGTTAGTGCAGTGCATGTTTTTTTCTCTCGGAAGATGGTGGTGATCTTCCCCCGCTGGATGGCGAGATCCGGCACCGACCTACCGTCGGCTAGTACGGTTTCCCTCTAACCACGACTCTCCCACCAGCGGGCACCGCATGTTAGTGTAAGTGTATGTGTAAGAGGAGAGGACAGGACAAGGAAGAGGAAGGACAGATCGCGAGCGATCCGTGGCCCGTTTGGTAGGAAACTGCTCCGGCATTCGCCTGGGTTGATCGGAGAAACCACGGAAAACTACCGATCAGAGCAGCCGGCCGCTAGAATTCTCCTCCAGACAGCGACTGAATTCGACCTAGCTGAATAGCTAACGTCGAAAATCCTGCCGCCATCAGGACTCGAACCTAGGACCTCTAGGACAGAAGCGCTGCAGTGACATCAGTTGATGCCCTGAGCTACCGCTACCGGACGTACACAGTAAAGTGTTCACGAATGAAGGTCCACTGACGCCTAGGTGACTGTAACGTTTCACATGATGCACGTACGTGGAAAACGAACAACAATAAAATGCAGCCACATTTCCGGCCAGAAGATTGCTCTGAAGGAGGTGTATGTACGAAGTGCAAAATTAATAACGTTTGTGGTGTTGTTGTATGTGGTAGTTAGTTGTTTAGTGTTTGTGACAAGTTCAACTTCCAATTAGTGAAAAAGCATGTTATTGAGAAGCGCCAATCCTCTTATGAGAAATGGACGGAACTTCATTTTTCGTGAGAAATTATGGAAAAACTCTCATTATGTTTTTCAGCAATTTTCGCTGAAATATACGTAAAGAGGAAATGCAAGGTACAAATAATATTTGTTACAAATTTTCGTATTGATTCCGTCAATTTAAGAAATATAACGGCACTGTGTATGTAACGGCATATGTTGATGTTTCACTTCTGGCCCTCAGGCTTTATAAAGTTGCGCCTTTCTGCAATACACAATGCAGAAATCTACTAATCTCATTTCATGAAATAGATTTGTTCCCAAAGAGACTCACCCGAAGCAAATAATAATGATTTAATATATGTTATGAAAAAAGCATCTTGCCTTCTATGACAATGTAATACATTTAAATAATAAATAGGTTCCAAGAAATTTATTGATATCTTTTGACGGAACAAGTGATCAAAATATTAAAATGTATACTTATCTCGAATCCATTACTCTGTTTACCGAAAGATGTGTATGAAAAACCAAGTAATGTTTTCTTTCGCGGTGTTTTATCTTAATCACTCTATTGTCTCACGTCCCGCCCTTGCCTCCTCAACCCTATACTCCTCCCTCCCTCGCATTTTCAGATACGCTCAAACGACATTTTCATAAAACGGCTCCACATTTTATAACAAAAATGTTTACTTAAAACATATGAATACTGGTTCATTGGGAATCATAGATATTGGATGAAAACGTTACAAAATAGCTAAGCAAAACGCATTCCACAAGTGTGTCGAGTGTGTTTCTCGGGGAGTTCTTCTTAACTGACTTTACGATGATTTTTTTCTCGAGCTGAAGGAACAAACGTTTTTGCATTTATTTAGGGAGTAAGACCAATACGTGGGATGTTCTAACAGAAAAACCAAAGTTGCTACATTATTATTTAGTTTAAATTTTCAGTTATGTGTTTGTGTTTCTGTTTCCCATTTGCATAGGATTAAAAAAATAGTGGTTTTTATATTGAAAACAGGTAAGAACATCAGTCTTGAAAATCAATATCATTCTATTAGTTGATTAGTAATTCTGGGAGCTACAGCGGCCGAGGTCATTAGTTCCGTAAGTGTAGTGCATTTTTATCGCGGGAGAGGGCGGTGATCTTCTCACGCTGCATGGCGATATCGGTTAACGGGTTTCCCTCAACAGGTGTCTCCTTCCAGCGGCGAGACTGAACTTGACCTAGTTATCTAGCTACTGTCGATTGATTGATTGATTGATTTGTTCGGGTTTCCGGGCGCGTCAACCGCTTTGGTCATTAGACCCGTAAATGTAGTGCATGTTTTCTTGGGAGATGGCAATGATCTTCCCCCGCTGGATAGCGAGATTCGGCGCCGATCTACCGTCGACTAGTGGAGTTTCCAAATCAGGACTCTCCCACCAGCGAGGCACCGTCCCAGTCGGGATAAGCTCTAAGCTCCGACCGGTCTCCCGGAATATGGTAGTGTAGTACATGTTACTGTGTGTGTGTGTGTGTGTGTGTGTGTGTGTGTGTGTGGTGGTGTGTGTGTGTAGGGAAAGGATAGGACAAGGAAGAGGAAGGAAAGATGGCGCGCGGTCCGTTTGTTAGGATACTGCTCCGGCATTCGCCTGGTGTTGATCGGACAAACCACGGAAAACCACCGATCAGAGCAGCCGGCCGCTAGAATTCTCCTCCAAACAGCGACTGAATTCGACCCAACTGAAAAACTACTGTCGAAATTCCTGCTACCCCGGTGCACCGGCAGGCCTCGAACCCCAGGATCTGTTACTCAGAGGCATTGTAGTGATACCAATGAATGCCGTGAGCCACTTCAGTCGATAATTTCATTCAAGATATGAGTATTTGTTGACGTACGTCATACGTGATAGCCAAAGTCGCTTGCACAAACTGTATCACATTCTTGTGCTGTGTTTGTCTCTCTAATGTAGTTAATTTTGAGCTCAAATGTATGGATAAAAGTTAAATCCCTTCTCTTATAATATTTAAACTACCTAATAATAAGTTTTGTAGATACTACTAAAGCTCTTACGCATTCTCTATTCCAAAATCGTAAGTGAATAATATGAGAGGGAGTTCCACTGGACTTTCCCAAAATTATCCATTGTTCATTAAATCTTCCTAGAAACTTTTAAGAGTTATTATTTTCTCAGATGATGAGCAATAGGTCGTAATGCAATAGATAGAAATTACGTAAAATATCTCCAGAAATGTTCATGAACTAGTATCTATTTCTTTTAAGATATAGATTTTATAACGGTGTTTATCAAACCTTTGTTGTTTCTCAAATCATCAAATCGAAATTCTAAACTTTTTAGAACTCTGAATAAATAATACTTGTAATGTGGCCGGATGTGATAAACTAAAATAAATTTAAAAACCAACGTTGCCTTCGTGGTCTCAACGGAAATAGACCACAAAAGAAATAAGTACGCTCTTTATCTGTAAAAAGAATGCAGACTTTTCGGCGGTCCCGCCTGTGTTTCAAATCCGGTTTTCTGAGTTATGTCACTGGTTTCTCCGACACTCGCGAATAACTGAATGTACTAATTAGAGAAACGTCATACGCGATCTCTAATACCATCGTCGACCTCCTGTTATGTACAAATTTCACGAGCTACATCCCGTCGGTACGATTTCTCCTTAGTTTTTCTCCAAACTGAAGATATGAGCTCTGCATATCATTCTGTAATCACTGGAGGGTGAAACAAAGACCTAAAAATGCGAATGTATTTCATTACACATTTCCTCCGAGACAACGAAGCGACTCATTAAAGGAAAGTGAAATAAGTGCAAGTGCTGTAATAACATTCCATCAGAGAAGCCGGATCAGATAATGGGCGATAGCCAATTGAGGTCAAGGCGGCCCCGAAATAGCACCTAACGACTTTCCCCTTCATGTAGCCCACCCCGCCGCGCCACTCCCCTGTTTCTGCAGGGCCCACGTACACGTCCTCGTCATTTGCTTATCGAAATGCTGCTCCTACCTAGTACCATCTTCATCTCCCATCAATGAATCTTCTAAGCATAGTCCTCTTGGTTTACTCTTGTATTCAGTCTTGGTATTAGCACTATGATTTGGCATATTAAGTAATTTGTGTCGTTGCCCGAATACAATTTCTTCTCGAGTTGATAAAACATTTTGAAACGGATGTGTAATATAAGTAATAAATGGATCGATCACTACATAATATTTTCATCTGTTGATAGTAACGATATGGGATGTTCGTTTTTGCCGCAGGGATCTCTCATTCACCTGCAGTTTTCAAGCGCAATCTTTCATTTATGCTAAATAATCTCTGCATTACCTAAAGGAATAATACCTTAGGTATTGCTAAAACTTGCCTGCAATACCTAAGACATTTGAAAACCTATGAAGACCTCCCTATGAAGACAGACGATTACAGGACTTCTCGGCTCTCCCGCATGCTGAGAAATACAACGGAAACTGGTCTCGTGACCTCAACCGCCAAAACAACAAAGTCATTCGAAAATCAAATATATTGTCCAAAACCCTTTCTTTATGTTACGCTAAGTGAAAAAATAATACCACTACAACTTTTATAAAAAGTAATGTCGTCCACGTGCGAACATTGTTTCAATTTTTAATAATATGCTTTTCACGTACACAAATGTAGACATGGAATGAAAAGCGTCTAAAAATATAATTTTGTAGACTAGTGCCTAGAAAACAAAAACGCAATTCCCTATGGATCACGGAAATCAGGTTTTAAGGCTCTAAAATACATTTTTCCGGGTTATGTAGGATATTCAATAGTAGTTTCTTCGTCTTGCGGGTTGCATCTGTAGCTGATATTATATATTTAAATTAGTATGTTTGTAACACATATTACATACATTATAATTTTTTTCTTTCTGCATTATTATACAACTTTAACTATTCTTATATAATTTATATAAACTTTAACTATGCCAAATACCACACACCTCTGTGCGCGCAATGTTTAAAATGGGGTGCAGAGTGTTCCCGTCACTTACAAACGTATAATAGAGTGAAGTACAGTTTTTGGATACATTAGTAGTTTTCGTGTAATAACGAAAAAAATGTTGTACGTATAAATGTAATTGAACTGTATAACATAGAGTAAACTGTAAATCATGTCATTAACACTTTAATGTCATTAATACTCAACGGATGCTTTTAAACATTGTTTAATTTGTGAGTAAAAGTATTTCACATGATTTCTTATGAACTTTCTTGAAAACTTTTTGAAAATGATCTCAAAAGAGCGCCTACATATGTAAACATATATAACTGGCGTGTGTGTGTATGTAAAGATTGTCTTACTGTTGTGTTACTTGATGTAAGACTGCATTACTGAAGTTTGAAATTTTCACTTTTCAGTTGAGGTTTCGATCTGCTCTGTACGATTCTAGTATTTGCAATCCATGTTGTCTAAAGGAACATATTTTTCAGTCCACGAAGTTAGCGTTAAAAATTAAGGAGAGTAAATAACTTTCACACTTCTTGCAGATCACTGTAATCTTCGAAATCACACTATGTGCTGATCACAGTGTGTGATGTTTACTCCGTGCATAAAGGTTACGAGAGAGCACGTGATTTTCCACGTTGATATTAAAGAAAGTCTCACGCCTTTCTTTACGCTACCTAATTTGAAGGAACTCGGTCAAATTACATCTGAGCGTGGGATAATTGTGCAGTATGATTCGGCGCTGTGGTTGGTTAACATAATCACATGGTTATTTCCACAACATGCATGTTACTTCGTGAGTTTGTTTGATTAAGGAAATACTTCACGAAATTGCTTTGAGGAAATAAAATACCTGAGACAAGAAAACAATGCTAGAATTCTGTACTTTTCAACGCTAGTTTATACACAATTTGTTATTTCATCAATATCCAATAATTAATTATCTGTTGGTTTTTGACTACGTATGTATTATATCTCGGCTTTTTAAAAAAGAAATCATCATATTCAAATTTCATTATATATTTACTTTATGATTATTCGTATAAATAGGAAAATCTAAAAACTATAATTACAAAAATCAATATGTTTTGTAGAGTTAATTCATTTTGAGGAAATTGTTCATTATCGATTTATATAGATGCTTATATACATTATTTCTTTTTTCATTTTTGCTATGAAAACAAATGATGTTAAAGCTCGTGTCAAAAATCCTTGCCGCCGTGGGGAGTGGGAACCTAGGACCTCCCGGTTAGAGGTGCTGCAGTGACATCAGTTGATGCACTGAGCTACCGCTACCGGTAGAGTTTATGGGAAGTCGCGGTGATCTCCCGCTGGATGGAGGTCTGGCGCCGACCTTCAAGTCACGAGGTTTTCCCTAAACACGCATCACCCATCAGCGGAGCGCCTCCCCAGTCGAGACATGCTCCAAGCTCCTGAATGGTCTCGCGCCATATATTGAATTGAATTGAATGTGCCTTATTTTACGAGGCGAGACTCAGGCCTTGAGGCCTGCTCTTCCGCGTGACAACGCAAATTCTGCTACACTCCTTTCACCAACCATGCGAGAAAGAAGGTATTACTTGGGCGACGAAACAGGCAAATTGAATTTACCTCAGAGGCATCATTTAGGCTTGAGAATCTTTTACATGCAGTAAATTTACTAACATGGGACAGCCGGCTTTACTTCCCCTCCGAAGGAAGGTGTACGAAGGATTTTTTTCGCCCTTAAAAATCCACGACTTCGATCGGGTTCGAACCCGCAAACTTGAGTATAACAGTCCGATACTAACCGTGTCACCATCGCCGCCGCCAAATTATATATGGTAGTGTGGTGCATGTAAGTGGAAGCGTGTATAAGTAAGGGTTGAGGATAAGAAGAAGAAGGAAAGATCGCGCGTTCCCTGGCCCGTTTATTAGGGTACTGCTGTGGCATTATTGACCGGAGAAACCACAGTAAACTGCTCATTAGAGAAGCCGACCTCTCGAACTCGTCCTCCAGTCAACTGCTGGACGTGACCTACGTGTAGCTAGAGTCGAAACTCCTGTCACCGTCGGGATTCGATCCAGAGGATCTCCCGGTCAGAGGCACTGAAGTAACAACAATTGAAAAGTCAAAAGATAACTGCCACAGCGTCGTCAAAAATTCAGAGGCCATACGGTTATACAAAGAGAAAACATCATTATTTCTAAATAAGAAACCAAGTTTACAAAGAGATATTATTAACTGCTATTACTGAATTGAATTCCATTCTTCAATTAATTGATATGCTTGATACATATTGGCCATAAAATACAATGAATATTTTTTGCATACGTCCGGAACTGCAAAAGTCCAATTCACCGACTTGATATTTTCGATTTGTCTGGATTCATCTGAAATTAAATACTGAATAACTCGATCCCGCTTTTATAATTGAGTTTTAACGCAATTATTTATTTAGTGGTGCTAGCACGAGCAATTATATTAATAAACATAACAATACATCATATTCATAATTTCTTTACAATCAATTCCTTATAAAAATACTTTTATTTGAGATTCTTGGGACTAGATAATGGTAAGCCATCTCAATGCACTTTTAAGGACGAGGCTACTGAAAGTTCAGATAATTCTGGAAGTCAGATTATCAACATGAAAATCATATTTATTGCATTAAAAATACTGAATAGATTTCGTACGTATTACGCACTTTGCCAGTGGCTTTTCAACCTTTAGCAGAAACAAAAAAAATGTAAATAAATCTCATTTTCAATATTGAGAGACTTACTTATCAATTTCTAATCCCACGTGCCTCATTTATTGCAAATATCACACACTTACCTTGTTTTGTTTTCTGGCGTATGAAAAGAAATGGTGTTAGTTGTATTATACATGTTGGTCTTACGTTGTAAACGATTCACTTAGAACGTCTGTAGTTAAAAAGTTGATTGAAAAACTCTGCGATAATTACGCACTGGAAAAAAGATCATTTCGTCACTTTGCAGGAAAATAAAATTCACACGTAATTTTAAAGATAGAAAAAACTGAAGAAAAAAACGTTGCGAATATCGGTTAAGTTCACTAGTCGTCGACTTTGAACACTTGTTGCGCACCGTTCTGAGGCGAAGCCCAGGCCAAATATTCGCTTGCGGCCAGCGTCACTTCCTAGGCGCCCCTTTGCAAGCCGTCGGATGGAATGCCAGCGCCGCACTTCCCCCGCCCCTCTCTTCATTCGCAGTGCATTCGACTTGCGCATTGGGCACAACGCCACAACTCGGAAGCACTAATACACCTTCTGTCATCTGGCGTTTTGCATTTCAATTTTCTGGCGTTCTCCAGGTGTGCCCAGGTCCTAGGTTCGAGTCCTGACGGCGGCACGATTTTCGTCGCTAGCTGTTCAGTTAGGTCGAATTCAGTCGCTGTCTGGAGGAGAATTCTAGCGGCCGGCTGGTCTGATCGGTAGTTTTCCGTGGTTTCTCCGAGCAACACTAGGCGAATGCCGGAGCAGTACCCTAAACGGACCGCGCGCGATTTTCCTTCCCAGTCGCTGTCTGGAGGAGAATTCTAGCGGGGGAGTTCTGGTTAGGGGGAAACCCCACTAGCCGACGACAGGTCTGCGCTGGAGCCCGCCATCAAGCAGGGGGAGATAACCGCCATCTCCCGAGAAAAATAATGCACTACACTTACGGGACTAATGACCAAAGCAATTAACGCGCCCGGAAACACGAAAAAATCAATCAATCAATCCATTTCGCCAGATCTATTTCCCTCCCTGCCCTCCAGACCACTGTCATCTACCTTTTCCATTTCCTGTTTTCCTTCTAATATCGTATACATCATCAAACGTGTATCTTCTTTTTCTTCACTTTTTTCATGGCCGCCATTTTCTTGCATCTTTGCCACTCTGCACCTTTCTATTCGTTTTGTGATATACGAGTGTCCAATCTCCTGATGAATTCTTCGTTCTCTTTTCTTTCTCCTGTTCTCCCCACTCTATCCTACTCTATCCACTATGTACACTCTATATATTTCTCCCTCTACCTCTTCATGCTCCGATACACTGCAGCTTAAATTTTCAAGTAATTCCTGATATCTTCGAGGTTCTCTCGAATAAAAATCATTAATCACTTGTACAGGTAAACAACTGTGTCATGGCATAATAAACCTGTTATCAGTTAATGAATTGGATTACCTATTCGCAGCTCGTGAGACGCATTACCTCAATATACGTTAGGTTTATTTTCTGATTTTGTGATAAAATATTTTCCTTTTTTTTTAATTTGAAAATCATTAACATTTCTACGATTATTTTGCAGTGAGTGTAGTACAAAAAATATACGTATTTTTTCTTTTTTTGTTTGCTTCTCTTGACTCGACTAAGCACCATCTCTTTCGAAAAACATTTTTTAATATTGACAAATAAATAAAAATTATTATAAGTAACAATAATTGCTCTTAGATAGGTATATATTTAAGCCAGACAATTGTATATTTTAGATTTCAGCCAGACAAAGAACGCAAAAGGTTACGGAGGTTAAGTCACATATGATAATTTTGTCTGCATATTTAAATAACTTATCAGTGCGGCACACAGAAGTATAATAGAAATTATGAAAAAAAAATCAAACATTTCATTCTGTGTTGCTGTTTTGTATTTTTAACATACTAAATTACGGTCATATTTCATTTTGTTGCACTCATGACACAGGCAGACCGACAGAGAAAGGTGTATTATGTGACATAATCACCCTATTTTACGTTGTTTGACTTGTTGAAGCTAACAAAAAATAATTTTAGTTTTCACGCTATGATGTGCTTAATTCATACAACGCGTTCAATGAGTAATGGACGCTTTGGCGACATCGGGCCCACTGTGTCCTGACGTTCGCCGTCAGCTGCTCGGATGTAGCGATTGCTGCGTGAGCGGAGAGAGGGGAGGACCGGAGTGAGCGGGGTGGGGCGCAACGCTGAACACGCGTTTGGCCAATGCCATCCACTGCCGCACCTGCTGCCATGGGTTGCGAGTTTCGCTTTCCCACTTTTGACACATCGCAAACATGAATTCGCGACAGCTTTTTTCCTTTTCAAATTAAATAAAAAGTCCCGAATTGATTAGAGACTGGTGTTAAAGAAACAGTTTATATATATAAACAATGGACAAAATGTGATCAAAATATGCTTCAACAATATATATATATATTGTTGAAGCACATTTTAATTACGTTTTGTCAATTGTTCCATTGTCATCCTCAGGTGATCAAAGTTACATGCATCATTTATCGTCTGAGAAAAAACATAACTGAGAAGGTAACGCTATCTCACATAGTCTGAGTTAAATGTACTCATTCATTTGGTAGTCGTCAGAGCAGTGAACTTGCGATTTTACAGGTAATTTACTCGTATCTCGTAATTTACAGGTAATTTACTCGTAATTGCTCGGCTGAGTTAGCACATAATTACGAGTCCGCTTCGAGGCATCGTTGACCGCGAGATTGTAAGTTCGAATTACGACGGAGGGGAATTTTCCGCAACAGCTCATGAGGTGAGTAAATTCTAGAGGTCCACTATTCCGATGAATCATTTCCGTGATGTCCTCCCTTTAATTCCTAGTCCACGTAGGATGAGTGCCTTAAACAACGGGCTACGAACCGCACACGATCCTTCCTTCCCTATCATTTTTATACTCTATCCTTATGGCTAGAGATGGCTGATGAACTGAATCCTCGGTGATCTAACGATCCTCCAATATATTCTGGAAGTACCTGGATATAAGACCAATACGTGATTTGGGGTATAGCTCCGTTGGAATAGGAAGAAGAGGACAGCAATGTAGTTCCGTATTCGTTAGTCTGTAGTGGCGAGACTGCCAGACAACGTCGTGGGCCGAAAGGTCCTTGTCGCTGCCTTGATGAGAATGTATTCGCGACACCAAGAGCAAATGCGTTCGATGCAGCCATAGCCCAGAGGCTGGACAAATTTGCTTAATGTATTTGCAAGCATAACCCACCAGGAAATTCGAGTAGGGTTCCTATTGTTCGACGTCACCTACTGGGTTGATTAATTTGCTTAATATATCGCAAGGTCCAATTCGTGGTCTTGGCACTTCTGCCTCTTTCATCTGTATGACCCGGAATTGCATGTGAACAATGCCTACTGCATCATTCGGAGAGTTATTTCATAAGCATTGTAGGCGGGTGAGGTGATGTGGATTGAACTTGTCAGTCGCTCAATATGAATACCAGGCTACCGCGTTCAGGGCCGAATAATGCAGCATGAATCTCTCTGCCCCTCATTTCAAATGTGATACTTAAAAAGTCATTTTTGTATTTTCCACTTTTAACTTTTCAATTTTAACATCATATCTCTTTTTAATTTTTTTGTATGTCTCACTTAAGTTCAGTTTTTTAATTCGTATATTTTTTATCAAGTTTGTTAATAATGTTTGTATTATTATTATTATTATTATTATTATTATTATTATTATTATACTCATTCACAACTAAAGATGGGTTGATTAAATATAAAATCTACTGCAGGTTACAACCTAAGGAGCAGATCCAATGTTTATGAGTCCATGTCGAAATCTTAAAAAATGACTAATCCATGATCTATGATGAGAGGCAACGACACGGCGTGACAAGAAATGTTTTGTAGCGTCATAAAAATAAAGAAATGTTAAGGTGCCTATTAAAATGCGGACAGCTATAACATCTTGGCACAAGGGCGTTTAAGTTTGAATCCTGTATAATGCGATGTGTTTCCTTTGTGATTGTGACGTAGTAGGCAGAGGCATAATACCACATAAATATCCATGTAATCGTAAATCATAATTCAGTTTTCGTCATTGACCACGAAAACTCAGTTATACTTTTGCTAGGCTCCAACATTCTCATTAAGTAATGGCATGAGAATATGATCACAGGAGCATCAGATATGATGCACTAATTGTATACTATACTAAACCGGAATGATGTATTGACTTAATATTCGTGTATATTTTGCGGCGACCACCGATAGTTGAGTTACGATGGCAGTATATTAAATGAGTGTTGATCTCCATTTCACATTTTAGCTGTTAAATGAATATGTATTTATTTTTCTCCATTCATGCAAGTCACGAAATCCCTTCTCTGAATTTCTCGATTTGCTTTAAAGAATACGCCAAGAACGTTCTTAATAGAAAGACATACATGAATGCGTTCGTTTTTTACTGTTTTTCGTGATCTTGAAGAAATGGAAACCCTATGGAAGGAAATCGCGCTTAGTTAAATATTTGACAGAACAGTATATCATATTACTCCAAAATCCGAACAGACTGTCTTAAAACTAGGAACCTTTTTGACGTACTACTTAGCTCTTACATCCTTTCTACATACGTGAGGTCGTGAACTCTAGATGTTACATGTTAATTACGGTGTACTGGGCCTGTGTTCTTCGCAAGTACTTTTTATATTGGGTAACGTTTGTCATTACTCCTGGTAATTGTATGGAAATTATGAAATTTCCCTCGCAAAATCCCCACTGTTACTTTCGCTGTATAATTATCTCATTCATTAATTCCTCTACTTATTTTTATTTTATTTATTTTACGACAAAAACAATTAAAGACTGTGTGTGATGTGCTATGGGAGAAGTGAATTCTGTACACGTTTTCAAACTTCTGTGATCCCTACCCTAAGTCATATACTTGAATTTTGAATACAGAAAGAAAATAAGGGGTTTTTCCAAGGATTGTTAACAAAATATGTAATAAAATCTATTTTCAAGAGTAAATCAGAAATAAATTTGGGTCCTTATCCCTCATCACGTCCTTCGTCAAGGAATAATACTTCCTGCAGCGACATGGAGAACGATAATTGGGATAACTATATTTTCCACAGAATTCTAGAAGACGTGCACATATAATGAAGTTAAATTTAAGTCCAGAAGCAAAACAAGGGTCCAGCAGCATTTGCTCAATGGAGCAGGGAAGCTGGACGAAAAACCTGATCGAGATGGGAGTCATTGACCCAGAAGCTGCGATACAATACTTGTTACATATTGTTTAGAATTGTACAGTCCAATGGTAAATAATACTTTAAATATCACAATTAAAATTAATGTTACTTTACTTGTGATGCTTAGTGTAGTCTCTAATTGTATAGAAACAGTTATGCAGCAGAAACAATTTCACTTTGTATTTAAACTTTTGTACCGAATTTAACCGTTTAATGTCATCTGGCAAAGTGTTGTAAAATAATGTACATGTGTGTGAATATTTTGTAATGAGCGATTGATACTTTCACCTGATGAATATGATTACTACGTCGCGTGTTATATTTATCCACGTTTTCTGAAATATATTCCCGCCCTTAAGCAAGACATTTTTGACAAAAAACACCGATTCGTAAATCAACAGACACGGTAACGGTGAAATTCCAAGATTAATAAAGAGAGGCTTACAAGAATCACGTGGGTGGGATTTGGTTATTATTCGTACAAATCGTTTTTGTAATCTAAAAGTCTGGGAGCTATAAGATGTATTTCCCCAGAATATAATGCCATATCTCAGGCGGGAACTTGCGAAATATATCCAACAAGCAGTATGAAAGCTGACAAAATTTGAAAGCATTCTGAACGCGTAGCATAATGAACTTAATTTGGTGTTCAATTCATTTAAATGGACGTTCCATTTAAGGTTTGACTGAATTGAAAAAATTGAAATGAAAAAATGTTGTTGGCTTAACATCAGTCAATGGTGTCCCGTCCATTTTCAATGGGAGTACAGAGTTGTTTATTTGAAATGTAAAACTGCATTAAAACAGTTTCATTTTCATTTACTATTAATTTGTTATTACAGAACCAATTTGAAAATCTGATATTGTATTATTTACGGTTTCTTTATTGCAAAAAATGTTAGTATCATCGGCAAAGAGAACTGTTGTTCCGTTCCGAATCGTCGGTGGCATATCGTTTACGTATAGTAGGAAGAGAATAGGGCCTATATCGATCCCTGAGGAAGTCCACGTGCAATTAGGAAAGAATTGGAAAGGTGTGCGTATATAATGTTCCATCATTCCAGTATGGTATTTCTACTTTCTGAGATAGTAGTTTAAGGTACGAACATAACCAATCTACGGCAATACAACGGATTCCATGTAAAGGTAATTTCCAAAGTAAAATGTCATGATCAATGACGTCAAAAGCTTCCGAAAGATCTAAAAATAATCCAATAGATACTTCGTTTTTATTCAATGATGAGGAAGAAAAGAAAATATAGCTATTTTCGTATATTGTTATTAATGTACATTGTATATTAAATTTTGTAAATCCACGTTGGCAATCTGAAAAGGTTCCCAATCGTACGTAATAAAATCTCTAATATTTTTTAAAAAACTGACAAGAGAAAATTTAATTTTTGTTGCCTTTTTTGCAGTTCATCTAAACCGGACGAATATTTATATTTTAGTTTACCGATTATTTTCAGAATTTCATACGAAGAAGTTTCGGAAACGATCATCAAGTCTAAAATTTATGGGGAAATGACTGATATTGAGTTTTGTGACTGAAGACACTTAGTGATATCGGCAGCAATTCTCGAAAAGTATTGGTTAAAGTGACTAGTCACTTTTGCCGTATCGTTCACATTTCGTTAGATGTTTTAAAAACATTGATGTTTTTTGCCATCCCTACACCTTACACACGCCCTCACGGTTTAGCTCATTGGTCAGTGTGTTCGCTTTCCATGACGCGACCTCGGGTTTGATTCCCGCTCGGGCAGAATTATTGTGCGTTACTTGTAGTGTCCTAGTATATGTTGCTGTGTGACGATGAGAAAACTCACTTCTCAGGTTAAGAAGACCAGAATACGGCGTGGGGATGTTTTGGTGCTAACCACACGTAGCCGCTTAACCCATGGCCCGGACGCTGCTGCTAGGCATGGCCCATACGCCGGCTGTCGCGCCAAGCACAGACAGACCCCTTACACACTTACATGAATGAATGCCTTATTTTACGTGACGAGACTCGGGTCATGAGGCGTGCTCTTCCGTCTGACCACGCAGATTTCATTACGCTCACCGGGAGCGGTAGGTCAGTGCATCAACTGATGTCACTGCAGCGCCTCTGACCGGGAGGTTCTAGGTTCGAGTCCTGACGGCGGCAGGATTTTCGACACTAGCTTTTCAGCTAGGTCGAATTCAGTCGCTGCCTTTAGGAGAATTCTAGCGGCCGGTTGCTCTGATCGGTAGTTTTCCGTGGTTTCTCCTATCAACACCAGGCGAATGCCGGAGCAGTACCCATCAAACGGGCCACGGACCGCGCGCGATCTATCCTTCCTCTTCCTTATCCTATCCTCTCCCTTACATACACGCTTACACTAAAATGCACTACACTACCACATATTCCTGGAGACCAGTCGGAGCTTAGAGCTTGTCCGCTGGGGCGGTGCCCGTTGGTGGGAGAGTCCTGGTTAGCGGAAACCCCACTAGCCGACGGTACGATCGGCGCCGGATCTCGCTATCCAGCAGGGGAAGATCACCGCCCTCTCTCGAGAAAAAACATGCTCTACGCTAACGGGACTAATAACCAAAACAGTTGACTGCCCGGAAACACGAAAAATCCATCAATCAATCAATTCATTACGCTCCTTTCACCTACTAGGGGAGAAAGAAGGTATTTCTTGGGCGACGCAACCGGCAATTTGAATTTAGCTCAGAGGCTTCATTTAGGCTTGAGGATCTTTTACATGCAGTAAATCTACTAACATGAGACAGCCCACTTTACTTCCCCTCCGAAGAAAGGAGTACGAAGGATTTTTCGCCCTTAAAAATCCACGGCTTTAATCGGGTTTGAACTCGCGAACTTGGGTATAACAACCCGATACGCTAACCGTTACATACGCCGCCTTTTACATGCATTACACATACGGGACTAATGACTGATCTACTGTGACGGGATAATGACTGATCTACTGTGTCGGGGCTGGATCCACGAAGTATTGACACACCCCTCTCGTAGGTGCCCTTCATCTTCATTCTCATCCCTCCATGTCCATCTTCGACCGCGTCCTTGCCTGTCCGTCTCCCGTGCTGCCCACGCCCCGCCTCCTTGGCTCCGGGCGCTCTGTGGCCCTGGGCGGCGGACGGGCGCGTGCGGGCGGGGCCCGGGGGGGCCCCCCCCCCCCCCCGGCGCCAGTGCGGTTGCGTGCGCTCGCAACCGGATGCGTCGGCGTAAACTCCCCAGGGGGGCGGATGTTTGCTGCACCGTCTCACAGTGGGCTGAAATGAGCTGGAAAGCCCGCATTCCAAGAAAAAATAAAATCTTTTGGTGAGGACAGAACGTGTTCATTTACTTCTCTCCTACGTGCCCTTCGTTCGACGTCTATCTTCGACCCCGTCATCCTCCGTCCTTGCCTGTCCAGAACGTGTACGTCTTTCGTCTGTTTGTCTGGAATTCACTAAGTCCATTCACTAAGACGTGTTTCGAGATAAATCAACATGAAATGAAATTGTTAAATTTGTCAACTTAAAATCATTTGCTAGAAACAGAATAAAACCGGTTTTCTTTTACACACACTTGAACATGTTTTTGCAAAAACAAAATGTTCAAAGATTGCTTTTCGAAAGAGTAGAAACAATGTTATATAAATTACTAAAAAAAAAGACTGAGTTTCACTTTGTACCGTCGATTTATGATTTTTACACGTTCATTCTGGAATGTTTTATCCCAGCTTTTGATCACGCATTTCGTAAACATCTACTAGAGGTGCAACAGTGCACACTATCTCGCATTATTTCTAAAATAGCAATTTTCGAAAATACAGATTTTAACAAAAATGATATCTGTGCCATTCTTCTGAGTTCACCTTGTTTTATCCGTGGAAGAAATTTAGAGAAATAAATTGCAGCACTTTTTGCAAATTCATTAATTGTGCATGAAGTTTTAAAGATTAGAATCTTTAGAATAGATTTAGTTTTAAAGAGTTTTGCTGTAGAAATTTTGCCGTTTCCTGGTACACTACTTTCTCTTCCTACAAAGCACGGGCGAGTAAGTAAAAAGAACGCCCACTCCACTTGTTAGTAAAAAATATATTCTTATAATTTATATGGAAAATTATAAACTTCTTACAAATGCTGTAACTTTTTTGTGCCTCGAAAAGCTAAGCTGCGATTTTTACGGAAATATGGACAGTTTAAACATTTGAGTGTTAATCATAAAATGCAGCTGGGACAATCTCCTGCTGTAAAAATTACAACTTTCTGAAGAAAGTTCAAAATGTCAAAAGACCCTGTTGTTACTCAATGATAGTTCAATAATTATTACCATATTTCATTTAATTTTCAATAATTCTGAATGTTACCGAATTTGGATTTTGACTTAAGAGTAAAAAATTAACAAATGCAGTTTTCGATGTTCACAAGGACGTTGTACAAATATACGTACGTAGTAGACAAAGATTCTAAATAAAATAAAAATAAAACTAAATGTTAAATATAATGTATTAATTTGAAATTCCATCAAACCGCATTACATATAAAAAACGAAATTACATATAATAAAAGTAATAGGATAGAGATGGCACCAACTATTATTTGCAATGTAAAAAATACACATCGTTACTTTAGCTTTAGCTACTTACTTGAGCTTATAAAATTCTAATTATCAAATGGCCACGAAACACAATCAAACGAACGGAAATTCAAAGATTTTATAATGCATATTAGTGCATATTTAGTGTATTTTGCGTTAAAGCATCGTATTTTCATTATATTTAAGTTATTATTCATATTTTATTACGTTTTTGTTCTTAATGTGGCATATTTTTCTTGGAATTTTAATTAATATGCATATTTGCCTCCTGAAAGCGAAATGTGTACTTCACAAATGTAAATGCAAATGCTATTCAAGAGAAATCGTGGGAATGTCTTTCATTCGTTGCAGTTGTATTTGTCTGAATTTCTTTTAGATGTTATCATATCACTGGTACCGGGAATGATTTGTCCAATTACGAATGTTGTGATAATTTATCTTTGGCAAAGAATTTGTGGCATTGGAATTGATACTTCGACGATGATACAGACGAAATAATTTCATTTTACTATAAAAATTACCGCTGGAATACTAAGTAGAGACAAAAATGCAATATTAATTGTTAAAATTAAAAATTTTGTAATTGTTCATTAATACATCTTCTTTTTTCTAGGGGTTTTATCCAGCCGACAGCCGGTTACCCTTTACGTCCCCATGGGACGCATATTCGACCATACACTAGACACCAACACACTTGCGGGCTCCTCTGATCTGGGGTCAGCAGAACGCGAGGCCCTCCGCGACAACACATACATACAAAGACAAGGGACAAACAACCATGCCCAAGGCGGGACACGAACCCGCGACCCTTCGGATCGAAGCGCTGAGTCGGTACTCGCTCTTAGCCACCTCGGCTATCCAGGTCGGCTCATTAATATATAAAACTGTTAATTGTTAAAGCACATTTCATTAGATTAGTGCATATTTTGAAAATGTTAGAGCATATTTGCATGCACATTTCTCCGTTTGATACAGCATTAACTTACGAACCTTACACGTTACTTTAACAGAATCATGTGTGAAAGCCACGGCGCGCATTTCAGCTCAAAGCCCACTGTGAGGAGTCGCTGCTGTTGTGGTTGAGCATCGCTCTGGGAATCCCCCATCCCCCCTGCGCCCTGCCTCGGTCGGTGCTATTACTCGCGTGCGGCAGGGCGTCCAACTGGTCCGGGCCATTTACCGATTTGAGCGGTTTATTTATTTATTTTTAGTCAAAAAACAGTCAAAAACTGTATGTGACGTATGGGGAGAAAATCATCTGCGCACGCTTTCTTGAGTTTCAGAGTCCCTTCCCAACAATGTTAACTATTAATAGTTGAAAGATGAAAGAAAATAATAAAAATAATATACAAATTTAAAAAAGCGAGGGATTAACATTTCAGAAACTAGATATTTTCGTTGCCAAATTATAGAAAACTTATTTGTAACGGTAAACGAACTGATGTAATTTTTCTCTATCGCTAACCAATAGAAACTCACCCTAAGCTTTACTACCTCTCCAAGCAAAAGGAAAGTTCAACAAAACGTGCGCATAGTGAAGCTACATTTACGTCCAGAAGCAAATCAAGGGGCCATTTCAGCATTTGCTCATTGGATCAGGGAAACTGGACAAAAACCCGATCGAGAAGGGGGTTCTATGTTGTTATTTTTTCCGAGCGTGAGTACGACAAACGTTGAACTCGTCGGAACATTCGTAAGTTCGTAAACATTTTTTGCGACACATGACTTCACAAAATTGCATACACCCAAGGAAATGTCACCAAACGTTAACTTTCAAGATGCACACTAAAAGAGAAAGAGAGAATTCCAAATACAGTTGCGGAATGTAGCGTTGCGAGACCGTGCGAAATGACAGACCGGAGGAGTGACCCTTAGAACCGGTTTTGGAAAATAATGCTTTCAGAGTCCTGGAATGGCACTTATAAAGAAAGGAAACAGTGCATTTTTGCACCACAATTATGTCGGGGAATTAGAATCTATCATTACACCATTTATTCCTTTCCTAATCGTTTCTTCTTAAGAAATGTCCAAATCATGTAAATTAAGGGCAGTTTAAAATAACATTGGACGATGCATAGTTGTTTAACACACAATAAGAAAATTTTTAATTGACATTCGATAATTCAAATATTTTTTTATTTGCAAAAACAAATTGTGAAATAAATAGTGGTTGATGTTCAGGGAAACCGTACAGCGCAATTATGCATCCATTGAGCAAATGCTGAGATGGCCTTGTTTTGCTTCTGGACATAAATGTAACTTCATTTCCTGTGCGTCTTCTAGAATTCAGTGGAAATACAATTATTCAAATTATCGTTTCCATGTCGCGGCAGGAAGTAATAAGAGCCAAAATTTATTGCTTATTTATCTTTGAAAATAGATTTTATTACATGGGAGTTTTCTTGATTGTTTTTCTCCTTTCAAAATTCAAAATTTATTGCTTATTTATCTTTGAAAATAGATTTTATTACATGGGAGTTTTTGTTTTTTCTCCTTTCAAAATTCATAATTTATTGCTTATTTATCCTTGAAAATAGATTTTATTACATGGGAGTTTTTTTTCTCCCTTTCAAAAATTCAAAATTTAAGTAGTATATGACTTAGAGTAGGGATCACAGAATTTTGAAAATGTGCACACAATTCACTTTTCCCCATAGCACGTCATACGCAGTTTTTAACTGTTTTTGACGTAAAATAAATAAATAAATAAATAAATAAATAAATTGTTAAGTTGCGGCTCTGTTTATTTCTCTCTGCATCCTCTGATCACATTCTCATATTTAAGAGTGTGTTGCTACACCAGTTTCCAAAGGAGAGAAATAGTGTAGTTACTTCTGGTTTTAGACAGTGATCGCAGTTTATGGCAGTACTGTATATGTCAAATGGTGAACAGCGATTGCACCAAAACGCGTTGACACACTTTTAGCCAGTCATAAAAAGTATACAGCTGTAATTTTCGAGTGCATATTTAGAGTACGGAACCGCAGAACATTGCTTCGCTAACATAACGCATTTCGCAGACAGCGTTAGTATCATCAGTATTTCCAATTCCAGTATTTTAAAGGTAGTTATTCTAAGTATAAGATATACATTACAATCATTAAACATACAGTATATTTTGCTTTCAAGTTTCCCTGTTTAGCAGCAAACTAGATTCTGATTTTATCGGATGTAACTTCCTTGAAGGAACAGTTTATATCACCGCATGACAAGTCCTTAATCGCTTAGGAAACAACGAGATAAGGCAGCTGCAGATAACACAGTTCGCCCATCAACAAAACTTCATTGCTGGCAACTTATTTCTGCAACCGATAAGCACCTGATATGTACAGTGAACGCTACAAGTCTCGGCAGGGGGGATATAAAAGTATATTTCCTCCAAAACCTCCTTTTTTGAATGCGTTATGATTATCTTCAATAATTATAGAAGTATTTTTACGTAAAGAGTAATATCTTCATAATATACAATAATAAATTCTGAAACAAAAATGTAGTAAATTTCCGTCAGCTATTGTATTGTGGTAGGTCAATCTATTGTGAGATGAAACAAGAAGTAACTATTCTTCGTTTATAGTACTGAAATCTGCCGCAATTTAATCGCAAACGCTATGTACAGTACCAATATATATATATATATATATATATATATATATATATATATATATATATATATATATATATAGTGTTATTACAAAAGGTAATTTTCACTGTTCTGAGACAATATCATTAATATCAAGCCACATCCCACTGAAAAAGTTATATTTTTTTCCTTTATACACATTGTGGGCTGGCAATATCTTCTATCACTGTCCTATCACTTCTCTTGCACGAACGGATCCGTCATTGTTGGAGAACGTACATATCTCGGCGACCTGCCCCAAACGCTCTTTAGAACATACGTCGAACACGCGTTGTCAAACTCGCGCGCGAACACGAATAGTAGTAAACTTGTGCTCGGGCGAAAACGCCGACCTGTCATTCCACCGCGAGGCCCGGGCAGCGCATTGCCATGCACGCAGAACGGCCGAGCGAGCGTCCACGACACGGCGCGGCGCCCGGCCGAGCCGCAGTGCCAAGTCTTGCGTGTTGGGGGGGCCGCCGCCGGCTGGGACTGGGGCTGGGTTGGCGAGCGGCGGTGGCTGCCGCGGCGCTGGTAGTTCGGGCGGGCCTGCTTGCGCGGTGGCGGAGGAGGTGGTGGCGGTGGCGGCGGCGGCGGCGGTGGCGGTGGCTGTCGCGGCGCTGCTAGTTCGGGCGGGCGGCGGCGGCGCCTGCAGCAGCGAGAGCGACGGCGGCGAGAGCGCGGGCTGGGAGACTGACGGCGGGCGCTCGGGACGGGTCGCTCATAGGTGCCGCCGCCCCCTCCCTCACCGGCCTCCCTCCCGCCCCCCCGCCCGCGCCCGCCCCAGCCGCAACCCCCACCGCAACCTCCAGCATTGTACGCTGGGATAAAGAAGTTTCCTAATTGAGATAATGGAACGTTGCGGCGATGGCCGGCTACAATTTGCACACATTTACAACATTTGCTATTTACAAAGATTGGTCTTGAGACAATGTTCTTTGTGTAGACGTGGTTTCTTTCACACCCTTTTCCGAGATCTACACATTTTTTCGATTTGAAATGTCGATGTATAGCAGTTAACACTATCTTTATTTATTTATTAATTATTTTACGTAAAAAAAAACAGTTAAAACTGCGTATGACGTATGACGTATTTTAGATGAAATTTTAAAAAGAAAGTCTCCACATCCGTAGTTTCTATTACTGTATGCAGGAATAAATAAGATAATGAAATATGGCTACGATTCAATGCTAGAAATAACTCACAAATTGTGAATTGCATGTCTTGGGACCCACTACTTTCTCTTCATAGATGTGTTTGCTTTTAGATGAGCAACCGATACCTGTCAGAACTCAACAAAAGTCTGCGAGATCACACGAAAACGTAAGTACTAACTAATTAATAGTTTCGTTTTTTTTATTTGCGTTTTGATTGTTTTACATTGCTTTTACTATGTTTGTCGTTTACACATGTATCTTTTCGTCTCCTGCATGTCGGATGCTAAGATGACCACTATCTTTGATGTTTCGAGATACCTAAATTAGAATGATTGAAATAAAGTAATCAGTCTTCTTACTTCATTTAAATTAGTCATGATGATACTAAAATAACGTCTATGACTTTTTTCAATCATTTTTCTGTTGTTCTTGCGTCTTCTATTCGTCTGAATAGTGGAGCACACTGAAGGTTCGCTTTTTACAGAAACTCTTTCAAGGACATATCCTACCGGTCATACGTATAGTTCACCGCTCTATAAATTGTGTACAAATATTTAACCTAAATTCTGGAAGTTGAATCCTAATATCTTCTAATGAAGAAAAATCGAATTTGATAATTTAAGTGTGTTCCAAATAACTTTTATGGACATTTAAAAAGTCATTGATTTATAAGTTTGTGTTTAGAGCAAGTAGTTTAAAAAAGTGCAGACAAATTTAAAAAATACATTTCTAATGTACTGGTGATAATAAAAATGTATTTTTCAGTTGAACTTTGCTTGAATGTTTAGAATTCAGGATTCAGATAACTTAAAGTACGAAAATACTGATGTAGCATCGTGTATTGTGTGTGTTTTAAGCACTAAAATTACTTAGTAATTATCAATGAGGTATTTTTCGATCACATTGTTAACTCACAGTACTGAACTACGCGCTTCTGAGCAACATTTATAATACCTTCTCACTTCCACGATTACCTCAACACAAAAATAATCTTTATCTTTATCTTGAATCTTCTTTACGTAACTGAGGTTATTACTTAAGTGTGAAGCTGTGTTAGTTTTTATATTTCATGAACTGGTTTTCTTTCCGTTGGTATCACTTTAAAAGCTTGAAGAAATGGTTTCTCAAACAAGCATTAGCATCAGGGATGATTGATGAGTATTTAGTGAGTAATAATGAATTAATAATCATTTACTCCCTTGTGAGTTTGTATCTAAAATTGCAGCGAATGAAAGTAGGAACAATACATAGTGAATCTCATGGAGGTAGTAAACAAATGTTACCACTTCCCTCATGATGTTATCACTTCTTTGGGTCTGAATTTCGGGACTGAATATTGGAAATCTCTACGACAGGAACCTTTCGTCATATCCGTACTTTCAGTACGTGTGACTAAATATAAGTCAATTTACAGCTGAGTACAAAATCACCAGATTCATTGAATTTCCTCTATTTTATGACTTACAAACAGTTAATGCAGTATTTCAGAGAAAACACAAATAAGTTTTACTAGGTTTCATTTTTACCGAATTCTAAATTTCATTTTATCAAAAATATGTAAACGCGCAATAATGGGTGAATTTCCCACGAAAGTAGTTAGTAGTCATACGAGAATTTTGAGGAAACGAATATTTTTGCGGTTAATTTTGACAAAACAAATGTAGTTTTAAAATTATTATTTCTAGGATTTTAATATGATGTTTTGTTATTAAATACTCAAGGTAGTCACTATTTGATAAATAACAAAAAATCTGGAAAGTAACATTTAAGAAGTGGTGGTCTAAAATTGTATATTATCAAATGCCATTTCTGTAAGTCATTAAGACATTTTGAAAGGCGGATAAATATAATGAAGACACTGCGATATGGAAATAAAGCAAATTTGGAACAAATTGTGAGATTACTTTCGCTAGATTCAAGAATCTCCGGAGGTAAAATGATCGGCAAAGTTAAACTCGCCGTTAAAAGCGCCAGCATTGTCGCTGTGTTTACAACGACTCTAGACTGAGGGGTCCTAAGGTACGAATCCCGTCGGATGGAGATTTTCGGCACTAGCTAGATAGCTAGATCGAAATTAACTACATACCTAGGAGTTAACTTCTCGGAGGAGAATTTTAGCGGCTGCTGCTCTGATTGGTAGTTTAGTTTTCCGTGATCAATATCCGTGTGAATGCCGGAACCGCTCACTAACAAACAGCCCATGGCTCGTTAGTGACCTTTCCTGGTCCTAACCTGTCGCGAGTTTGGAGATTGTCTGTATTGGGGCGGTTTCCTCCTGAAGGAGATGCCTGGAGAATAATACATGTTGCACTATTGTAACATTCCAATAATTAACGAAAAATATAATAAATTATTTATTAAAACAATAGATCCAGTTTAAATTTTAGGCATTCAGATCCAACTCTAATTTTTAAAAAATACTTCTGTCAACTTATATATGAATATTGACATGTAGTAAAAAATGATACACCCGTAAATTTTTTTAAATGCGCATTTGTTAAACAGATATCTGAAGATGCCTCTAAGGTTTAGACGAAACGTCACGTCACGCAAAACTACAATGTAAATAAAATTTAATCACAAAGAAGTACAATAAATACTTCTGAATGTCTAAAATTTAAAGTGGAACTGTTGTTTTAATTAATAAACTATTGAAATTCATCAAAGAAGAAAGAAATTAGTTTAATAAATTATTTATTTTTATTTTTTTAAATATTTTGTATTAAAATACATAGTTTATCAAAATAATCTCGAAGGAAACTATTTTTGTAAAGAACCCTTGCCCTCGTAAATGTGTCTCCTTCTTATCAGATATTGAATCTGTCCGTGGTAAATGCCAAAGCTAGTGGCATTATTTTTCCTGCTAAATGTTTCAATGCGTCAAAAAGAATCCGTAGAATCACGTTAACTTTTGCTTTAATTTTTTACGAAAACCGGTGATATTAATGAAGTAATTAATTTTAATTATATTTTAAAATGTAGTTATAAGAGAGTAGATTCAATATAAATAAGGGCTAATTAGCATCTTTATAACCACAAATTCCGCAGTAATTTCAGGAATTGTTTTTAAGAAAGAAGAGAATGGTTAAAAAACAACTGTGCTACGATATTTGTACAGCTGAATGAATAACTCCTTAGATTCCCTTTTCATCTACACTTTGAAACACAGAGAAATATATATATATATTTAATTTTGCAATTAACTTCGCGAGAGCCTACGCATTTGTGGTAAAAGTACGGCAATATCGCTTTAAAAATATAATTCTTGACAAAAAATTATTTAATTTAGTTGGTGAAGAAAGAAAGAAATCGCTTTAATTTAGCGTTTGTCGCGTTTATCGTGAATATGAAAAACTCGTGTTTCTAGTCATAGCTCTGTGGTGATTCTGAGCTGTTGTGGAGTAGGCCCTGCGCTGCCCCACCCCCTCCTCCTGCCGAAATGCCTGCAGGGAAAGCAGCTACAGACGAGGCGCGGGGCGGCGTCGGCAGAGGCCAGTGCCGGTAGCCCGCGGGGGGTGGGGGGTCTGTTGTCTCTCCAACAGGAAGTTCTGGGCACCTCCGGGACCGTTCGCCTAGCGCCGCGCCCCCCCTCCCTCCCCATCCATCCGGCAACCCCCACCGCAACAGTAATTCTCGTCTGAAGGCGCGGAACAGCTGTTCTTCGAAAAATAATTTTGCGTGTCAAACCCCACTCATTTGGATATTAAAACTTGCGCTGGTACGTTGTCATTTTTGATTGTTTTGTGCAAATATGAAATTCGAAATGAAGTTTTGTTTTTCGTATTTATATGACTTCTCAGTAAATATAAAAGAGAATAATATAGAAGTGAGTAACATTATATTCAAGAATTTCATTCTCATTTGTTTGGATCTGCGCTTTTTGGTTGCGCCAACAGTGCATTAAAGTCCAAAATCGATCGATTAAATTTTCCAAGTTACCTTATTTCGATTTCTTATTTCTCATACACTGATAATTTACAATGTTTTAAAAAATATGTATAATTCAATCATTCAAGTATGAATAATTCATAGATTCTACTAGTACTACCATTCGAATAATCTCAGAGAATTACAATATAGGATCTCTAGAAAGAATTTAAAATTAAATTCAATAATCGTAAAAAATACGTGGAATTGTATTTCTTTATCTGGAAATTATATATTGCTGCGATCTGCTTGGGGTGTCAGAAGAGCAACAGTGTAAATAGTGACATTTCAGCCCGGGTGCATATTACGTTGGTTTTCCCCCCTCTTGTTGACGAACATCTTCTAACGTTGATGAATTCCGAAATTTTAACTACACGGAGGTAAGTAACATCATTAGTATCAATGTTGCTGATTGTTGTAACTGAAGTTGATTGTGTAAATCGGCTTTTAAATATAAAAACAGAAGGCGTTGTCTTAGCCAACATTATTCTTTATTTTAATAGCACCTTTCAATCATTCTTGGTTTTCTGCTGTTCGGACGATTAGCCATGAGAAATGGCCATCGAAAGCTGCTAATACGATAAATAATAATGCTGGCAAAGACAACGCCTTTTATTCTTATATTTGGAATGCCGTCAACAACACATCTCCAATAAATCAAGTTGGCTTCTATCAAACTTATTCGTTATTTAAGTTAGGTATCGTCAAAGAACAGGAGTATCAAAAAACATAATTAATATTTAACGTAAGAAGTAAGTGTATTGTATTTAACTTTCATATTTAAAAATGAACTTTATTAAAAGAAATAGCTTTCAAAAGAAAGTTAATACTTCAGTAAAGTTTGCTGTTTGTTTACAGTAAGTTGTTAATATTGATGTGTTCAATAGGCCAAGGTTAGTGTTAAATAAGTGTTAAATAGGCTGCGTTTTCAAGCCGCTAAACAAGTGTAAAATTCAGCTTTATAGCTAAGTGTGCAAAAAAACGATTTTAAAACTTTGTGAATTATAGGTTAGTGGTGTACGAGTGCTTCTATTGTTTAATTTCCGATATGAAATTAAATAAAACTTTCCTCCCACTAAACAGTGTGTATTCTACCATACATCGTACGTCGTTTTGATACACCTTTTCCTATATTCATGCTCAGATAGGCCCTGAGAGTGAGTGGTAGTCCTCAGTGACTGTTAACGAAAAAGTCTTACACCGAAATGGTGGTCTGAAGAAACATTTCAAGGACGGCCGGGTCTTAAACGTGTCAACTCTCTAAATGACACAGACGATTCGGCAAACTTCTGGCTGCTGTACTCGCCTCGCTGGGACAACTTTTAAATGGTTTCAGTTTTAGTTAGTATTCATCTTTCTCCATATTGATTTTGGAATGTTCAAATCGTAATTATTCTCTGAGAAATAACTTGCACTAAAAAGACTCATGGAAAGGAGATATATGACATATTTAAGTCATGGCAATCTGTAAAGTTCGGAAGGTAAACAGTTTTTAAGCATGTGATGCAATAATATAATTTTGTTGACTAAACAATTCAGAAGCATAGATTATTTGAATTTAATATTTATAAATTCAATTAAACAAAAGTTAATAACAGATAACAATCTTTTAAGTGTGGTGCTTTTAAACCTGTTTGTTCAGGCCTTGTGCAGACGACAATTTTGGGCAGAAATGAATTATATACGAGATTTCCCTGCAGTGGGAATATTATGCTGGATGTGTGATGCCGGGGATGTTTTTTTCTGATAATCCCATGCTCATGGACGTTAATCGTATTATCGTGGAAAGCCCATACAAAAAAATTAAATAAAATAAAAAAGGACTAAAATTAAAAACTACCAATGGCCAATCGGTAAATACTCCCAACTATCATTTTCCAACAAAATATTTATATATAAAAACATTCTACAACCCATATGAACCTACGGCATTCAACTTTGGGACTAAGTCAGCGTCTCCAACAACGAAATTCTTCAGCAATTCCAGTCAAAATATCTTCGATCAGACACAAACGCACCCTGGAATGTCAGCAATGAAATACTCCACAACGACCTTCAAATCAAGATCATCAAAGACGAGATAACGTCCGCGACTCAGAAACACTACACAAGACTGAAAAACCATCCACATCATCTCGCTATATATCTATTAGTTAATAGTGAAGAAACAAGAAAACTACAGCGTCATAAACTGCTAGATATAAAGTACCGATTTTTTAAAATAGAAATGCCACAGTTGAGTAACATCTCCACTCATGTAAATATTACTATGAAACCATTTCCCCAATATTTCTGTAGAAATAAATTGCAAATAAACAGAGTTCATCAAAAAGTGTTCATGGACGAGAGAAAGGCGTTGAAGTGGTTCTTATGGTGTCGTTATTAATTTCAATAATATGAGATGTCATCGACCATTGGTAGCTGGAAGTAAAATAAAAATTGATAATGTAGTTACCAGGCAACGAGATTTATTGTAATAAAAAAAGCAACAGATGTACAATAAGTCATTTCAGGTTGCAAAACAACACATCGTGTTCCTCATAACACAAAATGAAATAACTATTTTATCAATTATGCTTCGCACAGATTCCTGCAGAAAGTGTTCTTTGTTTATTTTGATTTATTTTTCGATATCGTCACAACAGTTTATCATTGTAACTCTACCGGCAATATGTAAGACAGAATATAATATGTGAAATTTATCAAATCAAATACAAAGTATTGAAAATTTTCGAACATGCAAGATCAACGATCACGCCTTAAAATGGATACGTCACGCTCAACAAACGTTATACTTCTACGAAGCGGTTACTAGTCTGCAGTTTCTAATGAAATGTAAAATACGTATATATTATTTAACTAGGCAATGTTTCGATTTTACAAGCCCGGATATGAGTGCTTGTGCATTAGTCAGTGATTTTTCAAATTATCGCAAATGTATGAATAAATTCTGAGGTGTAAACATCTTTTGAATATGCATCATTGACTAGACGACGAGCGCCGACTGCGCAGTAGCGCCCCAAGCTGTCGCACTCTAAGGCTAGTCGCAAAATGAGACGCAGGTTCGTGACGTGACGCAGTGTGAGTCGTGGTGAGTTTCTGCGAAGCACTGCTTATTGGACGAGCAGTCGTACGCGGGTCCTGACATGCCTGACCTAAAGGAACTATGCACGCCGCGTTTGACCGTTCGTACGGGATCAAACGGCCAAACGCACTGTGTTCACAATCGAATAAGCATTAATGAGGACGGGCCCCTCGTTTCATTAATTCATAGATTGTTGTCGGGCGCGTCAACTTTTAAAGACTAGTCCTGAAGGTGAAGTGCTTTATCGGGGGAAGTGATCTTCTCCCACTGGATGTCGAAATCCGACGCCGACATTGACGTTGGCTTGTGAGGTTCTCCCCATACCAGGTATCTCCCGCCGGCGGGGCACCGTACCATCCGGAAAAAGCCCCAAGCTCCTGTCATCATCTGTAATAGTGTACTGCATCTCGTCTTCTCCTCCTCCTTTTTCTTCTTCTTCTTCTTCTGTTTTCTTCTTTATCTTCTTCTTCTTCTTCCTCTTTAGACCTGTTCTTTCATAAACGGAAAATAGATGAACCAATTGGGTTTTTTGGAAGGACTTAATCACGGTAGTTTCCCGTTGCTTTCCCTTAAGGTGGCTCATTATTATTATTATTATTATTATTATTATTATTATTATTATTATTATTATTATTATTACTATTATTATTATTACTATTATTATTATTATTATTACTAGTATTATTATTGACGTCTTTATTTCTCAGTTGAACTGGGCAAAAGAAATCTGACCTTTGGTGTCTTAGAACCAGATTTTGCTTTTCTGAAAAGGGAATTCACTTGCACAGGACATGCACTTGCACGGGCTCAGTATCATTTAATCACGTTGCAAGTCTTACATGTAACTAATCAGGGGGATCAGCATTAGGCTGAATCCGATTTTTATACCTCATGGTTGTTAGTTCTGGGACGATGGAAGATGGAATGATGATAATGAAGGATGAATGGACGGCACACACAAACAGACATTCACAAACTCACGCACGCCCGAGGCGGGACATGAATCCGGTCAAGATTGCTAACCTGGGGATCGAAACTGCACCTCCTGACTGCGAAGTCAGCGTGCTACGCGCCAAGCCACTTGGTGCACTGCATGTAAATGTGGCCAATAAGTGGTGACGATAGGACAAGGAAATGAAGGAAAAATCGCGTGGTCCATGCCCGTTTGTTAGGATACTGCTCCGGCATTTGTATGGTGTTGATCGGAGAAACCACGGAAAACTATCGATGAGAGCAGCTGGCGCCCAAATTTTCCTCCAGACGGCGCCTGAATTCAACCTATCAACAGCTAGTGTTGGAAATCCTCGACAGGTTTCGAAATCTAAGACCTTCCGGTTAGTCCTGCAGTGGCAACAATTGATGCCCTGAGCCATCTAAGCCGTGAGACCACTAGTTCGAGCCCCTCTGGAACAGGCGACACCCCAACGCCGTCGACACCTGTAGGGGAAGGTCCCCTAATAGGGAGTAAGTTCATACTGTAAAATACCGAATTATCGGACTTGCAAAGACCTGTCATCTGCTGACAAAATTTGGAAATTACTTGGAAAAGCTCCCTGATCCAGCGTAGAATTTTTTTTTTTTGAGTTGAAGCTCTGAGTGGCGTGTTTTCTTCAGAGCGTCAAAAATAATTGGAACAGTAAACAAAAAAATGTTTGTTACTCGTGTGCCGTAAATTTTAGAATAATTGTCTATATTGTGACATACCGATATGTCACGTTAAAATAAATTAACATTTATTTGGAGACAATATGGTGGAACATGCATTACGAAATATCACGAGAGCTAGAGCTTAGCAACGACCGGGAATAAACAATGTAGTTTTGTTTTTCTAAATGCATTAAGAGTTTTTGGATGCCGAAAGTAGAAAATTTAGGATTGGGCGAAGAAGTTTAGACGGTCAGCTACACCAAAATTTAACAAACGTATGGATTGGCTGGGTGAGAGAAGGACGGTCAAATGTTATGGAAAAATGAAGGTAGTTTAATACGAAGTCTTCGAGGATGAATCATGCAGGAAGACTTCATTCTGTTCTGAAACGCGCTTCTGAACTGATCGTATGTTCGTGAGAGGAACGAGTACAATCGAGATAGAAATGGGTTAACAGTGAAATTTTAAGGACAGTGAAGATATTGCAGATATTTTGATGTGGAAGCAATATTGGTGTATAAATTGGAACTTTGGACTACGGCAAGATCGCAAGATATTTCGACTGAGAAGTCTACGAGGGACATCAAAGAAGAAAAGATAAGTTAACCGCGGTATAAACTCTAAATTGAAAGATATCTTGATCAAAGGCCTAAAAATTGTAAATTATCTAAATTGTTTGCTAAAAGCATAGAAATAAACTTTGTTGAATTTTGTTCTTTAGAAAAGAAAGTGATTTTTCATTTAGTCAATCCAAACAGTAATGAACTAGGAATAGAATCATTCTATTTCAGATTCCCAGCTGCGCTGTATAGTCGGCGGATCCTATAATCCATTACAGAGGTAATAAGGATTATAATATATCGTGACCCATTGACCCAGCAAGCCGGACTCTAAGATCTTTAGGAGATATAAATGTAGAGAGAGAGGAAAATTTTGGTATATCTCAATATAGTATGTGTTAGTTGTATCTCTAAGGAAATATCACAGATTATATAAGGAATATTAATGCAGATTTTAACCGCGAAACAGCTTGAAAGTAATATGGCCCCGATGTTCCTAACGTGGAATACAGTCTTTTTCTTAATGCAGAATGTTCCGCATTGCCGCTATGGATAAAATGAGCAAAAGATGTTAATATTCACACACTTTACTACATTGTGGTCTATGATCCAAGAGCACAACTGATTGATTTCAGTGTCAAAAGTATAAGATCAGGGATTACGTATCCAAAAAACGTATTTCCTCTGCAGGAATTGTCTGTAATATTAAACCACACGTATATTTGTGCTTAAATAAATGTTGTTATAGACGTTAATGCGTTTATCATTTGCTATAAACCAAAATAATTTACTATTCCACTTTAGGAACAGGGTACATCTAATGTGGAATACATGTCAATTTTTTAATTACGAAATATCGTGAAATTTTAATATATTTAAATGAATAATATGAACCACACATGTTTATAAAGGACTGGTTGAAGTAATTATCTACACTAGTCTTCACATTTGGTCTTATTTGTGACGTTATAGTCCAAAATGTAAAAAGATTCCACATTCGGGCACTTTACTCTACGAGCCATCTCCAGACATTACAGCCCTTTTTACCGGGACAGATGGCTCAGGACATCAACTGAAGTCACTGCCGTCTGCCATCCTAGGTCGAGTAGGTCGAACATTCCTAAGTCCACCCCATCTGCGTCGGGTTTTTGTCCAGTTTTCCTGATCCATGGAGCAAATGCTGGGATGGTCCCTTGATTTGCTTCTCGGCGTAAATGTTGCTTCACTATGCGCACGTTTTGTTGAGCTTTCCTTTTGCTTGTAGTGGTTGTAGAGCTTAGGGTGAGTTTCTAATTTGTTAGCAATAGAGAAAAATCAAATCTTTTCGACCTTTTACCGTTACAAATAAGTTTTCTATAATTCGGCAACGAAAATATCTAGTTGTTGAAATGTTAATCTCTCGTTTTTTAAAATGTATTATTATTGTTATTATTATTATATTATTATTATTATTATTATTATTATTTACTATTATTATTATTTCATCTTTCAACTATTAATAGTTAAATTGTTTGGAATGGATACTGAAACTCAAGAAAGTGTGGGCAGATGATTTACTCCCCCATACGTCACATACAGTTTTTTACTAAAATAAATAATAATAATTGGTCCGAATCACGATTGATTTTCAGCACCAGCTATGTAGCTGGATATAATTCAGCCACCATCTAGAGGAGAATTATAGCGGCGCGCTGCTCTGATCGGTAGCTTAAACGCTTAAATGTAATTTTCTCAAAAACGGCACCAAATTTTTCAACGAAAATTTTCTTAAAAGAAAGAGGTTTTCCCTTCTATAATATTCTTAAAGTAATATTACATTTCTACTATAAGGAAAGCGAAAAAATGAGAAAATTTCAACAAATATACTTTGGGCGGGTATAGAAGAATGTGGCAAGTCCGAAAATCTAACTCAGACCAAAGAAAATAGAAAACTAATACGATACATTTTGTGCCATTCTCTGTCACTACTAGTTTCTTGTGGGTGTAGTACAAATTAAATGTTGGCATTCATTAAACCACTCATTTTATAAATGTCTTTATAATTTGTATATTTTCTATATCAACAAATAATAAGCGCCTTTGTCACTAGGTGTCGGAAATTGTGAATGTTCTCTTTACCTGGGACACAGTTTTCCTAACTGAAAGATGACTGTCCTATTTTAACTGTTAAGTATGGATCATGGATTTCTTTCCGCTGAGATGATGTACAAGAGTTCAGTAGTTTTCAGAATTTGCAGGAATCACTATCACTTCGTGGTTGAACATCTTGTAAATAATTGTCACAATTTAATTCTTTTATTAAATCCATGTGGGTTAACACATTGATGGCGTCTGGTATAAATATTTATGTGGTTTCGAAGAAGAAGGTTTTCTGGTGTTTATGCATGGATTTTAAAATCTGCTGACAGTTAAATCTATTACTTAGGTTTATTTCGTTTGCATTGATTGGTTTCTGTGCAGTTGTTTACACACTTTCTTACATCTACATTTCTCCCGGTTAATATTCTGTCATTCTAGTGAGGTTAATTGAACTTTTATGTCCTATCTACACCGTTAACACCATGTTATTTTATACTTCGGTAGATGACTGCATGTCTGTACACCTTTTTTCTTGTAAGGTTTACACATCCATTAAAAAGAGTGTTCCGTTAGATTATTGAACGATAAATTGTTTGGTACCTACATACGAGTCATCGTTCACAGTACGAATGACGTACATTTCCTTACCTTGTCTGGGAAAGGGGTTTATTGCACTGAATTAACAACTTTTCTTCGAAATTAATAACTGTTCTTCTATCTTAACATGGTAACACATACACTAAGAAATAAAAGTTAGTAGAACTCCTAGAAGCTACGGAGAAGATTAGCTGAAGGTTCATTATCTTCCAAGCCGGTTCATTTCTAATTCTTTCCCTTCTATATATTGCTGTCGCTCTTTTGAAGTAATCCATTTTCAGGGCTCTCAATTTTATTTTCTGTTGTTCTGGAAGTTGCCATATTTTTGCTCCATGCAATGTAATACTTTCAATCATACATTTATAAATTCTAAATTCAGTTTTCTTGCTTATATTTGGATCCCTGATCATTGGATGTAGCTTCTACAATTTTCTTCCTTTAATGAGTCGGGTTTCACATTCCTTTCGATAAAAACTCCGTTTATTGTTGCTCCCATGTACGTTATGTGCTCTGCTGTTTTTATTATTTCTCCGCTTTTCATAGTCAATACATCATAGGTTTTGTCTAGTGTCCAGTATACTGTTTTTTTTCTAGGCTGAGGCCTTGTCATCATTTTTCATAATCTTCTTTTATCTTCCTAGTCATATATTCAATGTCTTCCTGTTTTTTCGCCATCAGCACCTGATCATCAGTGAATTGTGGGGTATAGAGCGTTGTGTTAGCATCAAGTTGTATTCTCATCCCAGAACATTTTCTTTTCCATACCTGTAACTCTCCATTAACATATATTTTAAAGAGGGTAGGGGACAAACAGCATCCTTGCCCTAGCCCTTTTAAAATAGGAAATCTTAGGGTCATCTGTTTTCCAACTTTCACTTTTCTCTTTTGATCTATATACAATTCCTTCACCGCATTTATTAAAATTTTATTTACATTACTATTATTTATAACTTACCATAACTTTACGACTGGCACACTATCATAGGCCTTTGCTCTATCAACGAAAACTTTATGTTCTCTCCCTGTTTTCCATTTCTTTTGTATTACTTAGGACAGACAAAATAAGTTATCTATGCAAAATCAACACGCCCTAAAACCACTTTGTTCTTATTCTTATTCTTCGTACTCCTTATATTCCTATTATAATAATTTTCTTAACATTCTTCCATATACCTAATTTCACCGCTATCCCTCTAATTTTCCCACGTCTTTCCTTCCTTTTTTATATATTGGTGTTATATAAGCTATTTTCCAGTCTTCTGGTATATCGCCTTTATTTATACATCTATTAATTAGCTGCGTCATCATCCGCACTAACTTTGGTGTTCCATTCGTGATTAAGTCGCTTAAGATTTTTCCTGGACCCGGAGTCTTACCACCTTTTATTTCTTTGATACATCTCTTAACCCTCTCTACTGTTACTATAATTTCTCTGGCCAGAGATATTTTTTCTCTTTCTATAGTTCCAAAAAAATGTGATCTTCCTTCATTTAATAATTTTTTAAAGTACTCTTCCCATTTACTTACAGATATACTTTTTATGCGGAGTTTTTCCATTTGAAGAGATTTGACCTGTTTTAACTCTCTTTTTTTTATTTTTTCTTAGTAGATGGAACTTCAAATTTCGCTTATTTTAGTTCCACCTATGTAAAATATCCACTTCTCTTGAATTTACGCTCCATGATTGTTGTTTCTCCTTATCAGTTCTAACTCTTTGCTGAATTTTATTTTCCATACTCCTTCTTGGTACTCAACACTTTCATATTCATCTTCTTTTCTTTTTTCCCGCTCCAGGTCCTGAGTTATCCAATAGCTTCTCCTTCTCTTTTTCTAAATTAAAGATATTTCTCCAAGTGCTTCTTTAGCCGCTGGATGTAGCCTATCTTTGAGGTGTTCATGAATTTTCTTATTTGAGCCAACTATGTCTTCATTCAGTAAGTTATCCAATCTGTTTTGAAATAAATATATTATACTTGGATGTGATAGACCATCTATATTATATTCCCTACTTTGACTATTTACATTTTTGTTTTCCTTATGTTCTCTGATCTCCATTTCTTTTTGTCTTATAGGTGGAAACTGGATCTACATTCTGGGCCTCTGTGTGCCCTGACATCGCCAGTTTAATGAGCCCATAACTAAATATAGTTATGGGCTTATTTATGAGGTTGATTGTGACAGCACAGAATTTCATCTGCTTTATGAGATGATGATGTGTAGATGGCTACCCCACCACTAGCTATGTTTGCATCTGTCCCGTTTTTTAAACACAACTTGTAATTTTTTAATGGTGGTTTTTGGTTGATTTTATTATTTGTTTCTTGTAAGCATATCATATCAGGGTTGTACTTGTTAATTAGCAGTAGCAAATTCTCTTTTTGTGGATTAAAGCCATTTATATTCCATTGGAGAATTGTATATGCCATTTCAAGAGCAAAATTTAGAGAGAGTATTAGTTTGAATCTTCATCACTGATTTCACTAAAGTTTGCCAGTTCTCTGCTTATGTCAATTCTTTTTAATTTCTTTTGTAAATTTGTGAAACGTTTTTTTATCCGTAAGGAGGGGGTAAGTATTTTCTAACATTTGTAGTAACAGTTTGATATCTGGAGTGAATTCCGAAACAGCTTCCTCAACATTTATGCAATTTTTTGTTTTTTCAAAAAACTTTTAGTTGTAACCAATTTAAAACATATTTGTTACTTGTTCAGATAATGTTCCTTTGAGTGGGCAAGTTGATTTTCTAGTCTATCAGATTCCTCTGCAAGAGAAATTTCAAGTTTTGACTTTTTGGGGGGGGGGTGATTTAATCACTGTAGAATGTTTGATTGGTGGACTTTATAATCCATTATCTCTGGTGTAATCGGTTGTATGTTTTAGTTTCTGAGACACTTTCTCTAAGAAAGGTTAGGTTTTCTTCACCTACAACTGAATGTAACGTTTCTGATGTCTCAGATTTAGAAGATAGACTAGATAAGGGACGTTTGGCATTTTTTGTAGGTCGGTTGTCAATAGGAGGATGAGCAGTGGAAGAGGGTTTAAGAGTTGGGAAGAAGGAGGGGGACAGCTCATTTTTTAATTGGGATTAACTTCATAGTACCCAGAGGGGTTATCTTTTTGTTCATTCATTGGGCAGTTGTTAGCAAAATGACCGAGCTCCTTGCATAGAAAACATGATATAGAATCCGATGATGGATATATCCAAAACTGTGTCATTATAAATAATTTTCATGGTTTCTGGTACTTTGTCCATAACATCTCGATGAATATAAATTTGTCTCCGGAAACTCAAAATGTGACTAAACCCTGGTTCCTACATGCCGGCTCTCAGGAAGGTCATTGTAGAGCCGATTCGAATTTTGAGTTTCGTTAACTCGTCTATAATTACTGAGTGTGGGATAATAGGACACACATTAGAGAGAATGAGTCGTATATTCTGCGTAATTAGCGGTCTAATGGATAACGTTGAGTTATTAATTGAAATAGTTGATTTATTGTCAACTAGTTTTTTCACAGATTCCTTAGAATTCAGATAGACACATATACGGTTTTTTGAAATTCTTGAGACGAACCGTATAGTCTGAGGATTGCAAGTTCCTGGATGTACATTTTATCTGATATACCGTTTACTGAGTCCATCACAATCGCGTGTTCGTTTGTGGGAATCATACCTTTCTGAGCAGCAGTTAAATATCTGTTGGCATAATCTTGATTTCCATTACTAACATGACTTGATTGATAGGTTTCACTGTTTGGGATGACTCCTTGATCAGAAGTCATCTTAGGATGGATGTTGGGTGTACTGTGTACACCTACTAAGGTTTAAATGTTTTACTTACTCACTGGCTTTGATTCAGTTGATCGTTAACACGGAAGTCCACACAACACAACACTCGTCACTGTGCGGCCTTCAACGGCGCCCTCCGAACTCGCTGCCGCCTATCGCACTACAGGAGGTCTTTACTCGCCAACGGTCGGAGCGACACTGGCAACGACTTTTGATCTCTCAGATTTTGCCACTCTAGCATTAAAATCGTCCAATAAAATGAGTTCTCTATTTACCCCCCATTCACTGAGTACCCCATCTATTTTTGAAGAAAATTCCTCTAAAATACTAGTATTTTCATTTTCTTTCGGTACATACACTCCAAGAATCATCATTTTCGACCTAAAACTTTCTAAATTTACTTTAATCAGCCTCTCGTCTATAGCTTCCCAACTTTTAATATGGTTTCTGAATATATTTTTTATGACTACTGAAATACCTTTACTGTCCCTCTGATCTTTTAGTACTCCGCTCCATGTATGAACAGGGGTTCAATCTCTTCCATACTCGAGCCCTTTTTGTTTGTCTCACTGAAACTTGCAATATCAATATTTAAATCTTGAAATTCCATAATTACCTCCTGAATATTATTTCCTAGACCGTGGTTATTACATGTTCCCATATTCATTATCCATTTCCTTTGCCTAGTTCGTCTCCGGTTGCCGTCCGTTTTCTCATGATTGGGCCTTTTAGCATTTATAACTTTTATTTGGAGGATGAGGAGCTGGCCCATCGTCCCAACCCCCTACTTGGTGGACCAGAATTTTTTGGATTTACTACCCTTGGAGGCTGGCTTCACCGTGGCAGCGATCTCCTCCTACCCAGATCTCTTTAGTAATCTCCTATTTCCATTGATGAGATCATATTCGTGTCCTTCATCCCTAGATAGAAATGTAGGCTAGCATTTCTGCCTAAATCTTCGAGATCATTTTCGTCGTTGATACCCCAAGAGGTCAGCAACTTTATGAATTATCTAACGCAGCAATCTTATTAAAGTAATAATATTCCTATCGACGTATTGGCCATCAGACAACTGAATTCCTGTTCTGCTGGATTTATACATTACAGAAGGAATTTCTATTAAGTCAATACAAATATAATCAAACTATGACCTATTTTTGGATCATAACCCAGCCATTTTAACTATCATATCCTGAATATTACTACGCCCTGTTCCACTAAAACTGAACAACAAATATACGGACTGGAATAACTTTCGTGAAATCATAGTATGTAGATTTTTAGTGAAATCACTATTGCGAAACGCAGAGGACGTGGATGAAGGCATCGAACACCTCACAAGATGCATTCAACATGCAGCATGGAGGAGAAAAACTCCTCTTTCCTACACCAGACCACATTCATATCGTTCAAGTGTAGTGGAATCAGTAAAAGAGACACATCTACTAAGATAAGTCTGTATACGCACTAAACATCACCGAACTAAATTTTAGTGGAACATCGCATGTCGAGCCATTATATACTTGGTTGCTCGGGAGACGCCGCCGCGTTCTAAGCACAGATGCCAACGTTTCGGCCTTCACCTGCGGCCTTCCTCAGGGCAAAATGAAGGTGTGGACTGCGCACGGGTTATTGACAGAATGGGGTTCCCCTTCCACCCGGCGCCGATGGCCAGACTATCGTCACTAGAACGCAAAGAAAATTCTCAGGGATACGTGGAGGGGGAAACCTCACCAGCCAACCTGTAGGTCGGTACACGATCTCATCATACAGCCCGGGAAGAACACCGCGAGCTCCTGTGATAAAATCATGTACTATACTTACGAGAATAATTACCGAAGCAGTTGACGCTCCCGAAAACAATAATATAAACACTATGCTGCATTTTATAACTTTTGGAACCATGTTTCATTACATAAAGATTATTCTAGAAGTATTTTTCATTCTGATTTCAAATCTGATTTTAGTTTTCTGTAGCACTTAAGGTTTTTGCACAAAACTAACTAAATAGCTTCGTTTTTAACAAGGAAATATACTTGTTTTTCAATTACAAAATGAATTAGATGTGTGGCGACCTTGTATAGAATTGAAATGTATTGTATTAGAGTGGAAATGGGTACTTATTTACTTAAAAATGCTAATTACTATGAAAGCAGATTAAATATCATACATACAAAAGTCATAGATTCTATAGTGAATTTAATTTCCTTTTTTCATTTAATACACTTCAAGTTCTTCAGAGCTAATGTGAAACGTCTCTTTCTTGATAGTCTCCGTTCACTAAAACCATCTCTTTTTAGAATAAAACAGTAATCAGCCATCATGATTGTATTCCACCTTCCCTATTATCTCTTTTCCATGTCTTTGATATACTGGTGGAGACATTTTCCTTGTTCTTCACTGACATTGCAATGGTTCGCAGATAAAAATTAATACTAGAATGTCGAAAATGGAGTTTTACAATCTGTTGTATCATAACTCCATTAAAATCTGCAACACTGTTTAACAATGGTTTTATTTTTTAGATCTTTGTTGTTGCCCAAAAACTTCATAATTCTGTGAATTACATTGTTAACAATTGATAATATAACTTTGAAAAATAATGAACTGATGGTCATTCATTACCAAATTAAATATTTTTTTTTTAACTTTTCAATCCTTCATTTGAAGAAGGATTGCTTCTTTGTAAAGGGTTTCTTAGTTTTTAAGGTTTTATGTTAGTGCATACCCTCTTTTCATGAGCGGGTCCCCTTCAAGTAAATGCACCATAGCAGGAATATGAATAAACATTTTTATAAAAATACATACACACAATCACATACATACAATCACATACAAACGACACAATCACATATTCCCTTTTCTTTCTTTTATTATTCATTGCTTCACAAGTCTTTAATAAAAAAACATTAACTAGATTATACGTAGCTATATATCTATTACGTGAGGAATCTCTAACTTCCCTGGGAGTCCCAGGTCGTGCTTCGGTGCCTCTGGGAATGACGTGCGGGCGACGGGGAGGCCTATCCAACATTGCGCAACGCCTGCGGATGGGGCATTGGCCTTCTGCGGTGCGGCTCGTCTGCCACGTTCTCTTCCCCGACAGAGACTGGGAGCGGCGGCTCAGTGCATCAACTGATGTCAACCGGGAGGTCCTAGGTTCGAGTCCTCACGGCGGCAGGATTTTCGACACTAGCTTTTCAGCTAGGTCGAATTCAGTCGCTGTCTGGAGGAGAATTCTAGGCGGCTGTTTGATCGTAGTTTCCGTGGTTTCTCCGATCAACACCAGGCGAATGCTGGAGCAGTACCCTACCGAACGGGCCACGGACCGCGCGCGATCTGCTCTTCCTCTTCCTTGTCCTATCCTCTCCCTTTACACACACACTTACACTAACATGCACTATACTACCACATATTCCGGGAGACCGGTCGGGAGCTTAGAGCTTGTCCCGGCTGAGCGGTGCCCCGCTGGTGGAGAGTCCTGGTTAGGGAGAAACCCCAGTAGCCGGCGGTAGGTCGGCGCCAGATCTCGCCATCTAGCGGGGGAAGATTACCGCCATCTCCCGAGAAAAAACATGCACTACACTAACGGGGCTAATGACCAAAGCAGTTGACGCGGCCGGAAACTTAAAAAATCAAATAAATTAAAATTACCCGACAGCGGATGTGGCGCTACAGCTAAACAAACTTTCTATTATTATTATTATTATTATTATTATTATTATTATTATTATTATTATATTATTATTATTATTATTATTAGAAACGGAGGCCAAAATTATGACCACTCGTCTACGACAACTCACAACAAATTACTCTTATTTCTTGACAACGTGGAGATATACAGTATTAAAGCTCAAAACTTTCTGCAATTGAAGAACTGCGTGAGATATCATTGGAAGTAATAGTGTCCCCAAATAAATGACATCGAATTATAATATGTAACTCTAACGAAAATATTAACCTACAAATTATTATAAAATTTTAGAATATTTCATTTTTGGAAATTCAGAATTTTGAATGGAAACTCCTCTCTTGAGGTTGAATTCAGTGAATTGTGCTCTAACCACTCAGAAGCTTTAAATAGAAAAAATGTGAATATATTTTCATTGCATCTGTATTTCATTGTTTAATGCATTAGGAAATACAAAATCTTCAAATTATTTCTAATAAAGTTTTACAAACCGCAAAGGTTTTGAAGTATAATGGAACAAAATATGATACATTTTCAATAATGTTCAAATTTATTTTTTCGAAAATCCTTTAATAATAAAAATCCTTAAAATCCTCTGGCTACTGTTTACGAAGTACAGACAAAGAATTGTAACGCTGCTGAAAAACGGCGAATTTTCGACAGAAAACTCTTACTTTCTGGCTCTGGTAACAAAAAATTGGGTAAATCTTTTCCCTATTTAGTAAATTACTTCCTCCATGGGGTCTGAAGTCGCCCATGGTCTCGGTAGTGTTGGCAATGCTAGTTCACCTACACCAGTAAGTGCCGAGAAGCCCTCCTGTAATGGATCGCAACCGTATGGCCGTAATAGCCGCTTGTAATGGGTTTGCCGTTGCGTGGCCGACAAGTCCTCTCACCTCCTCGCAGTGGCCCTAGTAATGCATCTCAGGGCGACTCGAGGTGCAGCCAAGAGGGATGGGCGAAAGACGAGTCTCCGGCGCCTTAAAATGGGAGCATTTAGCTGAGGGGAAAGGGAAAACCCTAACAGAAAAACCATCTCGGGACCCACGTCACGGGGAAGGGGTTGGGGTCTGCAGCCCTCGAGCCCGTCGTGCTCCTCGGAGCGACTGGGAGCGGACACTTTGGACGAAGCCTCGGACGCGGGAGCGCATGGTGGCGCGACCCGTGAACAACAGGCCACCATTTATGACGACCCTAGCTTGAAATGTTCACGATTAGGATTCCTTCGAGGCGAGTCGCTGCGCATATTGTGCCCAGAAAGGGGTGGAGGCTATATGACCACTGATCTGAATAACATGGTTCGGCATCACGATACTATCCATAGTGATGTCCCCTAATCTTTTCATGCTCCAAATGCAGCAAGAATTACAAAGGTAAGCTCTCCGCTTTGAGTCATTTTCCTAAATGTCCGGGTCCGAAAACATCTAAAGGAGATTTTATATGTGAGTTATGCTCCGCCAACTTTGCAACTAAATCAGGGCTCTCACAACATTTGCGCCATGCTCATCTAGACGCGGCTGATAAAGCTCGAGCTGCCAAGGCACAACGTAGTGGTAGGACTGTTGTGCCTACAGCAGGAAAAATCTTCTCTTCAGATGATATTATGAAAATGGCTGCATTGGAGAAAGTGCATTGGAGAAAGAGCAACCAGAGGCGTCGAACGAGAATTTGGCTGCTCTGCTGGGTAAGACCGCCCGACAGGTGGGTGAGAAAAGAAGAGAGACTTCATATCGAAGATATTTAGCAGCCATTGGAGATGTAGCTACTGTGATTGCAGAATCATCATTGTCCCCATCTGATGGTCGGAGGTCCGATGATTCAGTTAGACCTTCTACTAGTGCTGCTTTATCGCATCGCCTCCCAGGGTTATTAGCCCTCCGTCCCCATCTGATGGTCGGAGGGCCGAAATGTCTATACAGGTAGAGATAAGCAAACAGCCTCGTGTTGATTCCCTTCCAAAACGTCGGCCCACAGACAGTGACACGGAGGAACTTGCAAAGGTAGACATTACCTCCCAGAAGCAGATGTTCTGACACTCTTCCAAAGGGGGCCGAAACGTCTATACAGGTAGAGATAAGCAAACAGCCTCGTGTTGATTCCCTTCCAAAAGTCGGCCCACAGACAGTGACCCGGAGGAACTTGCAAAGGTAGACATTACCTCCCCAGAAGCAGATAGGGGGCGATTCCCTAACGAGGAGGCCACTACAGTTTCAGAGAAGAAAGAGGAGCTTTCGGTGTGCCGTCCTCTTTGATTCTGTTTTATGTGTTATTGACACGGCCCGTTCCGACACCGCTGGTCGGTTAGGATGGGACCAAACTTTTATTGAGTCTCCGGCTGCTGTGACGCCCGGAGACGCAACTACTGAAACTAGTCTTAACAGGGCTGAAAGCAGTCTTAACACTAGATGCCACACCTAACTTGAAGGAAAACATTTCAACTTGGATAGGAACATGGAGTATCTATCAAACTAATGTAGATCAAGAATTCGTTGAGGTGGGAAATGAACTCAAAAAATTCAATCCCAGGAACAATTGAACGAGACCTATGCCAGGTTGGTAGATATTTTTGGCGTCTCCTCTGTACCCACCACCACCAGGTCTAAAATGTCTTCTAAAAGCGCTCTCTTATGGCAGGGCGCAGGATCTTTTCAAGAATGATCCAGCACATTTGCCAAAGTGCATTAGATCAGGCATTGACTGTACTAGTGTCGACAAATAGCCCTTAATAGGGATGAGGTTAATGACCTGTACAAGTTCATTTGGTTAATACGCCCCAATTCGGCTTTCGAATTAAGAGAGATGATAAATTTTCGACACCTGAAATGGACCCAGACACAATTCTATACGCGGTGCAAGTTGCCGAAATTAAAGTCGTCTGGCTGGGATGAAAATGCCACAACTCCAGGACCAGATAAGATAAAAGTTAGCAATATATCTCCAGGAGCAAAAATTTAAATATTGTCCCTATTGTACATCCAAATTTTATACACTAGTTTTGTGCCTTCTGGGTGGAAAGCAAATCGCACCATTCGTATACCAAAGAGGGTAAGGATAATAAGTTTGTCACTAACTATCGCCCCATCACAATTAGTTCCTGCTGTGCAGAATCTTTGGAGCATTATGGGCAAACGCATTGGAGCCGTGGTGGTTCAATCTACGCCAAAAGGGTTTATTCCTGAACCTGGCTGTTTCGCCAACGTTCAAATTCTTCACGAAGCAGTCAGTGATATGAAAAAGTAGAGGGTGGTGTCGGCGCTGTGTAGACATATCTAAAGCATTTGACACTGTTCCTCACGCGGCGATTCAGTGGGCTCTATCCAGAAAATGGATCCCCGACGCTTTTACCAATTCGGTAATGGACTCTGACACCGACGTTTCCACAGTCATTCAGCACCCTCGAAAGGCATTGAGATGCCAATTCGTAGAGGAGTAAAACAGGGGACCCCTTGTCCTCACTCCTTTTAACCTCATTATGGAGTGCCTGACTAAGAAATTAGATAACATGACAGGATATCCGCTATTGGAAAGGAGTGTATCCGTATTAGCATTTGCTGATGATCTGGTGCTTTAGCAAAGATGCCCCATGAGCTCAAGAATTGGTTGATATTGTGGTGGAATATCTTGGGGCCCTCGAAATGAAATTGTCAGTTGCGAAGTGCTCATCATTCTAAATTACAACCTTTGAACGATCCTGGTTCATTGATGACCCTTGTCTGGAAAGGTTGGGGAGAGTATTCCTCTGGTCAGTGATGACCATACCCTAACATACTTGGGAGTGAACTACTCTATCTGGAACGGCTTCCCATGTAAAGCATCGATATCGTATTTGATGGAAGCAGTGACGAGGCTACAGAAAGTGCATTTAAAGCCCACTCAGAAATTGGCATTACTTCACACATACATAATGCCACATTACCTCTACCAATTAGTTTTATCGATGCCATCATATTTCGATGCTCAGGAAAGCGGACTGTCAAATCAGAGTGGCAGTCATACAGTTCCTACACCTACATGTGAGTACTGCAGATGGCTTATTTTACCTGGGCAAGAGAGATGGAGGAGTGGGATTGCTGCGGCTTGCCCAACACATTCCTAGGGTAGCGCTGAATCTGGGGTTACGACTAGAAAAATCTGCAGATCCCATTTGTAGATAGCTGAGCTCCTGTCCGAGTTTCTACCAACGGACATTTAAAACCGCCAAAGCATTGCGACTCAACTGGCCTATACCGAACAAGGTTTAAGATCTTATAAGAAGAACTGTGCCGAATGACAAGGTAGCCGCCTGGGAGAAGCTGGGATTCCAAGGGAGATCGGTTAAGGCGCTTATAAACGATCCGATTGGAAATTCCTTTTTGAAAGACTATTATCTTCTGAAACCTGGTCTTTATCACTGCTCTCCAGTTGAGATTAAATGCCGCTGCCAATAAAACTACTCTTAGTAGAGGAGGGCACAGAGAGGATGTATTCTGCAGAAAGTGGAAAACAGCGATAGAAACTATGAATCACATCCTCGGTCAGTGTATTGTTACGGAATCAAGCTGGAATAATGCGTCATGACGAGATAAAGAACTTTATATAGGGAAGATGCTTTGCAAATCAGACACTGTGGTGTCCACGGAAGCCACTTTCTCCGTTGCCGAAGGTTAGACTCAAACCTGACTTGGTAATAAAAAGCCGGGAGGTCCATGTGGTCGATGTGACCGTCCGCTACGAGGATGGGTCTAACCATCTAAAAGCAGGAGGAAAAAGTGGTAAAGTACCAACCAGTCATTCCCTGGCAGCCCAACTTCATGGAGTGCCCAACGCCAGAATCCTGCCTGTGGTGGTTGGAACCTCTGGGGCTATGCCTCGATCAACAGTCAGTGCCCTCAAGACGTTGGGGATCATGTCTCGAGGCGATTTACTATCTCGTTAATTGCTCTCAGATGCTCTATTAAGATTTACACACAATTTGTAAATTACGATTGAGCAATTTAGCATTGCTGGCAATAAACGCAGAAAATGAACTTCTTGGTCCGTGGGAAGTATAGGAACCCAGGGATCCGACAATGCCTAGAATATACTTAGTTACCACGACTTTAGTGGGAAGTGTATGCTATTTAATGTAGCATACAGAAAATTGTGTAGTCACAATTCATGTTTTGTGAATATTTGATACCAAAATTCGATTGACGACAAAACATCCGTCCGTATGCCCGTCCGTCTTTGAACAACGCTACCAAAATTGATATTCCTCAATCAATATACCTGAATTCATTGTTCTTTGAATTTGGAATCGATATTTTAATTTAAGGAGGTCTTTACATGAAGTCCCTGAGATATTTTCAAAATTTTCAAAAATAAAAATCACCAATTTTTTATTAAATTTTGACCTCAGGAACCTCCTAAGAGCCTCATTTTCGATGCAGGTCTCATTAACATTGAAATCCCTGATTTTTCGAAAATTGCATAAATTCAAAATTTTTTCGTCGTTATCCTACGATCACAATATTATGAAGATGTTTTTTTAATTTAATGTGTTCAATTCTTCGCAAAATAAGTATTGATGTGTAATTTAATATCAAACATAGATAATTTTAAAATTAAAGAATTATTTTCCGCAAACGACTCTGATTTTTTAACTTAGGTTTGTTCACGTATGTTGTTGAGAACTGAAAAGAATGTGGTGATAATCCATTTTCGGCCCACTCTGAATAGTTTCGAAAACTGGTAAATATTCAAAATGCTTGATTCCAATTTTCGCGCTTAGTTTGGGCGCTGTCAGTTCGCAAACTGACAAAAGGCGGTTTCAAATTATATTCTAATGCTTCTCTCCGTCGCCGGTCGTGATGATCGTATGATACAGGTAATTTTTGACGAAAGGAAATAGATTTAAAGAAGGTAATATATTTAACGTAGAACTCACAAATCTATTTTGGTGTGAGCACATGTGTTTTGAAGTTGGCGCGTGCGTACCAGACGGCGCGCGCTCTATATTAAAGTCTACGGAGTCGCCAGACACTACCCGCTCCACCAGACAAAAAGCCACCAGAGCGAGGCTGGCGGCCGCGGCAACGGATACATAACGGGCGGACTGTCGCCCGGAAGGGCAAAGTGACAAGTGGTATGAATGCTTGAGTGAATTTGTTTGTGTATATATATATATATATATATATATATATATATATATATATATATATATATATATATTATATATATATGAGAGGGTATGAAAGAGAGGGTGAATGTTTTTAAAATAAGAAGAAAAATGAACAATTTTCAGAACTATCATCACTTATTTTCTAAATAACTAATGTTTAAAACTTCAATCGCCCAAAGAGGCATTTGTATAGAGTTTTTTAAATGTAGTATAGAGTTTGTTTAAAAGCAGTAGTGCTGCTCTTAAGGAGTTCCACGTACAGCAATGCTGGAGCATTATGTACGCCCTTCAATGAATAAATTCCCGCCTCGCCAGGGTTACTGGCGGAGGGGGGAGAATTAAAGCGGAAGGGCAGAATAGGTTTTGACTAAGATCGAATGTGTATCAGTGTGGGAGAGTTATCATTCGACCACGCCAGTGCTCTGCTTATTCTATTGGAGTATTGTGAATTAGGATACGAACTGGTATATCTTACGGTAATACGGCGAATGGCTAAGGAATTCGGAATTTCTTTTCTAGTAAGTGGAATACCTGACACCGTTTATTGCATGATTTGGATGTTGCTCCTGTTTGTAAAGCTGAGATATCACAGTAAACTGTTATTGTTAAAACACCCATCTTCTAACTTTTTCATATATTTTACGTTTATTTTAGAAGTTTTGATCGCTGATTATGATATTCAGAAAATTTTTTTTCTGCATAATATACTGGCATAATGTAGCAGTTAAAATTATTCTAGTTTGTTTTATTCGTGAAAGACATGAGCACTGTTCCTGGCTGTCTAATTAAACGCAGATATGCACCATACGCGTTTCGTTTGATTTGGTTGAATCGGAATTTTCAAGTTATAACTGAGTTTATCGGAAGCGGTGGCTCAGTGCATCAACAGATATCACAGCAGTGCCCTGACCGAGAGGTCCTAGGTTCGAGTCGCGCGGTGGCAGGATTTTCGATACTAAATTGTGAGTTAGGTCGAATTCAGTCGCTGTCTGCAAGAGAAATCTAGCGGCCGGCTGCTCTGATCGGTAGTTTTCCGTGGTTTCTCCGATCAACACCAGGCGAACGCCGGAGCAGTACCCTAACAAAAGGGCCAAGGACCGCGCGTGATCTCTCCTTCCTCTTCCTTGTCCTTTCCTTACTCCTTACACACACTGACAATTATATATATTTCACTACTACATTTCTGGAGCTTACAGTTCGTCCCGGCTGAAAACGTGCACTACACTTATGGGACTAAATGCCTTAGCAGATGACGATTTGAATAAAAACTTAATAAACTAATTAATAATGGTAATGATGGTAATAACGTATAAAACAGTAAATAAATACCAGCTTGTACACGTTCAGGTTGATAACCCCAACCTAAAATTAAAAATAATGTAGGAATTAATCTTCTTTCATTATTGAAAAAAACATAAGATAATATTCCCAATGAAAACATTAATAAAAAATAAATAGTACCATATATTCTAAACTCCATAAATTAATCAATAAATGCTTTCGTTTAGGACAATAAACCAAATACCTCTCAAATAACAAAATATAATTATTACAAAACAAAAAATGTAAACATAAGTTTTAATATTTTAAAATAAAACTTGGTCTTGTAAATCAAAATTAAGAATATCTTTTAAAACTTCAGAGAAAGAATATAAATTCCATCACTAATCCCCAAAATTAATATTTTAATTAAACTATTCTCTGATATCTTTTTATTATTATTTTAACATTAATTTAGCATTCATTAGTAGATCCCTGAATCATCAATCAATCAACAGAACCCTTACGAAAGGCACTCGAAAACTCGAGTCTCCCGCAAAGCCAACGTGGACTAGCCCGCAAACTCGAGTCTCCGCAAAGCCAACGTGGACTAGCCCGCAAACTCGAGTCTCCCGCAAAGCCAACGTGGACTAGCCCGCAAACTCGAGTCTCCCGCAAAGCCAACGTGGACAAACCCGCAAACTCGAGTCTCCGCAAAGCCAACGTGGTCTAGCCCGCAAACTCGAGTCTCCGCAAAGCCAACGTGGACTAGCCGCAAACTCGATTCTCCGCAAAGCCAACGTGGACTAGCCCGCAAACTCGAGTCTCCCGTAAAGCCAACGTGGACTAGCCCGCCGCTCTATGCACAACCGAGAGTCGGGATCGCTGAAGCGTCGCTCGTTTCCAAATCACAGAGAGTTCGCCTGGCGTAGGCTTCGGCTTTTCCGCGGCTCTCTCGCGAGACAGGGCGCATCCGCCCGTAGTTCCCGTGGTTGCCGCAAGGCTTGATCCACTGGGACCTGCTTGGCTTTGACCAGGCCACCGCCACATGGACGTGTGTCTCCAATTACGGAGCCATCGAACAGTGGTTGCCCCGGGTTCGATGTGCCCGCAGGTGGAGATGCTCTTTAGCACGAGTGCGAAGAACTGCCGCCTGCCAGTCTGCCAGCATGCCTGCCCGCCTGCTTGCTCGTCTACCTGTCTCCGCCGCCACTGGATACTTCCCAGGGCCTCTTACGCGCTGTATCCGAATTCAGCCAATGAGTTTTAGGAACCAGTTTGCACCACAATTTTAGCGGGAATTATAAATGCAGCAGGATAGCAAAATTGTCTGTTACAAGATTGATTTTTTCGGGTTTCCGGGTGCGTCAACTGCTTCGGTCATTAGTCCCGTTAGTGTAGTGCATGTTTTTTTTCTCGGGAGATGGTGGTGATCTTTCCCCGCCGCATGGCGAGATCCGGCGCCGACCTATCGTCGGCTAGTGGGGTTTCCCCCTAACCAGAACTCTCCCACCAGCGGGGCACCGCCCCAGTCGCGACAAGCTCTAAACTGCCGACCGGTCTCCCGGAATATGTGGTAGTGTAGTGCATGTTAGTGTAAGTGTGTGTGTAAGGCGAAGAGGATAGGACAAGGAAGAGGAAGGAAAGATCGCGCGCGGTCCGTGGCCCTTTTGGTAGGGTACTGCTCCGGCATTCGCTTGGTGTTGATCGAAGAAACCAGGGAAAACTACCGATCAGAGCAACCGGCCGCTAGAATTATCCTCCAGACAGCGGCTGAATTCGACATAGCTGAAAAGCTAGTGTCGAAAATCCTACCGCCGTCAGGACTCGAACCAAGAACCTCCCGGTCAGAGGCGCTGCAGTGGCATCAGTTGATGCACTGAACTACCGCTCTCGGTTTGATTTAATAATGGTCAGTCATAAACAGAAGCATTGTTTATTAATGTACACAGGTCACACTAAACCTCATATTAATAAATACTCTTGAGTGTTACTGTATGAAAGGAAGTAGTCAGAAAGAGGTTGAGAGGGACATTACAAAATTACAATAAGTTAGACCGCAAGAAGTTAATAGTAAGAGAAATATCCTAGTTTTAAAAAAAAACTTAATAATCCATGATATAAACTAGTATTTTTTTATCTTCTACCTGTGTATTCAAACAACAAGATGTTTTGATATAAAACGTTTTTATATTAATCTAGAATATAAGGCCAGTCCGGATTCCTAAGGATTCCTATTCATAAGTGCTGTGGCGATCTCGGCGGAATGATCGCGGACTCGAGACTCGTCTCTCGGTCAGAGGGACTCCAGTAACGTCAGTGGATGTCCTGAGCCAAGTCTCCCGATAGTTGTGTGGATAATTATTAAAAAGAATGGGTCGGGTCGGGGGAGAAGCTTATATGCTCGTAGGCAGTTATGCTTTCGAGACTGTGTTTAGAGGACATGCGAGGAAATGTTTTGGGGTGAGGCTTCTTCTACTTTGCCAACGCCTTCCAGCGAATGTGCCGCGCCGGCGACCCAGTGGGGGCGCGCAAGTCAAAGGGCGCGCAAGTCAAGGGGCGCGCAAGTCAACGAGCGCGCAAGTCAAAGAGCGCGCAAGGCAAAGGCGCGCAAGTCAAAGGCAAGCAGCGCGCAAGTCAAAGGCGCGCAACAAAGGCGCGCAAGTCAAAGGGCCGCAATTCAAAGGGCGCGCAATTCAAAGGGCGCGCAATTCAAAGGGCGCGCAATTCAAAGGGCGCGCAAGTCAAAGGGCGCGCAAGTCAAAGGGCGCGCAAGTCAAAAGGCCCGCAAGTCAAAGGGCGCGCCCATCCGCTGAAGGGGAGGACTTTTCTGACGCAGATGGGACAAATACTTGAGAATTTGTGCGCCCTCGAACGTTAAAGCACAATCGATCTTCTGCGCATGCGCAGTTTAAGTTTCGCATCATTTGAACATTTGCGCATGAGCAGAAGATCGACAGTCGGTCCGCTAAGACGACCACAAACTCTCTATTAAATTTTGTACCTATTTCATTTTATTATGCAGTCTAAAATTAAGAAAAAATTAAGTATCTATTTAAAATTTTGTGCAAACTTTTGTCTTCATCATATTTACATAAAACCTTTAACTTTTAACTCGCTGGCAACGTATTTTCTTTTTCTTCTGTGAATAATGAATTGAACAGTTCTTCGTGCGTTTTGTCTACTAGTCTTCAACCGGATTTTCGTTTAGTACACGTTAATAAAAATTGAATAATGTCACGAAACAAAAAAGCTGAAAAAAAGCTATCTTTTGGAGGCACCCAAATATATCAATATACTATTATTCAACCCATAAAAATTGAGATGGAAAATCAGTCTCAATATTAACTTATGTTGACTTATCTCGAAGTTTATTGTAGGAAACAAAAGAAAATTTTTGATATTTTAAAATGTTATTTTGTGGGTCAATGTATTAGCTGGTGATTCTGTTTAAGTATATCTTCTGAATCAATCATTTACGTATTGTTCATAAAACCACCAGAGATATATGCAGCTTTACATTTTACATTCTCTTCAATGGTGGCTTTTTCATATAAAAATACCGAAACTTCTGAATTAGCCTCACTAATCGAAGTTTTCCACAGGCACAGGATTGATTGTAATTTGAACAAACAGGATTTAAAACTTAATAATTCTCTCAGCATCGAAAAGTAGAAAATCATATTAATTAGAATATTCTCTAAATATTGTGTATTATAACATTATGTAAAACTGGTTTTTAAGGGAAATATTGTACGAGTAGTATGGGAGTCAAAACTAATGCAGATTGCACTGAATAAACCTGGAATGCCGGGCATGCTATCTCAGTTCTGGTGTGGTCTCCCAGCTTTGTAGTTGATCGTCACATGTTGGTACATAAGTGGTTCTATTTGAATAAGTTCATTTTGAGAATCAACCACCAGATTATGCAAAGAACCTGTACTAATAGATGCAGTTTGATTAAACGTGTCATTGTCCACAAAACTAAACAATAAAGTCGGCTTTCTTTTTTATGTATGTCCAGATGTAAGGAAATTGATAAAGTGTGTTGACTGTGTAGTAAGGCACTGTAAAAAGATTTTTGAAAGAGATGACGGAAATAGTAGTGATATACAAGTTGAAAAACGTTAATAGACCCCAAAGCAACTGTCACTCGGACGAGAAAATATGCCAAATGTCGTAGCGCTAGTACCAAACGGGCCACGGACCGCGCGCGATCTGTCCTTCCTCTTCCTTGTCCTATCCTCTCCCCTTACACACACACTTACACTAACATGCACTACACTACCACATATTCCGGAAGATCGGTCGGGAGCTTAGAGCTTGTCCCGGTAGGGCGTTGCCCCCTGGTGGGAGAGTCCTGGTTAGGGGGAAACCCCACTAACCGACGGTAGGTCGGCGCCGGATCTCGCCATCCAGTGGGGGAAGATCACCGCCATCTCCCGCGAAAAAACATGCACTACACTAACGGGACTAATAATCGAAGCAGTTGACGCGTTCCGAAACACGAAAAAATCACTCAATCAACCATAGAGCTACTAGTACTTTACGCGAGTGTCGTTCCAATAAAACGTGAATGGGCGACCTTCTCGACGGAGACATCAAGAGGCGGAAGTGCCTGTCGCCGGTCGCTGGGCGAAGACACCCCACAGCGGAAGCGCATGTCGCCAGGCGATGGGAACGAGATGTGCGACCGAAATGAGATTACCTCAGTTGTCAAACGAGTTGTCCTTTTTCGTCCCCTCGTTTTGCATCCGCAACGCTGGAAATGGAATTACAGGTTCAGACTAGTGGTGTTACTCTAAGAAGATGACGGAATGTATGACGGATGTAGTTACTCTAAGAACGGACCACTTTGACAGGCCAGAAAACTGATGAACGTCATGCTGATCGATGATTGCAACTGATAGTATTAAGGCTAGTACAAATAAGCTAATGATAGTGCAAATGAGCTAACTGAAAATAAACGCACTGATGAAATGAGTGTTTGGGCAAAACCTGCAGATGTTGTCAGTAGAAGGACTACTTTGATATGCAGGAAACTGATGAACGTCATGCGATCGATGGTTGCAAGTGATAGTATTAATGCTATTTACATATCTATTTACATATCTACATACATATTTACAAAATCAGATTTTGTAACGCAAGAGACCTGTACCATTCTCTTAAACGTTCTTCACACTAAAATTTATTAAAAAGCAATGAGGCCATGTATTTGAAAATTTTGAAAATGTCCCAGAGGCTTCCTGTATAGTACTCACTCCCGCAAAAAAATTAAAATATCTTTTTCAAATTCAAGGAGCCATAGCATCAGCCAGATCGATTGAGGTATATCATTCTTGGAGAAAATCGGTTGAAAGGTTTAGCCGCTAGCATTGTTCACGGACGGACGAAGAGAAAGACGGACAGACGTTTTGCGGCTTTTCTTTGCCAGAGCAATGTAATAAAAGTTTTTCTGCCGAATATTTGCCGTTTTTTTGCGCAGCATTGCATTACTTTCTCTGTACCGCGAAAGCGACTGGGAGCGGTATCTCAGTGCACTAACTGATGTCACTTCAGCGCCTCTGACCGGGAAGTCCTAGGTTCGAGTCCTGACGGCGGCAGGGTTTTAGACCCTAGCTCTTCAGCTAGGTCGGATTCAGTCTGGAGGAGAATTCTAGTGGCCGGCTGCTCTGATTGGTAGTTTTCCGTGGTTACTCCGATCAACACCAGGTGAATGCCGGAGCAGTACCCTAACAAACGGGCCACGGACCATGCGCGACCTGTCCTTGCCATTCCTTGTCCTATCCTCTCCCTTTACACACACACACTTACACCAACATGCACTACACTACCACATATCCTGGGAGACCGGTCGGGAGCTTAGAGCTTGCCCCGACTGGGGCGGTGCCCCGCTGGTGGGAGAGTCCTGGTTAGGGGGAAACCCCACTAGCCGACGGTTGGTCGTCGCCGGATCTCGCCATCCAGCCGAGGAAGGTCACCGCCATCTTCAGAGAAAAAACATGCACTACACTAACGGGACTAATGGCCAAAATCAGTTGACGCGCCCGGAAATACGAAAAAATCAATCAATCATTGAATATACCGCGGAAGCGGTAGCAAGAAAGTAAAAGTGCCTGATTTCTGGAAACCATCCGGCTCTACCTCGTTGCCGTCCTTAAGTGATAACATCGTACTAGGAACAGGAATTTTCCACTTTTTCCACAGAGACTCTCAAAACGAGGTTTTTCTGCCAACGAATTGATGTTTTACAGCAGCATTACAAAGATTTCTCTTTACTACGTGCTAAGTAGTAAGCGGGAAAGTAAAAATCCAAAGATGTGCGTATCGAATAAGAACGTAATTATACTACGAACGGTCTCGAAATAAGATAAGAAAATAACATTTTTGAAAATGAAAATAGTAATGAACAATGTGCTGTGATGGTTCCACGCTGAATTCATTGCTCATAATCATTTTATTACATTTATTGATTTGAAGAAGAATAGGTGCCTGAAAATAAATTTGTTTACATTAGATAACAGAGACAGATGCACTAAAATGAAAGATGGGCTATGTTTGGTACTGTACACTACTTTCAAAACATTTGAGTCTCTTAGAGACTCATCTTAAAAATTACGGAAAATAGTTTCTCTTGGCCAAATATAATTAAGTTGTAATATGTTAAATATAAAATTTCCATATAATTGTCACCTTGCCCGTCACCTTGTTGGATGTACTTACGCTCGGAAAATATGTTCGGCAGACGTACATCTATCCAAATTGTGACCATGTTACTGAGTAACAATGTATTTTTTAAATAATTAAATTAGTTCAAAGATTTGGTCGCCCCGACCGGGATTCGAACCCGGGCCTTCTTGTTTACGCCCAGTTGCTGTAACCTCTAACCTACCAAGACAACCAACACTTTGAACAGTTTTCACGAGCGCCATTATCGCTCCTTGTATGTATATAATTGTCACCTTGCCCGTCACCTTGTTGGCTGTAGGTAGCTCGGTAGCTTTGGGGTTAGAGCAGCTGGGCGTAAACCAGACGGCACGGGTTGGAATCCCGGTCGGGGCGACCAATTCTTTGAACTAATTTAATTATAACATTTCCTTTAGAAGTTTATTAATACATTTAAATTAATACATGTTATTTCCCGCTCCCAAAAATAATATAGTATTTTGTAGTGAATGTATTTTTTAATATTTAGAATATTTTGGATGATAAAATTGAGACGTTAAAAATTTAATTTTTGTATCAATTTGTTTGTATGTGAAATTCATACCTCAATTTTAAGTGCCTGAAAGGCAGACACGTGATATTGTAGTCTCTAATCTCAGCCTTAACACATTTGCCGTTGCCCTCGAATTCCGCGAGCAGGAAGATTTTTTTCTTTCTGTTCTGCAGTTTTGTCTTTCAGGGGTTTGAACATTTTTTATTTGTAATATACACGTATAACGTTCTTTGGGCATTGACGTTTGAGCATATACTCTATCACTTCTTGTATCTTACTACTAACTAATTTTACAGGATTTAATACTTAATGGTGATGATGAGGGGTGAAAGGACGAACACAAATACAACCATGCTCGAGGCGGGACTCGAACCCGCGACCCTTCGGTCCGAGATCACTACGACACAGTAGTGTCGTAGTGATAGTAAGGCAGTAGCCTTAGCGATCTCGGCCACCTGGCCGACACCAGGAATATTGTAAGGGAGCACTGGGCACGCAAAGCAAAATTGGTTCGCGGTCAAGGAGGAAGTGGAGGACATTGCACAATAAACCCAGTTAAAACGTAACAAAGGAAGTTTATGCTTTCCTTTATCATACTAGCCTGTTCTAACATTGCTATCTTATCCAGGTGACAATTATATCCAGGTGACTACTCGCCAACTACATCAACCGCTTGTGAAAAGTTTTTCTCAACAAATAGTTGATCTATTTTGTCAATTTCCTTGTCTCAAATATACTGAGATATTCCACGATTATCACGAAACGTTAATCACAATAACCAATCCCCTGCTCATTTATCTGAGATACTTTTGCATCCAGTCTACTCGATTTTTCAAAGCGTTCTGGTTGATTTTTATGGTCTTCTATCAGATGCTCTATATTGCTAGTCAGGGCACAGATGACACAATGGTTAATCTTCTCATATCGATTCTTTCGTCAAACTTGTCAGAAAACCATTTTGTGTAGTTTTGCTGAGCTGCATTTTTACCACATCAGACCAGACTAATTTAAAACTATCACTCTTCACAAAGGCGAATTGGAACTAAGGCCATCACCAGCGCGGTGGCTCCTCACCAACGTAGTACCTTTATTATGCAACATCGTTGAATGCTGGGCTCTAGTGCTAGTCGTGACGGTGGCAGATTTTCGATTGTCATTCATTGTCCGGAGGGCAATTCCAGAGACCAGCTGATCTATTTTGTAGTTTCCTGAAGGGTCCTAGCAGTTTTCCCTTCACACACGGACCCACGGACTTTACTTTCTCACAGCGGTGTAGATATTACTTTCTCGCTGCGGAGTAGAGAGAAATGTGAAAAAATGGAGAATTTTCGGCAAAAACTATTATTATAGAGTCCTGGTACCGAAAAAGTTAATAAGTCCAGTTGCTAAATTTAGAAAAAATCTTCTAACATATGGTGTAGCCAGTCCAGTGTAGCCAGTTTTATGGGTCCTTGATACGGAAAAGTCGAATGACGACAAAAAGTCTGTCCGTCCGTCCGTCTGTGAACAACGCTAGCGGTTAAACCATTCACCCAATTTTCTTCAAAATTGATGTTTCCCAATCAATCTGGCTGACCTCATGAACTTGTCTTGAATTTGAAACCGATATTTTAATTTCGGGGAGTACTCCACATGAAGACTGTGGAACATTTTTCAAATTTTCAAAACAAAGGCCCCAACATTTTTTATTACATTGTTTTTGTTAGATAGTGTGAAGGACGTTTAAGTGAATGGTGCATGTGTAATGTTCGTTCAAAACCCTGATTTTTCCAAAACTGCGAAAGTTCTGAATTTCCTACAACTAAGATATTGAAGACATATATTTTTCCCTTAATGAAATCTGTTCCTTGTAGACGGATTTTGAAATACGTTGTACAATTTTTCAAAAATTTGAGTGCTTTTCGCGTAATTTTGCGTAAAAGTACGGACGAGAAAGTCCGTACTTTGTGTTTTAGCACTAGTTGATTTTCTCCTCCTCCTTCCGTTCCCCACATACTTACACTTACTTTTTGGAAATCAACTCTGGAGCGTAATACTTGCCCCTGCTGGGGTAGTGTCTCGCGGGGGAAATACTTGACAGAGGAAAAGAGCAAATTGACGTGTAACTCGTTGCCGGGTCTGACATCCCAGCATTCTCACCACCCCCTGATACTAAACAAACACTACAGTTAAGGGACTAATGACCATACTAGTCGACACGTACGGAAACACAATATCTACTCTTCATGAGGGCGAGTATCGCTGGGAACTGAAACCTTTTGCACTTACTGGGAGTGCGAACTGATGTTTGACGAACTTCGATATCTTCTTGCGATCATTCTGATGTCGAAACAAAAATAACTTCATTATGATGTAAATTGCAACTGAGTAAATTAAGTCAGGGATGAGGGGGACAAAACCAGTGTATGCACCTCGACCTTGAAGTCATTATTTCGATCTCGGAACCCACTGATAAAGCTCAGGCCAAAAGCAACTGTTGCCACTGCCGTGACTCTAGTTCTAGTATAGGAGTCCGGACGGTGACGGATTTTGATTACTAGCTAAATAATTACGTCGAATTCAGCCTCTGTTAAGTTGAGTTCTAGCAGTTGGCAGCTCTCATAAGTGGTTTTGCGTGGATTCCCCGATCAATGCTAGAGCAGTACTTTCATAAACGACCACGGGCAGTGTGTGATCTTGCCTTCCTCGTCCTTTCCGCTCCTCTCTCTCTCTCTCTCTCTCTCTCTCTCTCTCTCTCTCTCTCTCTCACTCACTCACTCACTCACTACACACACACACACACACACACACACACACACACACACACATGCTGACATGCAATACGTTACAATACTTTTTGTGAGTCAACTTGGGAACTTAGAGCTTGCGTCGACTGGGGTGTTGTACTGTTGGCCGAAATACCTAGAGGGGGAAACCCTGCAAGTGGACTTGTATGTCGACGCCGAATCTCACGCTCCAGCGGAGAGGTGGGCGCCGCCACCTCCCCGGTGTAACATTCAGTATACTTACGGGACTATTGTCCATCGCGGTTGATGCGCTCGGGGACGCCAACTAATCAATCAATCAAGTCCGGAATATTATCAACGTTGGTTCCAGTTCGCTCCGCCTATGTTGCTAAATAATCTCGTTCTCGGCTTGGATACATTTATACTTGGATACAATTGAGAATGTTTAATACCTCTATAGAATTTCTTGTAGGGAAATACTATTACTCAACGTCGACTTTCCACACACTAAAGAACATTTTTCAGTTATATGATTTATTTATTTATTTTACGTCAAAAAAACAGTTAAAACTGCGTATGACGTGCTATGGGGAAAAGTGAATTGTGTGCACATTTTCAAGATTCTGTGATCCCTACACTAAGTCATATACTACTTAAATTTTGAAAAAAACACTCCCATGTAATAAAATCTATTTTCAAGGATAAATAAGCAATAAATTTTGGCTCTTATCATGTTGTGCTTCGGAATAATACTTCCTGCCGCGACAACATGGAAACGATAATTTGAATAATTGTATTTCCCACTGAATTCTAGAAGACGTACACAGAAAATGAAGTTACATTTATGTCCAGAAGCAAAACAAGGGACCATCTCAGCATTTGCTCAATGGATCAGGGAAACTGGACGAAAAAACTGATCGAGATGGGGGTCATTGACCCGGAAGCTGTAGTACAATAGTTGTTACAGGTTGTTTATACTCATTTATATAGTCCAAATGGTAAATAATTCATTATGTATAATTGTTATAATTGTTTGTTGATTGTTGTTTGTTGAAATGATTGTTTCTTGGAAAACATTTTATTGAAAGGCTGAAAATTTTAAATGATATTTCTGTCTCAAAATGCCTTCAATTTCCAAACACAGGCTTTCATTTCTTCAGTGGAATTGTTTACATAGAGTTGTAATAGGATACGTAGAGTTAAAAATGTCTTGAAAGTTATATCGCAATTAACTCTTCAGTTACTTTACTTAAATGTTAAAGAATTGGCAACTGAAAAGCTTAAATGTTATTATCTAAACGATTGTAAAGCTCTTCATTGATTTAATAAGATATATTTATTTATTTTTAGCAGCGAAAAGGTTTTATTCATAATTTTATTTCGTTTCAAAATTTTGGATTGGCATTGCATTCGAAACTTTACTGATTGTGTGTTATTTATAATCAAAGATCTTTTTTGTTACACAATTGTGTACACAGTTAAATAGTGGTTTTTTTCAGCAATTTTAAAGAACACCTTGTAATTGTGCTTTTTTGATCTTGTACGTTATAGTCCTGAAGATGGAAATATAGTTTCCGCAGCATTAGCAAGCAACTAGTCTGTTTCGTCTGACGAAGCTTCATGAACACTCCATCATTATTTATGATCGTAAGGATTCTTGGTGTTACGAAGTTAAAAATAAAGAGTTGGGATGGTGGAGAAAGTAGGTAGATATATAACACAAATTCTGAATAAAACAATATATTTACATAACATAAATATTATCCCTTTCCATTAAAAAACTGCGTCGTGCGCACACAATGCTAAAAGTATGAGCATCTCTAAATACAAGGGAAGTACCTATTCTCTTTGTAGAGTAGAGAAAATTTGGCTGCTGAAAATTGTCTCATGTTCCTTGAAGAAACGTCTGTATTATTAGCAAGCCATATCTAACAATGGGTGATAATTTAATATGCTACAATAAAAATACAATATTGTTCGCCACATTGTCTCTTGTTCACATTAAGTATTATATGAGTTCTTACAGACTTCTCTATCTGAGATTAATAACTGATTTTCTCGAAAAATATGGAAACATTCAAATTTTAATTAGCACACTTTCCTATTGAATTGTTACAAATAAATATGATATTAAATAAATAGAAAACTGTAAGCAAATGTAAACTAGTTATGTCAGTTCACAAATGCATATTTTACTTCTCCTCATGTTTTCAGTTATCATGATTTAAAGATAGATTGAGAGCTATGGTTTGAGATATCAGCTAACCAAATTTGAATACACACAATGGGTTTCGTTTGTGTAATGGAAAAATATTTCAGTGACGTGCTTCATGAAGCTGTAACTTGAACCCTTCGCCAAGGCAAAATGACAGAAGTATTTTAATCATTTCATTCTGTATTTACTCCACCAAGAAGGTAAAGTAATCACTAGTTAATTGCATTTACTTCCAGCAACTGAATCGTTTAATTTCCAAACAAATGTGCAGATTGTGTGTTGACAAATCAGCTTGGCTTTCTGACTTTTGATGCCTTAATCGCCGTTTCGATGTCCTTATAAAGGATGATACGACAAAGTCTTGCACAGGGTTACTCTTCGAAAAGATTACAACGCACATATACTGGAGAGTTTTTATTGAACGTGGAGCACGATTATTTTGTATAGTACACTATGAACCCACTTTCGAACCTCTGAACGCGATAACTGAAACGTTACGTTATTCCAGCGTTGCCAGATGATTAAATGAATTTCCCAGTATACCTTAAAAAATCCTGGTACTTTCACTAAAATTCCTGGTACTAATATCATTCATTTAATTTCTTACTTTGTTCTTTCTATAACTTTTATGTTTTTAACGCGCACAGGAAATTCGTTAAACTTAACTCGATATCGATTCATTTTATATCTGTAAACTAGACCAAGACGTTCTATCCTTCCGTACTGTAGCATGTTCTAGAACAAAATGTCATCCTTAATGTTTTTATGGCAGTGATTTCACTAATATAATGGATATTTGTAAGATTGGTGTTAGATTTAAATTATTGAATAAAACATTACTAAACGAATCTTAAATCGTACTTCATTAATTTACCGTAAACTTAAAACCCTGATATTTAAACGTACCAGGATGTGTTCATCCTGGTACTTGGTATGTTCATTAAAATCCAGGTAAAAGTACTAGGATTCTGGTACGTCTGGCAACACTGCGTTTTTCTCCGATTTAATTATAGTGAATTCAGATGTTCCATCACTTGGGACGCGGTTATCCAATCGGCAGCTGTGATACCAAAAATTAAGCCTCAAACAAGCACCCGATTTGACAACCGTGTCCACCTGATCAAACAGTCAGGATATTTAAATCGACATACAGAGTTAAAGCGGAAAACGCTACTTTGCGACAGTTAGCAAGTGTTATCACAAGACTCGTATCGAACGATACAAGTCACGTGATAAGGTCAATGTAATTTCAACATGAATGAGGAAAAATGATCTTTCTCGACTGCGGCGGCATAGTGTACTTCTAGTGTCCTCCTTTACATTCTCATGATGCGCCATTATGTTGGAGGCTATTATGTATGTACATAATTATCTGTATATATAATCATTATTATAACTATTTTATAGGTCAAGTGATTACGCATAAATTTTTACCCTATTTTCTACAAAAAACTCTCTAATATATAGATCTACACTTCAAATGTGCAAATTTGAAAGTTTTGATGTTTTAGGAATAAATGATTCGATTTTTAGTAGATAACTTAGCAATTGATTAAAACGCAAGTGACAGTCATTTTCCTCAAAAGATCGGTTGGAGTTTCTCCACACTTCAAATGTGCAAATCTGCAAGTTTTGGTGTTTTAGGAATAAATGATTCGATTTTTTGTAGAAAACTTAGCAATTGATTAAAACGCAAGTGACAGTCATTTTTCTCAAAGATCGGTGTTGTCAGTCCCTGGCGGGGAGGGTGAGATCTTTGAGGAAACGACTTTTGCGTCCAGGGCCGGATATATCTGCAAGAAAGTAAGCAGTTGCTTGAGGGCCCCCTTCCAATGGAGGGCCACGTCCCGGGAAAAATTCATGAAATATCCAAAAAAAATCATATAAAATATTTGTACCTTTTGAAATAATTATTAATCAAATAGTATACTGTACAAAAAAAGTGTATGGTTAAAAATAAAAATGATATTTTAAAAAATATTTTTTCGTAATTCTGAGGGATTTCTTTTGCTGATGGGGGTCCAAACACGATTTCGTACTTGGGGGCTCAGGCAGTATAGAGGAGGTACTCTAAGAAGGGACCAAATTGACAGTTCGGAAACAAATAGAAGTCTTGCAGGGAGATGACAATACAGGAGATAATAATGAACCCATTTACAAATGAGCTACCTGTAAACAAACGCACTGACAAAATGAGTGCCTGGACTTAACCTGCAGTTGTATTGCCAACAGTGGCCAAGTTGTAGCTGTCACATCGGTCCCTTCTTGTAGTCTATACCTGAATCCGGCCCTGCTTGCGTTACAGGCTTTAGTTGGTATACTGGTTGTTCGTCATTTGCGTCGCTTGGCGCTCGGGGACACCGTAGCCGGTTGCTCGGCCCCCTCCGCCCCCGGACCCGCCGAGGTCCAACGGATGGAAGCACGGCGGAGCGCGAGCGCGCGGAGTCTGGTTCAAGGTTTCGCGTAAAGGTACTACTGGCCTACTGCACACGACTCGCAAGTCACTGCAGCCTTCGTCCTGCCTCCCCAAGCGGCTGCCGTGGCACTGAGGCGACTGCTGCTGCTGCGGCTGTTGTACTTTGGAATATACTGCGGTTTTTCCACAGTTGAACTTGACGTTTCGTCAGCTGTTCGGCCAGCTGTGACAGTTCTCCAGTCGGGAGCTTACACATCACTATATGTAGTGACGTGTAAGCTCCCGATTGGACACTGTCATTGCACTGTCACTATATGTGGTGACGTGTAGGTTCCCGATTGGAGCACTGTCACTTTATGTAGTGACGTGTAAGCACAGTCACTGCTGGCCACACAGCTGACGAAACGTCAAGTTGAACTGTGAACAAACCGCAGTGTAAGTAGTGGGAGAAGAGATAGAGCGCGGAGGCGGCTGGTCAAGCTGGGGGACATGTGAAGCACAGAATCAGACGTCTACCTGTCACATGGTCGAGAAATGGCTGCATAGGATACTGATCTAGAGAGAGGGAGAGTATGGTCTTCAAGAGATTTTTGGGTTGTGTTCAGGGCATGATGACCCATCTGGGTTACTGATCTAGATAATAAAGTCATCAGGCTTACAAGTAGCAAATAACAGACGCGGTTGGACTTTGTAAACTGAGACGGTAGTCGAGGTTTATAACCAACTGAGTCTGTTATTTGTGTTATCGACCGTGTGTTGTTTAACACTTTTTGTCCTCTTATAAATTACGTAAACAGGAAATACTCTATCCGGGAATGAGCTATCTCGTACGCCATCTTTGGCAACAAATCACGAGTTTCAATCGTAGTTAATAGACGTCGGACTGTTAAATCCATAACAGACGCCGGGCGTTAGGGTAGCTTCTCTTCCTCAGAACAGTATTCCGAAAATTACATTTCTGTACTCAAATTGAATTAAAATTCCATTTCTCGTTAGGCTCGAGAACTATTTCTCAATAGGAGCCAATCTTTTTTGTTTGTTCATTAGCGCCAGTTATCGTTAACAGTTCCTATCTGATTGTGTGCTTCAGCTTTATCTGCCTCCGCGTTCCGGAAACGCAGCCGTATCGAAAGGAGACACCGACATTCTTGGACTGTCTTTGATTTGGGGTGAGGGAATCCTGAGGCCACAGCAATCGCCTGGGCCGCACCCCGGGGCGCAGCAGGACAGATACAGCGGGTCTTCTGGCACGCATGGACACCCACCGTAGTCCACACTCACACACACATACACACACACAAGCGCGTTTAAACTTCCGGCACACACGAGGTCGCGACGCGAAGCGTCCTTCGTCGCCGTGTGGCGGAAGGGAAGCGCTCTCCCGGCCGTATGTGCACTACAGTTAACAGGCGAAACAGTTCAAGAGGCGGCACGAGGCGGCCGCGAAGGTGGACCACGCTATGCCGCCTTCTGCTGCTGCTGCAGCTTCTTCTCGCTCTGGTACGTCCGGATGTAGAAGCGGCCGAATTGGATGATGAAGTTGAACTGGTTCACCACCAGCAGCGTCAGGATGAACTTGGGGTAGGAGCAGCTGCCGAAGAAGAGGCCGTAGGCGGAATGGGTGCTGAGGATGGCGAACTGCACCTGCGGAAAATAAATCAAATCGCTTGAATATTTAATTTTTAAATACACATAAGAGTATTGCGATTTTTCTAAATCACATATTTAAATATCTAAAAACGAAACATTAGCATAGTAAATGAATCTTCCACATAATTAACTCATCTTATTTTGCTACATTAATGCTGATACTATTTGGAATATTTTGATGCTTTAACATAATCGCGCCTGATGTTTTGACAAGTAAAATGCAATTACACATACAGGGCTTGTTATATTACAATTCCATACAGGATCAGAAAGGCTACTTCAATCTCAAATTAACATCTTGAACATAAAAACTAATAATTTAAAGAATGTTTTAATAGATTGTTACAAGTGTACTTGTCTGGCATTTATTTTGTATTGATATAAAATTGTAAATATTTAAAAACTTCTTCACTTAACTAAATTAACGATTTTTGAGATGTATCACTTCTTTTTGCGTCGATGAATTGTGACTATATATTTTCAAATTTTAAATGCATACCCGAGAGCAGAAGTGAGTAATTTCTTTTAGTTACTACTTTAAAAACAGAAGCCAAACCCAAATCTAACTACATGGAGAAAAGCTCGCAAAGTGAGAAGTAGCTTTCACGCTACTGTTGTGTACATTTAATTTCAGCAACTTAGCAGGTTTGCAACAAAGCCGACGTATAATTGCAATGTTATGTGCGCCGGAGGACCTTGGATTTCATGTTTCGCCAGAGCCTTGCTTTGCTATTGGCATTGGTGTTTGTGTGCTCTTGTGAGTAAGCAAACGTTACGTGGCATCACGGTCTGCTTCTCGAGCGGCTACTTAGCCTCCGGCTCCGTGATAGCTATCATTACAAGCGCGTTTTTTCGTTTCTCCTTCATGTGCATCATTTTAACGAGACGATCCTGACTGTGTAGATACTGCGTTTCAATGTTTTTCCCCCTGATATGAATGTATCTTTGCGCTTCTTTTGGACTCGTGAGATATGTGGTGATAGGTATCTCGTCGTACCGGTCTGGAAGAGAATCCTAGCGGCCGGCTGCTCTGATCGGTAGTTTTCCGTAGTTTCTCCGATCAACACCAGGCGAATGCCGGAGCAGTACCCTACCAAACGGGCCACGGACCGCGCGCGATCTTTCCTTCCTCTTTTTTGTCCTATCCTCTCCTCTTTTACATACACACTAACATGCACTACACTAGCACATATTCCGGAAGACCGGTCGGGAGCTTAGAGTTTGTCCCGACTGGGGCGGTGACCCGCTGGTGGGAGAGTCATGGTTAGGGAAACCCACTAGCCGACGGTAAGTCGGCGCCGGATCTCGCCATCCAGCGGGGAAAGATCACCGCCATTTCCCGAGAAAAACATGCACTACACTAACGGGACTAATGACCGAAGCAGTTTACGCGCCCGGAAACACGAAAAAATCAATCAATCAATCAATCGTCGTACCGGTGGTGCGCAGCAGAGTCGAGGCCGAAACAGCTTCGCGGCGACTGAGACTAGTGGCCAGTTTGGGGGAAGATGGATAGTACTAGTGGCGCACTCGGAGCATTGCGGGTTGCGAGCCAGCGCGAAGGCAAACACACGGCATTGGCCCCCATGATTGATTGATTGGTATTGCAACTGCTAAGGTCATTCGTCCCGTAAGTGAAGTGTATGTTTTAACGCGGAAGGTGGCGCTGATCTTCGCCCGCTAGATGGCTAGGTGGTGATGACCTATACATCGACCACCAAGCCTTTTCGTCCTTGGTAGGTCCAACGTAGTCCAAGGTAGCCGAGGCACAAAGCAAATGTTACTCATATTTCGTTTAGAAACTACACACGAAGGCCAATGAAACAAAATTACTCACGCATCCAAAACAAATTTGTAGACTATAACGAACCCTAGCTCCCATTAGATTTACCAACCAGTTTGGTTTTTGTGTGTGTGTGTGTGTGTTTCCGGGCGCGTCTACTGCTTTGGTCATTAGTACCGTTAGTTTAGTGCATGTTTTTTCTCGGATATGGCGGTGATCTTTCCTCGCTGGATGACGAGATCCGGCGCCGACCTACCGTCAGCTACAGGGGTTTCCCCAAACCAGGACTCTCCCACCAGCGGGGCACCGCCCCAGCCGGACAAGCTCAAAGCTCCGACCGGTCTCCCGGAATATGTGGTAGTGTAGTGCATGTTAGTGTAAGTGTGTGTGTAAGAGGAGAGTGCTGGAGTATCAGGAGCAACTGACAGGCTAGGCAGAGACGTGATCGGCGGGCGAAACCCTGCAACAACCTTGGGCTAATCCCTCTGGTCTTCTGGAGCTTTGAATACTACGCAAGCACCGGATTCTCTGTCGTTGAGTGGTAACCTACCTTTTCCTCTGTATCATAAAATAAAAGTTTGGTTTAGGAACGAAAACCCCTAGATTTGCTTTGTAGTCGTTCATTGGTCCTTAATCCGCAGTCCTAGACGTAATTAATGAGATACTTACCAATTGCAGAAGAGTCAAATATTTCTTCCACCACAGGTGCTTCTGATACTCAGGACCCAAACCACTCAAAAGATAGTACGAGTACATGACGACGTGGACAAAGCTGTTGATGACACCAAGGAGCGTACCATGTCCACCTGCGAAAGTAAGTAGTGTTCATAATGTACGGTTTACTTCGTAGATGTTATATAAAATTACTCTTAAAAAGCTAATTTAAAATGTAATAATGATAAATAGAAAATAAAGGTAAAATAGGACACACTCATTTTGTTTGTAATGGTTATGTACAAAGATAATATTTTCTTGGCAAATTATCCAGTTACTTCTCAAAACCACTTTAAATACAATTGATCTTTCTTATAACTACATAGCCAGTAATGTACTTTGAAACGTCTAATCTATTTATTTCAAAAACATTGAACAACTTATGAAAACTAGTGCTGCAGTAACAAAAGTGTGTGAAAAATAGAGCCTGGAGCAACAAAAATTGGCTATTTTGGAACGGCTGACGTGAATACTCAAACGTTTTTCTTCCTCGTCGCATGTTGTCAGCAGTGAGGGGAAAATTTTTTATCTTTAATATTTTAATTGTAGGAAGACTTCCCAAACATTTTGAACTTTTGCAATATCTGAAATATCTGGGTTTTCAATGAGCATGTGACCTACACCATTCTCTTAAACATCCTTTACACTACCCAACAATAAAATTTAATTATACACTGAGACATTTTATTGAAAATATTCCAGGGGTTTTATGTAAAGTACCCACAAAAATTAAAATATCGGTTACAAATTTAAAGGATTCCGACATCAGCCAAAGAGATTTCGGAATATAAGTTTTGGAGAAAATTGGCTGAACGGTTTACCAACTAGCGTTGTTCACAGATAGAGGTTTCGGCGTCATTCGATTTTTCGGTATGAATGACCCACAAAACTAGCTACACCACGTGATAGAGGAATTTTTGTAAATTTAGCAACTATTTATTTTGTTTTTCGTAACTAGGGCCATGTAATAAGAGCTTTCTGCCAAACATTCGCTGTTTTTTTGTGCAGCATGACATAACTTTCTATCTAGTGCACAAGCGGTAGCGAGAAAAATAATGAGATTTGAAACGCAGCTTGCGCGTAAAATAAGTGCATTGAAACGCAGCTTGTTAAAAGAACCCACCTGGAAGGAAGCGCACCCCGATGTACGAAGTAATTGGCATAAGAGTATGATGCCAGAGGTGGAGCGGAGATACTTGACGAGTCTTCTTTCTCAGCACCATCGCCACCTGCAATCAAAGACCACCATCAGTTTCATTGGATTTGTTTTCGTCAAGTCAAGTAAAGAATTATATAACGTGCAGGCGAGAAGTACAAACTGCGCACCGTTGTTTTGAGTTCAAGAATCTCTTCCCCACCCGTTAACCATAAATAGTTGAATGATGAATGAAAGTACCAACAAAGCGAGGTTACTTGAAAACTTGACAGTTTCGCTCCCGACTTATTGGTATCGGTAAACGAACTACATATTTGAATTAGTACTACTATCTAAATAGTAATCCACACCCATGGATCTACTCCTTCCACAACTATCAATTGAATAGTTCAACAAAAAGTGCGCATAGTGAAGCTACGGTTTGGAACGGATTTTTGAAGAAAATATACTAGTTTTGTAGTATATGAAGCGTTTTTGAATGTTCATTTGATTTACTACAAAATGAGAATTATAAGTAATTTCATTTTTATTTTACCAAACTCGATTATACGAGTATTTTATTTTATACGAGCCATTTCCCAGTAGTCGTTTCCTTTATGGACATCCTGTGATATTTATTTTGATTTGAATAGCCGTTTTGTAGCTGGCTCTTTCTCATGAAGTAACTGAGAAAGGTTTCACATTAGGGGAGAACGTCGAATGATCATAATGACACATGTGGTTCTACTTATTACTCATTACCTTTTTTTGTATTATGAGCATAATTATATTTAATTTAGATGATATTTTAAGAAATTAGTAAAAAAATTGGCCAAATATTGTGTTTATTGTGAGTCTTAATGCGAGGTGTGATTTTATTTATTTAGTCAAAAACTGTACGTGACGTGTGGGGGAGAAAATCATCTGCAGAAATTAGTAAAAAAATTGGCCAAATATTGTGTTTATTGTGAGTGTAACTACTACTACTATTAACTACTTGAAAGATGAAAAATAATAGTAATAATAATAATAGTAATAATAATAATAATAATAATAATAATAATAATAAATTTAAAAAAGCGAGAGATAAACATTTCAAAAACTAGATATTTTCGTTGCCGAATCATAGAAAACTTATTTTTAACTTTGAATTGAGAGACCTAGAAATTTTGTTCCCTTAACATCAGCTAATTGCATATTGTTCATTTTCAATGGAGCATACGATTGCTGGTTTGAAACGCAAAATTGCATTGAGACAGTTTTTCCTTCGTTAACTATTAATTTGTTATTACAAATCCAATTTGAAACTTTTGAAATTGTACTATTTATTGTTTCTTTTTGCGAAGAACATTCGTGTCATCGACAAACAGAACTGTTCTTCCATTTTTAATAGATGAGGGCATATCGTTTACGTACCACAGAAAGAGGATAGGACCAAAGATCGAACCATGTGGGACCCCATGTTCAATTGGCAAAGAATTGGAAATATTTTAAAAATTTTTATGATTACAAGTACGCACGTTCTACAATGTGAAGTGTGACTACACCAACAGTTTCTATTACATTTACGTGATACAATCGACTCGCGTTACGAGATTACTATATCCTTCGATTTTGTAATGACACTTTCTGATTGTGGTTGAACTGGTGTATTCTCTGTGCTCATTTAGGGATCCGTAACAGGACCGTTATTTTGAAATAGCCAGGCAATCGAATGCCGGCGGGCGATCGTTGAGTAAGGAACAATGACGTAATAATAACGGCAGCGATGACAAGATTGCGGTAACTGCGGCATCGCGGAAGAAGTGTTGTACCGCGTCCCAGCACCTGGTCGCGCCCACCCCCTCTCCTTCCCATCTCCCCCTTCCCCTGCCCCTCCCCCTCCCGCCTCCGCCGCACGCCGCGCGCGCGTACTGTTGCAGGTGCCAACGAAGAGCGGAAGCGACTTCAACCAATCTGTCATCTTCCTATGGCATTTCGTTCCCATACCAAGGGCGTCCCAGGGGGGGTCAAGAGTGTTTCCGCCCCACCCCCGAAATACTTGTGTCCTTACTTACAAAATTGTTTTCTAATTCTCAATTTCATATGAGTGTGTGTTGAATGTGCAAAGGTTATTAAGAAATGTCGTTTTCCTTAACCAAAATACCGGGGTTTTATTACTATATATTAGTCCGATCCCTCCTTCCCGAGAAACGTCAATTGTGGCCTTATTTCGTAATACGCATAGAGTCCGTAAAGGTGAGTTATACGGGTTCTAATGATAGAGAAGCGTCAAAATGCCCGAGAGCTTTTTATCGGCCGAGATCATTTGTACCAGCGCCTGTGGTACATACATAATTTTATTTTTTACATAATTTAATTGATTTATATTTACTTATTTACTAAATAATTAGGCGTTAATTTAACTCGTTTTTTTTCATATTTCCCTCCCATAATTCCCTTTTATAATTCACTGAGAGAGAAAAGTAGAATCAGAGAATAGAAAGATAAACAGGAGAGGTGTATATCGAGTTCAAAGGCAGTGAATATCGTATCGAAGGCGATGACAAGTTATAAAGTGTCCGTAAAAAAATAATAATATATAGCATGTATTGGTATGACGCGTCAAGCCACAAAGTCATTGCAAAACGTTCATTGTTCCTTTGGCACTTTCTTAACCTCGCAACCCCAGTCCCTCCTTCATCAAACGTAAATGGAAATTGAGTTTACTTCTGATATTACTTGTACCTAAGGCTACTTTCGAAAATTGTGAGAAATGGGAGCAGTGGTTGTCCAAGTTACAATACTAACATGCATTGATATCGATGAAACAAAACTCACCGTATCGAGCAATTCAGTCAGCTTGCAAATATAGTACAGCCAAACCGCACGTGCCATCTATTAAGAAAAACACACAAATAAGTTCACCTATAAAACATCAAATAAATTATCTATTGATTATTCTTATGAATTGTTTAAATAGTCAAAAACATACAACTAATATAGAGTTTTTGTAGATAAAAATTGGTTGAAAGCTTTATTGACTTCCGTTCACTGAAGAATTTTTTTCAAATTAAAAAAATAAATTAAATTTAAAATAAAATTTAAAATATTATAAAATGCATTACAAGATTGAACTCTTTTGATTCCATTTATTTAGTGACTCCATAAAAAGATACATTGGGTTATGTTAACCCTAATGAGAAATAATTAGACCTCTCAGGTATTTTTTCTTAAAATGAGAACAAATTATATCAAGACATAGACAAAGTTTTAGAAATGATTCGTGTAATTTTGAAGACATACTTACTCTCATGGCAGTTGGGTTGTCCGAGTAGTCCACATCTTGACATGAAAAATTGTAGTCATGAAGCCAACCCCCTTGCAGGCCCTGCAGACAAAACAATATTTGTTAATGTTAAATATTTAAATATTTTAAAACACAACATTTATTATTTATTATATCTATTGTTTATCATTTATTTAAAAAAACGTAGAGATATTCTCGGATATGCTTCATAGCACAAATGATATTAAAATTACCTTGGTTTGGAGTCTAAATATTTTAAAGGTATTTCGTATTATAAAACTCGCATAATAGTATCTACCTTTTTATTTCCTTAGTTTAAGGATTTCACTTTTCATGCACCCGTTTGTTTCGTAGATTTTCCATGCTACTCAAACACCTTCTTCTTACTTCCAGGATTAAGGTTGTGAAATAAGAATAGGGGTAGGATCGTGGTCTTGGGGACGAAAAGGGATAACTCAACTGAACTGTTTTATCGATTTTGATGGCCTAAATCAAGCTTTACGAAACAAATCAGATTTATGTTCTTCTTGTCGTGATTTTTGCTCAAACAATTTTACTATTCGCCACTTCACAAAAGAACTCGTTTAATTGAGCGCCTACAATAGCGGAAAACGATCGCTTAAACAAGAAGGCGATTGCTGTCGTGAACCCCGATGACGATGACACAACTACCGGAGTCTCGTTTGGTGAAGATTACTCTGAACAACCGTTGTGGTTGTGTTAAGGAGGGGGCAGTGTTCTGAGCCTCATGGAGCAGTGAGAGCGATATCAGGATATTTCGATGCGACGAATTCGACACTTATGCCAATGCAACTCATCAGATTCAACTCATTTCTTGAATTTATTTTCTAATTTGCTTGAGGCAGTGACTTTTATTGTCGACTTTCGAATTCCACGTTTTCTTATAAACTCATTTTTCCGGACTTGGTCGATCCCTTCACGTTCACAGGGCATCAAGCCGCACTGAAGCGCTGTCGAATATTTCACGGAGAGCAAATGCTTGCCATGAATAAGGCAAGTTTAGGATGCGTGGGGTGTACAGGCTATTTCGAAGATACGGTGAGAAGCTTCCATTCTTTCACTTCCTAACACACCCTTCTCCCAAATCCGTCTGAGATGGTACAGAACAAAGGAAACGTCAAAAGCCACGCTAAACCCAATTAGATACCTACGAGTAGGTGACGAGGTTGGTTCAAGTTTTCCTGTGCGTCATTTATTACAAATGAGATGCCGCGATTGACGTAGTTTGTAATAATGAATTTCGTGCGTTCAGCACTGTTGCAAGAAAGTCATTATGTCAATTATACAACGTAAGGTAACAAGTAATCCTGTGAACAATTAGGTGCAAGGACTGCAATGCACCACGTTATGGTGCATGAGCAACAGGTTAGCCAACCCTGGCCACCGAAATCTTTGGTAATTATGCGAAATGAGCTCTAAAAGCAACGCTGAGGTTATGATTTTGACAGCGATTGAGGTGTTAATAGTTGATGTATTGAATAGAATTCTTTCGTATAAAAAATAATAATATCTATATTTTGACCGGGAGTGGTACCTCAGTGATGTCACTGCAGCGCCTTTGACCGGGTGGTCCTAGGTTCGAGTCCTGACGGCGGCAGGATATTGGACCTAGCTTTCAAGCTAGGTCGGATTCAGTCGCTGTCTGAAGGAGAATTCTAGCAGCCGGCTGCTCTGATCGGTAGTTTCTCCGATCAACACCAGGCGAATGCCGGAGCAGTACCCTAACAAACAGGCCACGGACCGCTCGCGATCTGTCCTTCCTTTTCCTTGTCCTATCCTCTTCCCTTACAGACACACACACACACACACACACACACACACACACACACACACACACTAACATGCACGACAGTACCACATTTCGGGAGACCGGTCGGAAGCTTAGAGCTTGTCCCGGTTGGGGCGATGGCTGGTGGGAGAGTCCTGGTTAGGGGGAAACTCCACTAGCCGACGGTAGGTCTGGCGCCGGATCTCGCCATCCAGCGGGGGAAGATCATCGCCTCTCCCGAGAAAAAAATATGCACTACACTAACGGGACTAATGACCAGAGCAGTTGACGCGCCCGGAAACACGAAAAAATCAATCAATCAATCTATATTTTGTAACACGCGTCTTTGTCTTTGGAGGGAGGGCTAAACGCCTTCCCCTGGGCCGTCATTCTTCAAGGCTATACCGTAGGGGGAAATTTGGTGATCATTTCCATCGATCTCGAACTTCAAATGGTGTAGCTAGTTGGAGGCATAACTTAGTGGTGTAAGTCCTACCAAAAACAAAACCATGACATAAAGCAAACGACATATTTACAAGTAAAAATATAATTTACTGTTATATGATTAATCAAACAAACCCTGATAATCAAGATTATTTTTTCCGTTCTAAAAAAAAGGCCTACAGAATGTCTATCCCTTGGTTTAAATCAAGAGGAGCAGGGCCTTGGAATTATTTACATTCTTTGAGGCCGCTGTCTTGCTTTTAGTCAACTTTATGCAATATAAATCACCTACACGCTGCAAATTGTTCAGCTAATCCGATCATCAAGATCCGTCAATTGGTCGGAAAGATATGAGGGTGAGATGAAACTCAATAAGTCCATTGCAAAACCGCAATCTACCTGCCTTCACATAGGAAATATAGCAATTATTTTCAATATGTTAAAAATTTGTTAAAAATGCAAAGGGGTGTGAATCTATTTTAATACAAGCAATGGATACAATACAGTTAATACAAGTAGAAAATATCGTCGAATGTTTTATTCATCTTTTTACTTGTATCTCAAAAATAAAATTCTATTAAAATATACTTCTTTTAATTTTAAAAAATGTTCCTCCCTTTCATTTCTTTTCTGAAACCACCATTGATTATCCCGAGATTTTTTTTGTTTGTTTGTTTGTTTCTTCTTCTTCTTCTTCTTCTTCTTCCGTTGGGGGATCCGCCCCCTCGAATCCGCGATCTGGCAGCGGCGCGCGCCCGCCTGCCCGGCATCGTGACGCAATCCTGGCGCGGCAATAAACCGCGCGATATTTGCAAGTCGGGACGAAATGGCGGTGCGGCGTCGGAATGCGCGATGCAGAGAAAGCGATGAGGGCGGGCGGGCTCCACGTGGGGTCCCCGCCACTCCGCAGCCTGCTAGTTCGTGCGTTTGCCGCCGCCGCGGCGGCGCTGCGGCGCAGAGGTGAGCGCGCGCGCGCTCTACCCGGAAGTCGGTGAAGTAGTAAGTGCTGCCTACCACTTTCAGATGGCGCTGGGGTGTTTGAAGGCATTCTGTTTTGCTCTTCCCTCTCTGTACTACTTAGCGTTGAAGTTGTCAGCGATTAAAAAAAAATAACATTAAGATATTGTTTTTGAAAGTAAATATTTTTTTAAAAATAATATGTACTATATTTCATATTGTGACATTTTTCAGAATTTTTTTTTTTTCTGAAATGGATATTTATTAGTTACTTGCCTGTTTCAAAATTAAAATGCAACCCGCAGTGGATTCATTGAAAATGCTTCCTGTGAAAAATAAGTTTGTAACAAAGCCATAAGCAGGTATGAGGTCTAAATACTCTTCTCATCACGATCTTGTTCTTATGTGAGTAAAATAAGCACTTAAATAACGAATGTTTTAAAATGAATACTACGCCTTTCAAGTAATAGGTTTTTCAATTTCGAAAGGCGTGTTTGTTTAATTTATCAACATTTATACTATTATTCCTTTATCTGTTCGTTTTGGTGTCATTTCAAAATTTGAAATGTTTTGTTCTCGACCTCTTGTTGTCCTGGCTATGGAATCATGACTTTTGTTTCTAATGTGATCGGCAGAGAGAAAAAAATTTTCATACTTTTTTTTTAATTATTTTTAAAGCAAATTTATTAATGACTTTTTACTATTTTTTATTAATGGAAGGTGCTTTAAAGCTCCTTTAAAAAAGGTCCTTAATCCAGGTCTATAAATATCTAAAAAGTCATTAATAAAGTTTGTTATACTGTGGATGTCTGCCTTAAAAATTAGAGCACCTTACAAGAATTAAAAAGATACATTTGAAGAAGCGCAGTCTTTTATTTAATTTCATTCAAGTAATTAATCTTTTATTTAATTTCATAAAATTTAACCTTTGTACCGAACGATTTGACCATATCATGTCATCTCAAACATTTTTCTCATGTTTTGTGCAGTTATACTTGAACATGTGATTATTTGTTAGCGGCAATTTTGTTTTCAGAAAACTTTCTTGAAATTCGTTAAAGAATATCGCCAGAGGAGTATGTGCTATGATAAGGATAGCAAACTATAAGAGTCGTTCTATGCATAAAACATTTAAGTGAAACGAATGTGAGACTGTTAAATTCTTCTCTGAAACTTTTTCTTAACGGAAAGGTCAGCATATCTTTCGTGCAGAAGCGATTTGTCAAGGAGAGATACTTTTATGAGGTATGCTATCTACTCTTTATATCTGTTATGTAAAGCGACTGTGCAATTTAGGCTTGAATGAAAATTATGAAAATGGCTTCACTTGGAAGGTGCGTTGATATTAAGACATGTTTTAGCTTTAAACAGATGGCTTTTGATGAGGTTTCCTAATGGTTCAAACCTATTACATTGATAACTTCAAAATTATATTTGGACACTAGTCTCTTGTAAAGAAGGGTAATTACATTTGTTGAGGAAATATGATGAAAACAATATTTTTATTTCTTATTATAGAATATAGTTTGTAGAAATTTTCTGGGTACAGTACGGAGAATTCACAACAGAAATTAATGAATTTGGAAGGAAAGTAGATACCAGGGAAACGGCATAAAGCTATCAAGCAAGATTCTCGAGAATATAAATTTATCTTTAATAAAGCACAGAATATTGCGGAAGATTACAAATTCCCGAGAGGTTGCGTTACCTTGTTAGAAAAAACACGTGTAAAAAAACACGTACAGTTGCGCAATCTCATGGCGTCAGTTGAATATAACGAGTTGATAGTACATGTAAATCTGGTTTTAAGTACTCGTCAGGTACACAAACCGTCCAGAACAACTGTTTCGTTATCTAAAGACGCGCGTGGAATTCCCTGCACGCGCCCATCTAGATGGACGGGCTCCGTTCTTGGCTTGCGTCGTCACTGCAATTACTTTTGATGCAGAATCTTCCACGGCAGTTCGTGCTTCCGAGATGGTACGGATTGCATGAAAATGTAGAATCTCTTCCCTATTCCCACTGCATCTACCTTGTTTGCTTGTTTACTTTTCTGAGCTTGATCTAATTTATTTTGTTTTCTTTCGTCTGGACGATTGATTAAAGATCGTATTAATGGACAATAATGAAAAAAATATTACTTACAAGATTGCCAAGAAGAAACATTAATCTACGTAATATTTTGTGGAATCGTCAGTCATAAGAATATAATCAAACTATTTGATTACATAACCCCCAAATGTCTTATTCAGTTTCTAGTATTTTTACTATTTATAAATGAATACACATAAGTAAATAAATGAACTTTTTTTGCATAGTACATTTTACAGTGCTGGACACATTTCTTTGCATAGTACATTTTACAGTGCTGGACTTCACTATTGCTTCCACACTATTGCAATTCACAATCAAAATTTTATTCATTTACTAACAAACGTAAATAAAAATATTGATATATTTTGATTTATATGCGCTCAGTACCCCCTTGATTCAGTACCTCCTTTTGATTTGTGTTCTATTATTAATTACATGATTTTTCTTGCATGAATGCTACCGTCCACAATGGTCTAATTGGATTAAAACTAATCCTCCAAAAAGTAACTAAATATTTGATAAGATTTTTTTTCTTTTCAATATCATGACATGAGAAATATATTCGTGTTGTTTTTCTGGTTCTACTTGAATTTCCTTATTCGGCGTGGTCATTGCAATGTATGTGGTGAAAGACGCAGTAGAAATCTTGTCTAGAATGCTACTTTGTATGCCAACACAGAATTCAAACGTAAACGCATGTGTAAAACGAAGAAAGCTGTTCTGATGTGAAATGCTGTATTTGATGAATTTTATTACTAATTTATTCATTTTATTTGTGTATATAAAAGGATTTTCTTGACATAAGAACGCGCGATACTGAATGTCTTTCAATAATTATTTTTATCATTGATGTGGGTGATCGAAAATATTAAAGAAAATTAATAAACCTTTATAATATGTGACAGAAAATATTTTATTGGTTATATAAATACCATTGAATAGACACGTGAATATCGAATTTGCCAAACATTACATTTTTTATAATTAAAAAATTGATACTAGCAAAAGCTGTATCGTTCTATTTAATTGTTTACAAATTGTGATAAAGCAGTCCCCATTAAAACTATGTTTGCTGCATTACAATATCGTCACAGTTGATAGATTCCGTCTTTTTTACTTTCTGTATTTATCTACTGAACTCCTAAGACAGTCCACATTCATTAGCTCACAAACATAGGACTTCCTGCGTGTAGCCATCGAACCTGCGTTAAGATAGCAAGCAGTCTTTTCCTCCTGATGGCCTTCCAAACGGCAGCCATACTGCTTATTTAACCGCATTAGTTGAAATTCTCCTAGTCGGCCGCCGTCAAAGAGGTCGGGACCGCCCCCTTTTAAAGGTCCGGCCATCAGCCGTGGCGATTGTGCCGTTAGGTTGACACACAGAGGGTCACTGTAGGCTCGCGAGGTCGGTATTCCAACGGAAGCGTCCGCGATACTCGAGGGCTTTGCTAAGCTGCACTCGCGGCGCGGTCGCCCGGGCCGCCGGAGCGGTGCGGATTCGCAAATATTTGCGCTCGGCGCGGGTGGCGCCGGCGGCGGCGGGGACGGGAGGAGCCAGGCAGGACATCGGGTCGGTCACTCACCTCCAGAGACAACGCCACGCTGATATAATGGGTGGCGAGCGCATTGAAAGACGCCTTCGAAGCACGCGCTAATCATTCAAATGCACATCGGGAGAATCGGCCTTCACAGCGACTCAATGCCAGTACTCGTCCAAAATTAGTTCCTGCGCGCCATCACGAATGCCTCATGGTACGCCTCCAATGCATAACTCCATAGAGAATTTCAGTTCGAACGACCAACCACATTATTTTTTTATCCACCCACTTCTTACAAAATATACCAAATATACCCAAACTAACCCCGCTAAGACTCTGCCAAAACCCAACTCACAGAACCTGCATTAAGAATAAATTACCTTTCCGCGCCAGTAGTCATCCAAAATAGGTTACTGCGCTCCATCACGAATGCCCCATGGTACGTCTCCAATGCGCAATTCCATGGAGAATTTCAGTTCGAACCGATGACCAACCATATTATTTTTTTATCCACCCACTTCTTCCGAGACATACCAAATATAACCAAACTAACCCTGCTAAGACTGCCAAAACCCAACTCACAGAACCCGCATTAAGAATAAATTTCCTTTCCAGGCCAGTTGTCATCCAAAATCAGTTCCTACACGCCATCACGAATGCCCCATGGTGCGTCTCCAATGCACAACTCCATAGAGAATTTCAGTTCGAACCGATGACCAACCATATTATTTTTTTATCCACCCACTTCTTCCGAGACATACCAAATATAACCAAACTAACCCTGCTAAGACTGCCAAAACCCAACTAACAGAACCCGCATTAAGAATAAATTTACTTTCCGTACATTCCTAAATAAATTCTCAGGTCTGGATCCAAAGTAGAGATTATTGTACAAAGATACCTCTACCACCCTAGTAGTAAGTTGTATTTTAAGATTATTGTAAGATAATTGTAAGTAGATATAAGCAACTATAACAAATGTAGAGTGTATTAACACTAATTTTTGTTTTGTTCTATCCAAAAGAAAATAAATAAATAAAATCAATGCCAGTGTTTTCTTGTTTGAGTTGACGCAAGGGTTGTGGGGGTGAGCCATGAAGGAATGAAGTTGCGACAGTATGCGAATGTGATTGACGTCATTGCCAGTGAACCCTGACAGTGCACATACCGCTCTCAAAAGGTTCGTCTTTACGAAGACGTAGTAATAAATTATACAAATGAGAAATATGTAATGATTTCAAATGTGATGAAGCATTCCTGAGACACTTTAAATGTTTGCTGAGATATTTTAAATATTTTGAATTAACTAAGCATTATTATTTTAGAATATTGTATTTATAATAATAGGATTTTTAAAAATCACCTTAGATATTAGTTTTTATGGCGGAAAATGTTAAGTCTTTCGCAACATGTTTTGCAAATGCTTTTTGGTCACTGATGATAATTCAATTCAATGTACGACATAATGTTATATATCTAATGTTATTAGAGAAAGAAAAAAGAAGGTCGTTACACGCTTTGGCTCATGAGCGTGGTATTTCAAAATTGAAACATATTCCTTGCTTTTCGTAAGGAATATATTGATTCAAACTTCAGAGGCGTTCTAAACCTTCTTTAACTCACTGATCATTTATTACACATGAGTTTGCCATTAGACATAGTTTACGTTTCAGAACCTTTTTTATTCCATCATCAGGCTAAATAGAACTCTTACAAAACCATTATGTAAATGATGACTTAGTCACTACTACATCATGTACATAATGGTTTTATAAGAGTTCTATTTAACCTTCTGGTAGAACGAAAACAAGGTTCCGAAGCATTGCAAAATATGTATAATGACAAACTGATGTGTGATAAATGATCAGTGAGTTAAAGAAGTTTTAAGTTGTCTCTAAAGTTTGAAGCAATATATTCTTTACGAAACTTTAAACACATAAACTTCCCAACCAACATATTAGACATATTCCTTGGTTTTCAACAAAATCAGCACCGAAAATTCTTGAATTCTTTCTTGAAACTTATTTGGAGTTTGCGTTTACTTCTTTCTTATAACTTACTTGGAGTTTATTCTTAATGCGAATTAAATGTTTATTTCTCTTAAACCAAGATGTAACAAGTACATGGGGAGGGAAACGATTGTTCTTGTGATGTATTTCTAAATTCATTGAAATTCAAAGTTCGCGGAATATCCCTATGCCACGCCATTTAGTTTTATTTTACCTCTAAAGAAAGATGCCTCTGCCGTGAACATTGGCAGATATTTTCTAACAGGCTCCATTTGCCAATGCAATTGTGTGCCTGAAACTAAAGCTTCACAGATCGAGCAGTTATAGGTTTGAACCCAGTCGATGGATGTTTTGCATCTCAGTTAAGGAGCTTAGATTGTCATTGTCACAGATGAGAATTGTAGAAGTTGGCTCTTCCAATTGAAGGTTTCAGTGGTTTTCTCCGGTCAATTCCAGAGGGATATCAAAGCAGTACCTTTAGCAACGAACCAAGTACCGCAGGCGATCATTTCTTCCTCATTCTTTCTTTACCTCCAAGGAACGACCGATAAAAAGTTCCCCCAGCCCATGTAAACCCCTTATCACGATGTTCAAACCCTCTGAAAACTTGGATTTTAAAAGCTTTCTTCTAATTTCTACTCTTTCATCTTGCCCAGCCACTTCTTTGTACACTCTAGGAAAATCAGCCAATCTTTTTCCAGGAATAAAATCAAGATATTCTAAATACATCCTCCTTAATTAGCTGTAAAGCAGGTTCCAACATTTCTAAATTAAATATTTATGTTTTTAATCCAAATATTGTTTTCTGAAGGACCCTTCCTGGGTATCCTTAGTTGTTATGGTCTTATATTGTAAATATTATTGTCTTTAATCATTGTTCATGTATGATGAAATGTATTTAAAACAAAATTGTATTTACTTTGTATCATAAAAACCCTTGAAAGACATAATAATGTCGAACAAGGATAATAAAAACTATTTAAAAAACGATGTTCAAAGCCATCAGCAGAAGAACGATCGTCATGAAAATGACGTCAAGATCCAACTTGGGCTGTGTCACTGCAGGATCAGGAAGGTGACCTTACCTCATACACGAGCACAGCGCTCATGAAGACCTGCAGGGCATTGTACACGAGCATCGGCCGTTTGAGGTCGAAGGGCTTCCTGTCCTTCATCCAACGTGGACCCGCCACGCTGCAGAAGTACACGTACACGAAAAGAACGGTCGCCAGCAGCCCCAAGCTGTCCACCATGAACCATCCCCGCGTGCGCGGATCTGCAACAGGCAAACAAGGAATTCTGGAGTTCGGATTTCGACAATTTCATGTCTAAAGGACCAATAAACAGCCGACCTGGATGGCCGAGGTGGGTAAGAGTGAGTACCGACTCAGCGCTCCGGTCCGAAGGGTCGCGGGTTCGAGTCCCGCCTTGGGCATGGTTGTTTGTCCCTTGTCTTTGTATGTATGTGTTGTCGCGGAGGGCCTCGCGTTCTGCTGACCCCAGATCAGAGGAGCCCGCAAGTGTGTTGGTGTCTAGTGTATGGTCGAATATGCGTCCCATCGGGACGTAAAGGGTAACCGGCTGTCGGCTGAAAAAAAAAACCCAAGAAAGAAGGAACAATAAACATTCTCATTACTAATTTCGTAAACTGTGAGAGTGCTGAACGTATTCTGTTTTACTTTTTGAAAATTAATTTGAAATTGTTTTTAAAAAATGTATCTATTTACATTTCATTATTTAAATTATTCTTTATAATTGGAAAACAATTTTTTTAAATAATTATATTATATAATTATATTCATTTCATTCTTTGAATGGTTTGTAAAAATTGTGTCATCTGTATTATCTTTTTAATTATTTTTTACAATTCTGTTTTTACTCGTATTTTCCAGATTGAAGATGTCGAAAGCCCGCTCTATCTATAAATCGAAATTCACAAAGGTGACTTCCATTATTTCATGTAATTTCTAAAACAGTGAGGGGTGATGGATATGGGGAAAATAGGTTTTACACCTCTTACACCAATGCAATACCACCTTTTACAGTAACCATGATCAATACCAGTTTCTATTTTTGAAATAGGAAATCTTTTTTCAATTAATGGATGATTGTTTTATATGTTCCTTATGAAATATTGAAGAAATGTGAAGTAACGCGAGACCAAAAGAGTTGGAGTAATACAAATATAACTTCAAATATAAATGTAACTTCACATTCTGTGCACGTTTTCTAAAATTTAGGGAATAAATATAGTCATTCAAATTAACGATCTTCATGTTCTCGTGGCAGTTAGTCGATTCCTTCACGAAGGCCACGAGGTATAATAGCCAAATTCTGTAGCTTTTACATTGTGCAAGTAGTTTCTATTACACGGAAGCTAATCATTTTTATATTGTTTCCAAAAATGCTTATTTTCATCTGCATTCATAATTCAGCTCGAATACGTGAGGGTAGAGATTCCGTGTGTCGTCGCTGCACAAGAAAACTACAAAGAAATTATAGTGAGTACAGAGCACAAAGAAAAGTTAAAAAAAACAAAAAAAAAAACAAAAAAAAACGACCCAGTTGACGTCAGAGTCGCTGTCTGACGTCACGCCGTCTGTCAGACGTCACATCCGACGGTGCCGGATTTTCTATACTAGCTAGATTGCTAAGTCGAATTCAGCTGTTGGTGGAGAAGAATTCTTGCGACCGGCTGCTCCGATCGGTAGTTTTCTGTAGTTTCTCCAATTAATATCAGGTGAATGCCGGAGCGTACCCTATCATCAGGAGAATACCTAGCAAACGAGTTACAGACCGCGCGTGATTTTTCTTTTTCTTCCTTGCGTATCCTTTCTTCTAACACACACACACACACACTACAACAAATTACGGGAGACCTGCCATGACCCAACAGTTTTAACCCGCTGGGGCGGTGCCCGGCCTGGATGGGAAATCCTTCGGCACCGGATGTTACCAACCAGTGGGGATTAACACCGCCACCTCTCGTGTAAAAACATTTAACAGGACTAATGATCATAATGATTGACGATCATTATGAAAGATGAAAGAAACTGTTAACAGGACCAATGATCATGATTGACGTGCCCGCCAATCAACCAATCAAACAATTTAAAAAATTTAATTTTGTAGGAGAACAGTTTGAATCTTAGTGAAACGATTCATTTCCCGGCCAAATTCGAAGAGTTTTACTTTACAGTTGTCTGTCTTATCTTCTCAACTGGCTGGCTGGTGAACTATCTCTATAAAATATTTAGTAATAAAAATAGATTATTGTGAAAATTAACTTCATTTTTCAACGAATAAATGACTTTTTCTAGATGTGTCACTTTTGACGAGCAATGGCCGACTATGCTTCTTCGCAGATGATATTCTTTCGATAGACGCAGCGAGTGTACCGCTGGGTGCATTCGCCCGTGAAGAGGAGGATTGCGAAACGGAGGGCGGTGTGAACACGCAACAACGAAAGTTCAAATGCGCAATAAAGAAAGTAAGTTGCTAACGTAACGAACCAGTCAACGAAAACATTATTCACATCTAACGTTGTTTATCCAATGTTTTACTCTTTGCCGTTGAAATATTTGTGAGTCGTTACTAATTTTTTCATACCATTATAAAAAAAAATAGCACTTTCACGTATTTCATTGGATTACTTGGATTGAATTAATTGGATGTATATTTATTTTCTCTGAATCACTCGAGCGTTTATTTTATATTCGAATGATTAACGTCTAACCTAAACATTCCCCGTAATTAGTGTTGTTGTTGTTGGTTTTTTTCATTGACATTTTACCAATAATCGGCCATCTCTGAATTGTTGTCTTCTATGGGTATTTCTATTGTTGTAATTAAAACGTAAAATATGACTTCCATCAGAAGGATTTATAATTGCTGGCCTAATATTTATATGATAGCTCACAAAACAACGGAGTGGCACGTGCGGTTTAAAGAATGCAGTTCAAGAATGCCGTTAGAAGAACGCAAGAAAAGGAAAGAGTAAGCTCACAAAAAGTTATCTTGTCAGAAAAACAGCATGTTTTCAATGGTCCAACACTATTTGGAATATCGTTTTTTTAAGTGTTCGATTTTGTATCATTAGTTTTTATTTGAAAACTTACAAAATTAGTGAAGAGAAATATCAATACAAAAAAATAATTTAATTAAATTTTCGATTAATTAATGCATTTAAGGTTTAGAATGCCATAAATATGTGAAACAAATTATTTTCAGAGTTCAGATGTCAAAAATAAACTGTCAAAAAAGCATTAGCGAAGATAAAGTGACTTAATTTTGACGAATAACTTCATCGGAATATTGATTATTTTGAAGAATTGTTTTAGAGAATTGTTCACTTTCCTTGGGAAATCCGAAATTCCGATTATTTTAAATTCATTCTTTAGGATTCGGGTCATGACAAGGATGTTCGATTACACTCAGATAATGTGGGTTGTGATTCGTTTCAATCCAGAACGCTCTGTTTTGAAGCCCTCTTCTCCGTCTTGGCGTTTACGCTTCCGCAGAACCTGAGCTAGACCTATACTCTTCTTAACGCACAAAAATATAGCTTCTATGCATCATTGCGCTCATTTAGCGTATTCATACACTTCCTTATCAACAAATATATATATATCAATGGTGACAAACGATTTGTACGTTACAAATACCGTGAGTAAGTCATATTGTAAATACGTAAATGCACGTAATAATGGCAATCGTTTACGGTTCACGATCCGTGATGTGTCTGATTTTATATTTTGTTTTCTTTGACAATCAAAGTTACCATCGCTCCTCTTGAGCTTCACCATCTTAAAGATTAGTGATCTAAGAGTTGCCACTTTTGTTAAAAAATGTCAAACTCATAATACCCCAGTGACTTACGAGATAATTTTATATCTTTCCTAGGCAATACAGACTACTACAGTAATGGCTTTAACATTCGCAGACTCTTATTTTTGTTTTACATATCTTTTACATCCTAGACTCGCCACGAAATATTTCACGCTCATTTATGATGTCTTCGCTTCTTAGAGTAAACGTTGCGAATGCGTCATTTCTGATATTGTTTTTATACAACTAAATTGGACATTACGGAGTATGTGTTTCGTCCACGTAATAGTTACGAATTCCTTAAGTTCCTAGAATGACCGTTCGCGAATATTCATGAGCAAATGATGATGTCATCGTACACATATCAGTTTGAGTGATATTTACAACCGAGAATGAAGTGTCCATCGCTTATTTGGAAAAGTTACTTGCATGTGAATTGACTCGCAGAATTTTACTTTTTTCATAGCTAAGTGTGAAAGACGACACTTGCTGCAATAGATCATGCAACGAACAGCATTAGGATAATGGAATTGCCGCGTCACTGAACACTGCGTGACGGGAAGTTCTTTATGTATGAATCGCGTGCAGTTATGAAAATATTTGTGAAGAAGATGGTTGGTACGAAATATCATAATGGTTACACGCAACAAAAATATTATGCAGCGGAACTGTTAAATACAGTAATATTCAATACGCTAGAATGACCTATTGGAGTGTACTTTACGGATATATACGAGGTTATTGAACCGTGATCAGATGTTTTACTAAGAAGATGTTTTGCTAGTTGGCATTCAAGAAGGAATTACCAAAGAATTGTACAAACCAAAGAGTCCAAAGTCTAAAGCCGCGAAAGAGTGTCCAAAGAAGCATTAGATGAATATAAAAATGGATTATCAACTCGCCAAAGCAACAACCCGGAACTCGCTGTTCGCTGTGTGAATTACGCAATCTCTCGAAATAATCGTCTGCGATAATCGATAGGACGCACGGGGTCCAGCAAGACCGGTCGTCGCAGGCTAGCGCGTCGGGGTCACTGTCCCCCTGCGCGAAAGGGAGTGTTGTGGAAGACGGGCTCCTTGTCAGATGGACACGGCAGCTGCCGTGCACAGTGGACCAGAACGTTCAAAAACCTGCAACAACGGTGTCATTTTCATGGGTTTGCGTAGAGCAGTCAAAGGTTTTGGGTGTCGTTGAATACGAAATGAAAAAGCATTTCACTTCGGTGGCTGCATAATTTTTAAACTGTCCTGAATTTGAACTCATTGATAATCAATATTTTATGGTTGACTAAATAAAAATATTTGGACACTTTAATATTGGAAATGAATCCTTAAAAATATTTTATGAAAGGAAAGAAAATAACTAAACAAACACAATTTATTTTGTATTATAAAATGTGAATTATGTATGACAAAAAATATGTGTTCATCGATGTAAATTCTTAAGTATCTCATTGGTTGATTGATTTTTTTTCCGGGCGCGTGAACTGCTTTGGTCATTAGTCCCGTTAGTGTAGTGCATGTTTTTTCTCGGGAGATAGCGGTGATCTTCCCCCGCTGGATGGCGAGATCCGGCGCCGACCTACCGTCGACTAGTGGGTTTCCCTAATCAGAACTCTCCCACCAGCGGGCACCGCCCCAGCCGGACAAGCTCTAAGCTTCCGACCGGTCTCCTGGAATATGTGGTAGTGTAGTGAATGTCAGTGTAAGTGTGGTATAAGGGAGCGGATAGGACAAGGAAGAGGAAGGACAGATCGCGCGCGGTCCGTTGCCCATTTGTTAGGGTACTGCTCCGGCACTCGCCTGATGCTGATCGGAGAAACCACGGAAAAATACCGATAAGAGCAGCCGGCCGCTGTAATTCTCCTTCAGACAGCGACTGAATTCGACCTAGCTGGAAAGCTAGTGTCGAAAATCCTGCTGCCGTCAGAACTCGAACTTAGGACCTCCCTGTCAGAGGCGCTGCAGTTGATGCACTGAGCTACCGCTCCCGGTGAAAGTATCTTAAAGTCGTCTTAAAAAACCATGGTGTTAAGTTAGCGAAATTGTGCCCGCTGTGGCTCATCATGAAGCACTGTAGCAGCACGAGGGGCCGCCGTTGAGCAACGCGGTCGGCTCCTGGCGGACGCCGCCCATCCCTGGAGTTCGACGACCCTGCTCCGGTGACCCATCCGATTTCTTGGGAGAACGCCCAGATCCTCTGTGTTTCACTCTCTGCTTTGATTTTTAAGACATGTTTTAAAAGCTCCATGGTATATCAGAAATGATCAAATTTTAAAAGAATTATCTTTAGAACGTCTGAAAACTTTTAAAACTTTCTTCCAATTTCTACTCTTCTCTTTCATCTTGCCCAGCCATTCCTTTGTACACTCTAGGTAAGTCAGTCAATCTTTGTCCACGAATAAAATCATGAAATTCGCAAGACCTACTACATGCTCCTTAATTAGCTGTAAAGCAGGTACCAACATTTCTAAATTCAATATTTATGTTTTTAATCCAAATATGGTATTATTTTTCTGAAGGACCCTTCCTGGGTATCCTTAGTTGTTAGTTATTGTCAATATTATTGTTTTCAAACATTGTACATGTATGTTAAAATGTAGTTTAAAAACATTTGTATATTCTATGTAAACTAAAAGCCCTTGAAAGGCATAATAATGTCGAACAACGATAATAAAAACTATTTTAAAAAAATCTTTGCTTTGTGGAGACGCTCGGGTAGGTTTGCACTTTTCGGAAGTCATTTTTTAATTATTGTTATTTTTCCTTTACTCTTGTCTTTTTAGCGTCCACGATGAGTCAGCTTTCGAAACCACTTCCCATTAATTTTTAAGAACATTTTGTAACAAACATTATAGTAAAGGGTTATTCATACTTTTGGAAAGGATATGAGTTTTCAATGGTAGGATATTTGAAACATTGAGATTTCTATAGTCAATAAATTATAATAAATAAAAGAATTGAATCTTAGAATTTGAACCTGATTATTACGTGACGTCACACGGCGGTGTATTAATTCTGCTGACAAACGCAAATATTTTTTTTATTTCATTAAACTACATGATCTCATAGCGATTTCTGCACCTCAAAAAAACGTTGTCTATAAGCATTCAAGAACTTCACGTAAAATTAAAATAAGAGATTTTCTACAAAAAGTTCGTCGTTTTATCATGCAGCATTAAATAACTTTCTCTCTACTGCGTAAGTGGTTGCAAGTAAAAACTGGATGATATACAATAATTTTAAAATTATCTAAGAGACTGTTGTACTTGCGTGTTTAATAGATAGAATTGTAAACTGTATCAAATGTGAGTACCATGATTCAATAACATAGCTTTGATAGTTCTTTGTCTCAGTTTCCAGTTTTATTCCACTGTGAGTTATTTGTTTGGATGGTCTTCATATGTGTAAACTCAAGGTTAAGGAATAATACGTCAGCCATGATATTATACAGTGTGCAAAACGAAAGCACTTTCGCAGTTTCCAGTTTTCAAAAATTAATTTATGTTAGAGTTAAAAATTATAATATTAAAAAGTGTATTGTTTTACATCTAAATTTCAGTTTCTAAGAGTATCTCCATGAGAATAGCATACATATCTGTAGGATAATATAGCATTCCTTTTCACAACAAACAATTAATTGTTACATTCCACAACCTCCGATCGTAAATTTTATTGCATTCTCCAGTTGTCTGTTGCAATTCGATCATCGGAGTTTTACTGCCCTGCAACTTTCTGCACGATGAATAGATGAAAACAAGTCAGGCCTTGAGATCGCTAGAGCTTCTCGTGGAATTTCACTGATAATTAACTCGCGAACCTCAAACAGGTTTTATCTCATTTTCATCGTCGTCTTCTTGTCGCTCACGCAGCCCCGACCCTGAAGTGCCATAACAATTCTATTACGAAATTTTTCACTAAGTACTTTTGTCCTGGTAGAGATTTTTGTGTGGTGTGCGTCGTAAATTGGTTACGTCATTGAGGGTTCCTGGCTTGCACAGCAAATTTGTGGAAAACCACTAGCTTAATATCAGTCGTTCGTATGATTCCCGTACTCTGAATGAGCGTCTTCTCACGCAACGACGATGTCTCACTAATTTCAACTCAGGAGCCGTGCAAGGGATATTCCCCTACACGTCAGTCGGCCACGTAAAAAATATTCAAGACTTACCGCTGGGAAACTGAGACCGAACAGTCATTATGTGAATAACACAATTATCCGGATAGATATTAAGATGACAAAGTGGTAAATCCCAATGCATTCTTGTACTAAGCTGATATTTCTCGTCATCTCTGAAATATTCAGAGAATATATTATTTTATATTTGAAATTTCATTCAGGAGAACGATAGAATAGGATAAGATAAGATAAATAATACTTTTTCCCACTGCAGTATTTTAAAGTTATTGTGATGTGCATACTCTACTTGGGTTTATCCCTTAGACGTAATTAAGCTTTTCGAACTTAATATAGATCATGAATACTCATATTAGCTGTGCATGGTATATTTATCGTCTACTTCGCAATTTTACAATATGCAATGCATTTTTTGAGAGGGTGATTTCTGAGAATCTAGGCTAAAAATTCTCTTACTATTTTATTAATCCTTAGTGTAGTGAATGTTTTATTCCAGAATGTGGTGGCGATCCTCCCACTCTAGATGGTGAGATCTGACGCCGTCCTTCAAGTGGTCTTGCCGGGGACTTCCTGCCCCTCGCGTCGTCCTTTGTGGGGTGCTGCTCCTGCCAGGACAACGTCTAATGTGACTGGTCTCCCGAAATGTATAGGAGTGCATGTAAGTGTACGTAAGCGTTAATTTGAGTTCAAGGAGCTAGGATATGATAAGAAAGAGGAAGGAAACGTCAGGAGCGGTGTTTGTTTGGGAACGTACTGCTCTGGAATTAATCTGGTATTGATCAGAAAACTACCGATCAGAGCAGCCGGCCACTAAAATTCTGCTCCACGCAGTGATTGAATTCGACCTGACTATATAGTAGCTAGTGTAAAAAATCCGCCAACTCGGACTTCCCGGTCAGAGACCAAGGCAATGTTGGATCTGCGTTAACTCAGCCGATAGTAATCTTGGAATTTATTTTTGCTAAATAACTCCCTAAATTACTCTGATAAAATGTTAATGTTTTTAAAGTATCAACGTTTTCACAACCTCCACAGAAATAAAAGCATGACATAAATCGATATGTAAAAAACGATAAAAGTGAAATCGTATCCCCGATTTCAGTGGGTCTAAATTGAGTTAATTCTCAAGTCATATATTAATAGAATTATTCCCATCTTTGAAGGAGATTTTTGAGAGATGCAATGGAGCATGGGCGTCTCTCAAAACAGCAACCTGCGGGCTTCCCCGGAGCCACGTTCGTCCTGCCTAGCTCAGGATCATCCACCTTGACCCGATGACCTTCCTTATCTGAATCTCTTCTCACAGTTGCATGAACAGTGGGGAACTACACAGGACCTTCATATTCCGACACGCGAGAAAGAAGGGAAAAGAGAACCCGAATTGCCCGAGACGGTTATGTCACTTCGTGTCACACTTTCTCCTCCCAAGGCCTCGGCCACTCTCTTATGAAATATTGTCATATTCTTCTGTAGAAAGTGCTAATTTTCGTCTGGCTTATTACATGGTTTGAAGGTTTATGACCCTGTAAGTGCACAGTCAACGATGAAATTCTAGAGCGGGAGAATGAGACATTCCTAAGTATGTATGTCATTACGTATTGTTTCTTTCAGTCATTCTTTCTCACTGTGTGTGTGTTGGTGTTGTCGACACCCTGAGAACTCATGAGATACAGTTTTGAGATTTTGGATTCGTGAAACTTTGTCATTATCCGATTCTTTTACAGTTGAAGGGAAAATGGGAACTTCTTGTTGGAAGTTGCAACTAATACTATATCTAATAGTTACTCGCTAAGCTTTCTTTGGAATATTTTCCGGCTTGAAACCGGTAGCGGTAGCTCAGTGCATCAACCGATGCCACTGCAGCGCTTCTGACCGGGAGGTCCTAGGTCCTAGGTTCGAGTCCTGGCGGCGGCAGGATTTTCGACACTAGCTTTTGAGCTAGGTCGAAATCAGTCGCTGTCTGGAGGAGAATTCTAGCGGCCGGCTGCTCTGATCGGTAGTTTTCCGTGGTTCCTCCGATCAACACAAGGCGAATGCCGGAACAGTACCCTACCAAACGGGCCACGGACCAGGCGCGATCTGTCCTTCCTCTTCCTTGTCCTAGCCTCTCTCCCTTACACGCACACTTACACTAACATGCACTACACTTCCATATATTCCGGGAGACCGGTCGGGAGTTTAGAGCTTGTCCCGGCTGGGGCGGTGCCCCGCTGGTGGGAGAGCCCTGGTTAGGGGGAAACCCCACTAGCCGACGGTAGGTCGGCGCCGGATCCCGCCATCCAGCGGGGGAAGATCACCACCATCTACCGAGAAAAACATGCACTACACTAACGGGACTAATGACCAAAGCAGTTGACTCGCGCCCGGAAACACGAAAAAATCAATCATGTCTAAAGTCAAAGATCCACTGTCCCACGATTGTTGGGAAAGTGAACTACTCATCACGTTAAAGATGGAAATCTTTTATCCAGGGAAAAAAATACATAAAAAGTCAATGGCAAAATTCACACTCGTTCTATTAAGGAAAGGTAATAGTTATTTATCACAGAAATGCTTCAAAAAAGAAAGCAATCGCGTTCCAAGGAATATGATTTCATAAGAAAATTGCCTTGACACGCATCTTATAGTCCGGAAAGTCTGAATGAGTGGAACCGCTACGGTCATCGAGGGCGTAAACTTCGACATATCCGTGTGAAATTTCATACGCATGGAGAAGTACAATGATGTCACCAGTCGATTGTTTATTCTTCTGTTGCAACAAATCGAAAAGCGTTCGCTAGCTCCATGTCAAATCAATAGATATGCAATAAACCTTGACATTTTCTTTTGTAGTGCATACACCTCCCAAGATCATATTCCAACGAAGTCAACATCGCTGGGATATTGAAACTTGAGTCTCAAGTCTTCACTAGAGAAGTCTGAAAGCAAGAAATACTACTACATTGAAGATATGTCATCACCATAATGAAATTGTGTAGAAATTGCTTCGAAGAAATGTATTAAAATTTCAGAAATGTCAGACCATTGATATTATTACTTAGTTCATACAATGAATCCTAAATAATATTCTATTGCAGACAAACGCACATTGCAACCGCTGCAACACTGCAGCCGCTGTAATATTCTATTGTCGTATGTGGAAGATACATCAGTTACAAAACACTATCATGTTCGTGAGGAAATTATTCCAATCTATAGGAGTCAATTCTTCGGCTGCATCAAGATGAACAAAGGAGGTACGATAAAATTTTGTGATCAAAATTGAGAATATCCCTTATGGTAGAAATTCTGGGTACAGTTTAGGTGCTAGTGTCTTCTTGTTTTATTTCTAAAAATATAACATTTCCTAAGTATGTATCTTACTACACACAAATTGACGATTTTTTTCAATATGTTACGTTATTTGTTTACTAACTAAATATCTCAAAATGTTAAACTTAGAAGAATCGAAAACCCTTTCTCCCCACTTTCAATTCCACCATCAGCGCTCGCGTCTTGTCATCCTAGTCCTGAGTGCAGGCTTATTGACTGCACCGCTGGAAGAGTCCTGCGAAGTGTTACACGCTCCTCCTTGTGTCATGCTTGCACTGGTGCGACAACAGAGCGCGAGAGGAAGCAACAGGTGGCGGGGAGCAGCGTTGCGTCCGCGAAGCGCCCCTCACCCCCCTCACTCCCCTCACCGCCCTCGCCGCCCGCGCTCACCACAAGTGACGCAACTCTGTGCACGCTTTCTCCATAACGCTCCGATGAGAAAGCAAGAGCGGGAGGAGCAGGTGGCGACGGCAGTGGCGGTCGAGATGGTGGTGGCAGTGGTGACGGTGGTGGTAGCAGTGGCGGTGGAGGTGGCGACGAAGATGGTGATGGTTGTGTGGTTTGGAAGTGTGCTGATAATGGAGGTGTGGTGGTTGTGATAGTCAGGTGGTTGTGCAGGTGTGGTGGTTGTGTTGGTGGTGATGGTTGTAAAGGTAGTAGTGATGGTGATGATGACGGGTGATGCAGTCGGCGTGGAGGTGTGATGGTTGTGGAGGTCAGTGGTTGTGGCAATGGGGTGATTGTGTTGGTGGTGATCATTGTAAAGGTAGTAGTGGTGGTGATGTCGGGTGATGCTATCGGCGTGGAGGTGTGATGGTTGTGGAGGAGTGGTGATAGTGGAGATCATGTGGTTGTGGCAGTGGGGTGATTGTGTTGGTAGTGATGGTTGTAAAGGTAGTAATTGTGGTGATGATGACGGATGATGGTGTCAGCGTGGAGGTGTGATGGTTGTGGGGGAGGTTGTGGCGGACATGTGGTTGTGCAGGTATGGTGATTGTGTTGATAGTGGCGGTTGTGGAGGTGGTGAAGTTGATAGTGGTGGTGATGGCGATGGCGTTTTTTGTTTGTTGTGATGATGGTGGCGGCAGCAGAGGCCAGAGCGGTGTCAGTGACACGGGGGCGGCAGCGAGGCGGCCAGCGAGCGACGCCGAGCGTCTCTGTGCGGCGCGGCGCCGAACAAGGTCAAGGCAACGGCGACGCTCGCGCCCCAGCCGACTTTTCACTCTCGGCGGAGGAGTAGCCACCGGCGTCAGATTCTATTTCCTTGAGCGCCTCGCCATTGTACGGACGGCAATTTCTCGTCCTTACGCCGATCTGGTAAGTCAATAAACCAAAATATCCGCAATGGTCGGTAAATAGGTGGATATCGGTTCATAATATTTAATATTTTCATTAATAATAATAACAATAATAATAATAATAATAATAATAATAACAATAATAATTAACGAGTTTTAAGGCAAAATATTCATATGTATCTATCCCTACAGTTTTTTTTAAATTCTCTTTCTGCTTATTGACAATATTTTTTTATTCAAACATTCAGTAAATGCGATAAATACAAGATATCATTTAAGAACTGTAATTAGACATTATTACGCGTACTGTTTGAACCGGAAGGGTAAAGAATATGTGCTTTGAAGTCGTTGTACTTCCTTACTATTGTCCAGTACGTTAATGGCTGATGAATATGGATGACTGTTTAGCCGTTCTTGGTACGTAGTGCTGCGCTGGGTGATTTCTTCATAAATCGTAGGTACCTGTATCCCTACAGTTGTATGGGTAATTCATTAAAACCTCCTGTCTGTATATTAATTTGGTAAATGGTCAACTTTCTGCTAAACCTTTCCTCAGTCTTCAAACGTACAAGATATAAAAAAATTACGGAAATATCAATATAAATCTATATTAAACTGTATCGTTAACTATACCTTTCCAGCTGTTAGTATTGAGAAATGTCAATATGTGAACTGTCATAGGTTTAAAAATCTTCGTCTTAAGTGGAATAAAAGTTACCGATAGCTTTGTTCTTCTCTGGATCTATGTATCCCTACTAACCCGCTACTTCATGTCTTCTCCCCTCTCTGTTTCGACGGTAGTTCTTCGGGTATGCGTATTCAAAAAAAGTTCCAGATTTACCTCTTAACACCAGAATGATTTTTGCTGTACGTTGGGCGAACTCATTTTCGTTAGCCCATGATTGCAGGCACATGTGTTTCAACAATAGCATGTGATTACAATTTAAACCGCAAAAATATTGTGTGGCTAAAGTGTAAAGCTAGAAGTAGGGCCGTTGGAGTAGTGCAGGAGTACCCTTTCGGAAGTTTTCGGATTGAAACCTGAACACACGTTCATGTTCCTTATCTGTCATGGCAACTTCTCACGCTAAGGTATCTCTTCTCATTAAGTAACGCATCCATTGTGTTAATGTTACGCGTGTGCTCTTAGAAATACTTCGATTGGAATGTCTTCCGCGTGAGCTGCGTAACAGCCTAATGATAATTATGGAGCTGAAATCAGTGTATTCAAAATTGAGACAGTCGGCCCGGTGGCCGAGATCGCTAAGGCAGTAGTGTCGTAGTGATCTCGCACAGAAGGGTCGCGGGTTCGAGTCCCGCCTCGGGCATGGTTGTATTTGTGTTCGTCCTTTCACTCCTTATCATCACCATATCGTTTCATCTTCATAGTACCGTACAGTTAACACCAATAGTGGTCGCTAATGACCTAAGATGTTGATGCGACCTTAAATAACCAATTTAAAAAAAAAATTGAGACAGGCGTTCATTGACTTCTGATGATGGAGTGAAGGGCATAAATGTTCGCTACTGGGATTGAGTTTTTGTGTTAAAGTTTGGTACGAATTTTTTAAAGTTCGGTAGAATCGCACGATGTTCATTAACAAGCGTTGGACGGTACTGCATTTAAGAGTCCTTACTGTTCTGTGAGTCGTGTACCTCCCTGTAGCCATTAGGAGATGAACAGAACCTCGAAGGACAAAAAAGTAGGACCAAGATTATATTGCAAACATTTCTGGACGTTTTCTATCCTTATCCTGAGGCCGAAACATACTGATTCCCAGGGAATTAATCTCTGTCTAAAGGGTAAATGCGTTAAATAGATATGCGACTATTGAAGGGTGATTCAAATAGTATCCAGACATACGAGAAGGAAGATAGACAATTCACAAATAAAAGGAGTCGACAAACTTCCTTCTTAATGGTAAGGAACATATAAAACATATATGAATATTTATTAAAATTCTTAAGAATTACCATTTAAAGCGTTTTTTAACAGTTTAAAAGTGTTTAGACTTAAATATGAATAAATTAAATTGCAGTAAACAGATCACTTTAAACCATAATTTTGTAAACCATTTCTATGATGGAGTTGAAATTTTGATCTCTAATTGTTGTACAATAAAACACCAACAATTAGCACTAATTTGCACTAAATAACCAGTAGTCGACTTAACAGGCTCCTCAATTTACAATTTCCGCAATTTACGGTAGTAAAATAAGACACCTCTTTGCATTCTTTATTTTGCCACATTATGGGCTTTTACAGTAAGGTTCAATAATATTCTGAGTAATTTAAATATTTTCAAATCGACATTTGACCCATACTTGGGAAGTTCACAGTTTTCTGATTTTACGCTGGGACACTCAAAATTTATCAGATAATTTAAATTATTCCTTGTCTCTAAAACAGTAGTCTTGGCAGAGCGTCTCCTCTAGTTAAGCCGAACTTGGGTTTTAAAATGTTGGACCAAAACTTTAGTAGCCTCATTTTTTTTATTGTGCTAGATATAATTAATTCTGTAGAAATCTGTTTGTTCTGGTCGGGTGATACTCGTATGTAGCATAATTCTGTGAATACATTCTGTGATTTACCGCCGCTGGTCATCTGCACGATTGTGCTTCGGAATTTGTTTGTCGGCAATCCAAGGTCTCTACCCAAAATGCGCATTTCACGCGTCCTTCGAATATTCGGAAATTGGAATGGAAGTAAAGTGGGAGGAAACACGCTATCTGTATGTAAATAAGCCACTTTAAGACCAGTGTTTTTGTGGACTAATCAACCACTACTTTTGGATACTTAAGAACGTTTGGTTGATTGTAGAAAAACAATTTCTCGTCCTTATATTTGATGTTAACTTCATTAAAAACACGGCACAATAATACTGTATTTTGATTTCGTAATTAAAATTTAAGATGAATAGTGGAGGTAAAATTGAATCCATCGTTTAGTACAAATCTTGCTGACAAAATTTTATTCCATTGCTTCACGTTACTTTTACTTCTTAACGTATCCCATCCATCTCACTTCCGTGGTGCAAAACCACAAATTCCTAATATCAATATCATATTTATTGAGTATTCAAAAAAATACACTTACGTGTGGAAATTCAAAGGACTGTAAAATAAAAAGGACCACAGAAACTAATCTTCAAGCACAATTTATTAGTGCTCGGGGGCGGATTTACGTATAGACACAGGAGGTACGGGCCAACGGTGGCAAAAAGTATGGACTAAAATTAAATCTAATGAGCCTCTTCTTCGTCGAAAGAGATTTTTTTTATTTGTATTCTGTGAGTTTTTGACAAATTTATTAAATACTCGCAAATTTATTTGTAAGTAGGGAGATAATATCTTCTACTATGACTTGTGATAAGTTAAAATGAGCGTTGCTTACATTTTGAGGTTATACAATTAAAATTTAATTACAATAACCGAAAAGGAATCTTCATGCTACATCGATTCCAGTTACCTTAAACGGAATTCTTAAAACTTATGATACTCTGTTGTAATCAGTGTTGTCAGATCAGCGGAATTCCCGCCAGATTTGGCGGTTTTTCAGTGTAGTCAGCGAGGGAAAAATAGTTTAACGGTTAACGGGAAATATAGTCGTAAATATGTGAACAATTTTTAAACATATTGGTTATTATACATAACTATTTCCTGGGTTATTTGAACAAATAGGCGGCTATTTTTCGCGTGCCTACAGGTGACAAAGTTGTTAAACCGCCTCGGTTAGTGGTCGAATATTTTTGGAGGCAGCGTACAATTAATCCTTGGTTGAAGGCCGTTTCTGCGCGGAGATGGGAAGGTCAACGGGATTCTACTGCACAAGGCTGTCTGGGGACCAGCGAATCTCCACAGACAGCTTTCAAAATGGTGGTGCTGTTGACGGAAGAAACGGTATTAGCGTTGCTGTGAGGGAAAATTGGGTCGGGTGACAGTGATCGCGCACTTTTCAGGGTTCTATTGACAGAAATCCGTAGTGGCGTTTATCGGAAAACTTGGCACTACGTTATGTCATTGACTTGTCATTTTGCATCGCCATTGTTCCATTGTTTGCTTTGCCATTTTCTGCTACATTCGCTGTTGTTGCCACCTCGTTAGCAGAGTTAATGTCTTGACTGGGAGTGATCTGAATGCCACGTCAGTATCGGATGTGCATGACACACGAGCTGCTGTCGTAATCCTTGAGCATCTTACTTCCTGTTTACGGATTTTTATCTGAAGCCGAAAACCGGCACAAGCAGCCGTGAAAAGAAACAGTGTGAGAGTCTTGAATACAGGAGTGACAATTTGAAGTCGGTTGAAAAGTTTCTCACTTTCTAACGATATGTTTACACACTTTCCTGCAATTTATAAAAGTTCTATTATTGCGCAACATACGTTTTGTCTTCTCCTTTTCTCTATAGCAGTGTTGTTTCAACCCTACATTTGCATGTGATTAAACGTGCTTATTCACAACCAGGAGTTATTTTGATTTCTATCAAAGAAACGGTCATGTCATACTGTTACAGAAATCAATGAAACTAAAAGAAATATAACATTCAACATTTTTATTTTAATACAATTAAGTTGCGATTAAGAAGCTATAAACACTAGTGTCAATTATTCTTAAACGTAGAGTTCTGTGAATGTTTTACATAATGAATACCCATAATTTGAAACCTCAACAATGTCGTCGGAATCTGACAAAATTTCTTTTTCCAGAGCATCTTCATCCTAATTGCACAAGTTATTGTCTTCAATAATTATGCAATTTCGTTTTCAGTTAAGTCCACGCGCATAATCGCAGGTACTGAATATAAAACGCTTTCATCGATGGACAAACGTCTCTACGTACGCGGAGTCAAAATGACACCAAGACTCTTATACCTCGTGTCCCACCAACTAGTGCTTTGATTGATTGATTGATTTTTTCGTGTTTGCGGGCGCGTCAACTACTTCGGTCATTAGTCCCGTTAGAGTAGTGCATGTTCTTTTTTCTCGGGAGATGGTGGTGGTCTTCCCCGCTGGATGGCGAGATCCGGTACCGACCTAGCGTCGGCAAGTGGGGTTTCCCCCTAACCAGGACTCTCCCACCAGCGGGGCACCGCCCCAGCCGGGACAAGCTCTAAGCTCCCGACCGGTCTCCCGGAATATGTGATAGTGTAGTGCATGTTAGTGTGTGTGTGTGTAAGGGGAGAGGATAGGACAAGGAAGAGGAAGAACAGATCGCGCTCGGTCCTGGCCCGTTTGGTAGGGTACTGCTCCGGCATTCGCCTGGTGTTGATCAGAGAAACCACGGAAAACTACCGATCAGAGCAGCCGGCCACTAGAATTCTCCTCCAGACAGTGACTGAATTCGACCTAGCTGAAAAGCTAGTGTCGAAAGTCGTGCCCCCGTCAGGACTCGAACCTAGGACCTAGGACCTCCCGGTCAGAGGCTCTGCAGTGACATCAGTTGATGCAATGAGCTAGCGCTACCGGTCCAACTAGTGGGGAATATAGTTATTCAAATTATTGTTCTCCATGTTGTCGCGGCAGGAAGTATTAATCCTCGACGAAGGACAGGATGAGGGATAAGAGCCCAAATTTATTGCTGATTTTACCCTTGAAAATAGATTTTATTACATCGGAGCGAATACTTTTGTTAACAAGCCTTGCAAAACACGCTCATTTTTTCGATATTTAAAAATTCAAGTAGTATATGGCTTTGGAAAGGGATCACAAAATTTTTAAGACGTGCACAGAATTCATTTCTCCCCATATCACTTCATACACAGTTTTTAACTGTTTTTTGACGTAAAATAAATAAATAAAAATAAATAAATCGCCCGTTCCCACTAATACTGGAAACCTCCTATTAATGCTGAATGTCGTAAGGAAACTACACGCAATCTTATGAAATTAACGTAACAAACAGAAGTAAACAATCTATTTAAAAAGGTTTTTGTTAATTCAGATAACAACTTCCTGTGTGCGGTACACTACGCACGCGCGAAGTTATGGTGCGCAGCGAGGTGTAACGAATTTACCAGTCTTGTGCGGAAACGCTCAACGCAGTTGCAGCAGACAAAGAATATATCAGCTCCCTTTTTGCGTGCTTTAACGCTGGTGGTTCGAGAGCAAGGAAAGGGTGTGCGTATTGTGATGCAATTTCGAGATCATTGTCAGGTCACACGGTGTGGCGATTAACAAGTGGAGGGGGTATTTGCAGACCCATAGAGCGAAGCCATACACGTTGGCCTTGCTCATCATTGACATGAACGCAGAAGTCATGGGTGAAGATATTATCTAAATATCCAGATGAAACATGATGTATGAAGATCCGGTACGGGAGCAGTAGCTTAATGCATCAACTGATGTCACTGCAGCGCCTCTGACCGGGAGGTCCTAGGTTCGAGTCCTGACGGGAGAGGGTGGGAGAGTCCCGGGTAGGGGAAACCCCACTAGCCGACGGTAGGTCGGCGCCGGATCTCGCCATTCAGCGGGGGAAAATCACCACCATCTACCACGAAAAAAACATATACTACACTAACGGGACTAATGATCAAAGCAATTGACGCGCCCGGAAACACGAAAAAATATCAGTCAATGAAGATCCGGTATCAAACCATTACCATTATTTTCAAATATTAAAACGTAAAATAATATAATAGATTAAATAAACACTTAGTATAAATTTCATTGAGTGAGAGAGAAAATACGTTATGAATTCTCTTTTCTCGTTTATCGATGTTGAATGTGAAGATGGCTAAAGCCATTAATTTTATCCTCTGTCACTTCTAGATTGAAAATGATATGATTATGTAGAAGATTTATATCAAGTCTCGCGGAACCATTCGGTAATATATTCGCACTAAACAAGCCTCCTAAAACCATCAGCAGGCATCTGCGAATGGCTGGCTTGACTTTTACACGTGTTCCTTTGGCGGCGTCCGGGCGCTGGCGGGCTGGTCGCCCACGTGGCGAAGAGGTCCGGCTCTAAATCTCCGAACACTTGTGCCGTGGCGGGGCAAAGGGGCCTCGCACGAGACCAGCGGTGTCTGCTCATCGCGAAACCAAAGAACAGCGAAGGCAATGGCCTCGCCAAGGTCTAATCCCAGACACTTTTCTCTGTGGAGTAGATCCAAAACGCGGCCATTGTCTCGATTCAAAGGCTAGAAAACACGTGATGTTTTCGTGTATCTAAGCATATGTAGTGTTTAGTCCCACCTTTGTACGAGTCCCACCTTTGTACGTGTCCCACCTTTGTACGAGTCCCACCTTTGTACGTGTCCCACCTTTGTACGTGTTCCACCTTGTACGAGTACTCCTTTGTACGTGTCCCACCTTTGTACGAGTCCCACCTTTGTACGTGTCCCACCTTTGTACGAGTACTCCTTTGTACGTCCGTAAAGAATGTTTTCTGGAGGTGGCGGTCCTCTACTGAATAGTGAGATCAAGTGCCGACCTAATGACGACTTACCTTCAGGCATCTCCCACATCAGGGACACGGTCTATACTCCTGACTGGTACCCCAACTCGTGTGGTAGTGTAGTGCATGTAATGTTGTGTGTGCGGGTAAAGGGAGAGGGTAAGAGAAGATCGCGCACGGAGCATGGCCCCTTTTGTTAGGAAACTGCTTCGACATTCTGCTGGTAGAGATCGGAGACACCAAAGAAAACCGGCCTCTGGGATTCTCCTCCACACTGAATTGGACCTAGCCCACAAGGTAGTGTCGAAAACCCGACGTGATTCAAAAACCAGGATTTCCTGACCTGAGTCGATGCAGAGACTGACAATTCTGGCTCTGAGCTTAAAAAAACCGGTCGAATACTCAAGTCGTGGGACAAGATAAATTTCGTCTGTGGTTATTAATATTCTGACATGGAAAAGTAAGCAACGAGATTGGGAGTTTAGGTTTTATCTTATCAAGGGCATGAATTTCTATTGGGACGATGTTTATGTATCACCAGGTGAACATGGAAAAGTAAGCAACGAGATTGGGAGTTTAGGTTTTATATTATCAAGGGCATGAATTTCTATTGGGACGATGTTTAAGTATCACCAGGAATCAGTGGTTTCCACCCAGTGATATACGCCTCACTAGTGGTACCAGGAAGGGGTCAAAGCATTACACAGAAGATCTAGCCCGAGAAAAATCTTCTTTATACGCATACTTTTTATGTATATTAACATCTATTAATGAAATCTGAAAAAATGTGCAGCGTTTGATTTACGATGTGTAGAAGGTAAACATATTTTTAGAGTCAAGTAATTGTATATCTAATTCTTTCAAAACTAACAATACAAAGCTCAACCCAATTTTATTTGAAAAATCTTCTTAAAGCACCCCGGATACTCGAAATTTAGACTCAGAAGACTAACGTGGAGACTTGAAAAGTTTTTTATTTGTTGCGTCATTGTTGATGCAACACGTCTCTTAACCCTTGTCGGGCGTTGAGCGATTTTTTCTGGAGTAATCCTCCGTTATTGTGTAATGATTACACTATATTTGTCAAGTCTCGTCACGTCGCAGTCAGTCAGTGCCTTTTATCCCTTCGGCCAGGGCTCGACGACGTTAGATCCGGGTTCCTGGCCGGTCATCCAACCAGGAACCCGCGATTCTCGAATTCGCTTTACCTCCTGACTTCACGGAGCGTAGTAAACGAATTCGGCTAGCGCCGCAGGCTCGTGTGTACTCTACGCCGGGTCGAGTGATGACACTCCAAGTTGCCTCACGTGCGTGATACCCCCTCCGCTTCCGAGTTCCATTGGACGGATCGCCGTAATACTATAGAACGATTTTTGTGACTTCACGGAGCGTAGTAAACGAATTCGACCAGCGCCGCCGGCTAGGTTGAGAACCACTTCTTTGTATCAAGGCTGCTCTGTGCGCTTTCTCCGGTGTGTGCACAGGGACCACATCGAGAGGTTGGTTGAGGGTGAGGTATGCCCTTCTTGACCAACGTTTATTTTAAGACAAATAGAGCAGTTGATTTTACCAATCAAGGAATGGCATGCCTTGCGGGCAGTGGAAGGCCCGAGCGGCGTCTAACATCTCGGAACCGGAAGCTGCAGATGCAATTTCCGCATGGGGTGTAGGTACTTTTCGACACGCGGTTGCAAAGAAACATTCTCAAAATACCATCTACGAAGACTGAACTATTAGCTCTTATGTATACATTTAATGTCAGCTTCATCATCAATATTCTTTCATTCCTAATTATCACTCCTAGCTCAGATCCCTGAGGCCATCTAACCAACAAAGGGGAAGGGTATAAATACGCAAACCTTTTCCCACGCATTCACTTTAATACCAGTACGCCACAAATCATCGTCATCGCCGTCATCCTCATCATCAACGAATAGTTGAATCTACGTGAGATCTAATCACTAAACGAAGGTTCACTTTTAACACTTTGATTATTCAGGAATAAAAATTAAGTGCAAAAGAAATTTGCCTAGAAAAGAGAAACCAAGGATCTTGACGACAAAACTGATGTTTAATTAGGTTAAAACCTCCAGATCATATACATTTGCGTAAAAAAGCGTTGAAAGAAGAAGGAGAAGACAAAAAAAGAATAAGTTAAAAGTGAAATAAATTCTGCTTCAATATATTAGAAGTTTAACTAGAAGGCCGGCCTGGATGACCGAGGTGGCCAAGAGCGACTACCGACTCAGCGCTTCGTTCCGAAGGGTCGCGGGTTGGAGTCCTGCCTTAGGCATGATTGTCCCTTGACTTCGTATGTGTTGTCGCGGAGGGCCTCGCGTTCTGCTGACCCCGATCAGAGAGCCCGCAAGTGTGTTTGTCTAGTGTATGGCCGAATATGCATCCCATCGGGACGTAAAGGGTAACCGGCTGTTGGCTGAATAAAAGTCCTAGAAAAAAATAAGTAGAAGAAGAGATAAAGAAGCAGTATTAAAAAGAGAAGTATTACATGAGAATTAAAACAAGGACAGTACAACAATAATAAAAGATTCAAGAAAGAGACGGGTTTTAAGAAAAAGGTTTGGCCAATGCGAGCCACAAGAAACACAAAAGGCGGAACGCGAGGTGTAGAGCGATTTTCCTAAGGATGAGGCAAAGTGACAGCTAGTGATGGCATCATAACTGAAGGTTCTGTGGTCGTCGTGCCCTTCAACCCAATGGACTCCCTTCCTGCATTTGTTCGTTTGCAGTTGGCTAACTTGTGAATGGCTTCAACGCTTCCTTTCGTGACGTCCTCGTCCGACAAAAATATAGTGCGCCGCGAGAAATAATTGAAATTAGGAAGTGCAGTGTTATGTGCTCTTCTGTAAAAATTATTTTTTCCTTTATATATTACATTATATTTACTTTTTGTGCGATAAATATTATGTTTATTTTAAAACCGAGACTTGAATACGAGATGCGTACCGATGCACGTGGTTCCGGCCTTTGTGCTGTTGTGTGGCGAGCTGTGATCGAGAGCTTTCTATTTACATTCGTGGCAGTTTTCTTTTACTGGTTGTGAGAGCATGTTAAGAGATTTTCCACAAATATAATTAAATTTAATTATTTCCCGGACTCGCGTACGTGCATATACCTCAGCAAAACTCTTAGACTTCATAGGGATGTTTTCACAGGAGCCATTAGCACTTTACGAAGGGGCGTGACTGAACAGCTGTCGCGGCGGAGGGATACTTCTCTGAAATACATGTGATGTTCACTTGTTTTCGCGAACTGTCACTTTGGCTCATCCTTAGGAAAATCGTTCTATAGCGAGGAGGTCCTCGTAGGGGGCGTGGCGTAGAGCGTTCTGTGGCTGCGTGGAGCCTGAGTGACCTTTCGCGGCGGCGCGGTCGGGTGAACGCTCTCGCGACGCTTCAAGAAAAAAATGGCGTCGGCCCGCGCCGCCCCCGCCGGACCCCGCTCGGGTCCACCTTGGACCTTCCCACTTCAGCCCTCATTACGCGCTGCCCACTCCTGCCACGAGACCCGAACCGCGGGGGATTCCCTGCCGGGGAACGTTGCCTGCACGCGCTAGACTACGAGATCAACACCTGGCGAATGCCGGAGCAGTACCCTAACACACGGGCCACGGAGCGCGTGCGATCTTTCCTTCCTCTTCCTTCTCCTATGCTCACCCCTTACTTATCCACACTTACACTAATATACACTACACTACCACACACGCCGGGAGACCGGTCGGGGGCTTAGAGCTTGCCCCGGCTGGGGCGGTACCCCGCTGGTGGGAGATACCTTGTTATAACTTATCACAAAAAATAAAGTATGTGTGTCTGTATATTGATAGTGAGATACCTTAACTCACTCTACGGTCAGATTTTTAAGTAGTGTAGTTAATTTCTTTCTTCAAATCAATCCATAAAATTGGTTCACATACCCCTTGCAATATTACCTCGTAGTACTCCTGGGGTACGCGAACCACAATTTCAGAAACGCAGTATTAAGCAATATTGGCAAGATACGCTTTTGCTCCGTGACACGTTATGGGCCATGTATGAGAGAGAATTTTCGTAGTGGTAAAGAAGCTAATCAATAATCTCCATTGAAACAAAGAAGCACAGATTTTGGGACAGGTTTTTAAGAGTTTGTTTCAACAGGATTCCTAGTCTTCTACGTGGGTCATTAAATTGTTGTTTCATTAAGAAGTTTTATCCATAGAATTTTCACACACTAAAATCATTATATTCACCTAACTGCCTTTTTTTATGTGATTTTAGCTAAACCTGTGGGAACAGACTAGTTGAGAAACTGTTCACCGCAATGAATATTATTATTTCTATCATGGTGGTTTATATGTTTCGACCTGAAATGCAAATTCTGTACAAATGTTATCTACATTACTTTCCAGCCTTGTTGACAATAAGAGTATATGTAACATTAATCTACGTACCGGAATTTGATTGCATGCTTGACTTTATATAACATTTTCATCCAAATAACTAATGTGTGTGTATATATATATATATATATTATATGCCAATTACTTATTACATTATCCTTTTAATTATATGGTTCTAATCCTTTGAGTGGTTCCTAGAAGCTGCTAGTTTTTGCTGTCGTTATTCCCCGCATCGGATGAGCAAAGAAAGAAACACACTGCAAATTGAAGCAATCAGAAGGGTTGGTAAACCACAAACACACGTCCGGAATCGCTGACGTCACGTGCGGCACGCAAAAAAGAAACAGTGGGGAAGCCCAGAATCTTCTCCGTGACCTTCGCCAGCCGCAAAGCTCCGTCATCATTGTTGACGAATCTGCGACTTAAAGCCTGCAACCGCCTTCTCACCCGCTCCACTTTCAAGGACAGATCTGAGATGAGAAGGTAACGCAAAATCCATTGTAGGTCGGGCTACGTAAGAGTATTTGATTGCTTCCGGGTGCGATAGGGTATCGATAGACATCATCAGAAGCTCGGGATATTCAGAGGCGCTTGGTTCGATTGATCTTTTGGTCCATGCAAGTCAACTGCTAAGATTGTTAGTGAGAGTTAGAAGTTACTCCTGTAAGTGTAGTGCATGGTTTTATCACGGGAAGGAGCGGTGATCTTCCCACGCTGGATAGCCAATTCCGGCGCCGACCTATAAGGCAGCTTGCGAACTATTCCCAACCATCTCCCACCAGCGATGCATCGACCTAGCCGGGACATGCTTTAAGCTGCGACTTGTCCCCCGGCAAATGTGATACTGTAATGCATGTGAGATTAAGTGTGTGTAAGTAAGAGTTGACAATAGAACAAGGAAGAGAGAATAAATGTTACACACGGTCCGTGGCCCGTTTGCTAGAACACTGCACCGGCATTCACCTGGTGTTTCTTAATTCGATTTTTGACCCATGTCACGATTTTTCATTTCGTTTTATATACAATGTGATGTTGAAATGTAATTGTTATGAGCATACAGTCTATCAGGCTCCCGAGCCATGGCATCGACTAATGAGCCCTTATCGATCATTGCACATTCACTGCACAAGCGTTCATCGGGAGCCCATCGCGCATATTACTATATTGAGAAAGGTGTCAAGTCAGGCGTTGACTTTTCGGCCCGTACAGAGCTCGTACGTCGTGCACCTGTCCTCTACACTCACACAGAGAACTTCCTGGGGAAGAGAAATCAAGAAAGAGAGTGATTTTTGTCCAAGGGTGCTATGATTGTACATCATGCCAAAACACACAACATCCACGTTTTACCACTGCGACTGTTGAGTTTAGCACAGGGGTGTTATTGTGTCTTGCCACTGTTTTTGCAGCGACTCTTATTGGGAGGTCCTAAGGATCGAGTCCCGATGCCTATACTAGCTAGATGGCTGTGTCAAATTCAACCGCAGTCCAAAGGAGAATTCTAGCGGCAGTAATCTAACAAACGGACACAGACTCGCTGAATCTTTTGTGCATTTCTTCCTTGCCTACCCTCTCGCTTATTCACACGCATTCACACTTACGTACTGCACACATGTCGGGAGACCAGTTGGGAGCTTAGAGTTAGCTAGGGTGAGGCCCCACTTGGGAGAGATACCTGGAGGAGAAATATCCCGCAGGCCGTTGTGTTGATCGAGGTCGGATATCTCCAGCGGAGGAGAAACACCGCCCTCTCCCGTTAAAACATTCACTACACTTACGGGTCTAATTACCACAGGAATTGTCGCGCCCGGAAACATCAATCAATCCATATCATACGCGGTAACCCAACCCACAGCCCCGCTGTAACGCTTCTGCAATTCGGAGGCTGCCTTGGGCGGGAGAGCCATCGGAAGGAGACGTACGATTGATTGATTACTTACTTCAGTTGCCTATTTTTGGTCGCGGATTGGTCATCTTTGGACCACGCGAAAGTGCTATTGTACCCACTGTGACTGTCATATTTTTCCAGGGGTAAGCACATGTGAGTTAATTGGGGGATCAGCATTTCTACTGAATCCCTTTTTACACCCCAGGATTGTTAGCCCTGGGGTATGAGATATGAAATGATGATGATGATGAAAGATGAAAGGATATTAATTACAAACACACAGACACACACAAACATCCATGCTCCAGGCAGCACGAGGCAGTTACTGCTCTTCAGTACTAGTGACCTCTGCTATCCGGGCCGGCTTCAATCGGCTATTGTTATTTATTTCAGAACTCGTTTTTCTTGGCAAGAAACCGACTGGGAGTATCACAAATGTTGCCAACGGAATTCCACACTCCTTAGAGATGAACGATATATTAAATATAAGCTCTTCTTCCACGGGAAATCACTAGGGGAAATTCTTATTGTATTGTTCGATGAATGTCGACGGGTAGAGGCTTTCAGAGCGTACTTTACGCTGAAAAAATGGAGACGTTGGCCTTCGGTGGGATGTTGAGGCGTGACTTCTATGCGAATGCAGACACGGGTAACTCCCTGGTATCCTGTAAAACAGGTTCATCATGTTCTTTGCCGAGTCAGCGATCGGTTCCGCCCGTCGAAGAAAAGTACTTTTTTTTTATTTACCATCTAATGATGTTGATAGCGAATGGAAGAATTGCGCGGTCGGAAATTTCACCTGCTAAATGGTTTTATTCGCTCAAGGGGAATTACAAAACAATATGAACAAACTCTAATTGAGTATTTTTGAAGAAAAATGATCAAGCAGTTTAGTAGGATTCTACAATATGCAAATATAAAATATTTGAGGAATATTACCCATGAGAGTACATGAGTAGTACGATCATCCTAACGATTTGAGGTGCTATGAGACATGACGTCTGATCGAGAAATCACTGGGAATAAGACTGTCATTGATATTATTTTTGCTTCGGAAGTAGAGTCAAATCACAAATCCGTATTCGTTATGGGAATTCCTGCAGTAATAAACTCTTCCACTCTGAAAACAAATTCGTCTTGTTTCCTTGAAAATACAATATTATATTCGAATTCTACCCATTTTAACTGGAAGTAAAATTTGTATTTATTTCAATTGTTGAACGTGACTTAAACTATTTATGTATAGTGTACTCTAATACTATTACTATAACGTATACTAAAACAATTTACTTATAATAGTTTGAATCACATAAGTGCCTTTCATGAAGAAAATATTCTCACGATAATTTTCCAGGAATCTCCCCAACAAGGGCCAATTATATTATTATTGGCATTGCCTACCAGCTACTTTGCATTGGCATGCTCGCTCGTTCCGCATACTCACTGCTTAGTCATTTCAATTTTGACTTCGTCATTCATCCCTTTCGACCCTTCTGCTTTTCGTTCTCACTTCAGAATTCTCTCACTTACTTTCTCCCTCCCTCTATTGGAAAATACGAATATCAGTAGTCAAAGGGCAAAACACACTCTTGTAAATAGCTGTTGTTTATTAGTTTTTAGTTAGATCGATTAATGGTTTTAATAAATTATAATTGGTTCGGTTGTTAAATTACATATTTAATTAAAAAATTTTATTAACTTGGTTTAAAAAATTTTGAATAATATATATATATTTAATATATATATATATATATATATATGTATGTATGTATGTATTTCACTACCTTTTGCGTGGAGCTTCAAGCAAAAACGGATTGTGAAAGTCAAGGCATTTGATTAATGACGTTTCAAAAAGGACTCGCGTGAATCAAAATTGAGAATGCGTGAGGCAGCGCAAAAAGTTTAATCTGTAATCTTATTGTAGGAGAGTCCTTTGCGAGTTTTTTGTTAAAGTTATTAGTGGCCATTCACCCTTCCGGCGTCCAGCCACCTTGACGCAGGAATTCCCCTGCGTCCTTGATGCTAACACAAAGGGCTCCCTTATTCGTTTAAAAGCTATGATTTATTTTAATACGTAAATGTTCACCTTTAAATATTTAATTTTAATGAAAATGTTTAATTAACCGCATGTTCAAATGTTTTAAGTAATATCAATAACATTTTTTAAAAAAGTCTAAAAGACGAATCGAAAAAGCACTAAAATGATGGTTCTTAGAAGATGGGATTAGCAAAAATAATAAACTAAGAAAGTTCCGAATTTCCCTTTGGTTATTCTTATTCCCTCATTACCCTTCGAACTAAAGATACAAATGGAGTTAAATTATTTCTTTGGTATTATGTTTAGTTCCAAGAAATAATTTCAAAATTTGTAATAAACCATCAAGGGAAAATATTTCGATTTTAATAGAAATGCTTAGTATGATTTTGACGAAGCATTTTTTAAAATAATAAAAATTTGATTATATTATTTTGCAGACTTTTACAAAAGATACAAGTTACACGGATACAAATTATTTACTTTTTAAATATTCTTACATACACACATTTATTTTTCTGAGTGTTAAGTGTTACGGCATAGTGGCTGTTGCCTTCATCAGGATAACGTACAATATTTAAAGATATAGAGAAAAGAAAGAGTCAGTTCTGTACAAACATTGGTAGGTCGTACTTCGTTGATACAAAGGATTTTAATCCAGAGATTTGAGAATTTCTTACTTGAAACATTCTTGAACCATTTCAGTAGGTCACATTTAAATAATTACTTATCAGCCTCCAATCTCGAAGCAGAATTCAATTGAGTATTTTTTAATATTTTGTAACTAAATACAATCGTAAATTTTGTTTCGTAATTAACAACTTGTAGGTAAGTCACACTGAATTCTTCCCATCTATCCAGTTTTTTTCTTTTTTCCCCAACGCTTCTCCATATCTGTACAAATTTGTAAGCATTTGTCAACTTACCATCCAAATAATTCGTATTAGAGTAACAGGAGGTGTCTAGAATGTTAACACTACTGTATCATTTGTTCATTTTATTTTTGTAACTAAGGACTACAGGCTAATGATTTCAGATCTACTGCCTTGGAAAAGAAAAGAATTGTAATAAGAACAGAGGAAAACTTGTCCACTTGCAACATTCCGATTGTAAATTATACAGCTTCTCATTATATTGTTGAAGTTTTGTGTCTCTTTTGTGGGTAGGACGGGGCATTGAGATTTCGTCATGACTGCACGGACCGAGTATTTCACTTTAATTTTTTTTAAACCTCCAATATATTGTTCTCAATATTTTCAATTCGTATCTTTATCATTACGAGCGGGTTCAGTGTCTTGTTTTCTTTATTTACGTGTTTTCTTTTTCATTTTTCATTCAAACCCTTAGCCCCTTATCTTAATTCACATTTTGTTTCTTAACCCGCTTCCTTTCACTCCTGCTATTATTGCCTTTGGCTATGGCGCAACGTAAGTATGCTTTGCGGTTGGGGTAGACGGTGGCTGTACTGCTGTACCCACAACCTCATCTCAAATCGTGGAACCGCAGCGGCAGCCATGGCATGAATATTTGAATGTTACGATCATTGTTTCGAAACCTTTCTATTTTGCAATCTTGTTATGATGAAATATTTTTCAAAACTTTCATTAATTTTTTGAGATCGCAGTTCTGAATAAACTACAAGTTAACTTCTTGGCTATGTCAGTATATTTATGAGGATTAAGATGTTTGTAATTAAACATTTGCTGGAAAATAAATGTTTCTGGAAAATATTGTCAATCTTTTAAGTATTCCTGGAAAGTAATAGAAAATGAACTCACTCTTTTAAAAAATGTTCAGTTATTTGAAAACTACGTTTCTTGTGTACCTCTTTCTTGTTATTCATATCCTTTACTAACTTGATTAGAAATGTTTACGATCACAGGCGCGTAGAAAGCTTTTGATACGCTATCCCGTGAATGAGAAAATAATATAGATGTAATAGGCGATTGAGAAGAACGAATCTCTACCTCTTCGAATAATCATAAATATTCTGCTGACATTATCTGCGGCACATGATAATTTGTGGGGGTATAAATGAGTTTTAAACGCTCGTATGATTACATAGTGTTGCCGGTGATTAATACCTCTCACGTATCAGATTTCGCGCTTGCATCGATGCGCCAGGTGACTCCGACCCAGCGAGCACGTGGGTGGTGGACAGTTGAAGTAGACGTGTGGTGACAAGCAGCAGCTGCAGAGGCGACAGTAGCGGTTCTCGGAAAGAAAAGCTTTGCAGCCTGCGACCACTGCCGTCGCCACCGCCGCTGCCGCCGCCGCCTCATCTCCACCCAGACTCCTCCGGCGACAGTTGATGTGAGCTCGGAGTTGCAAACTCTTTTGCTTTCCCAACGTCTGCCTTACTTACTGGTGCATCTTTTCCGTGCTTCTCTTTGCTTTCTCTTTCTTCTTTCTCTTGGCGTGAGGTAGTGCTGAGCATTGGGAAACTATTCCGGTATAGTTTAATGTATGACGATTTTTTATTGAACAAACCGGTTAAACATTGTGTGTTTTCACGGAATTATTTCTATTGCTCTTGTTCTCGCGTTTCCCATAATTATTATTCGTCATTAGTGTGTGCAAGTATCATTACCTCCCTCTTCGTTACGATACATCTAGCCACCCCCATCTCCGCGTTCCAAAACAGCAATCTTCCCCCTAGCTCCGTACACACTTCATCCGGTCGCATGTAAAACAAAACAAATTATACCTCCCCATTTAAATTTTTTCTTCCGTTATTCGTTCACTCATCGTCCAATTCTTTTTGTGTCCGGTGGTCCGCAAATTATGGCTTCCACTGTCGACTTCTTCGTCGAGCGTCGGACACTTTCGGTGCAACCTCCCTCCCTGCTGCCGTTACCGCAAGGGGTTTTGTTTGAGACATCCATCTGGCCAAAACTCATTTTTGGAAATTCCACTTTTGGGTGATGTTTTTGACTCCTTCTGTAGAGGAACATCCAGAGCACATGTCCCCAGTGTTTATAAGACGCTGATTCATAAGGGTCGGTCTCAGGGGAGATGTGAAGTTACGTCCCCCCGATAGCCGGCGCCAAGCCGCACAGTTCTGTTCGGAAGTGCTTGCGGTTTAGTCCTATTCATAGTGTTCTCCTTATGGGTAGTTCATAATTCCAGCATGGAAAATCCTCAGAAATGTATGTTCTTTCATGTGTAATTCTTTCGTAATTTTCAAAGATAAGTATGCTTAGAAATTATTACACAAAGTTCGACTTTAATAGATGTGGGCGTATTCTAAAATTGAAAATAAATGTTGAGTTCCAAAATTAAAGTTATAGTTATAAATGTTGAGTTTATTGCATATGCCGTTTCAAAATCTGATAGTTTTGTCCGATAATGTAAATATACATATTCTATTTTCTAAGTACATATTTAAGTTTGTAAGACTGTGTATGCAAAATTTCATACCGGGAACGGTAGCTCAGTGCATCAACCGATGTCAGCGCCGGATCTCGCCATCCAGCGGGACATGATCACCACCTTCTCCCGAAGAGAAAAACATACACTACACTTACGGGATTAATGACTAAAGCTGTTAAAGCGCCCGGAAACACGAAAAAATCAATCAATCAAAAAATTAAAATTTCATTAAAATTAACCAGTAGTTGCCGACCTGGATGGCCGAGGTGGCTAAGAGCGAGTACCGACTCAGCGCTTCGGTCCGAAGGGTCGCGGGTTCGATTCCCGCCTTGGGCATGGTTGTTTGTCCCTTGTCTTTGTATGCGTTGTCGCGGAGGCCTCGCGTTCTGCTGACCCCAGATGAGAGGAGCCCGCAAGTGTGTTGGTGTCTAGTGTATGGTCGAATATGCGTCCCATCGGGACGTAAAGGGTAACCGGCTGTCGGCTGGATAAAAACCCTAGAAAGAAGAAGAACCAGTAGTTTCGGAGATATTAATTTTGGCCATGCAGATGTGCCAAACGACGCACTGTGCGCCGCCGCAACCGCCAGCCGCGGCGCCCCCGGCGCCCGCTGGCATTTGAGCGTGCGGCCGCGGCGGGGACAGTCGCTTCCGTGTTTTTATCAGGTGCGCGAACGCCGCCTTCCCGCGCCGGCGCCCGGCGCCCATCTGATTGGAAGCGGAGGGTTTCTCCCACTGTGCCAGAAAGTGGAACAAAAAATTTCCTCCCCAAAAATGTAAAGATTTTACACGGGAAATTCCATTGCGTCAGCTACTCACGTTTGGATTGGTTGGTGAGAGAGAAGGCTTGTGCTACTGGTACTAGTTAATGAGCTGGCTGAGAGAAAACACTTTGTTTTCTTTGTTTAAAAAAATACAGGTTTATGTTTTAGAAACTTTAATAGAAAGATGGGCGATTGGAATAGTAGTAGTGGTTCATTATTTGCTTTGCTCGCTAAGCTCGCTTGCCTTACATGGAAATCTAACATTCCATTCTAAGAACATTTACCAAATCAAGACATTTCTCGAAAGAAATAAACCAGAAAAAAGTTGTGTATTGATCAAACATACAATGATTAGCTCATATGGTTTATTGCATTCCAATCCATAGTGCAGGTGAAAAGAGTAGAGTCCATATTCATATGATACAATACATCGAAACATACCCATTAATAACAAATTCTTTGATTCATGATGCATATTGTAAAATATTTCCAAACCACCAATCTTACTTTTGCTGTACTAACACCTTATAACTCCGGAATAGTATTTTTCTCACACTGCCTAATAGGTTTGTTGAACTTCTGCGGTCAGTTGTAAAACCGGTGTTACCGGTAGTACAAGGGCGCTGGTCCTGTTACTTTCCACAGTTTCATGAACGATTGATCAAAGTGCGACTCTTCAATGCCTAACTTTTGCAGCATTACGACCAGAACCGCGCTAATTTCCAAACGTGTGCGAGATGCACTTTGGTCCATATTTGGACTTTTTTGTGTTTCCGGGCGCGTCAACTGCGTTGGTCATTAGTCCCGTTAGTGTAGTGCATGTTTTTTTCTCGAGAGATGACAGTGATCTTTCCCCGCTGGATGACGAGATCCGGCGCCGACCTACCGTCGGCTAGTAGGGTTTCGCCCTAACCAGGACTCTCCCACCAGCGGGGCACCGCCCCGGCCGGGACAAGCTCTAAGTCCCGACCGGTCTCCCGACATGTGTGGTAGTGTAGTGCATGTTAGTGTAAGTGTGTGTGTACGGGGAGAGGATAGGGCAAGGAAGAGGAAGGATCGCGTGCGGTCCGTGGCCCGTTTGGTAGGGTACTGCTCCGGTATTCGCCTGGTGTTGATCGGAGAAACCACGGAAACGTTGATAGCAGCGTTGGTTTGCCTTTGCCTTCCAGTAACCCTTGGCCCTTCCAGTAATCTCCGGCTTTATTCCTTGCAATTCGCGGAAGCAAAGTGGGAATTCCGATAGCAGGTGGCCCTAATCTGCAAAAGGTTATTGCAGGACATTGCGTTCCGTCGGAGAGCGTTCCCATGTCGCTGTATCGCACTCGGCCTCTGCATGCCTGCGCGTGTCGCAAGAGAGAACTTTCAGCGCAGCGAAACGTGAAGCCGCCAAGGAGGCAGGCGGAAAGTAAAAGTTTAAGAGTGAGTGTGCAAAGTGAGTCCAGTAAATGCTGAGTGCATTTATATGATTGTGCGTGCATGTAAAAGATGGTTTGGTTTGTTTTTTTCGTGTTTCCGGGCGCGTCAATTGCTTTGGTCATTAGTCCCGTTAGTGTAGTGCATGTTTTTGCTCGGGAGATGGCGATGATCTTCCCCCGCAGGATGGCGAGATCCGGCGCCGACCTACCGTCGGCTAGTGAGGTTTTCTCCTAACCAGGACTCTCCCACAAGCGGGGCACCGCCCCAGCCGGGACAAGCTCTAAGCTCCCTACCAGTCTCCCGGAATATGTGGTAGTGTAGTGCATGTTATTGTAAGTGTGTGAGGGGGGATAGGCAAGGAAGAGGAAGAAAATCGGGCGTTCCGTGGCCCATTTGGTACGGTACTGCTCCGACATTCGCCTGGTGTTGATCGGAGAAACCAGGACAACTACCGATCAGAGCAGCCGGCCGCTAGAATTCTTCTCGAGGCAACGACTGAATTCGTCCTAGCTGAAAAGTTAGTGTCGAAAATCCTGCCGCCGTGGGGACGAACCTAGGACCTCCCGGTCAGAGGCGGTGCAGTGGCATTAGTTGATGCACTGAGGTACCGCTCCCGGTGCATGTAATAGAGAAAAGAATGAAATGTAGAGAGAAGAGAAAGAAAAATGGACATATAAAACATATTTACCGAAAAACATTCTTTTGATATTTATTCTAAATTGTAAATTTTGCTGTTTACGTGTATATTTCCTCGGTTTAACAAACACTACGAAATGTCCAGAGAATGACATTATTAGTAACTGCAAAGAGAGAAGAAAGACAAAATAAGGGAGAATTTGTTGCTTTTAATTTATTTCTTTGGGGCCGCTTTTTAACAGCTTGGTCATATAGCGACCACAGTGATTTTTAACATAGGGGTAACTGTAAGGGGAACACATAAGAACACAATGAACACACAAACATGTACGCTCAGGGCGGAATTCGAACCCGCAACCCATCGAATCGAGGTAGCTGAGACCCTTCAAATTTGGCAACCTCGACTATCTAGGCCGACCCAATTTGTTTTTATAATGACGTATGGGCTAATGTTCGGACTATCTGATGCTGAAAAAATATTGTATTGTATGCCGATACATGTCTCTGTAATTTCGTTAATATTGCGTGTGGTGGAATTTTCTACTTTCCAGCCACGACCTACTTCGAAATTAATAACACCGCTTGTCAAAGGTTCGCTTCTAGATTCTGTGGTTTTGCAAGTTTGGTAGTGTCGTCGATAGTTTGATTTAAAAAGTTATCTTTGAAACGATTCCATTAGTAGCATTCCTTGTTTTATATGTCATCAGTTTAGAGATTCTTTTAAAAGAAGTATCTAATATTCAGTTGGTCTATCCGGCACATCTGCATGTTGCTAAATGGCCTCCCCGCGCCGCCTGATGGAACGAACCAGCGTCGCCTCACACCAGAACCGCTTTCATTTTCGTAACTAGAGCTCCCCGTTCTCTTGAGGCGCCCGCTGAAATGGCGTCTCGCCGGTCCAGTCCGCTGTTGCTTGCAATAAACCTGACGCAACCTAATGATCATCACGTTGCGGCGAGGGGGGGGGAGGGGCTCGTTTGTAGTCTCGTTGGCATTGAAACGCCTCTATTTTTTCCTTGGGCGCTCCCGAATTCGAGGGCAACGTGTCCGGTCCGGCCCGGCCCGGTTCGCGCCGCCGCCGCTCGTGTGGTCGGCGTGGGCGCGGTGACCGCACGTGGGTGTCTCGACGCGACGGCCCCACGCTCCTTCCGGAAGGCAGGTGAAGGGCGTGCGGCGTCAGCATCACCGCCGCCGCCGCAGCCACCGGCCTTGGCCGCTGGAGCTGCGGACCTCGCGGAAGGCCGCCCCACCCGCTTCCTGCCGCCGCTCCGTAGGCGCCCGCCGCCGCCGCCACTAGAAGCGAGGCTGCGGCAGGGTCAGCGACGGACCTTGGACAGTCACTGAAGTCGTGCGGCGTCAGCATCACCGCCGCCGCCGCAGCCACCGGCCTTGGCCGCTGGAGCCCCTGATAGTCACCAGCAGGCGCCGGCAGTCATAATAGCTGATCTCAGGAGAATAGAAAGGGAAAGAAGGAAGTCGATTGATCCTCGTTTGATCCTTCCTACGTTTTGACAGAAGAGAGGCTTGTGACTAAGCCACTCTAATTCACTCCCGTGATGTAATGCCTAACGGCGGTTCCGCGGAGGATGGAGGAAAGGGAGGTTTGTTTAGTGGGTAAAAATCACATTATCATGTGGTACGGGCCGCATGGTGTCTTTTGAAGATTTCCACCTACCCTCGTTAAAAAAGTCACCGGCAGTCACTGACAGACACTGACAGTCACTGACAGACACTGACAGTCACTGGCAGTCACTGGCAGTCACTCGCAGTCACTACGCGCGATATTTCCTTCCTCTTCTTTGTTCTATCCTTACCCCTTCACACACACACACACACACGCACATACACTAACATGCACTACATTAACACACATGCCAGGAGACCGGTCGGGGTCTTAGAGTTTGTTCCGGCAGGGGCGGGGCCCCGATAGTGGGAGATACCTTGTTTGGTGAAAATCTCACTAGTCTACGGTAGGTCGGCGCTTGATCTCGTCATCCAGAGGAGGAAGATCACCGCCACATCCCGATGAAAACAGGGCATTACATTTGCGAAACTAATGACCTCGGTAATTGACGTACCCGCAATCACTAACAATCAATCAATCAATCAATCGTGATCAACTGGACAAGTCAAAAAACAAATTAACGTCAGACAGGGTGATGTCATTGCAAGAGAAAGTGATGAAGCCATTTACAAATGAACTGTCAATGAACGCACACACAGACAAAATACGTGCATGGATTTAACATGCAACTATTTTGCCAGCAGTGGGCAAGCAGTAGCTGTCAAAGATTCTCCTTCTCATAATAAGCTCTCTAAAGTAAGGCATATTGGAGGCTGGAGGCAACTATAGCTGGCTGTGACAATGGCTGGTTGTAACTATGACAGGTTGAAAAGCTATAAAAGTACCAATAACAATGACTATCTATAGCTGGCTGTTGTAACTATAGCTGGCTTTGATTATAACTATGGCTCCATGAACGCTGTAACTATGGCTGGTTGTAAGATGTAGCAATGGCAGGCTGCAACTGCACAAATGTGGCTGTCATTGACAGTGTAAGCTGAAATAGTTGTTGGTTGCATGAGACAGACAACCAGTGGTTGGGGCTGAAAATATCTGGAGGGCAGTTAGTGGAAGGCTACGTGCGTGAATGGCTGTAACTGGGGTTGTGCAAACCGTATGAAAGAGAATCTGTAATGACTGACCGTGTACATGGCTTCTTATGTGACTGCAATTCTCTCTGCAATTTTAACGATAACCAGTGATGTAGCGGCATGCTACATTATGTTGTAGCACCACTTCAACTAACGGCTGTTATCTGCCTGCAGGCAGCAACAAAATTGCATGTTTAATGGGTTGAGTGCAACGAGAGGAATGCTGTTGCATCTCATAAAAAGTTTGCACCTATTTCCGGCCAACGACCTTTCGTTAGTTGAATTTTGTCTTTCCAGTCAGTCCTTTGCACTGACCAAATTGGTGTTATTTGTATAAAATATAATAAATTGCAATCGGGATATTTCAATTAAAAGATTGCATTACAATATTGGTTCGTGAAGCACGTGTTTCATGATACAAAAAAACACGTTATTTTGAACATAAACGAGTTTCATCATTTCATTGCCGCGCTATAAAATAATTATAAAAAATTTGAAGAAATGGTAAATAAGGTAATAAAACGCATGACGAATGTTAAGTAGCCTACTTCAACCTATTTACGCGACGCATGTGACAATAACACTGTAAGGTTTGGTGTGTCATGTTTTAGATATTTTATCGAAGATACTATCTAATTATTACATTAAATTATTCCTAATGATAATTTTTGTATCCACATTTACGATTGTAAAAATAAGTTATGCCAATGCATGGTTGCAGGAAGTTAATGTTAAGCCTTCTCGAGACCTCATATAAACGCATTCTGTTGACGAACGATTTCAGGGTGAACGAACGAATGTACGGTGAGTTTTGATTTCCCATTCTCAGAACACAAAACCGACCGCCTGAGTTTGCTAAAACTCCGAAATCTTTTGTCAAAACGAAACGTATAAATACGATCTAAGCTTCTCCAAGATAATCTTTACTCTGCTTAGCACCTGAATACAGATTATTTCGGAAACGCTTTCATCGATTCAAGCATTCTAGGAGTGCACATCTTCTAGAATTCGTGAAATACAATTATTCAAATTATCGTTTCCATGTTGTCGCGGCAGGAAATAATAAGAGCCAAAATTTATTGCTTATTTATCTTTGAATATAGATTTTATTACATGGGAGTTTTTTCTCCTTTCAAAATTCAAAATGTATTGCTATTTATCCTTGAAAATAGATTTTATTACATTGGAGTTTTGTTTTTTCTCCCTTTCAAAAATTCAAAATTTAAGTAGTATATGACTTAGTGCAGGGATCACAGAATTTTGAAAATGTGCACACAATTCACTTTTCCCATAGCACGTCATACGCAGTTTTTACTGTTTTTAACGTAAAATAAATAAATAAAAATACTTTCAACTATCTTGATACCAACAAGTACGGTCCGCAATTGTGTAATACCTAAGAAGCATGTTTCGTTATTATACCCTTGGTTCTCTTCCTCAGCAATTTACACGGGGGTAAAACTCATTATCTAAATCGTCGTCTCTTCACTTACATTGAATATTGTATGTTATAACACTTGAGAGACAGTAAAGTTATGAATAATACACACTAGGAACTATTTTCAGGTCATTCAAAACCCTGGCCTAACAAGTCTCTTGAATTACACGTGTACTTAGTACAAGGTCCCGTTGTAGATGCCCGCTATATGATCGTATCAACATGATATCTTTACGGGTGCCTGTAAGATCGCACGTTCTCAAATAATTCTGCAAATGCCACATCTGCATGCTTTACGGGTGAACAAACGTTCTTCTCACATTGTTTGATCTCTATCTCTGACAGACACATTTGTGAATAAATGTAGAAAAGTACAGTAATGCATGTCTTTCGTTATTTCGTATCTGTACGTCTGTTTTACCGTTTAATTGCTCCAGAAGCCGGATCTCATGGTGAAAATTCTGTGATTGACTTGAATCGTCAAGTAAAAATGTCCACAGAGGTCAAGTAAAAATGTCCACAGAGATAAGAAACAATTAATTTGGGAAACGTTAAACGTCTAACCTGCTGTTCATTGTACTTGGAGTTTCAGAACGTCTTGACTGCCCGGAATATTCCAGATGGGAAGTCGGAACTGGACAGGGTCCAGTTTTTGTACCTTGCATTCTGCCAGTCAAGGTCATGGAAAACTACTGGAGTAGAGTTGCGCTGTTTTGTTTATCACTGACGACCACTTTAAGAAGAATGCTCCCTACCAAGTTCACGCAATGTTTTAAACTTTGTCACCTAATTTCAATCATTTTCGTTATAAATGAGTGAATTAATTCATAAATTCACAATGTCTAATACTCTATATTTTTCTATAGCTACCAAGATTAAACAATTCAATAACATAAATAATGTTTAAAATATGATTGTGGATAGTCTAAAATTGCAAGTATTCATTCTAGTTCATCGACGCATTCTATTTCATAAGAGAAGTACTTCAGATTGCATGAGTGCACGCAGGTCATCCCATTAGGTAATGTGATGAATCAGGATACTTTATAGTTGCGTCCAAGTACGAGAAGATGAAGATTGTTAGTTGATGTTTTGCCTATAGGTGTTTTCACTACGTAACACGTGTTGTTGTCTACTCATGATTGTGAATCCAGATCCGTGAGAAACCTAAACAGAAGGGAACAAGAAACAAAATTAGGAAGTGATAAAAGGCTCATCACTTCAGAGAGAATTCATCAGGATGAATGTGAAACCTGTCCATGTCGGCGACCAACAGCTGGCGCTCGATGGTCCAGAGTGGACACAGTCGCTTTGATTGGAGCGGGCCGGTAGAGGCGATCGGCTGCCCGTAAAGGTGAACGGACTGGACCGCGGTATGACGCTGGAAAGCGGGGCAGGCGACACGCGGGACGGGGGGGGTGAGGGGGGCGGGGGGACGGGGGCGAGGCACCGCCCTCTCCCGCTTGCGGCTGCCCCGAGGCGCCTTTCGCTTGCCCAAGAACAAGGTCCCATGCGTCGCTCCGAACTTTATTTCTGGACACTTGATTCATTTCACAGGCCTTTGGAGCTCAATAAAACGTGACAAAACTACCCTAATTTTAGAAATTGCTATAGAATGAGGTCATGCCGAAGATTTGCAAAACGTTTAAAGGGCTCTGCTTGTTCCTTCGGGACAGGGCTTTATAGTGGCGTCCAAGTACGAGAAGATGAAGATTGTTAGTTGAAGTTTTGCGTATAGGTGTTTTCAATACCTAACACGTGTTGTTGTCTGCTCATATCACACACTCATATCGTATCTCAGCATTCCAATCATTCCATTTATCTCTCAGATAAATAATCCTCAAATTCATCTTTAACATGCAGATCTATTATATCTATACAACAGAAGGCTGATAGGATTACAAATCAACTACTCATTTGCCCAGATCCCTGTGCTCAGTATTTGTGCAGCAGTCATGTTTAGCAGCAAAAGGATACTGTATTCTCAGATAGTGCAGAAAGTGTGATAATAATTGCAGTGCTTGGAGCCTACAGGTTACAATTTCGAGTCTCTCATAATCCATTAGCGTTTGAGGCATGCGACTGTGTGGCAAGGTGGTACCACGTACGAAGAGTGATGAAGTTTGCGTTTCCTTTCCTAAGCATTTCTCAAGAGACGAACAATTTTGTAGTATTTCTGAATTAGGCGAACTTTAACTCTTAATTCTTACGAAATATGGAGTTACAATTAAGGAAATGGTACTGAACATAACTCGTTCTTTTATCAAATGTATCTTGGAAGTGAAATATCAAAACATAGCTCGTATTACGTTAATATCTTTTTATGACCGAAGTCAGAACAGAATTTCATTTGCCATCTTTTGGACCTCCGACCAACTAAAATTTTGCAGTGTACTAACACGGAATGTAAATAAAATCGTAAAAGTTGAAGCGATGCCACAATCTGGATTTTTGAAAACAATGCAATCTATTTCTGGACACTTGTTTTGTTTTGAATAATTATAGGGATATTATAAGATGAGGATTATGACAGGCTTAAACTTGTTTAAAATTCATGATTTCCTCATATAACGTGCTTCACAAGAAAACTTAACGTAAATAAGTTAAATGCAGCATTCGTGAAGAAGATATGTAGAGAATAAATAGCCTTAATTTCCGGTAACATTCTCATCTCATACGTAATTAGCTAGAAAATAATTTAAGAAGAAAATCTGCAATTGAAAACGTGATTGGATGACGTTATTTCTCAAAAATATTTGTGCAGTAGCAAGTATACTTGGCCACTCTTCTCCGTTCTACCTGCACCACGGTAACGGGTATGAATCTTTTAACTATCCTTTGGACTGAGAGCGAAATTCCGGAGAAGTAGAATCAATGGCTGAGTTCTAAAGAAGTTTACTGAGTCTTTGGAACAAATGCAACGTCACACGCGTGTTGGTTTTCTTAATTTTACATAATAGTGAAAAAGTAAATGCAAGGTACAATAGAGAGGAAATTTGTACCACTTCAGAAAGGTCGTGTATTGGCAGAGTTTGGTATACATATTTTTATATTTCTCACCCCTTGTACAATACTAATTTTCAATTTCAGAATATTAGCTGTGAAATATATGATAGTGGCTTCTAATTTAAACTTTTTGCGGAAATTTTCAATAGTTTTAAATTCAGTTTCTTAACGCTGTGTTAATCATTGATTCAAAATGATTACTTGTAAAGTTAGCTTGAATTTAAATGCGTAGTTGATACTCTCGATTAAAATAAAACAAGAGTTCAGTTACATAATCATCCTAACTGTATACAAACATAACGTTTAAAAGACCGTTAGTCAAGTCATAGTTCACCGTTTGTACTTTGTTCCAACTCGTAACAATGACATCAGTAAACGCGAAACATTATGTAAAATTGTTGCGAATCAGTAACCATAACCGAGTATCTTCAGAGGTTTTTGTTCATTGTCTTTCCGAGCTTTGGTGACAGGTGGAAAAATGTTCCTTCAATATTAATTTAAATTTTAATAATATTAGCTGTAAAATCCATTACGACTTGTCATATACCTTCGTCAATATGCAACATTACGATGAACATTAACGCTTCTAAACGCGACTTAAGCCTTCGGCATTTGAAGTAAAACTCCTTAAAACTTTTTGTGGTGTTTGGAGGAAGTTTTCGGTAAGCTAGTAATAAATTCATATCTAAGGGATAATACACATGAAGACGATGTAGAATAAGGTTATAAAATATTTTTTGTATACCATCATTATAAACGACCCTTTTGGATACCCCGAATCGTGCATAATCCAGTATTTTATCGCACGCTACATGACGTCATCGCCATTATTAAACGCGACATGACGTCATCACACATTCAGCCAATAGTAGCGAGAGAATCGTGGAGGTAGAAGAAGACGGAACAGCCGACTCACCGTTTTCTCGCACGGATGTCAACAATGCCATCTTGAATTTGATTTCCAGAGGGCGTTGGATGTCAAGCACCGAGACGTCAGAAGAAAGTTGTTTCGCGAAATTAAGTTTGATTCTCTTGAAATTTATAATGCTGTTATACAAAAATAGCGTATGAACTCGTTTATAATGTTGCTTATTGCATTCGTACAAATTTGAAAACTCGCTCCTAACGTCGCTCGTTTTCAAAACAGTACTCATGCAATAAAGCTTAACATTATAAACTAATTCATAAACTACTAATCTTAATCCGTTTCAAAAGGATAGGCAAAATGAGATGTAAAACGAAAGTGACTGGTTACCATATTAAGCATTTTATTTTGTACCGCTTTGGAAAGCATTCTCTTAGGCAAAGGTTCCCAGTTTTTTCTGGTGTAACGGGGAATAATATAGTGTGTGCTTCCACACCAGCTCCCTTGAGGAATTGAAACAAGTCTGTCGACGCGTCTCGGCTCAGCTCGTCTCGCTTTGGCTCTTTGGGTCTCGTTTGGGCTCGTCTCGTTTGAGCTCGTCTCGTCTGGGCTCGTCTCGTCTGGGCTCTTCTCATCTGGGCTCATCTCGGCTCAGTTCGTCTCGACTCGTCTCAGGTCAGCAGCAAACCGCACTATTGCATTTGGTTAGGGAAGCAAGTCAGCTGGGTTTCGTTCCTGAAGAGAATGAAGGCGTTATGACCATCTTCAGCAAAATCGTCTTCTCTGCAGATATTTCAAATGAATTACTAGAGCGGATTAGATTTGTCACTCATTTTTCCTCAAATCAATCACAAAACGTGACAAAAAAATTTGTTTAATAGATGAAACGATGTCATTCAGTCTTACAAAATGTTATATAATAACTTAATGCTTCAGGGGGGGGGTCAATATCATCTCAGGTAATTCAAGTTGTATTTGCAAAAATTTAAGAACTACGAAAAAATCTTTCGTGGTTTCTAACGATGCTTCGAGCAATCAACCCAACTTGCAAATATGATACAGATTTACATAGTTTAGCTCTAAATTTCTTTGTTGCTTTATAGTCGTGTTATGTACTTCTAGAGTTTACACATTTTATTATCTCTCAAGGTGAAACACTAATTTCCTTGCCAAACTGTTCCTTTGAGCCCGTGTCAGTATAGTCTCACGAATAGTATACCGAGTTTTCTTGGAAATTCAAGTATTCTTTGCATCTTTTATGGCAATACTTACAGTGTCCTTATTGTTTTAATAACTTTACTTCCCGCGCGAGAAGAACTAATAGTAAACAAAACTGGTTTATTACAGGTGCTAGAGCGACAACCTTGAGAGTTCTCCAAGGAGAAAGCACTCGTTCGGAACTTACAAGTATGCAGAATTCTTTCTTCCCACATCGCTACAACCCAGTTCCAGACATCATGTGGTATACTTTTATTCACCGTACTGTCATGTGTTTCAGGATCATGTGGGATGCGTCACATGAGAATGTAGGATTGCATCTGCCCTAACGTTCGTTCCCACACGGAGTGGGAGAAGGAGGTGGAAAGCACAACCGCGCGAGGTCTGTGACTCGTAGTTCATGGTACTGCTGCGCCATTTTCTGGAGTTGATTAGAGGAAACAACGTAACTACCCTTGAAACTAACCAGCTTTTACTCGTTCAGACAGTAGAAATTCCATCACCGACGCGACTTGAAATTAGCATCTTCCGATGTGCGAAGCTTTAGTTATGGACTCGCAACTACATACAAGTGACGGAATACAAGTGAAATCCAATATGTCCAAATTACGTGTTTTTATATTAATCAAGTTTAAAATGCCCTTAAAATTGTCTAAGCAATGTCTATTTACTTTTTTTCACGATTCTGTAGAATTAGAAGGAAGGATTCTCGGTAGCTTCGGCATTAGGGCAGCTGGGCGTAAACCAGAAGGCCCGAGTTCGAATCCCGGTCGGGGCGACCAATTCTTTGAACTAATTTAATTATATATATATAATATAATTATATATAATATACTTATATATATGTAATAAAATTAATTATATAATTATATATATATATATATATATATAATTAAATCTTAATACCAAGGGAAAGTAAAAAACCATTAATCCCGGTGGAACACAATCTTATAAATAAAAATTCCTAGCATTTATAGAATCCGTTGTCTCGGCCCCAGTTGTTTCCTTTCACATCCGTGAGTGTGGGCGCTGCTCCCTCGCCCTTCCCAGCGTCGTCACCGTCCGCCCTGGCGTCTCGCGCCGCCGCTCCAAAGGCGCGTTCGCGTTAGGCGATTGAGGCCAGCGCTGCCGCCTTTGGAAGACGGCTGCAAGCTCGCGGCATAAATCATCGCGCTGTGCTTCGTTCACACCCGAGGCGCCGACTCCTTCCACACGCCCCTTGCAGACATCTCGTAAAGTCCCTTGTCGGGGGGGTTCCGTTAGCTTGTACATGAGATGCGTAATTTGCTTAGGCGTAAATCAGTGGCAGGTAATTAGGTGCGGCTGTATTGTACCGTCAAGGCGGGGTTTACGAGAAAACAACTATGTGTCTGGCCTAGAAGGAACTATCTGTTATGTTTTAATAGATGAACAAATGGTCACGGGAACAATGATATCTAACGTTTATAAGGTCTTTTCAAAGTAAGGATTGGAAATCATCGTTTTCACGCACGTTGTTTCCTAGATGCGACGCAAGATTCATTCTTAAAATTCATTGATCAGACGTTCACGTATTTTTCATGCCTTGAAATCCTGACACAACTTGAAAAATACACCTTTTGAATTATTGTATCCAATTTTATAATAATTCTTAGTACAAAACTATGAAGTCTTTTAGAAATTCTTCTTGCATAACCTATAAAGGGTATAAAACTTGCATTACACCAGCACCGAAAATTTCAAATACTTTTACCTGAAAATATAATTTTTACTTCCTAGCGAATTATTTACTTCATTATTATTTATTATGTTTTATGAAATTATGTATTTCTGCAGCAAAAAATGGTGATTGTTAGTCAGAAAAAGTTGTAAAGTAGTTCTTCGATATAAAAGTGCATAGTTCGAGTTCGTATTTGTAGTAAATGCTCCCGTTGGATCGTTGATCTCTTTCCACGGCGCAACCACGGTTTAATTTTCAACCGGGGCAAACCGGTAGCGGTAGCTCAGCGCATCAACTGATGTCACTGCAGCGCCTCTGACCGGGAGGTCCTAGGTTACACTCCCCACGTCGGCAGGATTTTCGATACTAGCTTTTCAGCTAGGTCGAATTCAGCTGCTGTCTGGAAGAAATTCTAGCGGCCGGCTGCTCTGATCGGTAGTTTCCGTGGTTTCTCCGATCAACACCAGGCGAATGCTGGAGCAGTACCCTACCAAACGGCCCACGGCCCGCTAGCGCACACACACACTAACATGCACTACACTTCAACATATTCTGGGAGACCAGGTCAGGAGCTTAGAGCTTGTTCCGACTGGGGCGGTGCCCGCTGGTGGGAGACTCCTGGTTAGGCTAATATCCCCACTAGCCGACGGTAGGTCGGCGCCGGATCTGGCCATCCAGCGGGGGACGATCACCGCCATCTCCCGAGAAAAACATGCACTACACTAACGGGACTAATGATCGAAGCAGTTGACGCGCCCGGAAACACGAAAAATAAATCAATCAATCAAAACTGATCGAGCAAAATTAACTTTATTTTTATTTATTTGCGTCAAAAAACAGTTAAAAACTGCGTATGACGTGCTATGGGGAAAAGTGAATTGTGTGCACATTTTCAAAATTCTGCGATCTCTACACCAAGTCATATACTACTTAAATTTTGAATTTTGAAAGGGAGAAAAAACAACAAAAACTCCCATGTAATAAAACCTATTTTCAAGGATAAACAAGCAATAAATTTTGAATTTTGAAAGGGAGAAAAAAACAAAAACTCCCATGTAATAAAATCCATTTTCAAGGATAAATAAGCAATAAATTTTGAATTTTGAAAGGGAGAAAAAACAACAAAAACTCCCATGTAATAAAATCTATTTTCAAAGAAAATAAGCAATAAATTTTAGGCTCTTATTACTTCCTGCCGCGACAACATGGAAACGATAATTTGAATAAATGTATTTCCCACTGAATTCTAGAAGACGTGCACAGAAATGAAGTTACATTTATGTCCAGAAGCAAAACAAGGGGCCATCTCAGCATTTGCTCAATGGATCAGGAAACTGGACGAAAAACCTGATCGAGATGGGGTCATTGACCCGAAGCTGTAGTACAATAGTTGTTACAGGTTGTTTATACTCATTTATACAGTCCAAATGGTAAATAATGCATTATGTATCATTGTTAAAATTAATGTTACTTTTCTTGTGATGCTCAGTATAGTCTCTAATTGTATAGAAACAGTTATGCAGCAGAAACGATTTCACTTGGGATTTAAACTTTTCTATTGAATTTAATCGTTTAATGTCATCTGGCAAAGTGTTGTAAAATAATGTACATGTATTGTATTGTGAATTTTTTTTTATGAGGTGTTGATACTGTTACCTGATGAATATGAGTTTTTACTTCGAGTGTTATTGTAATAGACTTCGGCGTTTTCTGAAAATATATTCCGCCCTTGAGCAAGTCATTTTTACGAAAACCACTGATTCGTAAATAAAAAGACACGTAATGGTAAAATTCCTAGATTAATGAAGAGAGGCTTACATGAATCACGTGGGTGGGATTTGGTTATTATTCGTACAATTCGTTTTGTAATCTAAAAGTCTGGGAGCTATAAGATGTATTTCCCAGAATATTATGCCATATCTCAGGCGGGAATGAACATTCGCGAAGTATACACAACGAGCAGTATGAAGGCTGACTGAATTTGCAAGAATTCTGAACGCGTAGCATAATGAACTTAATTTTGTGTTCAATTCATTTAAATGGACGTTCCATTTAAGGTTTGACTGAATTGAGAGACCTAAAAATTTTGTTACCTTAACATCAGTCAATGGTACACTGTTCATTTTCAATGGAGCACAGAATTGTTTATTTGAAATAGAAAACTGCATTAAAACCGTTTTCTTTTCGTTTACTATTAATTTGTTATTTCGGAACCAATTTGAAACATCTGATATTGTACTATTTACGGTTTCTTTATTGCAAGGATGTTCGTATCATCCGCAAAGAGAACCGTTCTTCCGTTCGAATCGTCAGGGCATATCGTTTACGTAAAGTAGGAACAGAGTAGGGCCTAAAATCGATCCTTGAGGAACTCCACATGCAACGGGCAAAGAGTCGGAAAGGTGCGTACGTAATGTTCCATCATTCCAGTAAGGTATTTCAACTCTCTGAGATCGTTGTTTAAGGTACGAACATAACCAATCTAGAGCAATACCACGAATTCCATATGAAGATAATTTGGAAAGTAAAATTTCATGATCAATGACGTCAAAAGCTTTTGAAGATCTAAAATAATCCAATAGGTGCCTCGTTTTGATCCAATGATGAGGCGACATCTTTAAGAAAAGAAAATATAGCTGTTTCCGTTGATTTTGATTTTCTAAATCCATGTTGGCAATCTGAAAGCGCGTCGTGTTTAGTGAGAAAGGTTTCCATTCGTACGTAAAAAGTCTCTCTAATATTTTTGAAAAAACTGATAGAAGAGAAATGGGCCGATAATTTTGAATTTCATGTTTGTTGCCTTTTTTGAAAAGCGGCTTAATTTTAGCTGTTTTGAAAATATCTGGAAACGTTCCAGTGCATAAAGATGCATTAAATATGTGAGTTAACGGGTGTATAATGGCATACGCACAAGTCTTTAACAAAGAATCCAGGAATTCATCTAAACCGGACGAATATTTATGTTTTAGTTTACCGATTATTTTGAGAATTTCATAGGAAGAAGTTTCGAAACGAACATTGTGTCTAAAATTTTGGGTGAACTGTCTGTTTTGAGTTTTGTGCCTGAAGACCCTTAGTGAGATCGGCAGCAATTCTCGAAAAGTATTGGTTAAAGAGATTAGCCACTGTTGCCGGATCGTTCACATTTATATCGTTATATTTTAAAACAACATTCTCTACGGGTTTTCTAGTTGATTTGGTAGTATTTTTATTATATTCCACATTGCTTTTGTTTTATTATTTGAGTTCAAAATATCCTGATCGTTTTCATGATTTTAGCCTGCCTTATGACTTTTCGTAACAATGTTTTGTATTTTTAAAGTAGATAGGAAATCTTGAGATACGTCATGACGTTTAGAAATAAAGTAGAAGTACGTTTATTTTTCACGATGTTCTAACTTCCTTTTGTGATCCAAGTATTACTTTTTCGTGAAATGTTTAATTTTCTCGTTTTAATAGGAAAGCATGCGTTAAAGAGAAATGAAAGCTTTGAGAAAAATAAATTATATTTTTATTTGTGTCAATAGCGTTATAAACTGCCTCCCATGATTCTTTCAGCAAGTAGTGCTGAACAGTGCGCTTACCCAGTTCTTGCAATCTCCCAGTATCCGTTGCTGTGTAACGATAAATAAAACACACTTCTCAGGTTCCCTTTGTCATCCGCCTATTTGTGTAAAATGCTAAACCGTAGAAAGAACTTTCAATAAAGCTTATGTACTGCGTTCCTTCTGGATAATGTTGTGACTATTTGATTTCGAAACCAATATTTTGATATTTAGGAGTAGTTAATATAAAAAACATTTCCAAAATTTTCTCGAAAATGACTGCAATTTTTTCTTTAATGTTTCTTTCGAATAGAGCAAAGTCATTTTTATATCATAAAAAAAAGATGTGTCCGTATTTTTAATTCTCTAACTTTTCGAAAATTGCGAAAATTAAATTTTTTCGCGGTATGCTACAACTTTCATATTCAACATAAAGATTTTTCTAATTAAAACCTATTATTGTAAATTATATCTTTAGAAAGTGTCGTGTAAAGTTTTTTGTAAAATGTGGGTTGCTTTCCTTTAATTTTGAGTGAAAAACCTTTCAAAATGATGTAAGCAACTGTTTCTCAAATCTGCAATTTTTCCGATGAAACGATATGAGAATGATAAGGGTGAATGGACGAACACAAATACAACCATGCCCAAGGTGGGACTCAAACCCGTGACCCTTCGGTCCGAGATCACTACGACCCTACTGCCTTAGCGATATAATTTAGTATATAATATAATATTATTTTACGCTTATTAACGTGTTTATTTCTTTCTGTTAATACATAGCGACTTATTCAGGTCAATGACAGTCTTAAGTGATTTCCGGTCAGTCGTTCTTGACTCTTCAAAGTAGATACCTTGACGACTTTGTTGGTGTTGACGTGGCATCGAAGAGGTCACTACATGTAGAGAGGCAGCTAGGAAATAGCTCATGTCCAATCTTAGAAAGACCCAAAAACAAAACTGAGCGAGGAAACCCTTGAAGGCTAGGACGCAAAGCAAGAGGCTGTTTCGAAAGAGTAAAATGTGGCAATATGGAAGAAGAGAAAGATCTGAACACTTTTTCCATTTCTTCTTGCGCTCTACTGCAGGAGGGCAATTTCATCCAAAACATTCTGACATCCTTGATCTTAATGCTGCATTTATCAGAAAAGATATTGTTTCTGGAATAAGATCCGTAATTAATAATAAATCTGTAAGGATAGAATATGATTACGGGTAAAAAGTTAAAATATGCGTAACCACATTTTCCTACTAGAAAGAAAGGATGCATTATAATTATCGACAAAACGTCGAAAGGGAAAAATGCCATTTTCCTGCTAGAAAGGGTCAGGGGGCAAAAAGGTGAAGATGTAAGTGACACATGATTTCCTGGAAGTGCATCCTTGATGCTTGTCTGCAATTTCACGCAGTTTCCTCGTCGAAGGCGTGTAGGCGCGGAGGACTTGAACCTCATCATCAGGCACCTGCAACGGCGGAGGGGGGAAGGCCTAGTGGCCGACCTTCGTGGCTTCGCGCTCCGATGACCGATAGTGGCGATGGCGGCTGGGTGAGGCGGGACGGGGCAGCGCTTGGCGTGGGGTGGCGTGGCATGGCCAGCCATGTTACAGCGTGGCGGGGAGGACCGTGGTGTTGTATAGAGTGGTGTAGCTTGGCGTGGCGTTTTGTATCTGGTTTAGCTTGGTGTGGCGTGTTGGAGCGGGCAGTGAGGGGCGGAGGGTGGCGTGGCGTGGCGTCGTGGGTGGTGTGGCATGACGTGGCGTGGCGTAGCGTAGCATGGCGTGGCATGACATGGCGCAGCATGGCGTGCCATGACGCGACGTGGCATGGCACGGCGTGGCGTAGCATGGCGTGACATGGCATGGCGTAGAGTGGCGTGCATGCGGCGTGGCGGTGCGGTGCGTAGCTTGCCGGCGGGGGGCGGCTGCTGGCTTGGCGGGCATGGTGAACGGACGGGGTGGGCGTGCCGCGGTGGAGGGGGAAGAGACTCGGCCCGGGGCCGCGCCGCGCCGCGCCGCTCTCCTGCCTTCGGCGCCTGCACGCCACAACGCGTTGGCCCTGAGCTCCCTGATCTCGGTTCAGCGACGCCGGCCCACAGACGCGCCAGTGGCCTTATAGCGCCTTCCTAATCTCCCTTCAAATAATCGAATATTTTTACTGTTATATTTTCTTGAGAGTCAAAGAACGAATCGTCATTCTAATTAATATATCTCGTAACTCTATTTGAGTCAGTTTTGCACAGGATGAAAAGAAAAACCATTGTCTTATAGATTCCATTGTCATTGAACTCATTAATATTGAAGAACTTAAGTATTTAAAAACTCGTTTTTATACATGTCTATTGTTTCATAATTTCTTATCATGAAGTCAACAGGAAATGGAGGAGGAAAAGTGAATTTACGAAGTTTACTAATAAGCATGACGGTACATAATTAAACATTCAAATTAACGATTAAAATTGTAATTACAGCAATAATATATAGGACAGAATTGGTTTGAAATAAAGAGCCTTATTTTCCCAGGCCTCTTCTTTTGTCTGGATGCCCCTCGCAGCAGCTGTGCGGTAAGTCTTCGTTCGGGAACATTTAGTCGTTCTAAGAGGTGTTTTGCTATTGCAATTATCGTCGTGGTCATTCTGATATTTTTTGTTTATTTCTATGACTCTATTTTTTTCTGGCTAGATGGCCCAGAAAGCTCAAGGCAACATCTTAGTAGGAGAGTCGAAGGCTATGACCTCAAATCCCTCAGAAGGTATGAGTGGTTCTCATAATGTAATTGTGGTGTATTTGGGTTGTTGGAGAGCTGGTGCATATCATCGCGTGTCAGATCTGAACCATATATGATACCACAGATAATCGATAATTTCTCATCATAACTCATTACTCTTGGTCACCCCTACAAACATTCGTCAATGACAGACCGTCACAGTGATGACGCAGAAAAGGAGAAGGCGTGAATTTGAAAGCCGTATCCATTGGCTTTTAGGCATTTTTTTCTAGGGCTTTTATCCAGCCAACAGCCGGTTACCCCTTACGTTCCGATAGGACGCATATTCGACCATTCACTAGACACCAACACACTTGCGGGCTCCTCTGATCTGGGGTCAGCAGAACCGAGGTCCTCCGCGACAACACATACATACAAAGACAAGGGACAAACAACCATGCCCAAGGCGGGACTCGAACCCGCGACCCTTCGGACCGAAGCGCTGAGTCGGTACTCGCTCTTAGCCACCTCGGCCATTCAGGTCGGCCTTTTTGGCATTCTGATGTTGATTCATTGTCATCGTTATCGCATTATACTCCTTGTCACCCTCGATATGACCGCTGTTGCAAACATTTTAATACGATTCACTTTTTGCCGATGACTTTCTCTTCTTTATACCGTTACCTAGTTTTGTTCGAGTATTTTATTTCCCCCAGTGCCTAACCAATTGCTGAAATCTAATTACTGTCCTAATTCCTACTTTGTCGGAATTCATCTTCAGTTTCATTTGCAGAAATATGTCCTAACTCTCACTTCGTGTGTGACTCACTTCGTGTTCACTTTTTCTGTGATATCATTGACTTACGAATTATCTATTATTTCATGCTAATACTTTATAGATGTAGCAGGTTCTGTCAGTTAAAATTATATTTTGTCGGGTATATCACATTTTTTTTCCATGTTGAAAGTAACCCGATTAATTTAAAGTGACCATAATCATGATTATACAACATATTTCATTCCGCTAGTGAAGTATTACCATTCCTGAAAATTTATCTAAAGTAATAGACCTCATTGGTTCTTAGATTGGAAATAGTACCAACGACTTCAAACCGGGAGCGGTAGCTCAGTGCATCAACTGATGTCACTGCAGCGCCTCTGACCGGGAGGTCCTGGGTTCGAGTCCTGACGGTGGCAGGATTTTGAACACTAGCTTTTCAGCTAGAGAGCTTGTCCCGGCCGGAGCGGTGCCCCGGTGGTGGGAGAGTCCTGGTTAGGGGGAACCCCACTAGCCGACGGTAGGTCGGCGCCGGATCTCGCCATCCGGCGGAGGATGATCACCGCCATCTCCCGAAAAAAACATGCACTACACTAACGGGACTAATGACCAAAGCAGTTGGCGTGTCCGGAAACACGATAAAATCAATCAATCAATCGAAGCGCTGAGTTTTATACCTTCTGACGCCGTGAGTAATCAGACCACTGTATTTTCGCACGTCGCTGAACGTTGACAACCGTGTCTTGAAACCTTTAAATCTTCTCTCCACGTTCTGCTAATAATGTGCGACGTTCCTCTGCTAATAATGTGCCGAATCATTCAACCCAGCCCGATTCTCCAAGACCTTGAGATGCGTAAAAACAAAGAGTGCACAAAACATCGCCATTTTCGTGAATGGCGTATTATTTTGAGATTCTTACGTAAGACGCGAGAAGCTGGTTCACGACTTCTAATATCAATATTCCACGAATGTCAAGTAGTGTTGATTTTACGGGTGTGGCAGGAAAACTTCACGTACCGTTTGTCACTTACGCGTTGTTTTCTAATTCAAAAGTCAAACCGTAGGTAGTGCGGCTTGGCTTTCTTATTCTTGTGCGAAAATTCAAAACCAGTAACGACAAATAGCAAAGTCATCACATGACGGCAGTTTCCTTACGACACTGCTGCTAGTATTGCTTTGTACTTAGAATTCAGATTCAGGTTGGACATCTCATCGATTCTTTTAAAGGGAAGGGGAATGCTGCTAGCATTGCTGTTTTAACTTAGAATTCAGTTTCAGCTTGGACATCTCATCGATTCTTGATTACTAGTAAATGGGAACGTAAGAGGACGAGCAGGTATTGGCGTGAACATTTCTAATGTTTGGTCATACGTAAGTAAGTGAAAGTGTGATGAAATATCGTGGCATGACCTGCAGAAGTGGTTGGTCAATGAATTGAGTGGCACGTCCTTGTTGACTTTCAAAGCGTGTGACTGCGACGTATGTCTTTGCGCTCTTCGAGGCGGAAATAGAGCAAAGTGAATTGTTTCAACGAAGGTGCGAGAAAGCAAACCCAACGGGAAGAGGTGATTGCGAATGTCGAAAACTTCCGTTTGCGCTGTGCTCTCTGCGTGTCCCTCCTGTTCTCTCTGATCGCATCGCTCGTAAATTTTTTTTTCAATTTATTGGTTTTGATGGTAGGTACATAGATTAATTGTTAACAATTAACATATGTCAAAGTAAATAAAACTGAGGTTGTCTGGTATCAATTATATATTTATGCTGAAGATCTTTTCGATCCCGTAGCGATCATCGTCAGAGCTGGAAATTACATGAATAGATATAAATTATACATTAAACAAATTATCTACAAATTAATATATACAAAAGAAGTATGCAGATGCGTAAGCAAAACTGAATCGGTCGTACCTTGTAGCTGCTGGGCGGATGTATAATTTATATCAGTTCATGTAATTTCCAGCTCTGACGATGATCGCTACGCGATCGAAAAGATCTTCAGCATAAAAATATATAATTGATACCAGACAACCTCGTTTTATTTACTTTGAATTAATAAGGTATCTACATCACCAACAGTCTAATTAATTTTATTGATTTCTGATTTACTAACTTAAACTTAACTTATAATTAACCAACAATTAACTTACAACTATTACAATGGGAGAGGAATCCCTAGTGGGTTCTCTAATCAGGTTCCAATTCGGCGAATTTGATGAGAAATGAATGGTAGGGGTATTTATTTGTAATTCTGGTTTGATGGATGGGATTTTTACCGAGTCTGAAAAGCACCAGGGGGGATTTGATTAAAGCTGGAGTAAAAGTTACATGCTGTGATAACGGTTTGAGGTTAAATTCCTTATGAAGTTGGAGGTTGGATAGGAACCATGGGACGTAGGCAATTGTTCTAAGTAACTGATTTTGAATTACTTGAATTCTGATAATGTTGGTTTTGGAGGCGTTGATCGATATGGAGCAGGCGTACAGTAGTAGAGGTCTTATGACTGTTTTGAATATTAATATGGAAGAATTGAATGCTACGGAGCTATCATCGCCTGTAATACTCGTTGCGTGGTTATGTTCTGCACTTTGAAAACTCGCGACCGCACGTCGCTAGTGATGGTCGAGAGGTTTTGCACAGCGTGAAACACAATATCGCGCACCTACCAATAACATTTGAGCTTCTACGCATGCGCGAACTCTAACGTTACGCTAGAGTTGTATTGGAAAAGGATACTTCAATAGAATTATAGGGTATAATTATTGGACTATAATATGGTACAAGTAATGTCTAACGCTAAATCGAATTGGTTTCTAACATCGACGACAGAGTGTTGTTAACTGTATATTCTCAAGGTTACGATATCGTGTTGATGGACACTTCTAATAGAGTGTGAAACAAGTGAATGCTTTATTATGGGATTTTAGTGTTGGCTTTATTATGGGATTTTAGTGTTGGATTCTATTTCCATTTATCGTAGTCTTAGAATGAAAATGATGCGCAATATTTAAATAGTATATTTAAATACTTGTATTTGAAATACTTATTTAAATATAGTATTTAATAAGTAATTTCTGAAATACAGTATTTATTGAAATACTTACTTCATTATATATTTCACACAAATACATTTTGTATTTGAATTGTCCTCCGGACAACGACTGAATTCGACCTAGCTGAAAAAAAGCTAGTGTCGAAAATCCTGCCGCCGTGGGGAGTGTAACCTAGGACCTCCCGGTCAGAGGCTCTGCAGTGACATCAGTTTATGCACTGAGCCACCGCCCCCGGTGCCGTGTTTCGAAGCAGCCATTCTCTCGGAGGAAGGCTGTGTAGCGATGGGTAATGTGGTCGCCGTGGAGGACGCGAGGATCTCCTAGGTCGGCTACTCCGAAACGGCAATGGCAAAGGCACAAACGTCCGAGTCATGCAGCAAGATTGCTGCGTGCTAAACGTGATACTTCCTGAGTGCGAAACATAATGGAAGGAAATTACCATTCGCGCGTCCACAGGAAGATTACACGCCAATGGTATTAAGTGTTCTCTACGTCACCATGCAGATTTTTAACGCATGACTAGAACTATAGTGAAGTTTTTTTTATTCTCTTTCTGCTTATTTACAATATGTTTTTATTCAGACATTCAGTAAATGCGATAAATACAAGATATCATTTAAGAATTAGACATTATTACGTGTACTGTTTGAACCGGAAGGGTAAATTCAGAATATGATGTCTTTGAAGTCGTTGTACTTTCTCACTATTGTCCAGTAAGTTAATGGCTGATGAATTTGGATGACTGTTTAGCCATTCTTCGTACGTAGTTCTGCGCTGGGTGATTTCTTTATAAATCGTAGATGTCTGTAGAGTGTCTTTTTCACCTACCATGGCGCATTGGCTAACCTTCGAATACATTTTTACTCGAACCTTCTGAGAATTTCTGTTGGATTTGCTGGCTGATCCCCAAAGTTAAATACCGTAGCTCCAAAATGGTCTGATAATTGCCTTGTAGAGAAGTACTTTGTTGTTCAAAGACAGACTTGAGTGGCGAGGGATAAGCCATGATATTTGAGAGAAATTGATTTGTGCTTCTTTCCTTTTTACAATTATATGATTCCTCCATTTAAACTTTTGTTATGGTGAATATTGATAATAAGTATATTTACGGTATACGATACAATTCTGACTAAATAGCATTGCATTGTGAGAAAGAGTGTACAATCCACGAATATATTCTGGATTTTATAAATAAACTGTTAACTAATATTTGAATCAGTGAACACATTTGACAAGCAAGTGCTGCGATTCAGAAGACTGAACGCAGAGGTGTAGGTAGCGTGATAACAACAAACTTATGCTGTGACTTGTTCACCCCAGTACCCATCGCATGCGATCGACTTGCGTGACGGCACATGCGTGCAACCTGCACATGCAACGCGAGCGCAGTGTCCTCAAAGACGAGTCTGTTGCCGACCGGACTAACAGGTTTTCCACGAAGCACAGTGAGTCCAAACAGGCCGAAAGTTGTGCGCAGAGATATACGATTGATTGATTTTTTCGTGTTTCCGAGCGTGTCAACTGTTTCGGTCATTAGTGCCGTTAGTGTAGTGCATGTTTTTTCTCGTGAGATGACGGTGATCTTCCCCCGCTGGACGGCGAGACCTGACGCCAACCTACCGTCGGCTAGTGGGGTTTCCCCCTAACCAGGACTCTCCCACCAGCGGGGCACCGCCCCAGTCGGGAGAAGCTCTAAGCTCCCGACCGGTCTCGCGGAATATGTGGTAGTGTAGTGCACGTTAGTGTAAGTGTGTGTGTGTGTGTGTGTGTGTGTGTAAGGAGGGAGGATAGATGAAGGAAGAGGAAGGATAGAACGCGCGCGGTCCGTGGCCCGTTTGGTAGGGCACTGCTCCAGCATTTGCCTGGTGTTGATCGGAGAAACCACGGAAAACTACCGATCAGAGCAGCCGGCCGCTAGAATTCTCCTCCAGACAGCAACTGAATTCGACCTAGCTGAAAAGCTAGTGTCGAAAATCCTGCCGCCGTGGGGAGTTGGAACCTAGGACCTCCCGGTCAGAGGCACTGCAGTGACATCAGTTGATGCACTGAGCTACCGCTCCCGGTCTATCCAGGCTTGGGGCGGGGGCTCTTGTAGGAGATACCTGGATGGAGAAAATTCCGAAGCCAACGTGTAGATCGCTGACAGATCTCACATCCAATTGTGGAAAAACACCGCCGCTCCTTCCATAAAAACTTCTTCTTTTACCAACAAGGATAAGGCTTCAATCTGTTCCAGTGTCCACGTTTTCTTTGACCTGCCTTACACAATTACTTTCAGTGTAACATAATTCAGTGACCACACAAATGATAAAAACAGGCACCACATTTACAGGAGTAATGACCATAGCAGTTGACGCTCCAAGAAACACGAAGTAATCAATCGACCAATCGGAAGGCAGAGCGCACCCGAAGTTCGACAGGTCGCGGCGCGGTGTAAGGATCATTTAGAAAAACGACATTATGGAAACAAGGTTATTTTTTATTACGGATTTAAGGCGCAGGCGAAGGAAGAAAATAAGAAATAAATTTCAATTATGAGAAATGTAAGTAATTATTCCCCCTACTTTTATTGGTGAACAAAAGTGTCAAAAATTCACCTCTCACTAATTTGGGCCGTAGAAACCAATTAATTGATCAGCCATTTACCATCCATCTTGTTGTAGCATATAGTTGTTCGGAAAAATCAAATCGGACTGTTTCAAATCTTGCCACGCTAGGCTGCACCTGGGTCACACCGCTTTATGCTAGTGTGTGCTTATAACTATTCACGATTTTGATCTTGCCACATCGCTTCGCGTGCAATGCTTCGCGTCCTTTCTGTTTGAACTGGTAGCATCTCAAGATAACGTTACGTACTTTTTTTATTATCTATTATAATTGAATGTTTACTTCGGTTGCACTTCTACTTGCAGGTAAAGCATGAGTGCTCTAGCGTGGTTTCCTTTTCATCCAACCACTAACACCTTTGAACTATCACGTTCATAATTATTCATCTTTCATCATTTCATCATATTTATCTCCCCGTATCTCCTCTACCATTATTCATAGAGTAGATGGTAAAGATTGATTAATGTTTCCGGACCCCTCAACTGCTTCTATGATTATTCCCGTTCGTGTAGTGCATGTCTTTTTTCGCGAGAGGTGGCGCGCTCTTCCTTCGTTGGCTGGCGAGTTTTGGCGTCGACCTATATGTAAGATATCGGGTAAGCTCGCCCCCATTTGTTATAGTTCTGCTCTGGCATTCGCCGGGTGTTAATTTGAGAAACCTTGATACCGATCAGAGCAGCCGGCCGCCAGAATTATCCTCCAGAGAGCGGCTGGATTCGACCTAGCTATTTAGTCAGTGTCGAAAATCCTAGCACCGTTGGTACTCAAACATTGGTGCCTCCAGGTAAGAATCACTGCAGTGACATGAATTGATGTCTTGGGCCACACCTAAGCTGGTTGGTTGGCCAAGAAAAAACAGCACACTGATCACTGACCAGGAAAGAAGAAGCCATTGAGCCGTAAATTTCCCTCATCGTCCGTGCTCAATAATCGTGCATGGCAATCAGGAACACCTTATCATTATCGTTCAAGGTTTTTTGTTCAGTTGGTGATTGCTCGTAAAACACACCTTACAAGTTACACGCATTCTGAAATCATTCCAACCCATGGGTCGGTGCCTTTGGGTCACTAGAGCGAGAGGAACCTAACGGTCAGCTACGTCGTGATGTACCGTGTGGTGTCTCGTCACTGCTTTTTTCTAAGGTCTCAATGACCCATGGGCAAGCCGCCAACAAAGTGCGTGCAGAAACACCAAGATGTGTCAAACAAATTGAGGAAAATATTAGAGGTCCTTGGTTTGCCGTTTGCTCGGCGGTCTTCGTTTCCCCGAAAATAAATTAGACCTTCTGAAATTATTGGCACAAAGATTGAAAATATTTGTCACTGCTGTCCGACCTTGGTTCATTGTTTGTTAGGGGACACGGAAATACTCTAAAATATACAGGAAATAGTTTTAACACCTTTTAAACCTCCTAAATTTTTGTGTTGCAAAATGTTTGTTATGTTGCTTCGATTTTTAACTTTAACATAAGTCCTTACAAATATCAGAAAGATATCCTCAGAAAATTGGGTTCTTTGAATTTTTTTCAAAACATGATTGTTAGTGGATAAATATTTTGGAATACACTATGGAAGAGTTTTTAGATTGAACATGTAGAAAAATGTATTTTTGATTGATTGATTGATTTTTTTCGTGTTTCCGGGCGCGTCAACTGCTTCGGTCATTATTCCCGTTAGTGTAGTGCATGTTTTTTCTCGGGAGATGGTGGTGGTCTTCCCCGCTGGATGGCGAGATCCGGCGCCGACCTACGGTCGGTTAGTGGGATTTTCCCCTAACTAGGACTCTCCCACCAGCGGGGCACCGCCCCAGTCGGGACACGCTCTAAGCTCCCGACCGGTCTCCCGGAATATGTGGTAGTGTAGTGCATGTTAGTGTAAGTGACTGTGTAAGGGGAGAGGATAGGACAAGGAAAGGGAAGGACAGATCGCGCGCGGTCCGTGGCCCGTTTGCTAGGGTACTGCTCGGGCATTCGCCTGGCGTTGATCGGAGAAACCACGGAAAACTACCGATCAGAGCAGCCGGCTCAGAATTCTCCTCCAGACAGCGACTGAATTCGACCTAGTTGAAAGGCTAGTGTCAAATATGTATTTTTATTTTGTGTTCTTTCGCGGGTAGATAGGTCTCGTTTGTTCTTTGCCAGTCACGAACTAAGCACGATCCCCTTGTGCCTGGTCGCTTCAGGCGCATTCGTGAGATCGCGCCAGCTGCGAGCGAATTCCTACCTCCTGAGAGTTCTCCTGCATATTCAGCGCTGCTCAGCCAAGGACCCTCCTACCTCTCACACTTTATCCATCCCGTCGTGTCCTCCAGGGTCCAGAGTTCAAGCGCCGATGGCCGCGCGGACTTCGACCCCTTGCTAATCGATCTCCTCTTTTACATCCGCCTTTGTCTCATCCCTTTCCACTTACTACTCTGAGTACGGCGAAACCTTTTATATGACTCTGCGTTCTCTTGAAGCAGTTTTTCTCATTGGATCTTCTCAGAGAACAAGGTAGTATTTAAGAGGTCTGAGAGACCCAATCTAGGAGTAGTGTGGTGGGAAGAAGTGTTTTTTTATGTCAATTAAAGAGGAACTTTTAGTGTTTTTGTTTCAAACTGTTACTGTTATTTTTTACCTTTTGTAAATATACGCAGCCTGAAGGTAGAAAATATGTTTTAATAAAAGTAATCCAAAGTTAATTCGTGAAAGAAGACCTTCATTCACTCGTTTTTAGCAATGAATAGAATTAAATATTTATACACACATGGGGGTCAGAAATGTTTATAATATATACTTTTGTTCAAGACCTTGAACTTTCGGTATCTGAACTTCACACTTCCTGTTTGCCTGTAATTATGCACTTTTGTCCAATGCCAAAAGTAAAGATTTTTTTGCGATTTTTTTAAAAACAAGGAAGCAACTGTGTTTTTATCTAAATTCTTCCTATAATTGTTTCGGGAATATATCTCAACCAATGTCTTCTGGAAGGTTCTCAGAATGCGGGGTGATGGTTTTTTTCTTTGTGTAGTTCACTTGTCGGATTCCCATCGCCCTACCCTCATCTCAGCCGTGCACTGCAGCCGGATGTTTCGATCTCGAAGTTGAGTTCGACAGCGCTGCCAGAAGCTGCGAGGTTCTTTCAGCGTTTGCTGAAGACCGAACGGACACATAGGTAGGTGGAACAGAGCAAAGTGTTTGCTTTTAAAAAGTACACACGTTTCTTGAAGTTTGTTTTAAGATACGAATATTTCGCTTCTTCTTCAGGGGAAGACGCAAACAGCGATTACGTTTTGCACAGTTCTTTTGAACTCATTCAAAGGTAATTTCGGATGTTACGTAGACATTAAAAAAAATATGACGCCATAATTTTGACAAATGTGTTTTGCTTCATTACAGTTGGAATTGATTGCTGTCGTTAGGGAATTCCGTCAAATATATTTAGCATCAGTGAACATCAATATTCATTTTCGAAATGACCACAAGTTGGCAATAGTAATTAATACAATATTTCGTTCGTTATCAGAGCCTGTAGATAGAAAATTAGTCAAAATTAATGAATGGTCATTATGTAGTAGCAGCAAAGTAAAACTATTATGATCAAATATTTCAATATAACATCGAAATCTTCTCACAGACCGTCCCATAATAGTGCTTAGCATTTATTTACCAAGAAAAAAACAAATTTCTGATATTAAAATATGCGTAATATCATATTTTCAACATAAATGTGTGTAGATTTCAAGATTCTTGTCATTTCTACCCCCTCCCTCACTCCCATTGTGCTACGGAGTTAAGATAAACAAAATAACTAAAACTGCAAGAACGTGATAAACGATTCTAAAAAGTTCTGGTTGTGGATGATTTAAGCTTAAATAAGAAACCATGCCATGATCCGTTTGTGACACGAAAATCATGTTTTAGGTTTTCAGAAAGCGTTGTGGTAGCGTGCGATGTAGAGAAACTTGCAGTTATTTTTATTTTTGTCTTAAATCTGTAATTTCCCATAAAGCAGCATTACGTTTTTTGTCGGTCATTATGATTTGTCAAAACGTGGTTATTGTATAATGAGAGAATTATTAACAGAAGTTCCTAGGAGACTATTAGAAATGCTCGCAACATAATTATTAGGTACGTGATGTTTACATGTCAGCCGTCACCGAAAGCTTTAAACTCGTTTTTATCCTTAAGTGTTATTTTTCGAGTTGTGCCAGTATTGCAGTCCACGAACGAGTTTTCTTCGTCCTACGTAGGCTGTGTACGAGGAGTCGCTGGCGGGCAGGAGCGTGGTCCCGATGGTATCCGTTACGCTCGTTTCGCCGTATCGCGGCTCGCCATCCGACGCAGATTAGAGGCCGCTGCTGACGATGTAGAGAGCCGGGGGCCCCAAGGAAACCAAGGGTTCCCCCCCCCCCCAACGCACACCCATTAGGCGGCTCGCATTAGCGCCCGCTTGTTTGCGGCGAGGTAATACCCGTTGAAGGAATGTGATTGGGGCGACCGCGGGTGAACCATCGCGCAGAAAGGCGACGTCGTCTACCTAATGAGTCGACGCGGACGCTGAGGAAATTGTTTTTCTCGCGCGGGACACTCCACGTGCCAGCAGTGTTCGTGCCAAGACCGCTAGCGCCGCCCACGGAGGACATTATATTAAAGACAGGATTCAAGGACCATTAGCCCACTCATTTTGAAGGAGATTTACAGGCCAAGTTTTGTTATACCGTATAGGTTCTAAATCCATGAAAATTCGAAAAAAGAAGTTTTGTTAAATCGAATAAGATAATCTTACAATAAGTTTACAATAGTTTAAATACATCTTTAAAATACAATCCGTTACAGTACAGTTCAATCAGTTACAATATGAAGAATCCAACAAGTTAAAACACAAATCTTAAAAGTTGCTACTAGATGCCATTGTTTAATCTGTGGTTCTTTCGTTTTCTAAAACCCAAAAATAACCGATGACAAAATGCTGATTTTTGTGAGCCAGCAAGATCATGAAATAAATGAATGCATTCGTTTATTTCAGCCTTTGACAATCCTTTGTAACGGAACTGCATTTTTAGGAGTTTTCTTATCTTTATAAAAATATCTACCTCCTTAATGTAATGCTATTAAAAAATATATTGCGAATTGTAATCCTATTGATGGCGATGTGGTTTGGACAAACGTTTACATTCTAAGAAATCGTAACATTTTTAATAAAAGTAGGAGGTGCCGCATCAAGGCTTGTGATTGCATCTCTGGCATCGCAAAATGTCTACACCCACAAAGAATCAAGTTACGAATTATGTAATTCCATTTTCTTGAAATTCGGGAAGCAAACTCGTGAGAGCCTCCTCCGGATAGATTTAATCTGAAGAGGAACTAGTTGGAGAGGAACCGGAATGAATCCGTTGATACGTGCTACAAGAAGAAGGAATGCAAAGTTCTGGTAAGCGAAAGTTACGAGGATACGATCTCCACATTTTCGTCTCAATTTTGTTGGAATTACCTCTTCCAATGGATGATAAGAAAAGCAACGGGATATTCTTCTTCCAACTTTTCTTCAATCCTGAACTTTGAACCAATGAACCTCCCTTGGAATTTGGGTGTGAACGTGAGAGATAATGTTGAAGACTATGAAAAATATTTTGGTCGAATTGGGAAACATGTGACTAAGCTAATATATGCAAACGGATGGGCCATTTATAACGGTATTATTATTATTATTTATTTATTTTACATTGGCAGACATTACGTTCAGCCGTGAGGCTCTTCAGTTGACTGGGTGAGCAACTTTGTATCAGCAAAGATAAGGGTAATTTGTGTTACCTCCTGGTAATGGTTATAACTTCAACCAAAGTTATTCGACGAAATTTTGTTAGAGAGTAATGATAAGGTTTCGAAGTATTTATTTCTTTATTTTATTTTTTTACGTCAAAAACAATTAAAATCTGTGTGTGACTTGCTATGGGGAGAAATGAATTCTGTGCACGTTTTCAAAAATTCTGTGATCCCTACCCTAAGCCATATAAGCCTAAATATGATGTGATTTCCTGCAGCCAACAGGAGATTAAAATATATGGAACGCGTTCTACCAGGAGCTTTCGCTAGCTGTCTGAGGCTCTACAACACAATAAAGTCCTCGAAAGAATTTAATGTCACTCGTTCTGACACATGCATATAGTCACAGTGATTGACATTCATTGCTGTTAGACTTCAACGCAAGTACGGATAACGGTTCCATTGTAGTATACTATAATACATAACTGTGTCATTGTTTCTGAACTTCCTTCTGCGTTTTTCAATTCATGAAGTTTATTGTCACGCAAAACATTTTACATCCGAAACTATCATTTTTTTGTAATTAAAAATTAAATATGTTCGAAGCATTTTTCTTACCATCATAAGTGTTTCTATAGAATATTTTATGTACTCCCATAAATAATTCCCATGTAACTCTTTTTCTGCGTAGAAATATTTGTTTCTATGTTTTTCAATGGCGGATTTGAACTTCAAGAGAATATTCAATACAAAGAAGAATGCATTGAATGAACATATTAATTTAAATTAAACAAGAAAATGCACTTTCGATCCGCGCATTTGTTTCACTGCGTCATACGGGCTGTTGTTTCCGAGTACGCGTAAGAACTTCCAGGGTCACGATGGATAAAAACCCTTGTAGCAGATGTTGTTTGTGCGCCAGCCGGAGAGCCATTGAACTGTCTAGTCAGGTTTTATGAACATAATGACATGAGAATGCCACGCTCACCTTCAATTCCAAATGACTGGATGCTAGGCGCTCAATGAAGCGGACTTGCGATAATGAACTGAGTAACGCTCTACAAAAACAACACGGCATACGTCTCGATTGCTGATAAATAGAAATGGCGTGAAAACAGGTTTGACCACCGAACGAAACTGAACGCTCCTGAAACTTGCTTTGTAGAGACTCGTTGGTCCGATGTAAAATAAGCGGAGCTATGTCTGAAAGTACGCGTTTCCTCTCAGTATTGCGTTGTTTTATTGTCCGTAAATGACGTAATCTCGGCTTATTTTCTCTTAAAAACGTCCTTCTGTTTTACAACCAAGAATACTATTTGGTACAAATGAATTAGATTGTTTTATTTTCGAAAAACGTATTTAAATGAAGAAACACTCCGAAGGATCCGGACTTCGTTAGTTCAGTTATCTAGCTCATCACACTATTTTTTGCGTAATTGGCAGTGGCGTACCTTAAGTTGGTGTCACCCGGGGCAAAAGTAATGATGTCACCTCCCTAAATTAAATATAAAAATGTGTATATCTGAATAGTTTATACATTATTTAATAAAATTACAAGTATATTTGCACGATATTAAAGATAATTTGTAATTATTTTATCAAGATTAACAAGGTAAAGTAATCCCTGAAATCGAGACTCTTAGACCACTGAAGAATTGGGGCTCACTGCTTATAGTTTCGCGTTTTTCTTTACGTTATTTTTCTTTGCTTTCTCATTATATATGATTAATTGTATAACTATTAAATTATATATATATATATATATATATATATATATATAATTTTTAAATAAATCATTAAAATTATATAATTCGAACTATAAAATTTTATAATTAGTGTCACCCGGAGCGCACCGCCTCCCTCCCTCCCCCCCCAACAACACCACTGGTCATTTCCAATTTCGGGCTTAATTCATCTATACGCGCGTCATTTTGGAAACTGTAACATGCGTTCTACATCAAAGAGCTTCATTGCAGAATAAGGTCGCGAATCGCTTCTTGTTAAGTGCCTTCTCCCTGGCAATGCGGGAGGCGGAGTGCGGCGACCCGGCACACAGGAAGTTGACCGTTGTGAAGAATCCTCAGTGGGGGTTTCAAGAACAAACACAGGCCACTCAGCAGGTGGCGCTGAAGCGTCCGCGAGTAAGGGCAGCCGTCTTTCCCAGTCGTTCTCTGCGTCAGTAATATTTTCCTCATTGCTGATGGCGCCGTCGCAAAATCTACGTGGACTGACTAAGATTAAAAAATGGTTACATTCGCGCAAATGCATCCGTCGTTTAACCCACATTCCAAACTTCAATTATATTCGACGTTACTGCAACAATTGTTTTTAATGAAACACTGCATTTACTTTCGTCCAAGTTAATATTAACATTATCGTGCTTAGGTTGATTATTTCGCGTTTCCGAGCGCGTAACGCGTTCCTTCGGAGTGGAAGTAAAGCCGAATGTCCCATGTTAATAGCTTTACTGCATGTAAAAGATCCTCAAGCCTAAATGAAGCCTCTGAACTAAATTAAAATTGCCTGTTTCGTCGCCAAGTAATACATTCTTTCTCTCCTAACAGGTGAAAGAAGCGTAACAAAATTTACGTGGTCATACGGAAGAGCAGGCCTCATGGCCTGAGTCTCGCCACGTAAAATAAGGCATTCATTCATAATCTACTGTAATCTTTATTCCCGAGAGTGTAGTGAATGTTTTAGCATGGGAGGTGGTTCTTCCCCCGTTTGGAGGTGAAACCTCGTACCGACCTTTACAGCCGCTTACGGGTTTTCTCATCCAGATATCTCCCAAAGCGTGCACCGCCACAATTCCCGACTGAGTCCCTCTAAGCTCCTGACTAGTTTCCCGACATGTGTGGGGTGTAGTGCATGTAAGTGTGTGTGTAAGAAAAGGATGAGAATAGGACAAGGAAGACGAAGGAAAAATCGCACGCGGTCCATCACCTGTTTGTTGGTGTACTTCTCTGGCAAACGCCTGTATTGGTTGGAGAAAGCACGTACAACTATCGATTAGAGCAGCCGGTAGCTAGAGTTATCCCCTAGGCAGAGGATGAATTCGACTTACCGAGTGTAGCTAGTGTCGAAAATCCTGCCACCGTTATTTAGATGTTCATTACGCTGCAGGACTTAGGGTTTATAAAGGTACAAATGTCAGTAAAGATGAATGAAGACAGTAAAATATAGGCACAGAAGGCGCTTATTGTCTATTAAATGTGATATTTCTTGGTTCGCAGGGTTCGCTCTCTCTCTCTCTCTCTCTCTCTCTATATATATATATATATATATATATATATGTAAATATATATATATATATGAAATAGAAATATATATAGAAATGTGATGTTCCTTGGTTCGCAGACTTGGTTCTTTCAGATAATTGTCAATGGTGCTGTGAATAATACTGCCGTTTCAGAATGGGAACATTCTAAATCAGTATCTGCCTTCACAAATTCTAAATACTCATCCACAACAAAGCAAATTAAAATAATTTCAAATGTATGGTTCACATGTGGTCACAACTATTACAACATCCCGTGATCTGTGACGCCATCGTTTCGCGCTTAATGTCTTTTTTGTTGCAGTACGTAAGGAGGTACGCCGCTAGCGCGATAAAATTCTTTCCGACCTCCAGCGTTATGTGATCCGATCGTGAAATATCGCGTGATTGGTGGTTTACAACCGCCGAGAACTAGAAATGTGCTAAACCCACCTATTAAGAAATGATTTTCGGGTTGCTGCGCGCTCAGTCAACTCTCCGCGCTCCAGGCGCCGCGCCGCGCAACGAACCGACGAGGCCGCCGCGCCACGCCGGCTCTAAACGAACGCAGAACAGCAGCGCTCCCCGGCTGCCAGCTAAAGCTCAGTGGACCACGCTGTAATTTGTCCCAGATAGAGCGCCGGGCCGACCTGGATGGCCGAGGTGGCTAAGAGCGAGTACCGACTCAGCGCTTCGGTCCGAAGGGTCGCGGGTTCGAGTCCCGCCTTGGGCATGGTTGTTTGTCCCTTGTCTTTGTATGTACGTGTTGTCGCGGAGGGCCTCGCGTTCTGCTGACCCCAGATCAGAGGAGCCCGCAAGTGTGTATGGTCGAATATGCGTCCTATCGGGACGCAAAGGGTAACCGGCTGTCGGCTGGATAAAAACCCTAAGGAAGGATAGAGCAACGGTTGCCGTACGAAACAGAGGCTCCCCCAACGACATGTTTAAACCCCCATAAAAATGTATTAAATATGTAAATCGTCATCCCAATGTATGTATAGAGTGTATCTAGATTTAAGAATGTATAATGTATGTAAAATTTGTGTATTGTATGTCAAATTGTTTAGTTGTAAGTATTAGAAATATAAGTATTAAATCCTGTAAATTAGCTAGTAGTAAGATACAAGAGTGAGAGGTTGTATGCTCAATCGTGAATGCCCAAACGTTATGTATTACAAATAAAAATGTACAAACCCCTAAAAGGCAAAACTGCCGAACAGGAAGAAAATAAATTAAAAAAAAAAAACGAGGCTCCCTGGTTGGACGTAACAAATACAAACAAATACGTAACAAATTTTTTTCTATGTCTTTTATCCAGCCAATAGCCAGTTGTATTGTAATTCTAGCAATAATATATAAGACAGAATTGGTTTGAAATAAAGAGCCTCCGTTGATTTATTTTCTCAGGCCTCTTCTTTTGCCTTGACCTCCCTGGCAGCAGCTGTGCCTTAGTCTTCGTTCAGGAACATTTGGTCGTTCTCGGAGGTGTTTGGCTATTGCAATTGTGGTAGTGGTCATTCTGATATTTTTTACTTATTTCTGTTACTCGATTTTTTTTCTGGCCAGATGACCCAGAAAGCTCAAGGCAACATCTAATAGGAGAGTCGATGCCATGACCTCAAATCCTCAGAAGGTAATGAAGGCCCGAGGTATGAGTGGTTTTCATAATGTAATTGTGGTGTATTTGGCTTGTTGCAGAGCTGGTGCATATCATCGCGTGTCAGATCTGAACCATATATGATACCACAGATAATCGATAATTTCTCATCATAACTCATTACTTTTGGTCACTCCTACAATCATTCGTCAATGAAAGAGGTATTTGCTCTACGAAGGGATGTGATCGGGCTAATAACAACAACAACAACAACAATAATAATAATAATAATAATAATAATAATAATAATAATAATATATACGCAATTAATACGTTTTTAGGCAAATAAAAACACGCGCTCTTTCTTAATGTCCAAATTTGAGAGAAAAAATATCGTAAAATTTAAAAAGTCGTGTGAACTCTTGTGCGATTTGACGTGAAATGGCCGTACTCCAGCATTCACTTGGTGTTGATGGAAGAAACCACGGAAAACTACCGATTAGAACAGCCAGCCGCTAGAATTCTGACTCCAGACTGCCGCAGAATTCGACCTAGCTATCTAGCTAGTGTAACAAATTGGTGTTTCTGGTTCTTGAGCATTACAAGGAAAGCGATTTTATTTTAGTCCGCTGTTTTCAACAGGAGAATTTACACTGGCAGTAAATTATATTGAACGTACCTTCATAATGAAGTGGTTCTAAAGAGACACGCGAGGTATGATATAACTCATCACGAATTATAATTTCCTTTCTGGCAGTGAGTCAGAGCCAGCTTGACATCCTCTTCAAATGAAAGTGACAACTTATAAGAATCTCGTGTGTAGAATTCCTTCACAATACTACGCGTCTGTGTCGTATTTGTGCTGTGGAATAATGTAAAAGTATGGAAGAAGTGGCATGTAATATTATAAAAAGGAAAGTAATTCAATGTTTTGCTGTACACTAATCATCATTCCGCCGTACTGTTCTGCAAGTCGCAGTACCCAAGGATTCGACCTCGCTGGCGAAATGCGTTTAACATAGGGTGAGTTTCTATTTGTTAGCAATAGAGAAAAATCAAATCTGTTCGTTCGTTTACCGTTACAAATAAGTTTTCTATAAATCGGCAACGAATATATCTAGTTTTTGAAATGTTAGTCTCTCGCTTTTTTAAATTTATTATTATTTTATTATTATTATTATTGTTATTATTATTATTATTTTATTATTATTATTATTTCATCTTTCAACTATTAATAGTTAAATTGTTGGGAAGGGATTCTGAAAGTCAAGAAAGCATGCGCAGAGGATTTTCTCCCCCATACCTTACATACAGTTTTTGACTAAATAATTAAATAAATGAATGAATAAAATAAACATGGGAAATTTGCAGGGAAAATAGGTTCAACGCCTTTGATGCATGTTGAACGTGGTAAGGCTTCGCGCGAGAGAAGAGACCTGCCCGCCCAGCGTCGCCGTCCGAGCGGCTAACGGGGCTGCGCGGCCCTTGCTTGTCGTCCGACTCATGCGCTCGCATCCGCCTTGACCCGCCTCTCCCCGCACTCCCCCCGCTCCCCCCCCCGCCACTCATTAGCCGTCGCTCCTCAGCTGTCTCGCACAGTTCTCGCCATCCTTCCCCACCTGCTCAGCCCACCCACCGTCCACACCTGCCCCGCCCCCTTTGTGCCCCCCTCCCCGCCCGATCCCGTCCACTCCCGCTCTGCCCTCCCACCCCGCTCTGTCCCACCAGCCCCACCCTGTTCCCGCCGCCCGCCCTGTCCCGCAGGCTCTGCCCCGACCCGTCGCCCTGAAGGGCTCCTCCACGCGGACCCCGTTCCGCGTCCTCGTCCCCGACCCGTGTCGTGCGGAAGACACGGCCATTAGCCTATCTCCGGCGGCTTCCTGCCGCTCGCCCTACTTGGCCGCCGCCGCCGCCGCCTTTCGACACCGCCGCCGCCTGCAACCGCTGCCGCCGCGGAATCGCGGAAGTGAACGGCCGAAAGCGCAGCCTCCGCAAGGTTAGCTGCAGCCGCGGCCGCGAGGGCAGAGCGCCCAAGCCGGAAGACCAGCTCCTCAGCCACCCGCCTAGGTCGTCGGCTTTTACTGTGAATGGTGCCGACGTCAAGGACCTCTGCTTGGACCTTCGAGGCAAACAACCGAGTTGTGGGGCTGTCAACTTATTGTTGGTGTGTAATTTTCGCTAAAAAGAAAGGCTCTTGGAGATGGCTTTGAAATGGTGGATGTAAATAGTGGGGGCCAAGATGACGAACAACCGGTTTTCGCTTTTAGGTGTCTGGATTTATAATCCTCTCTGCCTAGAATCCACTTGCAACAGACTTGAAGTTGAGAAACACCTCCGGTCGCTTAGTCTTTTTCATTGGCTTCTGTGTTTGTTTTCAGGATTTCATATGTCTCTTATGCCAAAAAACTTGTATTTGTTGGACGTTTCAGTAATGACATTGCCTAAGTATTATTTAAAAAAATAAATAATAGGATAATTCCTTGCCTTCATTGGTTCTGGCTGTCGCTCGTGATAAAATTTAGGTAAAGTACGAAAATGAAAAGAAAAAACATTTAATCACTTGCCTTTAGAATTGGAAATCCACGACGTGAATTGACCTTACTCAAGAAGGAATAGAAGTTAATCTTAAGTCGTAAATATTACCCTAAGAATTATCGCTTTTTTTCGGCGTTTGCGAGTGGTAACAAGATCCATGTATACTTTTGACGTCAGACGTTTTCGAGAAAAACAGAGACGACTGTGACAAACTCGGATTCTTAGATGTGTGAAGTGTTGTTAATGTGAAACGTGCTTCGCACCCAAGAAGTGATTACGCTTGCCATATGCTCGCAACCTGGTACGTCCGCGTTAGCAATTCGCCGCCAAGAGATATCATTTTCTTTATTTGCTAAATAAATTATCTGTTTACGTATGTAGAGCATCTGTTGAAATAGAACTATTTTGAGCAGAGTAATTTTTCAGAAAACGAACAAAAAGTAATTAATGTACATAATTCACCCTTTTTTAACAGAATCACTAATAAGGGAGTGAATTTAACCCGGGAAATAAATATGATTGCTCGAGACTTTTTATGGTACTCTAATACTGCAAACGTACAAGGGTAAACCGATTTTTTTAATGTCAAAATATCTTCATTTGAAGAGGCATTATATATATTAATTTCTCTTCATTTTTGTCTCTGAATTCACATAAATTAAAACAATGTTATATTAGAAAAGCACACAGATTTCTCTCTCTCTCTCTCTCTCTCTCTCTCTCTCTCTCTCTCTCTCTCTCCTTCTCTCGCTCTCTGCTCTCTCGCCTGCTCTCGCCTGCCTCGCTTCGCTCTCGCTCGCTCCTTCGCCTGCCTTCGCCTCGTTCGCCACACCGTGGATACACCATTAGTTGTAAAGGCTGACCCCGCTAGCCCGCTACGCTTGTGACATTGTGCAAACTGTGCAAGTGACCATTAAAGTTAACAAAGGTGTGAAGCCAAGCCATTTCTTACACACAACTCTTTACGAATATAAATTGCGCCTAACAAAAAAAAATCCCAGAAATACCTCGCCGACGCATTTCCCTCGCGAACGTATCGCGGCAGATCGGGGTAAACGCACTCGTAGCTTCCTCGCGTTCCCGCGAAAGCGAACGTGTCCCAGCGCCCCAATTACCGTCGGCGCGTGGGTTGCGTAGGGATGAGGTAATCGAATTATGTGGAGTCGCGGCGTTACGGCCGCGCGGGATCAGTCGCCTCTGGCGCAAGACCGCTTTCCCGTAAACACTGACGGTGCGAATTTTACCGGCCGAGGCGTTCAGACACCGCCGTCTGCTGCCGTGTGATTCACGGTCGTGGGCGAGAACCGCGAATGCAACGGGGAGCCTTTTAGGGAGGTTTTGGCGAGGGAGCAATGCCGGTGACGCCTTTGTTTAAGGAGGCATCGGCTTGAATAAAATCTTTAAGTACTATATTGTAAAATGTACTGTAATCTCCAAATTATTGATTCATTGTTAGTGATTACGGGCGCGTCAACTAAGGTCATTAGTTCCGTAAGTGTATTTCATGTGTGTTTTTCCACGAGAAGTGACAGTGGTCTTCCCCCGCTGGATGGGGAGATCCGGCGCCGATCTACCGTTGTCTAGCAGGATTTTTAACAACCAGGACTCTCCCACCAGCGGGGCACCGTCCCAGCCGGGACAAGCTCTAAGATCCTGACCGGTCTCCCGGAATATGTGGTAGTGTAAAGCATGTTAGTGTAACTGTGCGTGTAAGGAGAGAGGATAGGACAAGGAAGAGAAACGAAAGATCGCGCGCGGTTCGTGGTCCGTTTGTTAAGGTGCTGCTCCAAGATTCGCCTGATGTTGATGGAAGAAACCACGGAAACTATCGATCAGAGCAGCCGGCCGCTAGGATTCTCTTCTAGACAGTGACTGAATTCGACCTAGTTGACAAGCCTAGTCGAAAATCCTACTCCTGTCGGGACTCTAAACTAGAACCTCCAGGTCAGAGGCAGTGCAGTTACCTCAGTTCATGCTCTGAGCCTCCTCCTCCGATGCAATCTATAAGTACTGAGACGTCATCAATCGAGAGGTTATGGAATGCAAGAAGGGGAGTATCCAAGCAACATCGTGCTCAATCTAAAAGTGAATGGAGAATGAAAATTCACAAATCCTAGTGACTTTGAGCTCTTTTGTTTGGATTGATGTAATTGAATGGAATTCAATTGAGTAATACTGGTCCAGTATTATAAAGGTATATGCAAGTTATTTGCATTTTGGAAGTAATGTAACGCTTTTCCTTAATTACTGACGGTATGAATACGAAGTGCAATCTATCCAACACAGGTTACAGTCGTTGGGGAATGCCTGGAATGGCCTTCTCTGGAATATTAGTTTCACTGACTTGGATGGAGTGTTTAACAGATTTTTGGAGTTACTTCGAGGTATCAAATACGTGATCAAAATTTTACTCTTCTTGCGAAATACCAGAACTTAAAATCGAATTTAAGATTAGATCTTGTGGCGTAAACATAAAGGAAAACGAAGTACATCTTCACTCTGATCATGCAGTGCATTGAAATGGCCATCATTACATTGCCGCACCATACACACGAAAGTAATGCATTAATACGAATGCAAGGCATCACACTGAGGATTCGAAACTCAACGCATTTCAAAAGCAAAAGTAATTCTCGTGTCCCTTAATATATTCATTCTTTCCTATTTCCTTTCCACGATAATTTAGTTCGTCGGTGTTAGACGTGATCACGCTGTATTGCACTCACCAGTGCGACTAAATTTCTATTGTTGATCCCTGAGGTCGGCTTCCCTGTTTTATTTAATAACTGAACGTTTAAAAATTGTTTCACCCAGACGTTAGAGGACAGAAAACATATTTAGTCACACAAAAAGGGTTCTGTGTTCCTTAGCACAGAATATCCTCTAGCGAGCTAGTGTTCTTGCGTAAATTCTACATAAATGAAGTTTGTTGGGTCTAGATCTAAAGCTTACATTATTTTGTATACGATGATAAATGTTCCTGAAGCAGGTACTGTTTTATTTATATTTGCATCGGTTTCCTGTTCCTTCCTACGTGTATACCTCCCGAAGAACCTACGCTAATTGGATAGCGATCATTCTGAATCACATCACGCTCGCGGCCGCGTAGTCAAAGTTAAAATCCATTGGGGAATATTACTCTCAATTATGATAACTCGAATTCTTTGATATCTCGAATTTTCTGCGATATTCTATCACCTCCCTTGAAGATATCAAATTTAACAAAATGTTCAAATGCTGATGTAATAAAATATTCAATAACTATATTTTCCCATTGGGATTAAAGTAAATCTCCCAAAATGTTTTATTAAAATGTTAACGTGCTGCTGGCCCTTGATCTTTAGAGGCGAAGGCTGCGTGCTTGGTCACGAGGAGTCTTGCCCGTAAACATCCATTAGATAATTATTACTGTAAACACTCCATTATCCGAATTCATTGGCATTTCGAAATACATGATATCTCGAATGTCTTAATAACTGGATTTTTCTCGTTTCCGCATTATCATCCTTAAATAATTCGCGACAAATCACTCATATCTCGTAATGTCGAGTCTTTCCCAAAATGCCCCTTCATTTCAAATAACGGTCACGATAGTATTGAACGATTACTACGTGGAGACACACGTCGCGCCTCCGTTAACGAGAAAGGGGCGTGGCGGTGAGGGCAGGCGAAGGCTGGTCGTCGCCGTCGCGGGCCCCGGCATTTCCCTCACGCCCCTTAACGATTTTGGTTGGTTGGTTAGCGAAAACGGGCACGTCAACATCTTTGGTCATTAGTACCATAAGTGTAATGCACGTGTTTTCTCGAGAGATGGCGAGATCCGGCGCTGACCTACCGTCGGCTAACGGGGTTTCCCCCCAACCAGGGGTTTCCCTCCAACCAACGGGGCACCGCCCTGCCGGGACAAGCTTCAAGCACCCAACCGGTCTTCTCGGATGTGTGGTAGTGTAGTGCATGTTCGCGTAAGTGTGTGTAAGGGGACAGGATAGGACAAGGAAAGATCGCGCGCGGTCCGTGGCCCGTTTGTTAAGGTACTGCTCCGGCATTCGCGTGGTGTTTATCGGAGATACCGCGGAAAATTTCCGATCAGAGCAGCCGGCCGCTAGAATTCTCCTCCAGACAGCGACTGAATTCCACGTAACTGAAAAGCTAGTGTCAAAAATCCTGCGACTCGAAGCTAGGACCTCCCGGTCAGAGGCGCTACAGTGACATCAGTTGATGCCCTGAGCTACCGCTCCTGGTTCTCCTAACGACGCCGCGCGTCCCGACGCCGTCCCCCTGCCAGTGAGCGGCGCCTTCGCATGCGCCGCGTCACGCGTCGTAAAGCGCCCGCTGGCCCGCGGCTTCCGCCTGGCTGCCCCCGCCGCTGTTTGCGAAGACGCGTCGCGACGAGCGGTCGGAAACCAAGGTTATTATTGAGCTCGAAAGGAAACTGTAAGAAACGAACTTCATTAACGGAGGGCGATGTGTAGCACTAATGACACTAGCGCTCGACCGTTAGAAACTGGCTGACCACCCTCAGGGCATCAATTGATGTCACCACGGGGCCTCTGACCGGGAGGCTCGAGTCGCGACGGTGGTAGAATTTTCCATTCTAGATACAGAGGTAGGCCGAATTCATTCTGGAAGAGAATTCTAGCGGCTGGCTGCTCTGAGCGTAGTTTCCGTGTTTTTTTTCCATCGACACCAGGCGAATGCCGGAACAGTTCCCTAACAATAGGGTCACGGATCGCGCGTGATCTTTCCTTCCCCTTCCTTGTCCTATCCTCACCCCTTACACAAACACACATATACATGCCCACAAACACCCACACACTTACATGCAGTACACTACCGCACATGCCGGAAGAGCGGTCGGGTGCTTAGAAATGGTCCCGGCTGGGGCGCTGGCCCGCTGATGGGAAATACCACGTTAGGGAAAACCCAGGTAGGTCGGTGCCCCATCTCGCCATTCTGCGGGTCAAGGTTACCGCCACTTACCACGATAAAAATATGCACTACACTCGCAGGACTAAAAACTTTAGCAGTTGACATTACCTGACTAACCAGTCAACCAATCGATACTTAGGTACCGGGTTCCAATTCCGGACAGTGCAAGTTGAATTTATAATGGACAAAGGAAGTTTGAGGCATGTTTTTGAACATTCTGTTTTCCCTGCTCCTTACTCTACCATTACTTAATATTCGTTCGTATCCTATCTTCATAAATACACATTCAGGAAAACCATTCAGCAATTGTCAATACGACCATCAGACGTAGGAACTGATTATCGCAAGGTATGCAAAAATTTTCAGATGAAATACCGAAAGTGTTTTCGAAATTATCAATAAGTCGGAGTGTGGAGAGTGGCGAAGTTTTTTCAAAAATCTGAATACGTAATTATGAACACTTCCAACCTCGAAAATACTATGTAATAATATTGGAATGCATTACTTGTTATCAATAAAATGTTATTGATTAAGAACTATTTTTATGTTCTTCTTAAAGTAAATAACATGCCAGTAAAATGAAATTTGTAAGAACCTTAGTAGTGAGACTACTTGAATAGTATCATCTCTGATTGATTGACAGAGAAAACAACCAGAAGTTGTATTTTTGTATGCTTCACTTGTGATATTGTCAGTAAACATTCTTTTACGATACCCTTCGTCTAAGAAACAAGAAGAAAAATTATTGTGGGTGAGACATTTTATTCAAAGCAGAAAAATCTCCCTTTCTTAATTTTGATCGGATTTTTTTTCTATTTTATTATCCATCCTACTGATGAAGAATTGATAACGTAAACTTGTAATCCCAACAAAAGTGTGATCGTAATAATTTTTTTTACTAAAATGTATGTTTTAGTGCAATATCCTGCAAATACTTTTCATTTGGCAATTTTTCAACTGTACTTAATATTCGTGTAACATTGTTTCCGTTTATATTAGGTCCTTTCTTTTATTGAAAAAATCAGAAATAGTTAATTTTCACAAATAAATATAATCGACTAATTAAAAGAACACCGTGCAACGAAAAGAGGTCATAGTTTCAAACATGGAAAATTCCTTTGCTGTATTACCATTTTACTTTGAATACTACTAAAATTTAACTGAAATCCACAAGCCGTTCCACAAAGCTCAGTCCTTAGTCTTTCAAAACACATATTAAGATTTTTCTGGTTTTCATTTTATTGAAGAAATATGTAACTGTTGAACTTCCATTTTTACATTCATGTCCATGAAAAATGTGAGCGCAAACGCGTGGAGATTCCTCTGAACTTCAAAATCGTTAAAACACTTTTTGGAAGGTAATAATAAGGGAATATTCTCCTTTTTTGACGAAATATTAATGAGTGAGGAGTTGAAAGTGCAAAGTAACATAGAAAAAGAGGACGAAAATAATACGTGGAGTAGGTATTCATGAGTTGACTAATGTCCTCTGTTGATTTTGTTTTCAAAAAAATCTTAAAAGGAATTTAAAAAAAACATGTGGGGAACTAATATAAATATTTTTTCTGTATTTCCTATATTTATTAAATATCTAAATTTAGGGAATGTTATATATATATATATATATATATATATATATATATAATGTAATATTATAATATAAATATTATCATTTAATGTTGAAGCAATTTCTTCAAAAAGACGAATGAGCCCAATATTCAAATAACAGAACTTTTTTGTATTGGAGTAACACTTTCTTCTAGAGCTTTTTGCGTTTTACGATTACTAGAGATGTGAATTAACACGTCGTTAAGTGTTTGTAAGCCATCAAGTACTTGAATGGTGACTAAAAAAATTATTCTTCGTTTATTACTGATCATAAACTTCGTCAGAAAGTGAGTCCATTCGCAATGCCTACTTTGTTTCTTTTTAGCGAGTGTTCACCTTATAACGGTCACAGTCTCATTAATGTGTGAGCAGAACAGAGAAGTGGGCTATAATTGTGGGAACATGAAACGCTTGAGATGGATCGTGTAGAAATCGAGAGTTATGTTTACTGCTTTCGCGAGTTTCTGACAAAGGCCTGTGCTTGTTAGTCGAGCCTATTGAGCTCTCAGCATCTGTCAAAATATTCGCGACGTACTAGTTCCCTTCACGCTAATGAGAAATAAAGACCGCTGTTTAAAAAAAGTCAGTTATACATACATACATACATATGGTTTGGGGTCTGCACAATGTACTCATTACGTGCTCGTGTAAGAATTACCCAGCAATTTTGACCGTGACTTTTAATGTGGGCCATACACGGGACTTGGCGTTCATTACGCAATTCTTGTGTCGAAAACATGGTTTCATTTCAAAAACTATAATACTCTTTAATCAAATATAAATAAATTAAATTAGCAATTTGTATTCACTTATCAATATTATCATTTGAAATTATATAGTTAACTGAAGGTGAATATAAACTTCATTCATATTTATATTTCGCCGGATATAGGTTTAAAAGTCAGTTATGGAATTGAAAATAAGGAATCGTTGTGTTATATTATTGAAATGTACGTTGTATGTTCTGTCACGAATGGGTGTATTTATCTAGAGGTCTTTCATCGAAATGGTAAAAATGTATTTAGATAATTCAAAGATAACGAAATTATTTAAATATTGATTCATGACTCCATCAACAGAATGTGATTTTAAAATTATGTTAACAATAATATTGAAAACGTGTTTCAGAGTAATTTATTTTAAGGGAATAAAAATTTAAAGGTATAACCAAGAAAAATTTGCTGTTTGTAACGCTAATTTTCAAAACGAAATGCACAGTTGGGAACATCAACGCGAGAGGAGACGAAGAACCCAGTGCACTTAGTGAAATTCGCGTTCTAAAACCTCGTAATTGCAGACGGCGGATAAAATCTATGCAAAACTGTGATAAGATGTGTGGTAGTGATGGAAGAATGTAGTACCGCAGTCAAATTAGTACCAGTACAAACCACTGGTACTAGCACAACTGGTCTGTGGTAGTAAATACACGAAATTAACACATTGTGGTTGGAAGTAATATCTTTCTTTTACAATACAGTAAATCGTTTCTTTCTGTGTTCCCTTTGTCATTCAAAATAGGGTAGTCTTCATATATATATATATATATATATATATATATATATATATATATATATATATATTAATGTTTTGTTGATATTTTCTTTATTTATTATCATATGTTGTAATTACAAATGATACACCATGTTCTTCTATACCATCATCCGTGAAGGTAAAGTAATCCTCGAGACGTTGCAACACTAGTAATATTGCATTTTCATTGACTAAACTAATTCCCTTGAACAATATTAAGAAAACCGTGTTGTGAATGTCGGACTCACCGGTTTTGGCTTCCAGAAAATCGGCCACTGCGTTGAACACCATGGCTGCTGCTTTGCGAGGACGCCGGGCGGTACGTGTTTTCTGCTGCGTCTGCTGCGCGTGTGTGCGTCGGTGGCTGCGGCTGCGGCTCGCTGCTGCCCCACTCCAGAAGGACGCGATCCACGGCGGCTGAACGGACTGCGGCGCGAAGGCGGCGCGCGCTTATATACGACGAGGACGAAGGCTGCGGCCGGGGCCGAGGGCGGGAGGCGGCGGGGCGGCGGCGGCGGTGGCGGAGGTGGGGTGCGGGCGGGCAAGAGCAAGGTTCGGGTGGCGCGGGCGAATCTGAGCAGGCTGAGCAACGGCTCTTCGCGGCGGGCAGTGCTCGCAGACTGGCCGCCCCCGCCGCCCGAAACACGCCCCGGCGCCCGGTGAAAGCGCGAGTGCGCCCGCCCCCGCCCCCGCCCCTCCCCCCGGCCGCGCCAATCGCGAGCCCCGCACGCCGCCCTCGCGAACCGCCTTCACCTTTCGCCACGCGTCGCCGCCCGCCGCCCCGGGCCGCCCCGCGCCGCCCCGCGCCGCCCCGCGCCGCCCCGCGCCGCCCCGCGCCGCCCGCGCCGCCCCGCGCCGCCCCGCGCCGCCCCGCGCCGCCCCGCGCCGCCCGACGCCGCCCCGCCGCCGCCCCGGCGCCCTGCGCCGCCCCCGCCGCCCCCCCGCCCCCTGCGCCGCCCTGCGCCGCCCTCGCGCCGCCCCGCCCGCCCGCGCCGCCCCGCGCCGCCCCCGCCGCCCCCTGCGCCGCCCGCGCCGCCCCCGCCGCCCACGCCGCCTACCACCGCCCACATGCCGCCGCCATGCCATCCGCACGCCACCCCAATGCCGCCCCCACGCCGTCCGACGACGCCTCCACGCTGTCTCCTCGTCGCCCCCACGCCGCCCCCAAGCGCCTCCCCCTTCGCCGCCGCCCCACGCCGCCCCCAAGCAGCCCCATGCAGCCCCACGCCGCCCCCACGCTGCTCCTATCCCTCCCCTACGCCGCCTCCACGTTGCCTCCAGGTCGCCACCACGCCCCCCGCGCCGCCCCCAAGCAGCCCCCATGCCGGCTCTGTCCCTCCATACGCCGCCCCCATCCCTTCCTTACGCTGCCCCCCGCCCCACGCCCCCCACGCGCCGCCCCCATGCAACCTCCACACCGTCCCTATCCCTCCCCTACGCCGCCCCACGCCCCCTACCCACGCCCCCCACGGCGCCCCTATGCGTCCTACGCAGCCTCCACGCCGCCCCCCACGCCGCCCCTATACCTCCCCTACCCGGCCCCCACGCCCCCCACCCACGCCACCCCTATCCCTCCCCTACGCCGCCCCCACGCCGCCCCCTCGGCACCCTCCACACCGCAGGGAACGCACTTACTTTGCCCGACTCTCGGCGTGATATTTTGTAGGTGTCCACACCACGAGTATTTGCGTCGTGAAACCATTTTTCTCAGGTTTCAGATGTGCAATGTAAACGACAGAGTGTGTGAAAAGAGGATGGGCTTGCCTAAGCGACAGCTAGGACATTTCGTGGAGTTAAAAAAAAGAATCAGGCAAGTGGGAGACGAAATGGTAGGGAGAAAAGTGGATGATGTACCTTGACCTGGAGAGAGTTTGGGGAACATCAAGTATACGCGCGATGCGTCTTATTGCGGCACTGTTTTTCTCCACACCTTGTCGGCAATATGCATCGGCCCTCTTCTCCGTGATCGATGTGACGTCACAGGGCGCTGCGTGGTTTCCACTTGCGCGCAAACGCTCTGTTGGTGTGTGTTGCCGCCACTTAATGGGCTGGGCGGATTATCGGGTACAGGCGCTAGGAAATGCATTCCAGAAAATCCCCAGTCTCGTGCTTCACCTATCTGACACATTTGTGAAACGTTTGCGAGATCTAACGCTTTGTAGCAAACAAAGATTGTAATTCAAAGGCTTGAGGTAGTAACAAGAAATGTCTCGCCAGACAAAGTCTCAGGCAATTTGTTAATGTTATAATGTCGATTTTGGTGTAAACATGGCTTATTTTGTTACTCTCTCTCTCTCTCTCTCTCTCTATATATATATATATATATATATATATATATATATATATATATATATATATATTATATATGAAGGACCTGGGAAAGGAATATTATGTGACACACTTCGTCACAAATGAGAACATGCCTAGAACATATCTACCTACTATATCAGTCTGTTGCTTCCTACATCCTGCTTTCTGTGGTTATTTTCCAATTCACAAAAAACATTTCTATCACATTTCTGGACATTTTAGTTTCCATTCAGTGAGATGTTACTTTACACACTAAATAACATATATAACGATCATATATTTGAAAGGAACATACATTGTTTCTATGATCGAGCTTTATTACATGTGCAATCATTCTAAAAACTACCGATCACATCAAGGACGTGAATTTGTATTTATGAAATTGTTTAGCAATTTTAAACCACAGGCAAACCATTTGTTTTACTAATTGAATGATTCTCAAAATAAAATTATACCATATACTGAGTTAAGAAATACAATTCCTTTTTGGTGAAATTAAAATAATTATTTGCATGACAGCGTACATTCTCATGCAAATACGCATGTAACATACATTGTCATGCACCTTACATGCGTATTTATTTTCACCAGGAAATGATGTCTTAAAAAGCTGGATGACAGACTGATAATTTGAATAACAAATCTTAAACGTTTCCGTTCATTGCCCTTTAATTAACACAGTGATCATTTTTTGAACTGATTTTTGCAAAAATGTGTTATAAGAAGAAATAATACTTTTTGAAATAATTATACCTTTCAAGATAATCAAAACTAAAACGGTAATTCAATAAAAAATCCTTTGGTTCATTTTTACACGTCATGTGTTGTAACTCATTCCACTGAAATGAATATTACAAGAAAGAAGAAACCGGTAGCGGTAGCTCAGTGCAACAACTGATGTCACTGCAGCGCCTCAAACCGGGAGGTCCTAGGTTCGAGTCCTGACGGCCGTAGGATTTTCGACACTAGCTTTTCAGCTACTTCAGCTTCAGTCGCTGTCTGGGGAAGAATTCTAGCGGCCGGCTGCTCTGATCGGTAGTTTTCCGTGGTTTCTCCGATCAACACCAGGCGAATGCCGGAGCAGTACCCTACCAAACGGGCCACGGACCGCGCGCGATCTATCCTTCCCCTTCCTTGTTCTATCCCTTACACACACACTTACACTAACATGCACTACACTACCACATATTCCGGGAGACTGGTCGGAAGCTTAGAGCTTGTTCCGGCTGGGGCGGTGCCCCGCTGGTGGGAGAGTCCTGGTTAGAGGGAAAGCCCACTAGCCGACGGTAGGTCGGCGCCGGATCTGGCCATCCAGCGGGGGAAAATCACCGCCATCTCCCGAGAAAAAAACGCACTACACTCACGGGAATAATGACCGAAGCAGTTGACGCGCCCGGAAACACGAAAAAATCAAATCAAATCAAGAAAGAAGAAAGTACTGTATATCCTTTCGGTCTCTTGAGAAGCATAATGTAATTTTCGATCATCTTACTAACCTTAATAAGCAAACTTTTTATTATTAATTTGATAATTATCCATTCCATATATGCGACAAAATTGAGTAATTATCTGTTTAGTCCAAACCAAATTACTTAGCAATTCTACAAGAAATTCTACTTACGCTGAGCAATTCTACAAGAACAAATGTTTTCCAAAACAAATGTGCATTATATTACGAATATACGTTAGGAAACTTTTCATCATTTTCATACATGTTAATTGCTGAGTATCGTTTATTATTAATCGTAAATAATAAAAATATTGAGTTTTGCGAAAAAAAAACTCCGATTTCCAAAGGATATTTCCGACATTGTACTTACCAGAACTTGAAATTAAAATAAAATTACTTATTCATTGATTCACTGACTAAATCATTTTTGACGTGAATCATTTTTAGAGGCGCGTTGAGTGTCGTGAGTCGTGCATATTAGTACTCCACTTCGCATATAGTGTGAGAATGGTTTTTTTCCACTCTACATTATGTTGTAACAAGACTCTTCAGAGTAAATAAACAGAGGTTGTCTGGTATCAAATCTATATTTCTTCTTAAGATGTTCTGCAGAACATCGTTTTCCGCCCAGCAGCTGTAAGCTCTGACGATGATCGCTACGCGATCGAAAAGATCTTAAGAAGAAATATAGATTTGATACCAGACAACCTCTGTTTATTTACTGTGAATTAATAAGGTATCTATATCACCAACAATCTAATTAATTAAAGACTCTTCAGATTGTCCGCTACCCAAAGTCTAAATTGTTTGCATTAAAATTTAAATTATATAAATGCTTAAGAAGGCAAAAACTCAAAAAATGTGTAAGAACAGATACAAAATATGTAAGAGCTCTTTAATCTTAAATACGTAATAATTTTCGCACGTGAGTTTATGTTTAGTTAATAAGATATGTTAATATAATTATGAAGGTGGTACAGACAGGAAGGTGTTATTAAAAATACGTTCGCAAAAATAATGAGATTATAAACTCAATTTTACTCTTAGGAGAACTATTCATTTTGACATCTTCATACTTCCTGAGTTAAATAAGAGAATAACTTTAAACTAAATATTTTATTAAAAATAAAAACCAGATAATTTTTATTAATATGTGCATGTATTTGTACGTTGAAATTAATTATATACTTAGTAAAAGAAAATATTGTGAAAGCATTCATTTTTCATTCATTTCCTCGGCCGCTTTAGCCAAAATTGTGGGAATTCCCGCGCCCCAAAACCAAACGTATTTTTTGAATGGCTTCTAAAGTATTGTCTTCCTTTCACAGTAAATCCAATCTAAGTGAAAAGAAGGTCTCAAATGATTGTTTTACAATCTTGCGTCACATTCATCATCTTGTAAATGACCTGTCGCGTGCAGCCTCACAAAAACTTCCTCTGAGGAGCATTACTCGAACGTTCTCTGACCTCTTAAGTGGCAGTTGCTAGGCCTTGAGCATGCATGTATGCATGTATGCTGATTGTTCGGCTCATTCTGACCCAGTCATCTCTGTTAGGAGCACTTTCCCGTCGGAAAAAAATTCCAAAAAAGCTCCTTGGAAAATTTCTCTTAAGAGATTATCTCCAAAGTTTCCAGAATCCATCTCAGCTACCAACTGACATAACAGTTCTAGAACGGACGACTGGCTGTCGCCTCCAACAGATGATAAAATTAAGTGTATTTTCAGTGAGTTTTGTGAAGTCATGTAAAGAGAATGTTTACCATCACTCTACATAACCACATTCTGAAACTAAACTAAAGTGTACTTCATGCATTTCAAATTTCAAACTGATTTAAAGACCACAAATACAATTAAGAATAACGATATTTAATGAATTAATTTACATTATATAGTATATATATATATATATATATATATATATATATATATATATATATATATATATATATATATATATATATATATATATATATATAAATGTGGAGAATCCGGAGATATGTTAAAATTGTGAGGAAACTAATTTGTCTAAATGGGTTACCAAGTACCTCATTCACTTCGTTGTTAACCCAAGATCTCGAAAAATACAATATTATTTGTTAAACGTTTACTTTTATGACTGAATAATTTATCACAATTCACTGCCGCAAGCTAGTCCCTTCTCAGTTTTTTATCCAACGCACAACTACTTCCTGACCGAGTGTACTGTAATTCAGTGGTAGAAACAGTGTTACCTCATATTGTAATGAGTAATCCTGTGAGTGATTAATCTATTCCTAAATCTAAATTGCAATTTAGTAGTATATCTGGTATAATTAAAAAACTAGAAATATGATTGAGATACTTTGATTATAGTATAGATCACTTGTGTCCTGTTTTTATTTTTCGTCAGTCAGTCCAACATTTAACTCATCAGGACATAATCTTAATTTTGAATGTTAAAATTCTATTAATTCGAATAAAGTCCAAGTGTGAATTAGCTCACTTTATTCATTGTAAAGATAATACAACGATTTGGGAACTGCCTAAACCCTTCTTCAGAAGTCTTTCCATATGTTTATCAAAACGTGTATGTTGTGCAACTTATTGCTCTACTTCAATGTGATAATTAAGTCTGTTATAACTCTGACATATTTGGACTTAAATAAACGTTTTGATTATCCTTTTAAATAATTATTTTCGTTGAATGATATTTCAAAGTCTAAGAGAACTCTCATTTATCATACGAAGACATATAATATTGTCTGAGATACGAATTTCTTGATGTAATTTAATGTTATATATCTGTGTCATGTACTACATTTTACGAAATAATTATTTCATTTTGCTCAGAAGACCACTTCTTCTGTGAGTGCGTCGAGATTAGGTGAAGGTTAGGTATGAATAGCAGCGCCATTGGAGATACTAGAAACATTTCTGTAGTATTTTTAATAAACTATCAAATAAGTGAGCATATTTTACTGCGAAAGTTTCCTAGTAATTACAAATATGCCCATAAAATATACTTGTGCCTCACAGCAAATACACATACAAGGGTCTAATTTACTCTATAACAATATAAATATTACTAACAATTTCCAAGTATTTTTTTCTCAGCCTAACTGTAGAGTGAGGTCATGTTAGTACGCTCACATAAATAAGCTCAGATAACGTCCTAAGGCGAGCCAGTAGTTGAAAGATCAGCTGCTTAGAAAGTTACGTTTATATACGAAAGTTATAAAAACAGATTTATTCAAAATTTATGGAAGCTTTTCAGGAAAATAATGAATTGTATTTTGAGATTATGGTTCTAGATTTTACTTTTGTCTAAAGTAAGTGTTAATAGGCAGACAATGCATCTAGTAACAATCATTTTAATTCGTTTCTGGGTTTGGGAATTTCTGCTAGTTCATATTCAACCCTGGAATTAGTTTTTTCTCTCTGTCACTAATCAAAACTTCTGTTTGCTCGTAGAACGCAAAACAAAGTTTGTTACTCATCAAATCCATTTTAATGAATGGAAAATAAAGTTGCATATAATTAAGAATTCAAAACTGTTACTAGAAGGGTGGCAAAGATTTAATGAATACGTTAAGTCGTTTCAACCGTGAGATATCAAGTACATCACGATTAATATGTGATTTAAAAACAATGATGCTTTTAGGAAATCCGTGATTTAACCTTTTTTACTTGGAGTCAGTTTTTCAACTCAGAATTTGAAAATTTAATTTACTAATTAAAATTAAAATATCATTGTAAGTTTCTGCTTGCAGTGATTTGTTCAAAGTATTTGAAGGATTAATTCGGTATCGTCGTTTAGAAAATCTTGAATTTACATTTTTAAAATGTTTTTAACCTTTTTTCATTTGAAAATAGTAATGATATTTTGACAATTATTGACGTAATATCATTTAACATTTTAATACTGCAGCTTAGTTTACAAGCATAACAAAGTATTTTAATTACCTAATGCAGTAGGTTTATAATAGTATCGGAATTCGTTTCGCATTTCTAATTTTCAATCACTCAAACGTTTTATTGAAAAATGGACCTTTCCCATAAGCGCTCTTTGCACTGTCTCAACAAGATATTTAACAAAAAATTGCAATATATTTTGAGGCAATTTTGAAATAGATACGCAATCTTCATTTAAAGTATTCCCAAAGTTAAGAATCCATTCAATCTTGCCGGCCCGCAACATTAAACAATGAATAGCAGCATGTTCATTTTCTAAAATATAGCATTTCGAACACGTGTTGTCCACACATCGATAGACAAGCTGATAGTCAGTCTGAGCCCCTTCTCAGTAAAAAAAAAAATTAATAAAGATTACTTTACTACTATTTATACTAAAAATATTTTAATAAAGTGTGACCGCTCTATCTTTTCACTATTCTCTAAAAAGCCTACAGCGGGTCACTCAAGTAACCTTGTAGTATTACTTGATCTGTGACTTGTTATGACAATGTCACACCAAAAATTAGGAATAGTTTCATATGTCCTAACTGTCCTAGAGAAGTGGGTTCGTCTTTTATCCTGCTTTTGTAATAAAAGAAACATAGGCAAGTTAATCTTTTAACTATGCACAGCGTTCTGAATATGTTCTGTTTAAATATTGGAATACAAATCTACTCTAGCATTTACACATTGCATTGAAAGATTCTATCACTTGCTCTACCCTTTAGCAATTACGTGATTACCTTTACGTGATTACGTAATTACGTTTTAACATTTGCATAAACACTTTACATAAAATTATATTACCCTTTACTTCACAAACAAAAAAAAACAATAAAATAACTGTTCACAAGACTATAATATATGGAAACACAAAATACTGAAAAAGAATCACATACCAAAATACCCTATGCATACACTTTCAAAGAAATTGTCACATGAATAGTGAATGAAATATATACAAGACGTAGTTTCACTTTTACATAGATTATTACTTTAAACAATTTAGCCAGCAGAAAGAATATTGTTATTCAATGAACGTACAATCAATAATAACTCTTTTATTAATTAATGGTTTTGAACAATTTGAAAACTATTAAACAATAAATTGAATGCACACACTAAAAGAGCTAATACTATCAATAACAAAAAAATGAAATCAATAGGATTTTTACAATTCTTTCACAGGCATTAGTTATCTGGCTTCCTTTTACGACTGCAATATTACATAAGATAATGCCTAAATGATTTTAATGAATCTAACTCGACTATCTACGTCTGTAAGTGAGGTGAATTCTATCTCTAGAGCATAATTCTCGCTTCTTTAAACAGTTCTTTTTATGAAAATTTCTAGAGGATTTTCTGACTCACAAAAACGTCTCGAAGAAATATTTCCACAGCTTGGAGCGGCGACGGCGATCCAGATCCTTTCAAGGTCGTGGCAACCACGTGCTCTGGTGAATTTCTACCACAGTCCTTCGAATTTTATATAATCTGACTGCAATATCGTCGCGTAATGAATTTCTTTCGTAGTAAGCCAAGTTGAAAGACAAAACAAAAAAAAGCTGGAAATAGAAACATTTTCTATAGCACATGCTTTCTATTTCAGTACACGTTCTTGAACGTTGAAATATATTATTTCCTCGTTGTTAGAAAAATAGTATACGTAGTTCTCTGTCATGCGTTCACGTGAATTTATCAAAATGTTCATGATTTAAAGTTCTAAATTCTCTCATACATGGTATATTTTAAAATTCCTTTTTCAAGCTTCAATCGTCGAAATACGGCGAATTCTCCTCTCCGTCCAGCACGAACAATTGCGGTGTGATCAGATCGGCGAGCGGCAGCAAAAGAAGAACTTGTCCTAGCGAGGCTTTGCTCTAGGGCCGATATTTTCAAGGGTGATTTTGATTGGTCCTCGATCTCTTGTACGCGAGTGCGTTCAGAAACTTTTAGTAAATTCTGGCAAAGGATACCATTTACTGCAGGCACGATCTCTTGCAATTCGTTAACACTAGAATTGCTGCTTGTCGTGTCTTGACGTTCTCGGATGCTTCTTAAGAATCAATGTAACTCATATATGAGCGGTTACAAAAGAGACTCTCAAAAATGTCACATTTACGATATCTATTCTGAGAAACTCCTCATCCACTTATTCAAATTTGTTCCGTGATTACCAAAGCTTCTTTTTTAAATTCATTAGAAGTATTTAATTACTTAGTTGCTTTACAGTACCATTCGTTGCATAAGTCTTTTCTTTTGTTCTTTGATTTTCATAATTTCACAATTCTTCTGCAATGTTGAAATTAACGTTCAATTATACTTAACAGAATCTTTATTAAAACTTTATTAATTAAACATAACAGGTAATAAGTACAACTGTGTTTGAATGCAAATACTGTTAAATTAAAACATAGTTAATAATTCGCCACAAAATAGCCTATAATAACCTCAAGGTACAATAAAATCATTAACTCTAGAAATTGAGAAATTGATGAAACTGATGAAATTGAAATTTGCAAGATTGTTGGTTGGTTGGTATTTTCGGGCGCGTCAACAGAGCTAGTCATTATTTCCCTAAGTGTGGTGCATGTTTTTTTCTCGGAAGATGGCGGTGATTTCCCACGCTAGATGGCGAGATCCGGCGGCGACCTACCGTTGGCTAACGGGTTTCCCCCTAACCAGGGACTCTCCCACCAGCGAGACACCGCCCCAGCCGGGACAAGCTCTAAGCTCCCGACGCGTCTCCCGGAATATGTGGTAGTGTAGTGCAGGTCAGTGTAAGTGAGTGTGTAAGGGGAGAGGATAGGACAAGGAAGGGGAAAGAAAGATCACGCGCGGTCTGTGGCCCGTTTGTTAGGATACTGCTTCGGCATCACCTGATGTTGGTCGGAGAAACCTCCAAAAACTACCTACGAGAGCAGCCGGCGCTAGAATTCTCATCCAGGCAGCGACTGTCAGGAGAAAAGACACTAGCTCAAAAGCTAGTGTCGAATATCCTGCCACCGTCAGGATTCGAACCTAGGACCTCCCGGTCAGAGGCGCTGCAGTGACATCAGTTGCTGCACAGAGCTACCAATGCCGGTGAAATTTGCAAGAAAATTCATCAAAACCCGCGTATATTTTAACAAAGAGTTTGTTAATTTTAATTGTCGGTCAGTTTCTCCGCCGTTCTCTGACTTTTTGTGAGGCCTGTGGAAAGTGGTCCGAGGCCGCGCGCGGGGCCTTGCGTGTGTGAGGAGCGGCGGCCCGTGGGCGGATCGCGTTGCGGGTTCCGGTGTCCCCGCCAGACGAAGTTGCGCTGCCGTAAGAAGGGGGCGGGGCGAGGGCGTGTGTTTGCGCGCGGCGAGCGGCCATCGGCGCCGCGCGTGCCAGAGGCACCTCGCTGCGGTAGGATCTCGCCATCCAGCGAGGGAAGATCATCGCCACCTTCCAAAGAGAAAACTTGCACTACGCTTACGGGACTAATGTTTTCTTGGTTTACGCGATCGGAATTATTAACAATCGATCAGACAAACACCAACACCACAATCATCACCACCCCAACGCCTTTACATCGCTCACTGGCACCATCACCACCTACGGGCATGAAGTGATATCACCGCATTACTCTCACCGGAAAGTCCTAGGGTTTCATTCTCGACGGAGGCACAGTTTTCGACACTAGCTTGTCAGCTACGCCGAATTCTGTCGCTGTCTGGAGAGAATTCTAGCTGCTCCTGCTCTGATCGGGAGTTTCTGTGGTTTCTCCGATCAATACCGGGCGAATGCCGGAGCAGTACCCCAACAACCGGCTCACGGACTGCCCGCGATCTGTCCTTCCTCTTCCTTGTCCTATCCTCTCCCCTTACACTCACACCCTTACACTAACATGCACTATATTACCACGTATTCTAGGAGACTGGTGGAGCTTAGAGCTTGTCCTGCTGGCGTGCCCCGCTGGTGGGAGATACCTGGTTGGGGAAAACCGCGATAGCCGACAATAGGTCGGCGCCGAATCTCGCCATCCAGCGGGGGAAGGTCACCGCCATCTCACAAAGAGAAAAATTACACTACGCTTACGGGACTAATGTTCTTAGTTGACGCGCCCGGAATAACTAACAATCGATCAGTTAACCACCAACACCATACTCTCCATTATCATCCCAACGCATTTACATCGCAACTGGCTTGGCCTGATTGATTTTTTCGTGTTTCCAGGCGCGTCAACTGCTTTGGTCATTATTCCCGTTAGTGTAGTGCATGTTTTTTTCGCGGGAGATGGCGGTGATTTCCCGCCGGATGGCGAGATCGGCGCCGAACTACGTCGGCTAGTGGATTTCCCTAACCAGGAATCTCCACCAGCGGGCCCGCCCAGCCGGACAAGCTCTAAGCTCTCGACCGGTCTCCCGGAATATGTGGTAGTGTAGTGCATGTCAGAGTAAGTGAGTGTGTAAGGAAGAGGATAGGACAAGGTAGGGAAGGACAGATCGCGTGCGGTTCGTGGCCTGTTTGGTAGGGTACTGCTCCGGCATTCGCCTGGTGTTGATCGGAGAAACCACGGAAAACTACCGATTAGAGCAGCCGACCGCTAGAATTCTCCTCCAGACAGTGACTGTATTCGACCTAGCTGAAAAGCTGGGGAAAAACGGCTAGGAAAAAAAATCCTGCCGCCGTCAGGACTCGAACCTAGGACCTCCCGGTCAGCGGCACTGCAGTGACATCAGTTGATGGACTGATCTACAGCTCCCGGCAGTGCAGCAAATGGTGGGCGTATCGGACGAGTACATCCAAGTTCGCAGGTTCAAACACGATCTTTATATAATACATATAACACGATCTTTATATAATATTTACAAATACGAGAGTTTTTGGATGTTTTCTTTTGTTTAAGTTAATATTTACATTTATGCGGTTATTATTCTGATGAAAATGTTTATTTGTGTTGTGGTAGTTCATAATAAGAATAAATTTTCAATGCATTACAGTTGCCCAACTCGTCTATTTTCGGGGTCGAAAGTTACAAGTGAATGCATATATTAATCTTCTTGTATAAATTGGTGTTTCATTACAAAACTACATATGAATTTTCGTGAATCTGAAGAAACAAAATAAACCAATAGTATTTTTTAAATCTCAGAAACGAGTGTAGCAATTCACAGCGTTTTTCAATGTACTCGTAGGTGCATTGAAACCTTAAAATACATGTTTTTTTCTACAATTCCTCCAGAGTGGTAGCCACATTTGCACTGATACGAAGCTTTTGTGCTAAGTGTAAAATAGAAAATTCTTTTATCAAGAAGGTGCTATTTACTTCAGTTGCATCAATTACTTATATTAAAAGTATTTTATGAGTAAAGGAACTAATAGTATATATATATATATATATATATATATATATATATATACACACTATTACATGTTATATACATACTATACATGTTATATATATAACTATATATATATATATATATATATATATATATATATATATATATATATATATCCAGTTAGTTCCATTATTTCTAGTTTTTAAGGATAGTTACACAAAGTACTGCACATATATTTAAAATGGTTTGTTATTAGAAATCCTTTAAGCATATTTCGTTCAAAGAATTCATTCCAGAAGATTGTAGTGTTTTCATAATTTAGACAAACTCGCTGTATTAATTAACTTATGATAATAAAAACTGATATAGAGGGAAAAACTCGGTTCATCTACTAAATGTGTGTCAATACTACTTTCATAGATATCTGTCACAAGGGTCGATTTTCGTTTATCATCTGCCTATTATAGATTGATTGATTGATAGTGAGTGTTAGTGATTCCGGGCGCGTCAACTATAGAGGTCATTAGTCCCGTAGGTGTAGTGCATGATTTTTGATCGGGAGGTGGCGGTGGCCCCCCCAATGGATGGCGATATCCGGCGCCGACCTACCGTAAACCAGCAAGGGTTTCTTCTACCAGGTATCTCCCACCAGCGAGGAACTGTCCTAAGTTCTAAGTCCCCGACCGGTATCCCGGTATGTGTGGTAGTTTTGTGCATGTTAGTGTGTGTGTGTGTGTGTGTGTGTGTGTGTGTGTGTGTGTGTGTGTGTAACGGAGTGAGGAGTGGACAAGGAAGAGGGAGGAAAGATCCCACGCGGCCCGTGGAATTATCCTCCAGACAGCGACTAAATTTGGCCTAGCTGAAAAGCTAGTGTCGAAAATCCTGCTGCTGTCGGGACTAGAACCTCGGACCTCCCGGTCAGAGACACTGCAGTGACATCAGTTGATGCACTGTGGCACCGCTCCCGGTCCTATTATAAATATTGTGTAAACTTGAAATAGGTTAGTGGTGGCTTTTTTATAATCAAACTGTCGTAGCTGATGTGTTGAGTCGGAAGGGATTGCCAATATACTTTCTTACACAGCGCAACTGCGCAAAAGTTCTAAAAGTCGTAAAAATTATTAACAAAGCTACCCGTTTTCATTAATAAACGAACCGCTCATTAAACTACCAGTTCATAACTTTGATTGTGACATTGCAGTAGAGGAACACGAGACGTAAGAACAACACAAGCCCACGCTACACAGGCCGGCGATGTACCCTTTAAGAGATTCCCCTGTATCAAAATTTAGACCCATCTGATACATTTTTATTAAAAATATGCACAAATATACAGTTTATTATAACATTTATATACATTTTATTATAACAAATTACACGACTTGTGAGTGCAAAATATATCATGGATGCATGCTATATGTATGATACGCACTAAATATGTTCAATACGATACGTTATATACGAAGAAGGAAGTATGAAAAATTCCTGGATGCTATGATAAAAAGAATAATGATGACCAATATTAAAAACATAGGATTTTCCCCTGACGGGAAAAACGTACGAAAGAGCGACCATTTTGACTCGTCAATGGTAACATCTTACATTCGTCTCAACTTCCGCGAACGTTTCCTCCTAGTTTTGCAATGGCTTCTAGAAAATACACTTTTAAAGAGTTTCCAAACCAAATGATGTACTGCGAAATTATACATGCATTTTCAAAACCTAGCAGCCCGGCTGTCTAAAACGTTTTATTATATGTGGCATTATCGCACCAAACGGTTTGTAGTGCGGGATTTCCTCGTCTGTAGTGCGGGATTTCTTCAGTCTGTAGTGCGGGAGCCACAAGACAATTACCGCACAGTAACCAATTAACATTGGTGTGTGTAACTTTTGTGAGTTCTGTAAGATCCATATGTGTTACGAAATATGTGCTAGCCTTTTATCTATTATTTGGTGAAGGCAAAATATTGAATCAGTGCAAGATCTTCATGGTTATAAACCGTTTTGTTCTTCAACATCCTTAATTGAGTTTTCGAAAATGGTCTTTATAATTTTCCATACATACTAGGAACCGAATTTTTCAGACTTTTATATATATATATATATATATATATATATTTGTAATATGCCTCTCTTTCATTTTGTAGGGACATCTCCATCTCCTGTCATATAATTGAAAATGAAAACTAATTGCCTAAATAATACATCGGGGCTACTTTTTATTAAAATTATTCATATATAACCTAGTTCAAGGAATCTTCTATTTCTTATCAATCTTCCTGCTCCTAGAAATTCTTTTCTACTGATCTGATACTTTTTCATTATATTTACATATACAGATGATACCAAAAATGTACTATATAAATTATTTAATTCCTGTTGAAATTGATAATTATTAAAGAAGAAAAGTTCACCGGGGAGGTTATTTATTGTGAGACATTTTTATTTAATAAAATATTTATCTTCATATAGAAATTGATAATACTACCATCTCAAAAGCATTCTTAACACAGAAATTTGACAACATAACTTTTAAAGCTGTATTTTTCATCTGCACTTGGCAATTTTCAACGTATTGTTTGCTGGCACATTGATAATGGTAACTCTTAATTAACATAATAATTGTTCACAGAGTTAATATTCGTTTCTAGATTTTTTTAAAATCTAACGAAAACGAGACATACATTATTGTACTAGGCACATTAATCAACGTATTGTTTATGGGAAAAGTGAATTGTGTGCACATTTTCAAAATTCTGTGATCCTACACTAAGTCATATACTACTTAAATTTTGAATTTTGAAAGGAGAAAAAAACAAAAACTCCATGTAGTAAAATCTATTTTCAAGGATAAATAAGCAATAAATTTTGAATTTTGAAAGGGAAAAAAACAAAAACTCCCATGTAAATCTATTTTCAAGGATAAATAAGCAATAAATTTTGAATTTTGAAAGGAGAAAAAACAACAAAAACTCCCATGTCATAAAATCTATTTTCAAGGATAAATAAGCAATAAATTTTGGCTCTTATTACTTCCTGCCGACAACATGGAAACGATAATTTGAAGAATTGTGTTTCCACTGAATTCTAGAAGACGTGCACAGAAAATGAAGTTACATTTATGTCCAGAAGCAAAACAAGGGCCATCTCAGCATTTGCTCAATGGATCAGGAAACTGGACGAAAAACCTGATCGAGATGGGGTCATTGACCGGAAGCTGTAGTACAATAGTTATTACAGGTTGTTTATACTCATTTATACAGTCCAAATGGTAAATAATGCATTATGTATCATTGTTAAAATTAATATTACTTTCCTTTTGATGCTCGCAATAGTCTCAAATTGTATAGATACACTTATGCAGCAGAAAAGATTTCACTTGGATTTAAACTTTTCTATTGAAGTTAATCGTTTAATGTCATCTGGCAAAGTGTTGTAAAATAATGTACATGTATTGTATGTGAATTTTTGTAATGAGCTGTTGATACTGTCACCTGGTGAATATGATTTCTTCGTCGAGTGTTATAGTAATAGACTTCGACATTTTCTGAAAATATATTCCCGCCCTTGAGCAAGTCATTTTTGACTAAAACCACTGATTCGTAAATAAAAAGACACGGTAATGGTAGAATTTCTAGATTAATGAAGAGAGGCTACATGAATCACGTGGGTGGGATTTGGTTATTATTCGTACAATTCGTTTTGTAATCTAAAAGTCTGGGAGCTATAAGATGTATTTCCCAGAATATTATGCCATATCTCAGCCGGAATGAACATTCGCGAAGTATACACAACGAGCAGTATGAAGGCTGACTGAATTTGCAAGAATTCTGAACGCGTAGCATAATGAACTTAATTTTGTGTTCAATTCATTTAAATGGACGTTCCATTTAAGGTTTGACTGAATTGAGAGACCTAAAAATTTTGTTGCCTTAACATCAGTCAATGGTACACCGTTCATTTTCAATGGAGCACAGAATTGTTTATTTGAAATGGAAAACTGCATTAAAACCGTTTTCTTTTCGTTTACTATTAATTTGTTATTTCGGAACCAATTTGAAACATCTGATATTGCACTATTTATTGTTTCTTTATTGCAAAGGATGTTCGTATCATCCGCAAAGAGAACCGTTTTTCCGTTTCGAATCGTCGGGGCATATCGTTTACGTAAAGTAGGAACAGAATAGGCCTAAAATCGATCCTTGAGGAACTCCACATGCAACGGGCAAAGAGTCGGAAAGGTGCGTACGTAATGTTCCATCATTCCAGTAAGGTATTTCAACTCTCTGAGATCGTTGTTTAAGGTATGAACATAACCAATCTAGAGCAATACCACGAATTCCATATGAAGGTAATTTGGAAAGTAAAATGTCATGATCAATGACGTCAAAAGCTTTTAGAGATCTAAAAATAATCCAATAGGTGCCTCGTTTTGATCCAATGATGAGGCGACATCTTTAAGAAAAGAAAATATAGCTGTTTCGTTGATTTTGATTTTCTAAATCCATGTTGGCAATCTGAAAGCGCGTTGTGTTTACTGAGAAAGGTTTCATTCGTACGTAAAAAGCTCTCTAATATTTTGAAAAACTGATAGAAGAGAAATGGGCCGATAATTTTGAATTTCATTTTGTTGCCTTTTTGAAAAGCGGCTTAATTTTAGCTGTTTTGAAAATATCTGGAAACGTTCCAGTGCATACTACAGTGAACAGTCTCCCAATCGTGGGAGGAGTGTGGATGACAACAAACAAGACTAAAGCAATAAGCAATAGCAAGATCGAAGTAATAGTTTCATAAGCGGGCTATTCCGTCAGGAAATCGTTTATGCTGCCTTATTGCGAATCTATTGCGGTCTGTACTATTTGCGAATCTTTGTGACCTGTGCTATTATATGCGACCTGTACTATATGCAAGCCGTATCTGGTATGAACTATAAACACACAATATTTATGTCTATAGTAACTTGAAGGTCGGAAAATAAGCCTTTGCAATACGTTGTACAAGAAACTAACATAATGTACATTCAGTGGAAGTCAAAAGTGTTTAATAAAACTTTATGTCAAGCCTAAATGTTTTGTTGTTCTGTTACTTAATTTGTGCCTTTAAATAATTGATGGCCAGAAAGAAATATTTTAAGATTTATTTACTAATTCGTTACCAGTGTCTGACAATAAAAAGTTTTACTGTTAAAAATCGCCGTTTTTCTCCCGCACCTTTACAATTATTTCTCTACACTGCGTAAGAAGTAGGCAAAAAAGTATGAACATTTATAAGTCAGGCAGACATGAGGAATATATATGTAGTAAAAAACTAAGATTTATTTATATTCTAGAAACATTTATCTATGTAGAAATAAAGAATTATCGATTTAATTTATTTACGTATGAACAAGCACCATCGGACTATAAAAGAAACTAGCAAATGATGGACCAGGAGTCATAAAACAAGTACAGCACGAAGAAGAAACGAGTTTTTGCGCAACCTGAATGGCGCAGAAAACATTTAACAATCGTTATACATTGTTAGGCAACCTAGCAAATTCTACTTCTTACTATATTTTTTTTATTTCAAGTTTTCAAAATTCATAGATTCAATTAAAATGAAACCTATACCATTCTTTTAAGCGTTCCTTGTTCTATCACGGAAACTTTTTTTAATTTTTAGCGGTTTTTTTTTTTAATTTGTTTTAAATTTCGGAAAATTAATTTTTTTCAAAACATTTTCAGGACCTTTTTCTAATATCTGATGTTTTAGAACTTATTTTGTTTAAAACAAAACAAAACTTTATCAAATTTGTAGTTTCCCAATATATTTTTGCAGTTTTCGAAAATTTAGGCAATTAGCCAGAAATGGGAATACGGCATTTTTTAAACGTTCCTTGATTCATACGAGGAAAAAATTAAAGAATAAATTTTTTGACAAAAAAATTGTTTGTAATTGTCTAAATTTCATGCAAAATTACACGAAACTACTCATATTTTCAAATAATTGTACATGACATTTTACATTCTGCATATAAAGAACATATTTAATTCAGGAAAAAATATTTTTCTTAAATATTATAGTTGTAGTACAGTATCAGAGAAAATGCATTTCTTAAGAGAGCAAAGATCGATTTCAATTTAATGTGACTTAAAACTTCACCTTATTCACATAAACATACAAAACAGTAACCTTTTAATACTTATCTATATTCGCCTACAGAGCAAAAAACAGACTGAGTTTGTGGAGTTTTAAAATCTTCAAAAACTAGGGGACAAAAATATGAATGCGTTAAACAACTCAGGTGAATCCAATGTAGTTGTTTTGCGTCAGAATTTTCCGAACTAATTGACAATGATCTTATAATAGAAATAAAGAATAACGCAGAAGAATAGGTTACAGATGATCATTTATGTTCATATTTGAAAACAAAACGTAAAAATATTGCTGAGATAAATTCTAACTATTTGCATTATTCATTCCTGTAAGTATATTAGGCATTCCTGCAAGGATATTAACTTCAGGAATTGATGCTAGAGTAATGAAGTGGATAAGCAAATTTCTTAGAGACAGGAAACAAAAAGTTCGAATTGGCATTCACTTTTCGACTACGGGTATTGTTACTTCAAGGGTTCCACAGGGAAGTGTTTTAGGGCCATTACTTTTCTTAGAGTACGTAAATGATCTCCATGTTAACATAAATCAAAGATGCGTTTATTTGCAGACGATTGTGTTATATACCGAAAAATCGAAAGTAGCGCTGACGAACAAATATTACAGCAGGATTTAGAACATTTACGTGATTGGGCTAAAAAAATGACATGGAAATTAACGGATCGAAAAGCAAAACAATAACGTTCGGGCGGGGACTAAATTATCAGGAACCAGACTATCGTTTAGGTGAAGTCATCATCCCAAGAGTCACATCACGCAAGTACTTAGGCATTCATATAGACAGTAAATTAGGGTGGGGGATAAAAATTAGGGAATAAAATATAAATCAGGTGGTAAGAAAACGTGAAAGTCCTTGCATTTTGTAATGCGAATTCTAAAGAAAAGTTCTGCAAACGCAAAAGAATTAGCATATTTTTCGCTGGTTTGCCCTCTCATTGAATACGGAGTGGCATGTTGGGATCCTTACAGAAAGTCGCCCCGGAAAAATCTAGATAGAATACAGAGGAAAGCGAATAAGTTTACCTATAGAACTAACGCAATAAAAAAAGGCATGGGAACCTCTTGAAACGAGAACAAGGGCGAGGCTTTGCGCACTTTATAAATCGTACGTAGGTCAACCAGCTTGGAAGGAAATTCAGGTTAGACTAGAAAAACCAAATTATTTCGGCCGAAGCGATCACACTTACAAAATTCGAACAAGGAAACAGAATTCAGATCTTGGGAAATTTTCTTTTTCTAACAGAACAATTAAAGATTGGAACAGTTTTCCCGCAGCAATTTTCAAAGTTTTTCCTCTAAGTGTCCGAAGCTTTAGAAATAAGTTAGAACAAGATGAAAGTAATAGACATTAAATGAATAAGTGAAGTGCGTGAAGTGCGGTGAAGTGCTGTGAAGTGCTGGTAAGTGTAATTCAAAGCAAAAACAGTGTAGTGTAGTGTAGTGTAGTGCAGTGCAGTTAAGTGTAGTGAACACGATCAAATTAATAAGTTAAGTTCAATTAAATTTCCAATTGGTTTTGGTTGATATATTTGGCTTGTACTGTACTAATTTTTATTATTATTATTATTATTATTATTATTATTATTAATATTGTTATTATTATTGTAATTATTGTTATTTAACTGCCACTTAAAAAATTTTTACGGCCTAAAATTTTAAATTCAATTCCCATTCATATCTCGTGGGGGGGAATTTTTGAACGGAAGTAAAATATTACTACTACGCTTATAACAAGCTACAATGATTCATTAGTAAGTCCGATATCAGATACTGTAAGAACATATTTGAACAAAGCTAAGCATGAAGGAACTGAAATATTAAAGAATTGTTCAACACATGAAACTACTTTTAAAACAATTTACAGTGTCGGCCATGCCACATTCAGCTAGTATGTAATATATATATATATATATATATATATATATATATATATATATATATATATATATTTTATAAGAGCGGATGGCGTGAAATAAACTACAACTACTACTGCAGATAATTCCTTCAAACAATTTGCTTCTTAAATCCAGTCCAATTTTTTTTTAATTTTCTCCTCGTGTATATCAAAGGACTGTAAAAAATTTGGTGCTAGACCAATTCACGGCAAGCTTAGCAAAAGTTATCGTTCAGAACGTGTAAAAGCAAATTCGCGGTGCAGGAGGCCTCGTAGAGGGTTTAACTAACGAGTGCTCGTTTTCTTAATCTTTTCCAGTTTTACTTTTATGTCTTGACATTGACATTACTATTCTAAAATATGTTCTATCCTCTCCCCCTTACACACACACTCTTACACTAACATGCACTACACTACCACATATTCCGGGAGACCGGTCGGGAGCTTAGAGCTTATCCCGGCTGGGGCGGTGCCCCGCTGGTAGGAGAGTCCTGGTTAGGGAAACCCACTAGCCGACGGTAGGTCGACGCCGGCTCTCGCCATCCGGCGGGAAGATCACCGCCATCTCCCGAGAAAAAAAACATGCACTACACTAACGGGACTAATGACCAAAGCAGTTGACGCGCCCGGAAACACGATAAAACCAAACCAAACCAAACCACATGCTAAACGCGTTTCTTCCCAACTTTAGGATTAAGGTCGTTGCTGTTTACTACTACATGTTGAATCTACAAAATAGGAGTAGGAAGAACTACTAGTTATTAAATGCAATTCCTATTTTTTATTGAAGTGCAGCTATGATCAGAGCATTGAATGCAGTAAGTTGAATCAACCATTCTTCGATTAGAAACTTCGTATCTGTGGGTCATTGTAAATTGTAAATCACTGAGCAACGTTAAGGTTATATTTGATGAATAAATAGGAGATGGTATGTGGACGGAGTATTATCATTAATTCTATAACTATTCCCATTTGGTAATAGAAATGTATGTATGATTTGTGAAATAAGTTCACAGTATAATTTGTAAGACAATTTCAAAGATTATCGAGGAAATTGCACACGATAACTAAGAGAAATAATGACTAAAACAATTATGAATTTATAATTTAGTCAAATAAGTGAAGAAACAAAACTCTCTATGTTATGTTCAGAAAAACCACTCACTTTCCAAACAACAAGTTTATTTACACAGTAACGGAAATATTTACATAGAAACGGTAACATTTACAATAGCGGTCAGAAAATCATTTTGCCTAACGCACACTCTACCAAAACCACTGTTTCTCCAATGTACATCTCCCGCTCAGTCTGCTCCGTCTCTGGCGGCGCTCCCTTATCAAGCAGCCGGCGCCGTAGCCTCGCTTCACGGCCACCGGCTCGCCGGCTAGCTGATTATTTCTCATTGGCCGGGCGGCTTTGCCGGTCTGATGCCCAGCCGCCACCCGCCGCCGCTGCCGCCTCGCGCCGCTTTAGACGCGCTCTTCAACTTTGTCACACAGCCGCAACACTATATTTATGCTGTGTGTGTTTATAAGGTAACAACAGTTTCACGTAACTAGGAGGATTTTCAAGTGTATTTGTGTAGGTTTGTCTTTTTGTGTGTCAGAGGCGTTATTTTGTATCTAATATTTTGTACATTTTTTATTTTACTATTGAGATTACAAAACATTTTACCAAGTTATTCTTCTGAGAGTTATTTGTTGTAAAGCAAAAGTGATAAGAGACACCACATCCCTGATTATAAATGTGTAAATGATGACAAAATCCCCTTATTTTTAACTGAGCTAGAAGGAAGGTAACATACCAATTTTTGAAAAAAAAAACAGTTTTAAAACACATTTTTAAGCACTGATTTCAGAATTCGCTGACTTTGCATTGCGTTGAGATACGATTCACGGCGAGTTAACTCGGAGAACCTGACTTCGAGTCTCAGAGCGGGAAAAATGCTTTATTGGTTGAAAACACTTTTGCAGGTTCAAGAAGCAGTATAATATAGCGGAACAGTTAGAAATAAAGCGAGAAAGTATGTGATGTAGCATTCCACGTTATTTCTTAAGGTACATGGAAATTTCAGTTGGTGTGAGTTATACTCATTATTGTAATGTACAAGCTTCGTGATTGTCTGCAGAAGTATGCATTCAATTTTAAATGTACGTTTTAAGCAAACGTGGGTTTCCCAAACATGTCCTAAATTTAGGTTAAGGTATTTCATTGTGGGAACTTTCTAACAAACGAGCATCTAGGTTTTCTACGTTGGTTTATAAGAAACCAAATATCCAGAATGTTGAAAGTTGGAGAGTAATGCATACAAAATTGTGAAAAAGACATCCAGCTCTTGCATTAAGCGTGTTCAAAAGAAATTTAAACAAATAATATAAGTTATAGCCATTGATATACCTAGGAATGTTATGAGTGTTATTACTGCCGAGGCCAAAAGTAAAAAATCGAGGCGGAGCGTAGTGGAGCCGAGCATTTTTAATTTGGACGAGGCAGTAATAACACTGTAACATTTCGTAGTGTGTTCATCAATTTATCGGTCACCATACAATCTCACGAATTATGCGAAAATTTACAACATTATTGCGATAGTAAACACATGAATTCTGTTGCTACGGCGCGTTAGTACGATATTGTGGGGTGTTGCCTGCGATATATCTATATAAATAATATTCGTATATCGTGGTTCGAGAAATTTGTAAGCAAATAATTCTCCTGAACCTAAACGATGTCTAAAGAAATGACATTCGGTTAGGAAATTTGCACGTTCACTTCCAGTGGAGACACTTTCACATCGTCAGTAAATATGATTACATGAGTAAAGTTTAATTTGGTGAAATGTGAGGAAAATGAGATTAATTTACCTAATATAAATTTTTCTAATTGTATTATTAATATATTGTATAATTAAAAATAAGAATAGATACACCCCAAACTAATGTAAATTTTTTAATTTTTGAATCTGATTTGTTTTGTTTATCTCCAGATTTTTTCCTTAACAAACATTTGACGTGCGAATAATCGATGGTTGTTTACGTTACTGAGGATGTTAGCACCCGTTGCTAAGGATGTTAAATTTCTTAACATACTAGTAGGTGCAAATGCACCTAACAAATGATTTTCTCCCCCATACGCCACATACAGTCGTTGACTGTTTTTGAGTAAATAACTAAATAAACCCGCAGGGTTGCGTGTAAACAGAGGTTTCAGACGCATGTGACCAAAAAAATATTAACAACAGTGAAGGCAGTATCCTATTCTAGAATTTAGATAACATGTATCAGCAATTCAAGTATTACTGATTGTATTATTGAAACATTTTAAAAAAGTTCTAAAGGCTATATAATTAAGTAAAGATAATAACATTGCAGACGTTTTCTACTTGAGAGACCTGAACTAATTCCAGAACGTGAAGCAGCTCACAGGCCAAAAAAGATTGTGAACGTCGGGAATTGACCATTGAGATGCGTAAGAAAAGGTACAAACACAAACTTAAGTAAAGTTCCGGTCGATGAAAATGCATCATTTCTGCAGACGATTTCTGGCAGTAGAAACCTGGGAAAGTGAATTTCGTATTTTGGAATTCTGCATTAAATATAGCCAGACGCGCCGAAACCTTACAGAGCCCGTCTCACGATAACGTGCCGTCCTATGCATCAACTGATGTCACTGCAGCGCCTCTGACCGGGAGGTCCTAGGTTCGAGTCCTGACGGCGGCCGGATTCAGTCGCTGTCTGGAGGAGAATTCTAGCGGGCGGCTGCACTGATCGGTAGTTTTCCATGGTTTCTCCGATCAACACCAGGCGAATGCTGGAACAGTACTACCAAACGGGCCACGGACCGCGCGCGATCTGTCCTTCCCATTCCTTGTCCTATCTTTCCTACACACACACACACTAACATGCACTGCGGTAGAAGATCACCGCCATCTCCCGAGAAAAAACATGCACTACACTAACGGGACTAATGACCAGAGCAGTCGACGCGTTCGGAAACATGAAAAAATCAATCAAACAAACGTGCCGTCTTGTCTCTAAGCAACTAGACGATCGTCTATTTCGTCCAGCCTACAATAGCACACACGTACATGGGAACTTCAGGAAATTTATAAATTACGAATATCAGGCCTAGGCGTATGTTGAGCCCGCAATACTAACTCTGGCATAGGATATCGTCGTGATTGTTAATGTCGAAGGAAAATCAGTTTCAATTACATTTTAGAAACATCCTATATTCTTAGACAACAAAAAAATAGTACAACTTTTACAGCCATTTTTGAGAAAATTTTGAAAAGGCCCAAGGATTCATGTAAAGTCGAAAATCAAAATAGCCGTTTCAAATACAATAAGTCATGACACAGTCAGATCAATCGGAAAATATAACTTTTCGAGAAAATCGTCCGAACGATTTAGGCGTTAGCACAGACGGACGGACGGACGGACGGACGGATAGACGTTTTACCATAAACAAATTTATCGGTGTCAAGAACATACAAATATAGATTCTGGTTACAAAACATGTTAGAAAGAAATTATTCGATTTTTTGGAAGCAGGGGGCCACAAAAAATGTTTTTCTGTCAAAAAAGCATGTTTTGATTGCACAGATTTTTTTTTGATTTATTATGTTCGTGAAATTCGCCATACATTTGTGCAAACATTTTGCCACTTGCGTTTTGCCAGCGCTGCGATGTGCATGGGTGGGCATGTGCTGGCCTTGAATGAACTCTTTGCTTTGCGGACATTAAAAGAAAAGGTAGGGGGGTCAGCAAGGAGGGGCTAGATGAGGTTACAGTGTACTAATAGTACATCCAATGCCAAGGTCCCAGAATAAATAAAATTTCACATCCGAATAGTTTCCTGAGGCATAGTGGACTTGAGTAAAACATCAAAGAAAAGGCGTTTTTATTGCATTTTCTGCAAATAAATTGTTTCATGTTACAATCTTCAAGGGTACTAACTATTACCTTTTGCCCTGACCAGTATGCTCATCATTCCTAGCGAACATCAGTCCTTGGTTCTCTGTAACACATTTCTTTTGAAATTTTCGCTTTCCCTGCTGAAATTCTCACTTCCGCATTTTTACTTTCTCGCTCTTGGTCCTTAATCTCTTCAGTTTAGGTTAGATTTTTGGTGTTGACCAACCCTCTCCCAAGCTGGTACCTATCGACGCTTAATATATTTTTTTCACGTATTCTTAGTTTTTCAATCCTTTAATAGTAGTGCAGAAGTATAACTTTATGAGTATTATAGAGGAATTAAACATGGACCTTTGAGCAGATTTTCATTTTGGTGCCGCTCCGAGGAAATTTCGTTTGAGCGATTCGGTAAATTTGCAATATTGAGCTTATTTTTACAGAAAATGTTTCAGATTTTGATAAACTTCATCTCTAATCATTTAAGAAACTAGCGAATGCAATAATGAATAAAAATGAAAGTAATATAAAAATTAACGACGTGGGATATATTAAAAAAATACAATCGCGTAGTTTTCGAAAAATCAAAAACCTAACTCAAAAGGTTCAGGTCAGTCCAATCCGTGCAAAAATGAAAAAGAACAACTGGTGCTACAACAGCACATACATTCTCACACTTTTGGTTACTGTTTCGCATTATTATGCTTCTAAATGAACTGACAAAAGTATTTTCGAATATCAAACAGTTTTCCGAGCCGAAATTCGAACTTAGGTCCCGGACTTAACTGGTCATGTGCCTTCCGCTTCACCAGACAGCCGCTTTCGCGTAGCAACTTAGGCCTACACTTAAAAATGCTTTTGTCTCTCTCATTGGTCTCAACACAAAATTTTAAAAAATTCTGAGTTCAACGAAAGTGAGACATCTGTCATCCTTTGAAGCATCTCTTGTTTGTTTGTTTGTTTGTTTTTCTTACAAAAAAGAAATATATTCGATGCGGTTCTTGAGAATATTTTTATTGCATTAATAACGAGAATGATTACAACAGATTTTGTTTACGTCAAAATCTCTTTCATTTTGTTGTTTTTAAACTTTACATTTTGCAATTTTCGAAAATACAGAGTTCGACAGCAATGAGACTAGACGTTTACAGATACGAAGTGAAAATTTAAAGAAACAAATTGGAGCTTTTTGAGAAGAAAGTTCAAAACAATTTAGATTCGCCTACTTATTGCGCAAATTACGAAAAATAACTCATATATTCGAAAATTGCTCACGATCGTATTTTCAGATGTCCTTAAAGAGCACATTTCATTCAGAAAAATCTCTATCTTGAATACCGTAATTGCAGGAAGACATCGAAAACATGATTTTTAACTGTTGAAAAATCAAGGATTTTTACGAAAATTAGACTTGCCCCATTCTCTTAATCGTTCTTTACTGTGTCCGATGACAAGGTTTAATCCAAAAAAATGGGGTCATTTTTAAGAAAGTATTTAAAATGCTGATAAGGCTTTACGTAAAGCATCCCAAAAATCAAAATATCCGTTTCAAACTCAGAGGATCTTAAGTTCATTTAGATCAGAGAATAATAATTTTGGAGAAAATCCACTGAACAATGTTTGCTCTATCTTTGATCACAGACAAACGGCCGGCCGGTCGGAGAGACGGACAGACAGGGAGACGGACATACAGACTGACATTTTGCCGTCAATCGATTTTTCGGTATCAAGGACTCACAAACCATGGATTCTGTAAGTCTAACTTCAATACTGAAGACAGATTAGGTAATTTGCTATATATAGGAACACGATGTATCCACTTCTTCGTTTCCAGGGCTCGCTAATAATATATTCTGCCAAAAATTTGCCGTTTTGCGGTGCACTTTTACAAATCTTTCTCTTCTTACGACATAAGGACTACAAATTAAAAAGCGGACACAATTATTTTTTAAATTAATGTTCTCTATTCTGTTACTTACGAAAAAATGTGCAATAATGTATGTCCTTCATTGTATTTTTTAATTCCTTGTCCATGATCGTGAAAAAATTCCCGGAAATGTTGGATTTTTCAGAATATCAACCTGAACTGTTTTAACTTAGACCGTTATTCAAAGAAAAATGGAAACCAATTTCGACGAAGTGCGTATCTCGGTGGGCAAGTGGTTGGCTTACAGAAATCTTGAAACCTCCGGTGTGAGGATTGGCTTTCCATTGAGGCGCGTGCATTTTCATAGAGGTGTAAAATCACATAGTTGTCACGTAATCTTTGTGACATGTAAAAGAAGCCTGGCTGGCGTCCAGCAAAATTATATCCCTCCGGCAATTTCACATCCTAATGGAATCTGCGCTTCTTCCAATACCAAGAAACGTCTGCTGCAGTTAGCTGAAACCGATATCTGGCGGAGAAAATCAGAATCCCACTCGTGTCAAAGGGAACGCGTATAGAACGCCCCCCTGTAAGATGATGGTCCCACCGGAAGCGGTAGCTCAGTGCATCATCTGATGTCACTGCAGCGCTTCTGACCGGGAGGTCCTAGGTTCGAGTCCTGACGGCGGCAGGATTTTCGACACTAGCTTTTCTGCTAGGTCGAATTCAGTCACTGTCTGGAGGAGAATTCTAGCGGCCGGCTTCTCTGATCGGTAGTTTTCCGTGGTTTCTCCGATCAACAGCAGGCGAATGCCGGAGCAGTACCCAACCAAACGGGCCACGGAACGCGCGCGATCTGTCCTTCCTCTTCCTTGTTCTATCCTCTCCCCTTACATACACACTTACACTAGTATGCACTACACTACCACATATTCCGGGAGGCCAGTCGGGTGCTTAGAGTTTGTCCCGGCTGGGGCGGTGCCCCGCTTGTGGGAGAGTCCTGGTTAGGGGAAAACCCCACTAGCCGGTGGTAGGTCGGCGCCGGATCTCGCCATCATGAGGGGAGGATCAACGCCATCTCCTGATAAAAACATGCACTACACTAACGGAAGTAATGACCAAAGTAGTTGACGCGCCCGAAAACACAAAAAATCAATCAGTCAATGATAGTCCCTCAGACTCTACCGAGGATAGATTTCAAAAGAAGCGTGGTTCGAATAATGGTTGCGCAACTACAGGCCATGGACATTTCCGCACAAAATAGTCGATGCGATAAACAAGTTTAATCCACTTAGAACCAAATTAACTTCAAAAACACATAGAAAGTAGAGTTATGGATTACAATGATTTCATTTTGGCGATTAAATCTATTCTGGTCGCTTTTTACTTTCTTTCTAAGGAGTAGAGAGATATGTAATGCTGGACAAAAAGCGGCAAACTTTCGACAGAAAAACCTATCACAGGGATGTGGTGACAAAAAAGTGGATAAATCCCGTTGCTAAATTTAGGCAAAAAAATCATCTAGCAGGTCGAGTGGACAGAATCCACATTTTGTTGGTCCTTGAAACAGAAAATTTGAATGACGACAAAATCTCTCTCCATCCGTCTGAAAAACGATAGCGGCTAAACCGTTCAGCGAATTTGCTCCAAAATTGATATTTCTCTGTCAATCCTGCTGGTGTCTCGGCTCGTTAATTTGAAACCGACATTTTAATTTTGAGGGCTACACGATACCCTTGTGACATTCTCCAAATTTTCTGAAAACAAATAGCTCCATCGTTTTTTATTAAATTTTATTGCTGAAGAGTGTGAGGAACGTTTAAGAAAATGGTACATGTCTAACGTTCGTTCAAAACCCTGATTTTTCGAAAATTGCAAAGTTCAATTTTTTTTCGGAGTCTTCTTACAACTAAATTATTAAAGGTAGAGATTTTTTTCCTTTTATAAAATCTGTTCTTTAAAAATGGGTTTTGAAAGTTCATGCACAATTTTTCGAAAATCTGATTACTTTGCGCGTAATTGTGTGTGAAAATACGGGGCAGAAAGTACGTGATGTTTTAGTACCAATAGTTTCCCCAATCTGAACCACAGTGCGGCGGGGCGGAGGGCTTGGGGACAAGAGTACCCCTCTACGGGGCGAAGTCCGCGCCGCCGCCCAATGCCCGATGACGCCAGTGGGCGCTGCAAGCACCTGCCCGCCCCTTCCTTCCGCATCGGCCCCACGCCCCGCACGCAGTTTTCCTCTCTTGATCTGAAGGTCGCCTATGAAGGCTCTTTTCACGAATGTGCGATTTTTGTTTTATTGACAACCGGGGGGTCAGATGGAAATGAAAAATAAGTTATGTTCATAAGATTCCATTACTCTGTAAATCATCTGTATCTCTTGACCTAGTGAGTAATCAATGAGAACTGAATATGAAGATTGATTGAATACAATCTCCGAAGGTATCTAGGGCGGTCAGCAGAGAGGGTGGGAAGCTGTTAGTATGATCTCGAACGATCGGTCAGAACTAACGGGGTGGAGGAGTGTCCGCAGGGCCAGTTAGGATCGATCAGAACCGACGGAGAATTGAAGGGATGTCGGCAAGGCCAGTTTCGGCCCCACGGAGGAGGATCCGTGCACACAGGCGACGAGCTCACGAGTAGCATTTGTCCCCCCGCTAAGCGGAGGTCAAGCTGTTTTATAGGTCTTTACTGCTGAGACGCTCTTTCCGAGGCGGAGCTACGCAGTTAAGCTCACGCGGGCGTCAGCTGTCTGCGGACACTCGATAGAAAATAATACATTTTACAAGTGGATAAACCAAATGACCCCATCGGGGGACATTCATGCTCATTGGCTTTTGAAACTTGACAGAAATGATCTTCATTACCTATCTCTCTGACGACACCTCTCATTTGTTCTTGGAGGGTATTCGCACTTGTCCATTTTGAGTCAAAGACCTAGAGTAGTCATGGGCATCCACCGACTTCCAAGAAAGCTGTTTTGAATATCTAAAGAACTGCTGAAGTCATGATGACCAAGTACGAAACCGAGTGCTAAGACCGCTTATTCAAAGCGCTTCCTTACCGTTCTATTTATGAGAATGATTTATCAGATGACTTTCGAGGGGTGTTAAATGACGGTGGAAACGCCAGCGTAAGAGTCCAATACCAAATTGGTAAAGGCATTGTGAACCCCCCCCCCTGCACAGAGCCCATCGAATCCCCACGTGAGAAACGGTATCGAATGCTTTGGATGTATCTACCACAGCATCGACTCCTCCCCATCTTATTTTCAAGTCACAGACTACTTTGTGGAGAATTCGAACATTACCAAAACAGCCAGGTTCAGAGATAAACCCGACGTGGATTGAACATTACCACGAATCGATTGCATTTGTCCATTATGTCCCAAAATATTCTGAACAGCACCGAACCAAATGTGATGGAACAATAGTTCGTGACAAACTTATTATCTTTACCCTCTTTTGGGGTAAGGATTGTGGGATTAGCCTTCCGCTTAGAAGGCACAAAGCCACTGTACAAACCTTAGTAACCTTGAGTGTACAGTAAGGACAATATTTCAAATTTTCTCTTGAATATATGTGGTGAACGTGGATGTTATCTGCTTCTGGAGCCGTTTCATTCTAGTTAGACTTCTTTTGAGTTCATTTCCAATCTTATCCAACTCTTATCCTACATTAGATTGATAAGTAAGCCCAGTTCCCAACGACGTTGTAACGTTTTCCTTCCAGTTCGTCGTGACATCTAGCGTGGCTCTGTTAAGACAAATTTCAGTATTTACGCCTTCGAGCGTCACGTGAGCCGGAGACTCAATAAAATTTTGGTCCCGTCCTCACTGACCAGCAGTGTCGGAACAGGTCATGTCAATAACAGATAAAACAGAATCAAAAAGAACAGACACGACCGAAAGCTCTTGCTAAATCTCTTAAACTAGCGGCCTCGGTCTCGAGGAGACAATGGTAGACAATGTAGCCCAGATTTTGGAAGAGAATTGGTATCAGGCTGTTTGCTTATCTCTACTCGCAAAGACGTTTCTACTCTCTTTGGACATGTGTTAGACTAGGGCCTAATCTAGATCGGCTTTTTTCTTGTCTTAAGATTAGGCCTTCGATACAGGAGGGAACAAGAAATCAGCAAATAGATTTGGCTCCCTCGAGTCTTCACAGGGCTAACAGCCCTTGGAGACGAGATGATATCAGCAGTTCTAGTAGAAGGTATAGAGGAATCTTCGGACTTCTGATAAACAGATGGGAATGATGATGATTCTGCATTCCACTGTTCAGCTCCTATGGCTGGTAAATATAATCGATATATTGGTTCTTGTCTATTCTCGCCCACCTGTTAGGTGGTCTTAGCCAGCATAGCAATCAAATTCTCGTTCGGTGTCGTTGCTCTTTATCTAATGCAGCCATTTTCGTAGTATCATCCGAAGAGAAGACTTTCCCTGCTCTAGGCACAGCTGTCCTTCCACTACGCTTCGCCTTCGCAGCCAAGCTTCATTTGAAGCGTTCGGATGAGTATGACGCAAATGTGCGAACCCTGATTTTGTAGAAAATTTGGCGAAGCATAACGCACGTATAGTCTCCTTTAGACGCTTTCTGATCCGGGGACCTCGGAAAATGACACAAAACGAATACTTTCCATTGTAGTTCTTGCTACATTTGGAGTACAAAAAGATTCAGGGAACATCACTATAAATAATATTACGATGCTTAACTGAATTATTCCAATCGGTAGCCATACAGACTCCAGTCCCTTTCTAGACATAACGAGCGCAGCAACTCGCCTCGCAGGGAATCCTAACACTGAAACTCCCCAAGCTAGACTCGTTGATTGATTGTTATTGATTCCGGGCGCGTCAGCTCCTGAGGTCATTAGCCTCGTAAGTGTAGTGCATGTTTTTCATCATGTATCTTCTACCAGTGGGGCAACCTACTGTGGGACGAACTACCCGAGATGCATTAGCGGGGACTACCGCGTCAAGGCGAAGAATGAACATGTTGGCCATGCAACGGCAAACCATTACAGGCGGCTGTATTGCTGCGATCGCTTTACCGGAGTGTCGGTCCTTACTGGTGTAGGTTTCCCAAGTAACGAGACCCTTGTGAGGTGGAGTAGGTGATCTCTTCAATGCGACACCCGACACCTGTTAAAAGACGTAATTTACTACATATATGAATAAGTATTATTTCCTTTATCGGAATCAGAGGCCTTCAATATGACATTTTTTGACGAAATATGTTCTCTATATTACATAAATAGTATGCTAGAAAGTAAACATGTAAATTTTATGAGGTTGTCTATTTTTTCGGAAATATTATGTTTGATCTTTAAAATGCAGCTCAGCTCTGTCGTTAATTACTAATAAAACAATCACTTCAAAACGGAAAACCCTTACTAGTTATATCACATCGCTGAATTGTCGGACATCACTGAGTTGATTATTTCAAATCACAATGTGCAGGGTTTTCAGGGCGTGAAGAAATGTAAATTGCTTTATTGTTCACATTATTTGAATACCTTAAATTCCATAGATCGTCGGCAGAACTCACTAGATATTTCTCGTGATGAACTACAGCTGGGTCTACATTTTTTGCAATAAGGACAACTCTAATTTTGCTCAACGGGGGGAGTGTGTCAGTCTCTTCATTTCTTTCTTCTTAGAGCTATTAACACACGTGAGCTGGTGCTTACGACCAAAGAGTAGAGTGTAAAATTGTGATTCCAAGAAATAAAACGGAGGGATACTTCCAATTAGTGGGGCGCGGCGTCGATAAAAAATCGAATTATCTCTCACAAAGAATAAGCGTTTCGAACGTTAACTTTTTGTGCTGTTGTTAAAGCACTTCGTCATTGAAGATATAGTATCATAGTGCATCGCTTGAATGTTGTAATTCGTGTTTCTTACTTCAAATAAGCAGTAAATCCGATGGCAATCAAATGAATTTTACTGCTGCGGAGAATCGATTTCGAAATTTTCTCGGAAATACAGGTTTTGAGGTCTCCTGACACCGAGAAAGCGTTTTTTTGAAAACGTCCGTCCGTCTGTCCATCCTTCCGTCCGTCTATCGTGTGTGAACAACACTAGTGTCGTATGTTTTCTAATCTGAATATTCTCCAGTCGATCTGGCGTCACTCAAAGCTCTGCGATTTTGAATAATATTCTTCAGTTTTGGGGGGTACTTTACATGAAGCCACTGAGACATTTCTGGAATTTTCTCCCAACTGTCTCCAATTTTGTTCTTTAAATTCCTTGTAGAAATAGTGTGAAGTACACTCATTGAGGGGGCATAGGTCCGATTCTCACTGTTAACTCTGAAGTTTCAAAAATTACAAAACTTAGAATTATTTTCGGCATCTTCTTACAACTACAAAATTAGAGATAGCTTTTTTTTCAAATGAAATTTGTTCTTCATAATTAGTTCCTTCATTTGATATCATGTACATTTTTGTCAACATTTTTGATAGTTTTCGAGCAATTTCGATTTAAGTATGTGCAACATTAAAAATATTAAAAACAAGATTTTCTAAAAAAAACGGCCTCCAATATTTTCATCAAAAGTTTTATACGAATAGTCGTCAATGAGATATCACAAACCCCATTTTCCTGTATTCATTTGATTTTTCAAAAATTACACAATTGTAATTTTTTATTATCTCACACGTCATTAAAATTTACATCGCAGATATATTTCATTCTTTAATGCGTTTGTTAACAAACTAGCTTCAAATTATCACTAATTATTTTTTTAAGTTTCATTAGTACATGGGGACTAAAAATGGCCAATTTTCCGAAACGTTTAAACCTAATGTTCTCAAAAGTTAAGTGTTTCCCTCCTAAAATCTCCCTAACGAAAAAGAGATCAATTCTCTCTGATGTTCCGAAAGCCTGTTTTGGATCAAGATGTGTGGGGTCCGAAAATTTTTTTAAAAGTACTTGAAAATATAGGTGTTCTTTTTTAATCATACACAGAATAAAAAGTATCTACTGCCCAAAAACGAAAATTAAACCATCGCGTTAATTTGAAAGTTCTTCAATTTTTTGAAGATATTACCGAAAATGTGAAATTGTTTGGTACTTGTGATTTAAGAAATTGCAAGTGTATTACTTTGAAATTAGTTGTCATGAACACAAGAAGGTTGTTATCAAACGATGTTTGTTTTTACTAGAATGAAAATGGGAGCCATTTAATAAAAAGTTTTGGAGATTATTTTATTTTATAAAATTATTGATGAGTGGAATATTGAAAGAACAATACGATATGCAATAAGTGTCATCACAATGTGCTTAAGTAGTGATTGTATTTCAAGTACATTAGTTGAAATCATTTTGTTACTGAAATGGGTTTGTGTAATGTTTCTGGTTGTGAACGAAAATATTTCAATACCTATTTTCATCGTTTAAATTGCCTAAATATCTCAGTGCGTCCTACACCTATGTCAGCATTTAAATTGCTTAAAGAGGAACCGCTAAAACGTAAGTGGTTGAGAAATGTAAGAAAACAACTGAAGTAACTCACAGTGAATTATAAAGCTATGTATTGCGTTCATCATTTGAAATCGTATGTTGTTAAACGTTCGTAAATGGTGAAGGTATTGGTTTTCTTGTTTAAAATGATCGGTACATGTATCTCATAAAATATCAAAATTTGGAATTATGAACATCTTGACTTTTCACACGAAAATGTCCTGAGGATCTTAACAGGGAATTTTACGAAGAGATGACGAAAATTGGATTCTGAAGTATGAAAAACATATCATAGACAATTTTGAATATTTTGTGACAAATAAAAAAATTGTAAGCAATTTTGCTTCTCTGCTGCAATGAAAAACGACATTCTTTCAATTAAAGTATAAAATATAGGCTATTCCTTTCTTAACATATATTAGTTTTAAAACAAACAGAAAAGCGTTTTTTTAAGAAGCTACGTCACTTCTCGCAAACTCCGCCACGGATCTCTATGAGCGAGGGTAGCAGATTTATGAAATGTGTCATATTTTTATGAAGACTGGAACATTTTGTAGGCATTTGCTTATTGTAATCTGTTCTAAAAGAAGAGAAAAAGAGTAGTTTTTGCCTAATTTATGCTTAAAACAAAGGCAATTGATATTTCGTAACACATACAATTTTTTGAAAAGAACGAGTAGTTTTCGCATACTTTTTAATTGAAGGAATTTTTATTAAAGTCAATTGCCTCCACCTTATGGTGTGTGCAATCCAGAAATTGGCTTTTACTTACAAACTTACAAAGGTGATATTCTTTGAGTAAATCAACAAACAACAATCTACATTGCTTTGTGACTCCACTTCTACGCCAAACCAACAGTTAACTATAGCAACTACAACGCAGGGAGATTACACAACGTTTGTGCTGGAAAGTATCGGATGTCCACTATGTCCAAAGGGCATTCAACAATTTATATATAAATCTCCATGAAGGAGGTATTTGCTCAATATTGCTCAAGGAATGAGAGCAATTACTCTGAAGAGAGAGTAACACTTTCTTCTTGAGAATCTGAGTAAATGTCTCAAACTGAGTGAAATGTCGAAAGTTTGCTCTCGAGTATTTACTTAAGAGAAATTGCTCGTTTTTAATATCACCCAATGTATTTGTCCATATCTAGCAATAGCATTTATTTTCTCATAGCATATTCAATCAATGAACCTTCTTTATTCCCATAATATATAGCATACATAGCATAGCATAGCTTAGCATATATTTCACCCTTTTTCTGGAAATGATTCTAAAAATATGTTTCCATTTACACTATTCAGATTCCATTGTCAATATTGTGAGAATTGATGAATGCTAATCCGAAATGGACTTGTCCAGGAATAGTCTCAATATCTCAATATTTGTTATTTGCTTCATAAATGTCAAAACTTCTTCATTCTTTCTCAAATATCTCTAGCCATTGGTTTGCATTTGAATGTTTTTTTTTTAAATTTCCTTTTAATTTTTTTTTTTTAAAATATTAACATATATTACCTTCTATGTAGTGAAGTGTGAAGTGAAGTGTTAGAAAAGCTATAAGTCAACATATAGATAACTCAAAATTAATTATAACTAGGATATTAATCTCTAATTGTAATTGTAATTATATTTGTAAATATTCGTAATAGTTTTGTAATTGTATATCTAATTGTAATAATGTTTGCCACCGAGCATTAGCTCAAAGCGAACTTTAATAAATCTATCTATCTATCTATCAATGTAACGTGTTATGTCCAAGAATTGACGGGAAATATAACGACAATGTCAACTTCAGTAAAAAATCATTTATTCCAGAATCCAGGAGTGATCCGTATACAAGCCGTGGTGTCTTCAATCGTTGTTATCCCGCGTGATGCGTGGTTGACGTGACTGTGACGTGACGTTGCTGCGCCACGTAGTGTGGGTCATCCTCGTCCTGATGCTTCGTGGTGGGACTGTGCTCGGGCTGTGCGGCTTCGGTTTTCAGACGGGCAACCGTTGGTCCAACACCAGTCTGGTACTCTTCGTGCTGGTCGTATGTAGACGGCGAACTTCTCTCTGACAAGCTCTCTGCTGCCCGTGGCGAGGTCGTCCTCGAACTCGGACTGGACTGGAACTGGGATTCGAACTGCCTAGTTTCTGTTTCATTTGTGCAGTTTTGTGAACCCACGAAAAGTGCAATCCACGTTGAAGCTACTGCGGTCCAACCATTCCTACCCTTACGGGTAGCTATGGCCAATCCTGCAACATAAAGAGAAAAACAGAAGGTCAGGATGATTTTAGGGAACTGGCGCGCGCATTGCGTGTGCAGAAATATAAAGTTTATGTTTTAATTCTCATTTCATTGTTTTAAGTTTCTTTCTCCAGCTTGGGTCGCTTACACTTCGCCCGTTGATTGAGATTGTATGAAGTGAGAAATTTCACTCGGCGCGGCCCGCTTTTAAGTTCGCACAAGCCACAGAGCGAGTCTAGGCTGTCGGGGATTACAGGGAGCAACTCGGCTGCTTGTTGAGCTAAGATCCTTTCTGATTGGCGGGACCCTATTTGGCAGCGCGCTGCTATGGACAGAAGTGCGCCGAGCTGCGAGATTTTCGACACTAGCTTTTCAGCTTGGTCGAATTCAGTCGCTGCCTGGGGGAGAATTCTAGCGGTCGGCTGCTCTGATCGGTAGTTTTCCGTGGTTTCTCCGATCAACACCAGGTGAATGCCGGAGCAGTACCCTACCAAACTGGCCACGGACCGCGCGCGATTTTTCCTTCCTATTCCTTGTCCTATCCTCTTCCCTTACTCCCACTTACACTAACATGCACTACACTACCACATTATTCCGGGAGACCGATCGGGAGCTTAGAGCTTGTTCCGGCTGGGGCGGTGCCCCGGTGGTGGGAGAGTCCTGGTTGGGGGAAACCCCACTAGCCGACGGTAGGTCGGCGCCGGATCTCGCCATCCAGCGGGGAAAGATCACCGCCATCTCCCGAGGAAAAGCACTACACTAACGGGACTAATGTCCAAATCAGTTGACGCGCCGGGAAACACGAAAAAAACAAACCAAACCGAACCGAGTTGCGAGCGGCGAAAACCACCAATGGCAGCTGCGGAGCTGACGAGGAACGGCGCCACAGGACATGTCAGTGACCGCGGGTACGTATCGCTGTAGGCAGCGCGTCATCCATGCCACCCGCCTTGTTCACATTTTTTTAAAATTTTGTATTTTCTCAACCAGCGAGGCAAGCGCTTTGAAAGAGTGGATAGAACTGCAACTTAGCAAGCATAGAGATTGCATTAGCAAGCATTGAACTTAGCAAGCATTGAAGACTGAACTTTAACAAATATTTAAGAACTTTCATTCTCCATTATCAACTGTACTTAAAAACGTCAATAGCCCAAAGAGGCATTTGTTTTAGTTTTTAGTTTTAATATTAAGTAGTATTTTTAAGTTAACTCCCTCCCCGATCTCCAAAAGCAGAAATGCTGGAGCATAAATAAATGTAACCCGAACATTGAATAAACTCCCGCCTCATCAGTGCTACTGATGAGGGGGAAACGAAAAAGCAAGCATAGTTCTTAGAGTTACAAATAGGAGAGCGAGGATACTCCCACCGGAGACCTCAATAATCAATAGTTATTGTATCCAATGAAAATAGGAAAATATGGGTGTAGGTTACAATTACAGGAAGGAAAAAGTTACAGAAAGTAAGTTGGTGGCAAAGTAAGTGAGTATCTAGATTTGATTCTTCGTCGTTGATTATAGGTTTTTCCTTGGTTGAATATGGAAGTTGCAGGGAAGGATTTGACGGCAGTGCCAAGGATTTCATTTTGGAATGTTTGAAGCGTTTTACGTATCAAAGGGGCAGCTCCTTCCCAAACCGGACATGTATAAGTACATAATTATGGGATGAATGTCAGTTTTGTAAAGTAATAGGGAGAAATCTATTTTAAGAGCTAACATTTTTGTTTTTTAAAGGATGCAATTTAAAAAGACAACAATTAAAGATGCCTGTAAGGAAGGCAATGCTGCGTTTGAAAAAGTTTTTAAGTGCCATGACAGAATCATTGTCAATTCCCGCGAATTTGTTTTCCGCGTTTTTGATTAGTTATATTGCCTTTGATGAAGCAATATAAGTAACTGACCTCGTCCAAATGAGAACCGCATGTTTCTCGTTGCTGAAGACGCCTGCTGCTCCTGGACCTCCTTTCTTGATGGAGTGGAAGCTGCAGCTGGGCTTGGCCGACGTGCTCGCCGTGCTCTTGCAGATGCTGCTGTGGGCCTGGGTGCTGAGGTTGCAGCTGTTGGTCGAGTGGAAGCTGGGGCTGCTTTGGTCGCTGAAACTCCGGCGGACGCTACAGTACTTCTTGCCTGTGGGACAAACAATTCTGAGAGTATTTTGGCCTATAGACCTGAAGCGATTTAGAAGTGAAATCAGTGGGTCGTTATTCCCTCGTCATACCTTTGCGATAGCCCTAGCCTGCTCCCGTATTCTGCTGTGTTTAAAGTTTTGTGACCTTCTTGATCTTGAGTTAGTCTATTTTGCAAAGCTATCCTTTTAGTGCCTTGAAGGCGTGGTGACAATGGACTGACCGAATTAATTATAATTTTCACTTTCTTAGCTTGTTTAATGGTACCGTTAATTGTACGTAATTATTGATAAATTTACTAAAGTAAGATACTTTACGTAAGTTCGCTCTTAGATTAAGTGTTACTAATTTGGTTAGGAAAGTTTCTAAGTTTGTTAGATGTCCTTCTTGCGTTCGGTCTGAGACAATGACGTCATCTTGGTATTTGACGCAATTGGGAATCTGTTGCGTAATATACACAAAGAACCCTTGAAGTATTGCTGCTGCGGACGATATCTCGAACGGCGAAGCAAATTTGAAACCCTCTGTCTTTGACTACCGCCACTTTTTTAGACATCTCGTCCGGGGATGGCTGTAAGTTGGCATCTCTGGGATTGATCTTCAAAATTGACTGCCATTCTCTAGCTTCTGGAACAGAATGTTTGGTTTAGAGACAGGAATTTGGTTAATTCCTAGTTGTAGATTGACAGGAGTATTAAAATCTGCATGCAGGCTGATTTCTCCAGTAGGCTTGCGAAATACCACTGAGGGTGTTGCCAACTTACTAGTGTGTATTGGTGACAGGAATTTTTTTTCTGACATTTTATTCAACCGTTCTATTTTATTTATAACCATGATATTATCTTTTAAAAATTTTTTCTTGCATTTTCGTTTAAATTTTGAGTCATTTGCAACCTTTCTTTCCTAATCTTTTATAAAACAGCTTTTTGTACTAGGTAAATGATATTACTGATATTTCATTTGAACTATTGTCTATTTTGAATTCATGTTTTCTGACATTATGTAATCCTAGCCTATTACTTGTTTTTGAAATTATTACTTGACAACTTTTCTTTTTTCCCTATCTTTGAATGAACCGAAAAAGGGTCTAGTTTGTTTTACATTGGTTTATTGCTTCTTTTAAAATAAACCTTAAAAAATTAATAAATTGATTGGTAAAAATGACGCTTTTAAATCATTTTAAATTGTTTTCCAATTGAATATCAAACCATTCTGATTTACGTTGGGCCTTAGTCCAGAATTTTTCGCTTTTCCAATAATTTTTAGTTTGGTCTGAAAAATTGAATTCCCCTTTTGAAAACCCCAAATGTGGCCTATTCTTGTAAAATAGGCCTTGCACATCTTGTTGAAAAACTTGAAACTTTTTCGTCTTCACGAGAACCTCTACGAAATTTGTTTTACAAATCTGATTTCGTATATTTTTTATCCCCCGGCTTATTTTTTTATAAAATATTTAAAAATATTAATTTATTTTGTCATTTCCAAAACTGGACAATCGCAATTTTATCATTCTAAATTAAGTTGACAAAAATTCTTTAGTGACGTGATACCCAGAAACTTGAAATTCTGGAATTTGAGGAGTATTTCGCTAAAACCAAATTCCCGGGGGGGATTATACCAAATCGAATTTCCATTGGAATAGCTACCCAATACCCCTTACCGGGGGAGATCAGGGAGGTATTTGGATTTACGTCGAAGGAAGTTAGCTTTCTATATTTATCCTGCGAAAGGGCTTTAATGCTACTTTCAACTTTTAAAAGTATGCGTCGCCCTTCGGGCTGGGGCCGTTGCCCCCTGTCGCTTCGCCCTTGCTTTGCTGGGTTCCCCTGTCGGGTTGGGTTCGGCTTGCGTTCGCGGTCCGCTTGGCTGGGCTTTGTGCGGTCCCGGCTGCCCTTGCCCGCTTTTTGTTTTTTTTTTTTTTTTTTCCCCCCCCCTTGGTTCCCGGTGGGAAAAAAAAAATTTTCCTTTCCCCGTTTGGGTTTTGGGGGCGCTTTGCATCGCGATGCCGATGCCCCAGCGGCCCGGGGTCGCCCGGTTGTCCCGGCGCCCCCCCGGCCTTCGGGCGGGGGCCGTTTGTCCCCGGTGGCGGGTGCCCCCGGGGGCGTTTTTGGGCCCCCTTGGGTGCGGGTCGGGAGGCGGGTTGCCCCTGGGCGTTCGTCGCCTGCGGCGTGCGCTGTCGGGGCGGGGGCCCCCTTGCTTCCTGCCCCTTCGTTTTTTCCCTGGGGCTTTTTTGCGTGCGCTTCCCGAAATCCCCCCCCCCGCCCGCTTCCCCGCCCCCCCTTCCCCCTTCCCCTCCCCCCGCCCCCGCCCCAAAAAACCCGCTTCCCACCCCGCTTCCCCCTTCCCCGCCCCCTTATGTTTTCCCCCGCTGTCCCCCGCTGTCCCCCCTTTCCCCCCTGGGCTTCGCCCGCTGTCCCCCCGCTGTCCCCCGCTGTCGCCCGCTGTCCCCCGCTGTCGCCCGCTGTCGCCGCGTCGCCCGCTGTCGCCCGTGTCGCCGCGCCCCCGCTGTCGCCGCGTCCCCGCTGTCCCCCGCTGTCGCCCCGGCTTCCCCCGCTGTCGCCCCTGTCGCCCGCTGTCCCCCGCTGTCGCCCGCTGTCCCCCGCTGTGCCCGCTGTCGCCCGCGTCGCCCGCGCCGCCCCCCGCTGTCGCCGCTGTCGCCCGCTGTCCCCCGCTTGCCCGCTGTCGCCCGCTGTCGCCCGCTGTCGCCCGCTGTCGCCCCCCGTGCCCGCTGTCGCCCGCTGCGCCCGCGTCGCCCGCTTCCCGCCCGGTCCCCCGCGTCCCCCCGCGCCCCCCGGTCGCCCGCTGTCCCCCGCTGTCGCCCGCTGTCCCCCGCTGTCGCCGCTGCGCCCGCTGTCGCCCGTTCCCCCGCTGTCCCCGCTGTCGCCGCTGTCCCCCGCTGTCCCCCGCTGTCGCCCCTTCGCCCGCTGTCGCCCGCTGTCGCCCGCTTCGCCCGTGTCGCCGCTGTCCCCCGCTGTCCCCCCTGTCGCCCGCTGTCCCCCGCTGTCCCCCGCTGTCCCCCGCTGTCGCCGCTGTCCCCCGCTGTCGCCCGCGTCCCCCGCTGTCGCCCGCTGTCGCCCGCGTGCCCGTTCGCCCCTGTCCCCCGCTGTCGCCCGCTGTCGCCGTTCGCCCGCTGTCCCCCGCTGTCGCCCGCTGTCCCCCGCTGTCGCCGCTGTCCCCCGTGTCCCCCGCTGCGCCCCGCGTCGCCGCTGTCGCCCGCTGTCGCCCGCTGTCGCCCCTGTCGCCCGCTGTCGCCCGCTGTCCCCCGCTGTCGGTTGCCCCCTGTCCCCCGCTGTCCCCCGCTGCGCCCGCGTCCCCCGCTGTCGCCCGCTGCCCCGCTGTCGCCCCGCCCCGCTGTCCCCCGCGTCGCCCGCTGTCGCCCGCTGTCCCCCGCTGTCGCCCCTGTCGCCCGCTGTCCCCCGCTGTGCCCGTTCGCCCGCTGTCGCCCGCTGTCGCCCGCTGTCGCCCGTGTCCCCCGCGTCGCCCGCTGTCCCCCGCTGTCCCCCGCTGTCGCCCCTGTCGCCCGCTGTCGCCCGCTGTCGCCCGCTGTCGCCCCTGTCGCCCGCTGTCGCCCGCTGTCGCCGCGTCGCCCGCTGCCCCCGGCTGTCGCCCGCTGTCGCCCCGTCGCCCCTGTCGCCCCTGTCCCCCGCTGTCGCCCGCTGTCGCCCGCTGTCGCCCGCGTTTTCCCCTGTCGCCCGCTGTCGCCCGCTGTCCCCCCTTCGCCCGCTGTCGCCCGCTGTCGCCCGCCCCCCTGTCGCCCGCGCCCCCCGCTGTCGCCCGCTTCCCCCGCTGTCCCCCGCTGTCGCCCCCGCCCCCCTGTCCCCCGCTCCCCCCTTTGTCGCCCGCGTCGCCCGCTGTCGCCCCCCTGGTTTCGCCCGTGTCGCCCGCTCCCCCGCTGTCGCCGCTGGTTTCGCCCCCCCCTGTCGCCGCCCCCCTGTCCCCCCGGCTGTCCCCCGCGCCCCTTCGCCCGCTGTCGCCGCTTCGCCCGCCCCCCTGTCGCCCCCCCCTGTCGCCCCCCCCTGTCGCCCGCTGTCGCCCGGGCCCCCTGTCGCCCGCTGTCGCCCGCTGTCGCCCGCTGTCCCCCGCTGCCCCCGCCCCCGCTGTCGCCGCTGTCCCCCGCTGTCCCCCCTTTGTCGCCCGCTGTCGCCCGCGTCGCCCGCTGTCCCCCGCTGTCCCCCGGGCCCCTGTCGCCCACCCTGTCCCCCGCTGCCCCCCTTCGCCCCGGCCCCCCGGCCCGTTTGGGTCGCCCGCTGTGCCCGCGGGGTTTCGCCCGCTCCCCCTTCCCCGCTGTCGCCCGCTGTCGCCCGCTGTCGCCCCCCCCTGTCGCCGCTGCGCCCCCCCCTGTCGCCCGCGGGGGTTTCGCCGCTGTCCCCCGCTGTCGCCGCTGTCGCCCGCTGTCGCCCGCTGTCGCCCGCTGTCGCCGCTGTCGCCGCTGTCGCCCCCCCCTGTCGCCGCTGTCGCCCGTGTCCCCCGCTGTCGCCCGCTGTCGCCCGCTGTCCCCCCTTTGTGCCGCTGTCGCCCGCTGTCCCCCGCCCCGCTGCCCCCCCCCCCCCCCCGGGGGGGGGGCCGCTGTCGCCCGCTGTCGCCCGCTGTCCCCCGCTGTCCCCCGCTGTCCCCCGCTGTCGCCCCCCCCCTGTCGCCCGCTGTCGCCCCCCCCTGTCCCCCGCTGTCGCCCGCTGTCGCCCGGCCCCTGTCCCCCCCCCGCTGTCGCCGCTGCCCCGGGGCCCCCCCTTTTTCCCCCTTTTTTGGGCCCCGCGGGGGTTCGCCGCTGTCGCCCCCCCCCCTGTCGCCCGCTGTCGCCCGCTGTCCCCCCCCCGTTTTTTTTGGGGGGGGGTCCCGGCCCCCGCTGTCCCCCGCTGTCCCCCGTTTTGGGTTTCGCCGCTGTCGCCCCCCCCTGTCCCCCGCTGTCGCCCGCTGTCGCCGCTGTCGCCGCTCCCCCTTCCCCCGCTGTCGCCCGCTGTCGCCCGCTGTCGCCCGCTGTCCCCCGGGCCCCTGTCGCCCCCCCCTGTCGCCCGCTGTCGCCCGCTGTCGCCCGCTGTCGCCCGCTGTCGCCGCTGTCGCCCGCTGTCCCCCGCTGGTCGCCCGCTGTCGCCCCCCCCTGTCGCCCGCTGTCCCCCGCTGTCGCCCCCCCCCTGTCGCCCGCGTCGCCCGCTGTCCCCCGGGCCCCCTGTCGCCCGCTGTCGCCCGCTGTCCCCCGCTGTCGCCCGCTGTCCCCCGGGGCTTCCCCCGCTGTCGCCCGCCCCCTGTCGCCCGCTGTCCCGCCCCCCTGTCGCCCGCTGTCGCCCGCTGTCGCCCGCTGTCCCCCGCTGTCGCCCCCCCTGTCGCCCGCTGTCGCCCCCCGTCGCCCGCTGTCGCCCGCGTCCCCCGCTGTCGCCCCCCCCCTGTCGCCCGCTGTCGCCCGCTGGGGTTTGGGTTTCCCGGCCCGCTGTCCCCCGCTGCCCCGGGGCCCCCGCTCCCCCTTTCGCCGCTGTCGCCCGCTGTCCCCCGCTGTCGCCCGCTCGCCCGCTGTCGCCCGCTGTCCCGCTGTCGCCCGCTGTCGCCCCCCCCTGTCGCCCGCGGGGTTTCGCCCGCTGTCGCCCCCCCTGTTCGCCCGCTGTCGCCCGCCCCCTGTCGCCCCCCCCTGTGGGGCCCCCCGCTGTCCCCCGCTGTCGCCCCCCCCCCTGCCCCCTTTCCCCGCTGTCGCCCGCTGTCGCCCGCTGTCCCCCGCTGTCGCCGCTGTCGCCCGCTGTCGCCCGCTGTCGCCGCTGTCCCCCGCTGTCCCCCGCTGTCGCCCGCTGTCCCCCGCTGCCCCGCGTCCCCCGCTGTCCCCCGCTGTCGCCCGTGTCCCCCGCTGTCGCCCGCTGTCGCCCGCTGTCCCCCGCTGTCCCCCGCTGTGCCCGCTGTCGCCGCTGTCGCCCCTCGCCCGCTGTCGCCCCCCCTGTCGCCCCCCCCTGTCCCCCGCTGTCCCCCGCTGTCGCCCGGCCCCTGTCCCGGCCCCGCTGTCCCCCGCTGTCCCCCGTTTCCCCCCTGTCGCCCGCCCCCCGGTTTCGCCCGCTGTCCCCCGCTGTCGCCCGCTTGGTCGCCCGCTGTCGCCCCCCCCTGTCGCCCGCTGTGGGGGCCCCCCCGCTGGCCCGCGGGCCCCCGCGGGCCCCCGCTGTGGCCGCTGGGCCCCCGCGGCCCGCTGTGGCCCCCCGCTGTGGCCCCCGCTGTGGCCCCCGCTGTGGCCCCCGCTGTGGCCCCCGCGCCCGCTGGTGTGGCCCCTGGGCCCCGGGCGTTGGGCCCTGGGGGGCCCCCCCTGGGGCCCCGCTGTGGCCCGCGTGGCCCTTTGGGCCCCCTTTGTGGCCCGCCCCCCCCTTGGCCCCGGGGGCCCCTGGGGGGGGCCCCCTTTTTGGGGGTTTTTTTGCTCGATTTGCGCTGTATGGAAAATGATTCTAGCGGACGGTTTTTTGATCGAGTTTTCCGTGGTTTCGCCGATAAACACCATGCCAATGCTGGAGCTGTCCCCAAACGAAAGGGCCCATCGTGCGCGATCACCCTTCCTCTTCCTTGTTATCCTCTCCTTTACACGCACACTTAAAACATGCACCATACTGCACATATTTGGGAGACCGGTCGGGCATGGGCTTGTTCCGGCTGGGGGTGGGGGGTCCTGGTGGGAGAGTCCGGGTTTGAAACCCTCTAGGCGACTGTGGTCTGTGCCGGATCTCACGTTCCAGTGGGAAATGTTCTCCGCCGTCCCCCGAAAAAAAGATCATGCACTTAGCGGGACTTGCCGGTTTTGGGACTGCCCGCTGTCGCCGAAATTTTTTTCCATTCAACACATGTCATTGTATTCACCAAATTAGTTGTTTTCGTTTGTTCGTTTTATGGTTGTTTCTTCCACGTTTTAGCGGTTAAAGAAATTGGTAGGTTTCCACAACGTGCAGTGTACACATGGCGTCTTGAAATTTTTTTCAAGCATGTGGGTCTATTTCTATGAACAAACGGCCAACGACTGGTTTTAGTTTTTCTCGGGGAAAAAACCATTAATTTTTTATTTTTTAACTTTAGCTTCACTTTGCTGTATTCATATGTGGTTAAAAAAACATAAAACTTGGTGGTCCATGAACCACTTGTTAGTCAAAAATTTGAATTTTTAGTTCATTTTTCCTTTAACCCCCGAAACAGATTTTGCGTGGACCCTCCGGACAGTCTTAGAATTTGGAAAGACTAAAAAGAGAGAAACTTTTTTTTTTTTTGAGAATATTACAGTAAATTTTTTTTCAGTCGGAAGTTGTTTATGTGGGAAATAAAAAAATTTCTCAGGGGCGGGGCGTATTAAGGTGTTTCATGCGACATAAATATGATATTCTTGAATCTTACTTTGAATAAACATATGCAACGATTTTTTGGAGACTATTTCGTGGTTGGGACCTTTTGTACTTCTAAGTGAAGAACAGTATGGAACTTGGTTTACGAATCGGGTTTCATGGACAGAACCCGACTCAGCCTAAACCCCCAAAATTTTCCAAAAAAAAACTTTACAAAACAAATTGGATCCGTATGAGGTTTTGGGGCAGCCTTTTTAACTAAATGATCAAAGTTTGGGAATGAATAAAAAAAAATTTTTTCTTCGGAAGATATATCGTCGTTTAAAATCCCCAAAATTTCTCCAGTTGAGATGGATAAAACGTTTTTTATAAAAGTATTATCACAGAAAAATTAAGATTTGTAAAAACAAATCGAACATGTTTGTTTCATTTTACATTCACATCAAATATACATTGAAAATTGCCATGGTTTCTTTTTGAACCTGTACATCTGGAAAGTCTTAAATCTTTTAAATTCCTATTAGTAGAGTTCTAAAAATTGTTATTCTAATTGTAAAACAAATTCTGAGTCTAAATGAAAATGTAAAATTTTGAAATTTGTTTCGGGGGATGTAGAATTCCACAAAAATAATACATTTATCCATGAAAAAAATGGGGCCGGTTTTTTTTTAAAATTTTTTTGGGATGTTCAAATGCTATCCAATTAAAATTTCCCTTTTATTATTATTATTATTATTATTATTATCATCATCTTGATTCTTCGTCATTTTTGGCATTAATTTCTGAAAGATTTTGGGGAAACCCTAAGGGGATAAGAAATCAGTTTTTATTTTGTTTTTAGGCAGAAAAAACACCCACCTTGTATTTTTCGGAAAACTTTTCCTGCATTTCATACTAAAAAAAACATTTCCTTCACATAAATTTTGGACGTTTAGCGTATGGGTACCTTCCCCGTATATTTCCCGGGCGCTGCTATTTCGGTTCCGTTGATCCTCGAAATTTCTTTTTGTCGGAGGACCACGCCCGTTTTTGATCTTTCTTCTTTACTTCGCTCTCCAAAGTCAAATCCCTTTTTACTCCCTTTATCTACGAATAAATATATCAACTCTTATGTATTAACTATAAACTATTAGATAAAATATTTTTACAATGATTAAATATTATACTGCTTCAAATTCCATTATTAACATTCCCAATACCTTTCAACTTAAAAATTTTCGAAGCCCCACATACAAATAACGTGTCAGTGATCACCATTGATGATATTAATTCATAAATATCATATAAATAATTAAAATTATTGTACAAATAATAAATCTTACAATTCAACTGAAAGCTGAAAAATATTGTTCTAACGATATTACAGCACTGTGTTTTTTTTAAATTTATTTGTCATTTTCAGAATAGATCTGGAAAATATTGAAAAGAAATGACATTTATAGATCAGGGTTTTCTGTTTTTTTTTTTAAAAAAGGGAAAAAGGTTAACGCACCCCACAAAAATAATTTTGTCATCCCCTTTCAAGTTCCTGAAAATAATTCGTCAACTCGTTTACCTAAAAGTAAAAATGTTTTTTAAATTTTTTGAAAAAAAAATTGATACCCAAAATAAACAACGTCATAAAAAACCATAATAGCACTATCCATTGGAAGAATTTAAAGGGAAATTTGAAGGATTTTGAAAATGGCATTTGGGTTTCTGAAAACGCGTGTTTTGACAATTTTCACAGAAAACTGTTGTTTTATAAAAAATTGACCCCCGCTTCGCCGCTGTCGCCCTGTCGCCCGCTGTCCCCGCTGTCCCCCCGCTGTCCCCCGCTGTCCCCCGCTGTCCCCCGCTGTCCCCCGTGTCGCCCGCTTCCCCCGCTTCCCCCGCTGTCGCCCGCTGTCCCCCGCTGTCGCCCGTGTCCCCCCGCTGTCCCCGCTGCCCCGCTTCCCCCCTGTCGCCCGCGTCGCCGCTGTCGCCCGCTGTCCCCCGCTGTCGCCCGCTGTCGCCCGCTGTCGCCCGCTGTCGCCGCTGTCGCCGCTGTCGCCCGCTGTCGCCCTTTTGTCGCCCGCTGTCGCCCTGTCCCCCGCTGTCCCCCGCTGTCGCCGCGTCGCCCGCTGTCCCCCGCTGTCCCGCTGTCGCCCGCTGTCGCCGCTGTCCCCCGCGTCGCCCGCTGTCCCCCGCTGTCGCCCGCGCGCCCGCTGTCGCCCCTGTCGCCCGGGGCCCGCTGGGCCCGCGGGGCCCCTGGGCCCGCTGGGGCCCCGCTGTGGCCGTGGGGCCCCCTGCCGGCCCGCTGGGCCCGGTGGCCCGCTGGGCCCCTGTGGCCCGCGTGCCCGTGGGCCTTTGCAGCTCGAATTTGCGCTGTATGGAGTGTTCGCGGACGGTTTCTCTGATCGGGTTTCCGGGGTTTCGCCGATAAACACCATAATGCTGGAGCTGCCCAAAGCGGGCCCTTCTGGCGATCGTCCTTCCTCTTCCTTTGCTTCCCCTCTTACACGCACACTTACTAACATCACCATACTGCACATATTTCGGGAGACCGGTCGGGGCAGGGGCCCCTTTTGGCTGGGGGGGGGAGACCCCGGTGGGAGAGTCCGGGTTGGGGGAAACCCCTGGCGACTGTGGTCTGTGCCGGATCTGCCAGTGGGAAATGTTCTCCGCCGTCTCGGAAAAAAAGATCATGCACTACACAGCGGGACAATGACCAAAGCTGTGGACTCGCCCGCTTCGCCGTAATTTTTCCATTAAACACATGTCATTTATTCCCAAATTGATGTTGCTTTCGTTTTCTTTTTTATGGTTGTTTCTTCCCGTTTTTGCGGTTAAAGTAAGAAATTGGTGGTGTTCCACAACGTGCTAGTGTACCAGGCGTTTTGATAATTTTCAACAGGGCGTCTATTTCTATGAACGTAAACGGCCGAACGACGGGTTTTTTGTTTTTTTCTCGTATGGAAACCATTAATTTTTTATTTTTAAATTTTAAACGCGTTCACTTTTTGATTCTTTGTGGTTCAAAAAACATAAAATTTGGGTGGTCCATAAACCCTTTTATCCGACGTGGCAATTTTTGGTTCATCTTTCCATTAATCCCCCCAAATTACACAGATTTTTGCGTGGGCCCCTTCGGACAGTCTTAAATTTTGGGAAATGCACTAAGACGGAGAAAAACTTTTTTTTTTTTTTGGGGAATTTCAGTAACATTTTTTTTCAGTCGGAAGTTTTTTATGTGGAGAAATATTAAAATGGTCTCGGGGGCAGGAACTATTAAGGTGTTTCTGATGCGACATCACTTTGATATTCTTGAACTCTTACTTTGACATAAACATATGCAACGTTTGTTGGGGAGACTATTTCTGTAGAAAAGTTGGCCCTATCTCGTACTTCAAGTGAAGAAAGTACGGGAACTTGGTAACTTACAAATCGAAGTTTCCTGGACAGAATCACGCTCAGCCTAAACCACCCAAATTGTTCTTACTAAAAAAACTTTACAAAAAATTGGATTAGGGGGGTTTGAGGCAGCCTTCTTTAACTAAATGATCAAATTTTGGAATAATAAAAAAGAAATTTTTTTGGGAGATTTTCGTCGTTTAGAAATACAGCAGCAATTTCTCCAGTTGTAGAGGGATAGAAACGTTTTTTTATAAAAAGTATTATCAGCAGAAAAATTGATGGTATGTAAAACGAATCAAAAATGTTTTTTATTTACTTTAAATCAAATATACATTAATTAATTCCCCCATGGATTGACATTTTAACCTGTACATCTGGAAAGTCTTAAATCTTTTTCATTCCCCTAAAGAGTTGAAATTGTTATTCAATTGAAAAACTATGTCGGATCTAAAATGAAAATGTCAAATTTGAAATATTGTCATTCAGGGTTAGTTCCACTAAATAATACATTTATCCATGAAAAAAAGGGGGAAATTTTTTTTTAAAAATATTTGTTGGATGTCAAATGCTATCATTATTATAATTCCTTTTATTATTATTATTTTTTTATTATTATTATTATTATTTTTTTTATTATTATTATTATCATCATCTTGATTCTTCGTCATTTTTGGTTAATTTTTGTAAGAGTTTGGGAACCCAATAGGATAAGCAGACAGTTTTTATTTTGTTTTTAGGGAAAAATGTCCCCCCCATTGTATTTTTCGGAAGCAACTTTTCCGCATTTCAGTACTCACAAAAACATTTCCTTCACAGAAATTCGGGACACTTTTGGGGTATCTTTTTCGTCTCGTATACTTCTCTAGGCGCTGTACGGTTCCGTTGATCCTCTGAAAATTTCATTAACTTGTCGGGCCCCGTCCGTTTTTTGATCTTTCTTCTTTACGTTCGCTCTCCAAAGTCAAATCCCTTTTTGTCCTTTTTATCTAAAAATCACATATATCATCGGTTATTATTAACTATAAACTATTAGATAAAAATTTTTAGCAATGATTAAATATTATACTGCATTCTAACATTCCATTCATTAACTTTAGAAATACCTTTCAACTTACAAATTTAGCCCCCTAAAAATAACGTGTGGCTCACACATTGTGATATTTTTCATATCAGTATAAAAAATTAAAATTATGTGTAAAAATAAAAATCATTAAAATTCAACTAAAGCTGCAAAATTTGTCTCTAACGATATTCACACTTGTATTTTTTTAAATTTTTTTGTCTTTTTCAGAATAGATCTGAGAAAATATTGAAAAGAAATGAAATTTATAGACGGGGAATTACTGTTTTTTTTTTTAAATGTAATGGAAAAAGGTTGAACTGCACCCCACACAAAAAATTTGTCATGCCCCCAATTTCCCTGAAAATAATTTCAACGTCGTTTAAAAAAGTAAAAAATTTTTTGTAATTTTGAAAAAAAAAATTGTACTCAAAAAAAACCGTCTTTAAACTATAATAAGCACTATCCTTTGGGAAGAATTTGGGGGTTTTTGAAGGATTTTGAAAAATGGATTTGAGCGTTTCGAAAACGCGTGTTTTTGCTAATTTTCACGAAAACTGTTGTATTTAAAAAAATTGACAGCCCGTTCGCCCCCTGTCCCCCGCTGTCCCCCGCTGTCCCCCGCTGTCCCCCCTGTCGCCCCCGGCTGTCCCCCGCTGTCGCCGCTGTCCCCCGCTGTCGCCCGCTGTCCCCCTTTGTCCCCCGCTGTCGCCGCTGTCCCCCGCTGTCCCCCGCTGTCGCCCTTTTTGCCCGCTGTCCCCCGCTGTCCCCCGCTGTCGCCCGCTGTCGCCGCTGTCGCCCCTGTCCCCCCTTCGCCCGTTGCCCGCTGTCGCCGCTGTCCCCCGCTGTCCCCGCTGTCGCCCGCTGTCCCCCGCTGTCCCCCGCTGTCCCCCGCTGTCCCCCGCTGTCGCCCGCTGTCGCCCGTGTCGCCCCTGTCCCCCGCTGCGCCCGCTGTCCCCGCTGTCCCCGCTGTCCCCCGCTGTCCCCCGCTGTGCCCGCTGTGCCCGCTGCCCGCTGTGGCCCCTGTGGCCCGCTGGGGGACCCGCTGGGGCCCCGCTGGGGCCCCGCCAGGCCCCGCCGCTGTCGCCCGCTGTCGCCCGCTGTCGCCCGCTGTCGCCCGCTGTCGCCCGCGGCTTCCCCCTGTCCCCCCGCTGTCGCCCGCTGTCGCCCGCTGTCCCCCGCTGTCCCCCCTGTCCCCGCTGTGGCCCGCTGTCCCCGCTGGGGCCCGCTGTGGCCCGCGTGGCCCGCTGGGGCCCCGCTGGGCTGGGCCCGCCGGCCCCCGCTGGGGCCCCGCTGGCCCGCTGCCCCCTTTTCCCCCGCGTCGCCCGCTGTCCCCCGCTGTCCCCCCTGTCCCCCGCTGTCGCCCGCTGTCGCCGCTGTCGCCCGCTGTCCCCCGCTGTCCCCCGCTGTCGCCCGCTTCGCCCGCTGTCCCCCGCTGTCCCCCGCTGTCGCCCGCTGTCCCCCTTGTCGCCGCTGCGCCCGGGCCCCCGCTGTCCCCGCTGTCGCCCGTGTCGCCCGCTGTCGCCCCTGTCGCCGCTGTCCCCCGCTTCCCCCGCTGTCCCCCTTGTCGCCGCTGTCGCCCGCTGTCGCCCGCGTCCCCGCTGTCCCCCGCTGTCGCCCCTGTCGCCCGCTGTCGCCGCGTCGCCCGCTGTCGCCCGCTGTCGCCCGTTCCCCCGCTGTCCCCCGCTGCGCCCGCTGTCGCCCGCTGTCCCCCGCTGTCGCCCGCTGTCCCCCGCTGTCGCCCGCTGTCCCGCTGTGGCCCGCTGTGGCCCGTGGGGCCCGGGGGCCCGCTGGGCCCCTGTGGCCCGCTGGGGCCCGCTGGGGCCCGCTGTCCGTGGGCCCGCTGTGGCCCGCTGTGGCCTTTGGGCTTTTTTTCAATTTGCGCTGTAGGGAGAATGATTCTAGCGGACGGTTTCTCTGATCGTAGTTTCCGGGGTTTTCCCGATCACCATCCCAAGCGGGCTTCCCAACAAAAACGGGCCCGTATTGGGGATAAATCCTTCCTCTTCCTTTGCTATCCTCCCCTTTTCCCCGCACACCACTAACGCACCATACTAGAAATATTTCGGGAGCCGGTCGGGGCATGGGCTTTTTCCCGGCTGGGGCGGTGGGAGTCCTGGGGGGAGAGTCCGGGTTGAAAACCCTCAGGCGACTGTAGGTCTTCCGGATCTCACGTTCCAGTGGAAAATTTCTCCGCCGTCTCCGAAAAAAGATCATGCACTACACTAGCGGGACTAATGACCGGCTTGGACTCCCCCGCTTCGCCGTTTTTTTCCATTCAACACATGTCTTTTATCCCAAATTGATGTTGCTTTCTTTTGTTTTTTTGGTTGTTTCTTCCACTTTTTGCGGTTAAAGAAAAAATTGGGAGGTGTTCCACAACGTCTGGTACACTGGGTCTTGATAATTTTCAAGCATGTAGCGTCTATTTCTATGAACGTAAACGGGAACGACTGGTTTTGATTTTTTTCAGGGAAAAACCTTTAAATTTTTTTTAGTTTTTAAACTTTAACGTTCACTTTGGGGATTCATATGTGGTTAAAAAACAAAAAATTTGGGTGGTCCAGAACATTTTAGTACAGACGGTGGCAATTTTTATGGTTCATTTTTCCAAACCCCCAAAATTACACAGATTTTTGCTGGACCCTCCGGAAGTCTTAAATTTAAAATGAAGACAGAGAAAAACTTTTTTTTTTTTGAGAATATTACAGTAACATTTTCTTTCAGTCGGGAAGTTGTTTAGGGGGAAAAATATTAAAATGGTCTCAGGGCGGGGAACGTATTAGGTTTTTGTGCGACATAAATATGATATTCTTGAATCTTATTTTGACAAAACATATCAACGATTTGTTGGGAACTATTTCTTGAAAAGTTGGATTCTCGACTTCTAAGTGAAGAACAGTACTGGAACTTGAACATTACAAATCAGTTTATGGACAGAACCCGACTCAGCCTAAAACCACAATTGTTTTTCCCAGAAAAACTTATACAAAAAAATTGGGATCCGTTGAGGTTTGGGCGCCTTTTTTAACTAAATGATCAAATTTTGGAATGAATAATAAAAAATTTTTTTGCGGAAGATATATCGTCGTTTAGAAATACAGCAGCAATTTCCCCAGTTTAGATGGATAGTAACGTTTTTTATAAAAAGTATTATCAGCGAAAAATTAAGAGGGTTTGAGCGAATCAGAACATTTTTGTTTCATATTTTTAAATAAAATTCTTGTTAATTTCCCCCCTGGATTGACATTTTGAAGCCTGTACATCGGGAAAGTCTTAAATCTTTTCCCCATTCCCAAAGTAGAGTTCTGAAAATTGTTATTCTAATTTCATGTCTGAGTCTAGAATGAAAAATGTGAAACTTTGAAATATTTCATTCGGGGGATGGAATTCCACTAAATAAACATTTATCCATGAATAACAAGGGGGCCCACGTTTTTATTGTAAAATATTTGTTGGATTTTTAAATGCTATTACATTATTATAATTCCTTTTATTATTATTATTTTTATTATTTTTTATTATTATTATTATCATCATCTTGATTCTTCGTCTTTTTTTGGCACTTAATTTCTGAAAGAGTTTGGGAACCTCAAGGGGAAAAACCATCAGATTTTTTTTTGCTTTTATGGCAGCAAATGTACCCCCACCTTGTATTTTTCGGGAACTTTCCCGCATTTCATACTACAAAAAAAACATTTCCTTAAATGAAATTCGGGACACGTTTAGCGTATCGTCCTTCGTCTCGTATACTTCTCTAGGCGCTGCTACGGTTCCGTTGATCCTCGCAATTTCATTAACTTGTCGTGGAGGACCACGTCCGTTTTTTTGATCTTTCTTCTTTACGTTCGCTCCCCAAAACAAATCCCTTTTTTACGTGCCTTTTATCTACGAAAAATATATCAACTGGGTTATGTATTAACTATAAACTATTAGATAAAATATTTTTAAATGATTAAATATTATAATTCTAACATTCCATTCATTAACATTAGCACATCCCTTTTCAACACAAATTTCGAAGCCCCAATACAAATAACGTTCGTACTAAAATTGATGATTTTAAATTTAATATCAGTATAAAAAAATTTAAAATTATTTGCAAATAATAAATCATTACAATTCCCTGAAAGCTGCAAAATATTGTCTCTAACGATATTACAACTGTGTATTTTAAATTTTTTGTCTTTTTCGAATGATCTGAAAAATATTGCAAGAAATGCACATTTATGATCATGAAGTTACTGTTTTCTTTTTAAATGTTGGAAAAGGTTAAATGCCCCCCCACACAAATAATTTGTCAGTCCCCTTGCAAGTTCCAAAATAATTCGTCAACTCGTTTACCAAAAGTACAAATGATTTTGTTTTTGAAAAAAAATTGATACCCCAAAATAAACAACGTCATATTAAACTATAAAAAACCTATCCATTAAGAATTTGAAGGAAATTTGAAGGTTTTTTAAAAAAATGGCATTTGAGCTTTTTCAAAAAGCTGTTTTACAAATTTTTCGAAAACTGTTGTATTTATAAAAAATTGAGGCCCGCTGCCCCGCTGTCCCCCGCTGTCGCCCGCTGTCCCCCGCTGTCCCCCGCGTCGCCGCTGTCGCCCGCTGTCGCCGCTGTCCCCCGCTGTCCCCCGCTGTCCCCCGCTGTCGCCCGCTTCGCCGCTGTCCCCCGCTGTCGCCCGCCGCCGCTGTCGCCCCTGTCGCCCGTGCGCCCGCTGTCCCCCGCGTCGCCCGCTGTCGCCCGCGTCCCCCGCTGTCCCCCGCTGTCGCCCGCTGTCGCCCGCTGTCCCCCGCGTCGCCCGCGTCGCCCGCTGTCGCCCGCTGTCGCCGCTGTCGCCGCTGTCCCCCGCTGTCCCCCGCTGTCCCCCGCTGTCCCCCGCTGTCGCCGCTGTCCCCCGCTGTCCCCCGCTGTCCCCCGCTGTCGCCGTGCCCCCGGCTGTCGCCCGCTGTCGCCCGCGTCGCCCGCGTCGCCCGCTGTCCCCCGCTTGGCCCGCGGGCCCCGCTGTCCCCGCTGGGGCCCCGCGGCCCGGGGCCCCGCGGGCCCGCTGGGGCCCGCGGCCCGCTGGCGCTGGGCCCGCTGGGCCCGCTGTGGCCCGCTGTGGCCGCTGGCCTTTCCCCGCCGAATTCTGTCGCTGTATGGAGGTTTGCGGAGGGTTTTCTCTGATCGGTTTTTTCCGTGGTTTGGGATCAACACCATAATGGGCACCCAACAAAAGGGGGGCCCTATCGTGCCGATCAGTCCTTCCTTTCCTTTCTATCCTCTCCTCTTCCCGCCCCGCACAACATACCATACCCCAAATTTCGGAGACCGGTCGGGCATGGACTTGTTCCGGCTGGGGCGGTGGGAGAGTCCTGGGGGAGAGTCCTGGTTGGGAAACCCTTAGGCGACTGTAGGTCTTGCCGGATCCCCTTTCCCAGGGGGAAATTTTCTCCGCCGTCTCCGAGAAAAGATCATACTACACTGCGGGCCCAAAGCCCCGAAGCTGTGACCCCCTGTCGCCGTAATTTTTCCATTAAACATGTCATTGTTTTCACCAGAATTGATGTTGCTTTCGTTTGTTCGTTTTTAGTTTTTCTTCCCGTTTTGCGGTTAAAGAAGAAATTGGTAGGTGTTCCACAACGTGCTGAGTGTACAATGGCGTCTTGATGAATTTTTAAGCAATGTATGCGTCTATTTAGAACGTAAACGATGCCTGAAACACTGGTTTGAGTTTTTTCTCATGGAAAACCATTAATTTTTTTTAGTTTTAACTTACGCGTTCACTTTGCTGTGATTCATATGTAGTGGTCCAAAACATAAAACTGGTGGTCCTGATTACTCACTGTTGCACAGACGGTGTGCAATGTTTATGAGTTTCATCTTTTCCTTGCCCCGATCACAGACTTCTTGCGTGGACCCTCCAGACAGTTTAGAATTTGAAATGCACTAAGACGGAGAGAAACTATTTTTTTTTGAGAATATTACAGTAACATTTTCTTTCATTCAGGGAAGGTTGTATGGATGAAATATTAAAATGGTCTCAGGGCGAGGACGTATTGTCGTTTCTGATGCGACATCACAATATGATATTCTTGAACTCTTCTTTGAATAAACAGTTATGCAACGATTTGTTAGGAGACTATTTCTGTAGAAAGTTGGACCTATCTCGTACTTCTAAGTGAAGAACAATACTAAGAACTTGAAGTAACATTACGAATCGAAGTTTCATGGACAGAATCACGACTCAGCCTACAAACCATCCACAATTGTTCTTCACATGAAAACTTATACACAAAAATTGGATCCGTATGAGGTTTGAAGCAGCCTTTTTAACTAATGATCAGAAGCTTTGGAATGAATAATGAAAGAAATTTTCTTGCAGGAAGATTATCGTCGTTGAGAAATACAGCAGCAATTTCTCAGTTGTAGATGGATAGTAACTCTTTTTATCAAAGTATTATCATGCAGAAAATTAAGATGGTATGTAAGAACAGAATCAGAACATGTTTGTTTCATATTTACATTCACATCAAATATACATTGAATTAATTGCCCATGGATTGACATTTTGAAGCTGTATCATTGAAAGTCTTAAATCTGTTTCACATTTCTCCTATTAGTAGAGTTCTGAAAATTGTTATTCTGAATTGTAAAACTATAGTCTGAGTCTAGAATGAGAAATGTAAACTTTGGAAATAGTGTGTCTATTGAGGATGTAATTCCACTAAATAATACATTTATCCTTGAATAACAATGGGCCTTTAGGTTTTATTGTTGAAAATATTTGCTTGATGCTTGCCATGCTATCACATTATTATAATTCCTTTTTATATTATTATTATTATTATTATTATTATTATTGTTATGTATTATTATTATCATCATCTTGATTCTTCGTCATTTTGGCATAATTTCTGTAAGAGTTTGGACCTCAATAGATAAGCGCATCAGATTTTATTTTGCTTTTATGGCAGACTAAATAATTACACCTTGTATTTTTCGGAACAACGTTTCCTGCATTTCAGTACTCACACAAAAACATTTCCTTCGATCAGAAATTCTGGACACGTTACGTATCAGTACCTCGTCTCGTCATATTTCTAGGCGCTGCTATTTCTGGTTCCGTTGATCCTCTGACAATTTCATTAACTTGTCGTAGAGGACCACGTCATTGTTTTGATCTTTCTTCTTTACGTTGCTCTCCAAAGTCAAATACGCTTTACGTCGCATTTATCTACGAATCACATATATCAACTCGGTTATGATTAACTATAGCTATTAGATAAAATATTTAGCAATGATTAAAATATTATATGCATTCCTAACATTCCATTCATTAACATTAGCATACATACCTTTCACTTACAAATTTCTGAAGCTCCACATGACCGCAAATAACGTGATCAGTGACGTCAGCATTATGATGACTACAATTCATCAATATGCAGTATACAAATAATTAAAATATCGTGACAAAATAATAAATCTTCCCAGTTTCAAGCTAAGAAAGCTGCAAAATATTATCTCTAACGATAGTTAAGCACTGTAGCATTTTTAAATTTATTTGTCATTTTCAAGAATAGATCTGAATGTTTGCAAGAAATGCACATTTATAGATCATGTAAGTTACTGTTTTCTTTTTTAAATACTAATGGCAAAAGTTGAACTGCACCCGCACCAAAATCAATTTGTCAGTGCGCCCTTGCGTCCCCCTGAAAATTCGTCCTCGTTCGGCTGTTTTGTAATTTTGACTTGTCCCCCAATGCTCGCTTCAACCTATGCCTATCCATTGGAAGAATTTGAAGAAATTTCAGCCGATTTTTGAGAAATGGCATTTGAGCGTTTCTGAAAACGCGTGCTGCTTTGCAGCTAATTGTCGAAAACTGTCTGTATGTGAAAATTGACGCCCGCTGTCGCCCGCCGTCGCCCGCTGTCGCCGCGCTGTCGCCCGCTGTCGCCCGCTGTCGCCCGCTGTCGCCCCCTGTCGCCCGCTGTCGCCCGCTGTCGCCCGCTGTCGCCCGCTGTCGCCCGCTGTCGCCCGCTGTCGCCCGCTGTCGCCCGCTGTCGCCCGCTGTCGCCCGCTGTCGCCCGCTGTCGCCCGCTGTCGCCCGCTGTCGCCCGCTGTCGCCCGCTGCCGTCGCCCGCTGTCGCCGCTGTCGACCGCTGTCGCCGCCGTCGCCCGCTGTCGCCCGCTGTCGCCCGCTGTCGCCCGCTGTCGCCCGCTGTCGCCCGCTGTCGCCCGCTGTCGCCCGCTGTCGCCCGCTGTCGCCCGCTGTCGCCCGCTGTCGCCCGCTGTCGCCGCTGTCGCCCGCTGTCGCCCGCCGTCGCCCGCTGTCGCCGCTGTCGCCCGTGTCTGTGCCCGCTGTGGCCCGCTGTCGCCCGCTGTGCCCGCTGTGCGCCTCGCTGCTGGCCCGCTGGCTTGGCCCGCTGTGGCTGCCGCTGTCGCCCGCTGGCCGCTGCCCGCTGTGCCGCCCGCTGTGCGCGTCCCTGTCGCCGCTGTCGCCCGCTGTCGCCGCTGTCGCCCGCTGTCGCCCGCTGTCGCCCGCTGTCGCCCGCTGTCGCCCGCTGTCGCCCGCTGTCGCCCGCTGTCGCCCGCTGTCGCCCGCTGTCGCCCGCTGTCGCCCGCTGTCGCCGCTGTCGCCCGCTGTCGCCCGCTGTCGCCCGCTGTCGCCCGCTGTCGCCTGCTGTCGCCCGCTGTCGCCCGCTGTCGCCCGCTGTCGCCCGCTGTGGCCCGCTGTCGCCCGCTGTGGCCCGCTGTCGGCCGCGCTGTGGCCCGCTGTCGGCCCGCTGCTGTGCCCGCTGTGCCCGCTGTCGCCCGCTGTCGCCCGCTGTCGCCCGCTGTCGCCCGCTGTCGCCGCTGTCGCCCGCTGTCGCCCGCTGTCGCCGCTGTCGCCCGCTGCCGCCCGCTGTCGCCCGCTGTCGCCCGCTGTCGCCCGCTGTCGCCCGCTGTCGCCCGCTGTCGCCCGCTGTCGCCCGCTGTCGCCCGCTGTCGCCCGCTGTGGCCCGCTGTGGCCCGCTGTGGCCCGCTGTGGCCCGCTGTCGCCCGCTGTCGCCGCTGTCGCCCGCTGTCGCCCGCTGTCGCCCGCTGTCGCCCGCTGTCGCCCGCTGTCGCCCGCTGTCGCCCGCTGTCGCCCGCTGTCGCCCGCTGTCGCCCGCTGTGGCCCGCTGTGGCCCGCTGTGGCCCGCTGTGGCCCGCTGTGGCCCGCTGTGGCCCGCTGTGGCCCGCTGTGGCCCGCTGTGGCCTTTAGCTAGCTCGAATTCTGTCGCTGTATGGAGAATGATTCTAGCGGACGGTTTCTCTGATCGGTAGTTTTCCGTGGTTTCGCCGATCAACACCATGCCATTGCTGGAGCTGTACGCAACGAAACGGGCCACGTATCGTGCGCGATCAGTCCTTCCTCTTCCTTGTGGTATCCTCTCCTCTTACACGCACACTTGCACTAACATGCACCATACTAGCACATATTCCGGGAGACCGGTCGGGAGCATGGAGCTTGTTCCGGCTGGGGCGGTGCCCTCCTGGTGGGAGAGTCCTGGTTAGAGGGAAACCCTACTAGGCGACTGTAGGTCTGTGCCGGATCTCACGTTCCAGTGGGAAATGTTCTCCGCCGTCTCCCGAGAAAAAGATCATGCACTACACTAGCGGGACTAATGACCGAAGCTGTTGACTCGCCCGCTGTCGACGTAATTTTTTCCATTCAACACATGTCATTGTATTCACCAGAATTGATGTTGCTTTCGTTTGTTCGTTTTTATGGTTGTTTCTTCCACGTTTTTAGCGGTTAAAGTAAGAAATTGGTAGGTGTTCTACAACGTGCTAGTGTACACATGGCGTCTTGATAATTTTCAAGCATGTAGCGTCTATTTCTATGAACGTAAACGGCCGAACGACTGGTTTTTGAGTTTTTTTCTCGTATGGAAAACCATTAATTTTTTTTAGTTTTTAAACTTCAACGCGTTCACTTTGCTGTGATTCATATGTGGTTCAAAAAACATAAAACTTGGTGGTCCATGAACCACTTGTTAGTCACAGACGGTGGCAATGTTTATGGTTCATCTTTCCATTAATGCCCCCGACATTACACAGACTTTTGCGTGGACCCTCTCGGACAGTCTTAGAATTTGGAAATGCACTAAGACGAGAGAGAAACTATTTATTTTTTTTTGAGAATATTACAGTAACATTTTCTTTCAGTCGGGAAGTTGTTTATGTGGAGAAATATTAAAATGGTCTCAGGGGCAGGGAACGTATTAAGGTGTTTCTGATGCGACATCACATATGATATTCTTGAACTCTTACTTTGACATAAACATATGCAACGATTTGTTAGGACACTATTTCTGTAGAAAAGTTGGACCTATCTCGTACTCCTAAGCGAAGAACAGTACTGGAACTTAGTAACATTACGAATCGAAGTTTCATGGACAGAATCACGACTCAGCCTAAACCACCACAATTGTTCTTCACATGAAAAAACTTATACACAACAAATTGGATCCGTATGAGGTTTGAGAGCAGCCTTCTTTAACTAAATGATCAGAAGCTTTGGAATGAATAATGAAAGAAATTTTCTTGCGGAAGATATATCGTCGTTTAGAATTACAGCAGCAATTTCTCCAGTTGTAGATGGATAGTAACGTCTTTTATCAAAAGTATTATCAGCAGAAAAATTAAGATGGTATGTAAGAACAGAATCAGAAAATGTTTGTTTCATATTTACATTCACATCAAATATACATTGAATTAATTGCGCCCATGGATTGACATTTTGAAGCATGTACATCTGGAAAGTCTTAAATCTGTTTCACATTCCCTATTAGTAGAGTTCTGAAAATTGTTATTCTGAATTGTAAAACTATGTCTGAGTCTAGAATGAGGAAATGTGCAAACTTTGAAATATTGTCATTCGAGGGATGTAGAATTCCACTAAATAATACATTTATCCATGAATAACAATGGGGCCCACGGTTTTTAAATGTTAAAATATTTGTTTGGATAGTGGCAAATGCTATCACATTATTATAATTCCTTTTATTATTATTATTATTATTATTATTATTATTATTATTATTATTATCATCTTGATTCTTCGTCATTTTTTGGCATTTAATTTCTGTAAGAGTTTGGGAACCTCAATAGGATAAGCAGCATCAGATTTTATTTTGCTTTTATGGCAGCAAATTGTACACCCACCTTGTATTTTTTCGGAAGCAACGTTTCCTGCATTTCAGTACTCACACAACAAACATTTCCTTCACATGAAATTCTGGACACGTTTAGCGTATCGGTACCTTCGTCTCGTATACTTCTCTAGGCGCTGCTATTTCTGGTTCCGTTGATCCTCTGACAATTTCATTAACTTGTCGTGGAGGACCACGTCCGTTGTTTTGATCTTTCTTCTTTACGTTCGCTCTCCAAAGTCAAATACCTTTTACGTGCCATTTTATCTACGAATCACATATATCAACTCGGTTATGTATTAACTATAAACTATTAGATAAAATATTTTTAGCAATGATTAAATATTATACTGCATTCTAACATTCCATTCATTAACATTAGCACATACCTTTCAACTTACAAATTTCGAAGCTCCACATACAAATAACGTGTCAGTGACGTCACACATTGATGATATTAATTAATCAATATCAGTATACAAATAATTAAAATTATGTGTACAAATAATAAATCATTACAATTCAACTGAAAGCTGCAAAATATTGTCTCTAACGATATTACAGCACTGTGGTATTTTTTTAAATTTATTTGTCATTTTCAGAATAGATCTGAGAAAATATTGGAAGAAATGCACATTTATAGATCATGTAAGTTACTGTTTTCTTTTTTATATGTAATGGCAAAAAGGTTGAACTGCACCCCACACAAATAATTTGTCAGTGCCCTTGCAAGTTCCTGAAAATAATTCGTCAACGTCGTTTACCTAAAAAGTACAAATGATTTTGTAATTTTTGAAAAAACAAATTGATACTCCAAAATAAACTTAACGTCATATTAAACTATAATAAGTACTATCCATTGGAAGAATTTGAAGGAAATTTGAAGGATTTTTGAGAAAATGGCATTTGAGCGTTTCTGAAAACGCGTGCTTTTGAGCTCATTTTCACAGAAAACTGTTGTATTTATGAAAAATTTTCTTTGACATTATTTAAAGCACATGTGCTCATAAATATAATACTGTGAAGAAATCGCCTCAAAAGAAATTATTACCGACGTGAGAGACAAGTCAAAAAATTACAATTTTGTTATTTTTGAGAAAATAAAAGGAAAGTGCAATATGGCGTTTATGTCATCGTATAGGGTTCGTTTAGCAGTAACCGTACCAATAATGTAAAGAAAAAATTTGGAGCCGTTTTCGAAAAAATCATGTTTTTGTAATTTCTTAACAATGCAAATATTGCTGGCACTATTGCACGAAAACTACTGAATATTTACAAAAATCTACAGGATCTTAATGAAAGAACTCTTTATGGACAACAAATTTTATTTGAAGAAAAAGTCTCACCTTCAATATTGTAGTTGTAAGAAGTTGGCGAAAAAAATCCATACTTTCACAATTTCCAAAAATTCAGAGTTAATCATGAAAATCGGATCTCTGCCACCTTTATAACTGTAACTATTGTTACAAGAAATTTGGAACTGTTTTTGAGAAAATTTTGAAAATGTCCCTAGGGCTTCATATAATTAAAAATTAATGAATGTTATTCAATATCACAGAGCTTCGGCTCACGCAAACACGACGGGGGTTTCTTCAATTTGGAAAAACTTCTACGCACGGTTTAGGCGCTATGTTTGTTCATACACGACAGACTGACGGACGTTTTGCTTGCAATTGGTATTTCGGCATCAAGGACACGCAAAACAGGGATTCTGGCAACACAATGTGTTGGAGGACTTTTTTCTCAATTTAGCAGCTGGATTTATCTAATTTTTCGTTATCAGGGCCCGGCAATGTTTTTTTTTTTACTGGCGAAAATCCGCCGTTTCTTCGCGAAGCATTACATAACATTCTCTGTACTACATATAATTCTTCGTATATACGTACCGTACATAAACGAGAAAGTAAAAATCAACCTGGTTCACGAAAAAGATAGATTTCTTAGGTTATGTAATATCAACTGAAGGAATCAGCCTGATGCCAGAAACTTTTGACGAGGTCAACATCATACCGCCACCAAGAACTGTCAAACTGTTACGTCGGCTCATCGGCACACTACGCGAGGTTCTGCACGAGATTTGCGAATTTCATGTATCCGTTTCACCAAGTTTTGAAAAAGGGACGCAAAAGGAAATGGGACGATACATATCAGGAAGCATTTGACAAGTTAAAAGAAATGTTCCACAGAAGCTGCTTCATAGTTCACCCCGATTTTTCAAAAACATGCGTAGTGCAAATGGATAGCAGCGACTTCGGATTTGTGGCTATGCTATTTCAAGTTATTGACGACCAAGAGGAAATCGTAGCCATCATCAGTTGAACACTCAAGGGATCATTATCTGGTAAATCAAGTGATCAATCGGAATGTTGCTGAGCTAGTGAATGACAGGCAACGTGTTGTAGGCCACTACAATTTTCTTAATTTAAAACCATGCCCTGTGTATAACAATAAATTAGAGGACGGACAGGTACTCGCAGTAATAGTACATTATGAAACGATGATGTAATGTTGGATATTAAAACACGAGTGTGATATTACGATACGAGCGAGTATCGTAAACTTCACACGTGTATTACCCATTCCATCGAGATTCATACGGTACTTTTTCTACGACTTCTGGTAACTTTTATAAGTTAAACTTTTACATGGGATCGTTTCGTGGCAGTTGAGATTGAGTATTCAGCCAAGACCATCTAGCGAGCAGCTACCCAACCCGCCACATGCGGCTTTGGTTTACCAGCACGCCTGCGAGAGAGAACAAAAGTTGTTGCAATAATTCCGAGGTCACCATTTTTGCCTTTTCTCTTATATCTCGAGATGCCAACTCAACCTCTGATTCACTAGACTTTCAAATCAAAGAATTTGCAGGGTTTTAAGGGCAATCATACGACAGCAATACATAACAGAAAATGACGCGTTCTGATCTTCACTATAGTCAAATGTTCCCTCTGCCACTACTCTAGTTAATAGGATTAAAGTGAAATTACGACTCAGTTTCTTTTAAATGGCATTTCACGTAAAAATACTAATAGTAAAAGAAATTAAAACTGACAAACATATTAAATTATATTACATGCGATTTTAATGTACACAATCGAACGACGTACTACACACGTAACGTACACACGTAATGTACACACACGAACATTTACTAGAACGATTCTCAATGATTAATGAAGTCAAATACTTGGTTTGTAAACTTTTCGTGATTGGCCAAAAACCCTGTATCATAATAAAATCTGTATCGTAATGAGTGTCATTATGCAACGAGTTGTATCGCTCAAATGACAGAATTATACAATGGAAGTAGAAAAACAATTATTGGAGTCGACAGTCTTTTGGAAAGAAGATAGAGGCAAAATATAAAAAGAGAACCAGTTTTGGCGTTATAAGATGATTATTTGGATATGGGAGTGGTGTTTGATTTGTTGTTGTTTTTCGAAAAATGTTAATGACAGATAAGAAAATTCTGACTAGAGGAGCAAACAAAGCGGAAGTTGATAATGCGAGTGGAGAATAAGTGATTGGTGCCAGGGCAGAAACTTGCAGAGATAAGTTGATTGATTTTTCGTGTTTCCGAGCGCGTCAACTACTTTGGTAATTAGTCCCTTAAGTATAGTGCATGCTTTATTTTGGAGAGATGGCGGTGATCATCCCTCGCTGGCTGGCGAGATCTGGCGCCGACCTACCGTCGGCTAGTGGGGTTTCCCTTAACAAGGACTCTTCCACCAGCGGGCCCACCCCAGCCGGGACAAGCTCTAAGCTCCTGACCGGTCTCCCGGAATGTGTGGTAGTGTAGAGCATGTTAGTGTAAGTGTGTATGTATGGGGGGAATATAGGACAAGGAAGAGGAAGGGTAGATCGCGCGCGGTCCGTGGCGCGTTTGGTAGGGTACTGCACCGGCATTCGCCTGGTGCTGATCAGAGAAACCACGGAAAATTACCGATAAGAACAGCCGGACGCTAGAATTCTCCTTCAAACAGCGACTGAATTCGACCTGGGTGAAAAGCTAGTGTCGAAAATTCTGCTGCCGTCAGGACTCGATGGTGGACCTCCCGGTCAGAGGTGCTGCAGTGGCAGCTGTGATGCACTGAGCTACCGCTCCCGGTGGAGAGATAAGCAAAGCTCATGGCGGGAGAGGTGCAACCCCTAGAGTCGTAGATTCGTCCGAGCCGATTCATAGGTGAGCTCTCTGGGGACGTGAGAAAATGGGAGCGGATGTGGGTAGAAAGGATTACGCCGCATGCCCGAGGCCTATAAATCGTTGCTCAGAAGTGGTACCACGTGGAAGGTCGGAGATGAAACAAGCGTGGTGCTGGTAGCGACGAGAACTTCGAAGTTCAACCCTCCGCAATTGTCGAAGAAACCATGGTGATCAACGGTCCGTACAAGGCAGATAAAAGAATAGAACAAGAAGTAGACACGTTATTGAACAATGAAAGGAAGCAGTGGAAGATGGAACTTCGAAAGTAAAGTACTGAGGGGAAGCCGCAAACGCATATCTTATCCCATACAACTACTATAAAAGCATCAAGCATGAAGTACGCTATTGGGGTTAAGAGAAAGAAAAATGTTGGAAAGGAGAGCACACTGCAAGGGTAGTAGTAAAAATCATATGAAAATAGAAGAACAAAATCTTAGACGACTGACACCAATAAATTGAAAACTGTGGTCCACCAAGACCTCATCCATCCACAAGGAAAAGAAAGCAAACCATCTGCAGAAATCAGTAGAGTTGAGATTGAATAACTGACATCAGATAGTGAATAACTGAATATAGGGTTGGATTTTTATCTTACAAAAAATACGAAACATGGGAGGAAGAGATGAAAAGAATTGCATTTCTTACTAGGTTTCCATTTTAAATTTCGCGGTCGCCATGTCCGCAGCTCACTAACTCGTTCAGAACGAGTCAGTGGAAGCAATTAGCGAGAGAGGGAACGGCGTTTGAACGAGATGTATGAACGAGTTGGAGACACAAAGGAGAACAGAACGGTGGATTTGGGTCGGAGGCGTGGAAGACCCCGACAACACCACTAACAGCAAGGGTGCAGATAACGAGAGAGTGATAAAGGTTTATTTTGGTGTATTCTTTTGTTTGTTTTTTCAAAAATTGCACAAATGTAATTCTTTTGAATTCCCTCACGCTTTTTATATGCACATTTCCATCTATTTGTATACATTATTACATTTGTGAGTGAATGTGCTTCAAATGATTGAAGTTAAGTTTTTCGAAAACTCAATAGATTCCTGTGAAAAAGCGCTTCAAATTTCGCATTAACAGAAATGCTTAATCGCCATTTTGTGAAAAAACAGCTTCAAAATTTTATATACAAATTTCTATTAGAGGTGTTATTCTTGAAGTAATATTTCGGTTGTACTATTAGTTTGGGTGACGATAGATTTCAGCTGGCCAGAGAATGGTGCAAGACCTTAAAGCCAAACCACACCAAGGAAATTAGAAAAATTTGCTCCGAGAAAGTCTGTGCCATTCTGAAACACCTCTACTTTTAGTCTATCATGATGTGTGTAAAAAGACAAATCCAATGATATACATATTTTCAGATGTTAGATAACCATTTTCTTGAGTAATTTTTATTTTTTGCAACTTGTTTTAACGCATATTCTAAGACTCCTAACACGTGCTAGCAGGGAGGAAACTGTGCAACTTTGATTTTATGGACTGTGACATTTAAAATATTTTATTTCCATCGTTATATTAGCTTATTTTAATCAACTTGCCTTTCGTTGAAACAGCCCTCTTGGCGATGCGCCGAAAAGCTCCGTCCTGGTCATCCACACAATGGTATTTCCATTAGATTTGGTCGTCCAAAAGTCATTCGTCGCTGCATTTCACGACAGCCACATCACCGAGAATTTATAATGTTCACACTGTTTCTAAATTTACTTCATCTCATTAACATTTCGTTATCCATACGACCTAATATTCGCCGCTTGCTAAAATACAACACGTTCTAATTTTAAACCTTTTCCAAAAATTCATACTGTTTACGACCCTACATCCACCGCCTGTCAAGTCACATCACGTTCTAATGTAAACTTTTAACAAAATTTCTACTCTTCACGGCATTACATCCCACACCTATCGAGTCACATCACGTTCTGATCAAAGTTCACTTTAAAACCCTCGACATCCTCTTGCTTGTCTCTTGTTTTCATTGCATCCTGGGGACTTTGATGTTATTCAATCCTTCTGCTACAGCACCATTCGAGTTATTTGTCTGGTCAATAATTTCTCTTGTAAAAATATTTATTTTAAATATTTTTCTATTATTTTAAATACACATCCGAAACTAATTTCACTTTTAAGTCCCCATCGTTTCGTTTTTGATAATATTTTTTCAAACTTCTTTGGTTTTGTGTTCGAAATTCGTGTCTCTGTCTCTCTCTGTGCCTCTGTCTCTCTGGGCTTCTGTCTTCTGGCTTCTGTTTGTCTATGTCACTGTGTCTCTGTGTGGCTCTCTGTCTCACTGGCAGGTTGTCTCTGTCCCTCTGTGTCTGCCCCTCTGTCTCCATGTCTCTCTGTCTCTCTCTCTCTCTCGCCCGCGCCCCGTCCGGTTCTCGGTCTCCCCCGACGTAACACGGCAACGTCCAACAACAATGAGGCCCAGGTGGAGCTCAGTTGGAATGTTCCTAGTGAAGTAACAACAAAAGGAACAACATAAAAACCTCGGGTGAAAAACACGTAAATGTGTCAACGTTCTTGGAGACCGATAACACGGTATTAGAGTTCACCGCTCTGGTACATACTAACACTCTACAACATATGCTTTCTCCCTTCGCCTCTTTCGCCCTCTGTCTCTCTGTCCCTGTCTCTTTGCACAAGTCGCTGTCTGGAGGAGAACTCTACCGGTCACCTGCTCTGATCGGTAATTTTCCGTAGTTTCTCTGATGGCGAATGCCGCAGTATTCTAATAAACAGACCACGAACCGCGCACGATCTTTCCTTCTTCCTTTCCAGATTTTCACACCTCACTTTCACACATTTATACTAGCACGCACTACACTACCACACATCGCTTGAGACGTCCGGTCGTGAGCTTAGAGCTAGTCTCGGATGGGGCGGTGCCCCGTTGGTGGAAAATACCTGACTGGCAAGAAACCCGCTTGCCGACGGTAAGTCGGCGCCGGATCTCGCCATCCATCGGGGGACGATCACCACCACCTCTCGGAGAATGAGTATGCACTACACTTACACTTACGGGACTAATGATATTAACAGATGATGCGCCCGGAATCACTAACAAATTAATTAATCAGTCTCTCTCTCTCTCTCGCGCGCGCGCACCGCTTGACTAGTTCTCGTCGGACTCGCCCCACATCGCACGGCAACGCCCAGCAATGAAACCCAACAATGAAGCCCAACTGGAGTCGACAAAATATGCTCATAATCGATTGATTGATTGATTATTTCGTGTTTCCTGGCGCGTCAACTGCTCTGGTCATTAGTCCCGTTAGTGTAGTGCATGTTTTTTTTCGCGGGAGATGGCGGTGATCTTCCCCCGCTGGATGGCGAGATCCGGCGGCGACATACCTTCAGCTAGTGGCGTTTCCCCCTAACCAGGACTGTCTCTCTCCAGCAAGGCACTGCCCCAGCCGGTGCAACCTCTAAGCTCCCGATCGGTCTCCCGGAATATGTGGTGGTGTAGTGCATGTTACTGTAATTGTGTTTGTAAGGGAGAGGATAGGACAAGGAAGAGGAAGGGAAGATCGCGCGCGGTGCCGTTTGTTAGGGTACTGCTCCGGCATTCGCCTGGTGTTGATCGGAGAAACCGCGAAAAACTACCGATCAGAGCAGTCGGCCGCGAGAATTCTCCTCCAGACAGCGACTGAATTCAACCTAGCTGAAGAGCTAGTGTCGAAAATCCTGCCGCCGTCAGGACTCGAACCTAGGACCTCCCGGTCAGAGGCGCTGCAGTGGCATCAGTTGATGCACTGAGCTACCGCTCCTGGTGCTTATAAATGACTTAAGTAACTTTATAGTAATGATGGCTTCCTTTTCTACGGAAGGTTATCTTGATGACAGGCCACAAATTACCAGCCTTTGTCTAGTATACGCTTCCCTTTACAAATTTTTTTCTGTGTTTACATGTTACTATACGCCATTCATTACGTTTTTAAGTTAAGGTGGATAGCTATATAATAGTTGACTACTGCGTGCCATGTTCAGATCTACGTTGAGATACATTGCAATTACATTTTCACAACTGAGCAAACATTTGTGTTCAAAAAAATGTCATTGTATTTTCCCAGAATTAGTAAGTTCCCCTCATTTCGTGCGTTCTGCGAGCAAGGATGACATAAAAAACTATTTTTGGGGTTTTCCAGTTTCCCTGTAGTGCATATGTAGTAATTATTTGTTGTGAATTTTTATACGGTTTTTCCTTTTCTGTGATGTAATCGCATTAGTTCAGCTAGTTACCTACATTTTTTAAGTTAAGGAATCGTCTTTCCTTCAATTCGTTCTTCCAATTGCCTTGTGCCAATCGCCTGAAGTACTCCCAGCTGCCTGGCACAGTTTGAGCTTGTTGTAATTTGCTGCTAAGCTTCTGCGGCTCGCCGCTAGGCGCGTTTCGGTCATCGTTTTTCCGCGGAGTTCAACGGCGGCGGCGCTCCGCCTTAGCTGCGGTTTTCCCCGTAGTGCGGTTTCCTCCCCTTTCTTCACCCTCAAGGGTCAAGGTGGACATGCAAAAGGCACATGCACTAGTTCATTTGTGTCATTTGAATCGCCGTGGTCAGCGATGTACCACGGAAAAAAGTACTCTGAGTAAAAAGCTTTGCTGGAAACAGACCGAGGAAAGGTCTCTTTGCTCTAGTTTTTCGTTGATATCTTTCTTCCATCTGAGTACTTCTGTGATTTCGTACCCCAGATTGCTACCTTCTTCCGTATTTCGGCATTGAACCAATGTCGGGCACCACAGAGACCGTGATTTTTGATGAATTATGAGACTTACTATATCAAAAAATAAAAAAATTATACAACGTTCAATCTATAATTTGTACTCATTTAATCTTATCGACAAGTTTTTACATTTGTAAAGTGTGTGTTTATTTTTGAGATTGCCCCCCCCCCACCTAGAATATATACTGAGTATACGCCTGACCTCATGCACATTTTATTTTGCAGCTCTTGTTTTTTTTTTAGATAAGTAACATTCATTCTCCACCTCATATTACCACATGAATCATAGAAAAATAATTGCCTTCAAAATATCTTCAAATTTGTTGATTTTTGAAATGTACAGTAGGGGTTACTCGTGAATCTTGTATCCATGCATGTGTGGTGTACTTTACTACTTACTAGACCTACATTTTCTGAATAATGTCTGGGGACATGTGAAATAAAAGGAGATTTTAAAAGATGCGGTTAAATACGGTGATATTGAGAATATTATGGAACAATTGTTGATTATGAAGATGAAATTTCTTCCGGTGATGACGAATTTGAGCAGGCAATCTCAACGAGGAGAAATGTATTGTGTAGTCAGAATCAACGTTTTACTGATAATTGAAACCGAATAATTGATTTACGTCAAAATGTCTGTCCGTCCGTACGTCAATCCGTCTGTAGACGTCACGTCCGTACGTCAATCCGCACCTAAACCGTACAGTCGCGATAATCTGAGATAATTGGGATTGATTACAAGAAACCTCGGATTACACGGAAAAAGCATAACGGAATTTTCAATTACAAAGTAAAATGAAGTCACATTTAATGTGCACATACTATTAAAATTACAGATACATACATATATGCATAAATACGTTGAGTTTCGAATTATAGTGGGCTTACTGTAGTAACGCCCTGTAAAAGGAACAAAACAAATGAGCGCAAACCTGTCGCAACAATGTAGCAGACGCCGGCCTTGATAGCCGAGGTCGTTAAGGTTGAAGGGCCTTAGCAGCCTTGGCTCGAACGGTCGCGGGTTCGAATTCCACCTCGGGCATAGATACTTGTCTGTGTGGGTGTGTTGTCCTTCCGTGTTCTCTCTACAGTTCCCCCTACAGTTTAAAACTCACAGTGATCACTATATGGCCAAAGATGTTGAAAAGCAACCTTAAAAATGTAGCAGATGACTGACACTGATACCCAGCGCCGCACACGTGATCTTCATCGCACTGTAGCCAACCTAAGAGCAGGTTCTAGATTATCGCCGCTTGTTTGCATGTTTGGGTGACTTGTGCACATCAGTTTTGTTTTTTTGTTCTTTATTTTCCATCTCGGACGAAATCCCCGATTGGCGAGGCTTGCATTACCGAGACTTTTCTGTAAATGATTTTCTCCGAAATAGATAATCCGCGATCGAATTGGCCCTGCGAATTTGAAACTAGAAGTGCTACAGAATCGCACAGACTTTCTCGTAGTAAAGTGTATTAAATTTCTTGTGGTGGACTGGTGCTGTACAGTCTTCCCCTCCTTCTTACCTGTTGCCATCTATCGCCGCCCAAAGTAAATTGTTTTGAAATTTTCTCAACTTTTCGGTTTTCTAATGGTAGAACAGAAATATAATATTAAAAATATTAAAGAAGGCGAAAATCTTGTCCTAAATATCAATTTTCAATGAAAAATTTGGAGCCCATTTTAAGAAAATGGCGTTAAGCGTTACTCTAAATAGGAAATTTTAAGCTCTGTTTCACAGGAATGTATTGAGTTTTTCGAAAAACGTCATTTGAAGCACTTCAACTCACAAATTCAATAATGTAGACAAATTCATTGAAATTGCATATCAATGGGGTGAGTGATATTGAAAAAAAAATACATTTGTGTAATTCTTTAAAAAAACAAAAGAATGCATCAAAATGAACTTTACGCCATATTAAACGGTGTTATTACCACTATTCGTTGGACAGGTCTGAAGAAACAATTTCGAGCCAGTTTTGAGAAAATGGCGTTTCAGCGTTTCTGAAGAGCTCATTAAGCGTTTCTGTTGAGCTCATTAAAAAAAAGGTCGAGTTTCCGAGAAACTTTATTTGACATTGTTTAAAGCTTATGTACTCATAAATCTAATAAAGTGAAGAAATCGCCTCTAGAGTCAATACTTCCGACATGCAAGACAAGTCAAAAAAATTACAATTTTATAATTTTTGAAAAAAAAGAATAGAGCAATAATGTGTTTATACCATCGAATAGGGTGCATTTGGTACTACCCCTACCAAAAATTTGGAGCCGTTTAAGAGAAAATCTTGTTTTTGTTCTTTTTTAAAATTGCAATTGTTGCATGCACTATTGCACGAAAGCGACTAAAATTTCCAAAAGAAACTACATGACCTTAATGGAATAACTATTTATGGACAACAAATTTCATTTTAAGAAAGAATCTGTCTTCAATATTTTAGTAGTAGGAAGACAAAAAAAATTCAAACTTTCGAGTCGTTTTTGAGAAAATTTGGAAAATGTCTGGGAGGCTTCATGTAAAGTACTCCCAAATTTTAAACAATGTTTTTCAAAATTTGAAAGCTTCAACTACAGCCAGATGGACAGGAATTTCTTCAATTTGGAAAAGATCGTACGCATGGTTTAGGCGCTAGTAGTGTTCACAGACAGACGGACGGACAGACAGACATGTATAGATGTTCCGTGTCTCGGTGTGCAGAGTAATTAGTAGTTACTTTATTGGACAGACGGAAGGACGTTTTGAAAAACACATTTTTTTGGATCATGGGACCGAAGAACGTGTATTTCCGTTGAAATCTCAAAATCGATTTTCCGCAGCATTACATAACTTTATACTACGTATACCAGTATAGTACGTATACGAGAAAGCAAAAGAAATGATGATAGTGGATACCTTACATGATCCTTCCGACACTTTCAAAATTTTCTCAAAAATGGTTCCAATTGTTCTTTAGATTTTTTGTCGGACACAAGGGACTACAATGTCATAAAAACGAAGCAGGTCCGATTTTAATTGAATTTCAAACATTGCAAAAGTTCAAAGTTTTTCAGCTACTTCCTTCAACTGAACTTTTAGATTTTCTCTTTATAAAATATATTCTTTAAAATAATACCGTTAAATAATGTCATGAAAATGTTTTCTCTATCGAAACGCTGAGACTCTCAAGGTGTGTAGCCAATCCCGACGTATCGGAGATTAGAACCGAGGCGGGTGCAATGTACTCGCGGGACCAAAACGGACTTCACCGTCCGATCACAATATTTTATTTATATTTAATTCTTACGTCAAGCTGAGGTGGTTCACGGCATGAATTGATGTCACTGCAAAGCCTTTGACCGGGAGACCCTAGGGTTCGTGTTCTAATGCTGGCATGATTTTTTACAGTAGTTAGAAATCTACAGAAATCTACATCACAAATTTCTACAGTAGTATCAAGTCCAAGCACGCTCTGAAGGAGAAATTCATTTGTAGTTTTCTGCGGTTTTTCCGAGCAATTCCGGGCAAATGCCGGAGTAGTATCCTCACAAATGGACCACGGAGCACGCACGATTTTTCTTTCCTCTTTCTGTTCCTATCGTCATCCCTGACTTACACTTACATGCACTACACTAGCATGCATGATCCCATGACACATGAGACCAGAAGGGTGACACTGCTACAAATTAGTGAAAATAGCGTGGTACTGAAGCCAAATTTCGAATGGTGTGTCCATGGACTGTTCGTCGCAACAAATAGCATTCATATGGTACTATTGCATTTATTACATTTTGTATTATATAATTATGAAAGACTGAATGTGTCCTTAACTATTGCTAGTTATAACATTCATCCATCCATAATGTATGGTCATAATTACACATTTTTTTATATTTTTGGTTTATTAATTTAATTATTTATTTATTCTCAAAAAGTAAGCCCAATGTAACGTTTTGAGAGGGAGAAAATGAATGAACGCTGAGTTTTCAAAAGAGGCGATCTGGGCTTTTGTTCATTGAATCATGGAAAAATATTAAAAAGACGTTTTCTTTTGGGTGTTCCAGGAGCTAGATCCTAACACAGAATCTGTTACAATAGTTGTTACGGGGATTTTTACAATTATATACTACAAAAGATACACAATACTTTTTCAGTATTATGCATGCGCATTATGATGTATCGCGCAGTTAAGTCCCTGACCGTTTCAAGCCGTACTCTTGTGTGTTTCATATTTTGAACAATAATTTTCAAAGTGCCTGTCTTCGTTCGGGTCCAATAAGTACATCACTTTTTCGAAATTAGTCATAATGTACATGGAGTATGCATGGAGTACACATTATTTTGTTCTTATTGGTGATATTTCATGTTCGAAATATAATTTTTTAGTATAATTTTGTAATGTTAAGTTTTATAGATATAAAAGCACATTTCGTGTTCCTTAAAAAACTGTACACATCATACTCAGATTTCTCTATTGACTCCAGTATTAAACAAGTGTCACAGACGTGATTTCGGGGAATTCCATGAGAAACACAGAGGAAATGAAAGACTGTTGCTGGTGAGGTAAATAACAAATGCAAATCTGACAATTTCTTTCCTTACATCATAAAATAGGGAAAACCGATGTCACCATTAAGACAATATTTTTTTTTCATATTTCTTATTTCCCAACACACAATACAATTAACATTCAGTATTGCGTTTGCAAGGATCGTCAGTATTGTCCTACGAAACTGAAAAAAAACTCATTTTCTTTGCAAATGCTATTTAGATTTTTCTAAGTAGTAGGAGAACATGTTTTTTATTTACATTTGTTAGATAACGACTGAATAGTTAGTAAGCTATTATTTTAACTCAAATTAATAAATATTCATGAGCTAGAACTCCTAGAACTCTTTCTCACGATTTTTTTCTGTCATCAAAATTAAAACAAGAATAATTGTTGGGAATAGTTTTGCATTTAAAGATACATTGACCTTTCAAAAAAATCCATGGCCGGGACGGGACAAAGCAAAGCAGAGCGGGGCGGAGAATAAGGGAGGAGAAAATAAAATTGTCGCTGTGGAGAAAATAAAATAATCACTTTCTTGTCGATGATTGTGATATGTGAGTATTTGGGCGTTTGGTTGCTTCAGGTAATTATGTTGGAGTGTAGTTGCGAAAATGTAAGAACATCGGAAATAAATTATATATTCGTTATATCAGAAGTAAATAATTAATAGCTATAGTTCGGATCTGATACAAATAGCTATTAATGCATCAAGGTTATAAGGGTTCTAGTTAGTTAGTTAATGCCTTATTTGACGTGGCGAGACTCGGGCCATCAGGCCCGCTCTTCCGTCTAACCACTCAAATTTCGTTATGCTCCTTTCACCACCTAGCGGAGAAAGGAGGTATCTTGGGCGACGAAACAGGCGGATCTCAATTTTGCTCAGAGGCTTCTTTTAGGCTTGAGGATCTTTTACATGCAGTAAATCTACAAACATGGGACAGCCGGCTTTACTTCCCCTCCGAGGGAAGGCGTACGAAGCATTTTTTCGCCCTTAAAAATCCACGGCTTCAATCGGGTTCAATCGGCGGTTCAATCGGCTTCAATTGGTGAACACGCAAACTCGGGTACAACAGTCCGGTACGCTGGCCGTTATACCACCGAATCCGGTTCTAATAATCGAAGAACAGCAAAATGCCCTATGGCTACTTGTTCGAGTGATTTTTGTCACCCGAGATCATTGGAATCAGTTAACGCACGTGATACATTTATAATTTAATTTTTTGTCTACTTTTATTGATTCATATTAACTTTTTTTCTAAATAATTAGATGTTAACTTGACTCGATTTGTCTTTTCATATTTTCCTTTCATAATCCCTTCCATAAGAAAACCTGAAGCATCATTCAACTGTTTTCATATTTCCCTCATAATCATGGTCCTCTCGATCCACATAAGTTAAGCAGTTTAATTCGGACTGTATCGAAAGCAATAAAAACGTAACATATCAGTAAAAAATAAAAGAAATGTATTACAAGCTCAGATTATTATATTATAACTCGCCAGCTCATCATGATCCAAAGTTGCATCGTGTGCTAAAGCCTTCAGTGTCTTACAAACTTGCACAGACAGAGATTACTTCACCACCAACTGCGAATGAACCAGTTGTTTTATGGACCCTTATTAAAAAGAAAGAACCAGTCGAAATGTGGTAAAAGTTTGGTAATTGCCATTGCAATTCTCTCCTAACTAGAAGTTATGTTAACTTTCATTCTAGTGTCAGTGTATATAAAAGCAAAAATGGCCTGAATTCGCAAATTAACCAACAGTTTTCTTGACCCTCGTTTTCAACGACAAACCAACTGAAATTGGTGAATTCCCTCCCGACTAGGGCATTTCCCTCTTGACCAGAGTCATATTTAAGGCGGAGCTCCAACAATACCATTGGATAGTTTGCACAAGAAAAAATGCGGAAAGTTAAAAGCGCTTAGATTGTTATATTTATATGCAAACTATTATATATAGTTATACATAACGCTGGTTGTTCAGAACGAGTCAGTGACGGTGGAGTCAGTGACGAGACTCGGACCGTCCTGTGAAAAACTGCCGCCGCCTTCGTCTCCGCCTCCCCCTCCCCCTCCCCCTCCGCCACCCCACCACCTCCCCCCGCCACCTCCGCCTCCGCCGCCGCCTCCACTTCCGCCTCCGCCGCCGCCCCCCCCCCGCCTCCGCCTCCGCCTCCGCCTCCGCCTTCGCCTTCGCCTTCACCTTCACCACCGCCTCCGCCTCCGCCGCCGTGGGCGTGGCAGACTACGCCTCCGCCCGTCAGCTACGGGGGAGCCCCGCCAAAGCCGTGTGACAAATTGTAAACGACATTCCATGAGGACTAACAAGCGAATCTCAGACGTTAGAGACAAAGAGAAATATCTTTCTCCCTTTCCCCGTTGCTTCAAGTGATTCTTTTGTCTTCTCGTTTCCTTCTCGCCTTTCTCTCGAATTCCTCTATTTTCTTTTTTGGTTTGTCTTCTCGTTTTTGTTTTCTTAACCTTTGTCCTTTTCTCTTCCTATTTTCTTGTTGTTTTTTTGTTTTCTCTTGTCTTCGCTTCTTGATTGATTAGTAGTTCCAGGTGCTTCAATTTCAAAGGTCATTAGTCTCGTAGGTATACTGCATATTTTTATCGCTGGCGGGGAGATATATCGTTTGCTGGTTGGCGAGATCCGAAGCCGACCTATGACGGTTCATTGGTTGATTGGTTTTCGTGCTCTAACCTCCCGACCGGTCTCCGAAATATGTGGTGGTGTAGTGCATGTTAGAGTAAGTGTGTGTGTAAAGGAGAAGATAGGACAATTGATTGAGTGATTTATTGTGTTTCCGAGCGCGTCAACTGCTTTGGTCATTATTCCCGTGAGTGTAGTGCATATTTTTTCTCGGGAGATGGCGGAGATCTTCCCCGCTGGATGGCGAGATCCGGCACCGACCTACCGTCGGCTAGTGGGGTTTCCCCCTAACCAGGACTCTCCCACCAGCGGGGCACCGCCCCAGGCAGGACAAGCTCTAAGCTCCCGACCGGTCACCCGGAATATGTGGTAGTGTAGTGCATGTTAGTGTAAGTGTGTGTATAAGGGAGAGGATAGGACAAGGAAGAGTAAGGATAGATCGCGCGCGTTCCGTGGCCCGTTTGGTAGGGTACTGCTCCGGCATTCGCCTGGTTTTGACCGGAGAAACGACGGAAAACTATCGATCAGAGCAGCCGGCCGCTAAAATTCTCCTCCAGACAGCGACTGAATTCGACCTAACTGAAAATCTAGTGTTAAAAAACCTGCCGCTGTGGGAGTGGAACCTAGGACCTCCCGGTTAGAGGCGCTGCAGTGAGATCAGTTGATGCACTGAGCTACCGCTACCGGTACCTACGTCGGGTGACTGGTATCTTCCCAGCCATCAGCGTGGCCCCGCCCCAGCCAGGACAATTTCTTAGCTCTCCCCTACTCTCCCGACATGGGTAGAAGCTGTACATGCTGGTGTGTGTGTGTGTGTGTGTGTGTGTGTAAGTAAGTTGTGAGGAAAGGACAAGGAAGAAGGAAAGATCGCGCGAAGCCGTGGCACGTACAGAGTTCAGATCCGGTAACCGCTTGTGTTGTTCGGAGACACCACGGAAGCTACGTATCATAGCAGTCGGCTGATAGAATTCTTCTCCAGATGGTGGCTGAATTCGTCTGAGTTAGTTAGTTAGTTAGTTAATGCCTTGTTTTACGTGGCGAGACTCGGCCATGAGGCCCGCTCTTCCGTCTAACCACGTAAATTTCGCTACGCTCCTTCACCACCTAGCGGAGAAAGGAGGTATTATTTTGGGCGACGAAACAGGCGGATCTCAATTTTGCTCAGAGGCTTCTTTTAGGCTTGAGGATCTTTTACATGCAGTAAATCTACTAACATGGGACAGCCGGCTTTACTTCCCCTCCGAAGGAAGGCGTACGAGATCTTTTCCGCCCTTAAAATCCACGGCTTCGATCGGTTTGAACCCGCAAACTAGGATACAGTCCGGTACGCTGACCGTTATACCACCGAGTCTGCAAAAGACACGTTCCATCGTCGGTACTCAAACCCTGGACCTCCTGATCAGACACACTGTAGTGACATCAGTCGATGCCCTCTTATCTTTATTTTATATTCTTTTCTTCCCTTTGTCTTCATCTTATTATCTTGTATTATTTAGCCATACTTCTTTTCCTTCTTCTCTCTCTTCATCTTTTCTTCCTTTTTACTTTATCGTAAAGGGTACGTATAGGTACAGGTGTCCCACCAACTGTGGCCACCCCATAACTTCTAAACGATTTGCGATATCGAAAAGTAGATTTCGCTTCACAATCATCAATCATCATTGCTGGCGAGAATTATGGGACAAGTAATATTCTGTATAGACATTGTTCGTAATATTTTTAGTTTTTGAGAAGTTTAATAATCTTCGATTTTTTAAATAAAATGATGTATTTTTCTCGCCAGTAATGGATAGACCATGAAAATAGGAATCCTATGATGTATCATACGTTAGTATTTCGTCAGAAAGTTTCGAAAATATTGACTTTCTGACAAGTGGTTGTAGATTAAACGGGCAGTATTTCCCCTTGGAACTGCCGTCTTTGGGGAAGGTAGTCTTCGCGGCGTCGAGCCAGTTACGGACAGTGGCGCCGCGAAACAAAGGCCAACTTCCCCAAAGGCGACAGTAGCAAGTGTTAATGAAGGAAATAACCTCCGTTTAATTTAAAACCACAAATAAGAAAGCCTACTTTTATTCTAAAATTTCTATCAAAATCTTACTATTCTTACTTACGCTTTTACTCTTCTTTAATATTCTTAAAGAATTATTTCAGTTCTACCATTAGGAAACCGAAAAATTTAGATTTTTTTAAAAATGTAATTTCGACAGCAATAAATGGCAGCGGGCAAGACAACGGTGCCAATGACATACCCGGACCAAAGACATTAGAAAATTAACTAGTACGAGAATGTCTGCGCCATTCTGAAGCAACAATGGCTTTTCTTGCTTTTATTAGTCTTCTTTCTGTTTCTTCTTCTTGTTCCATGATATATCCGTTTTGAGGGTGCCTGATATTTCATATCTAACGTGTTTTTGTTCCCCAAAATATCAAAGTCCGGGGTGTTTTCCTGTCATTCTCCGTTTGAAATTTTAAACTGTACAATTAATATTCATCTAAGGAATCTCACTTGACCCATATACAAAAGGGCATTATAGTTAGAGTTTTTCACCTGCTCGGCATTGCTGCCTTTCAGGGGTATTATTAAATACATTTGATTCACGTTTAGGTTTGACCTTTCCTAATTATTGTTGCCATGTGGCTACTTCTGCATATTCATTAGTGAAGATACCTAATTGCTAGCTGTTTCTTTTCTTTCTTTTTTATTTAACCATTTTTTGGAACATTTGGACATGATTTAGATTCACTTGATTACGGGGGTTTTAAGTCATCTTTGGGATAGCGTGATCTGATTATTTTGGTACGTTTTTCCTTATGAAAGTAACTAACATGCATTACACTACCACATATTCCGGAAGATCGGTTGGGAGCTTAGAGCTTGTCCCGGCTGGGTCGGTGCCCCGCTGGTGGGAGAGTCCTGGTTAGGGGGATACCCCATTAGCCGACGGTAGGTCAGTGCCGGATCTCGCCATCCAGCGGGGGAAGATCACCGCCATCTCCCGCGAAAAAACATGCACTACACTAACGGGACTAATGACGAAAGCAGTTGACGCGCCCGGAAACACGAAAAAATCAAATCATTTTCTCCGAATGTCGCATGGCATCAAGAATGCGCCACCGTTGACTCCGTCGTTGCCACGTCGCGAAAGCGCTCACGGCTGCTTGACCAGTGCCCCGTTGCGCGGTCGGCCTGACACCACACCTAATGGAGCTCGCCTTTGTCCCCTGACTCACGCTCGCTCACACACTCCCGCCCGCCCGCGCGCACACACACGCACTCACGCACACACACGCACAAGCACATCGCCTCGAAACCTGAACAAAGGTACATCTGACCTCAGTGCTCTTTTCCTCCACCGATTCTTTCCGGCTGACGCTAATTCTTTGGCAAAGAGCATGGTCCACGCGCTTTTGACATTTAGTGTGAAATAGTGTCGTACGTTTCTTTTTCGTGTCTGTGCGAGACTGGTACCGGAGGAATGCCTGGGACAAGACTATTCAGTGGTTACGTTTGATCTTCCTTAAGAATTTATTACGTTTTGGAATCCTAGGCCAATATTTCTGCTTTGACTTTGGAACAGATCATTAAATGCCATTACAGTAAGAATTATGCAACTGTTTCAGTTAAATTTATTTAAATTTATGTTTTTCTATTAGTGTAATAAAATTAGTTGTGACTGATTTGAGTTGCTGTACTGAGACATCACTTCTATACATTTTGAATGTTAACCACAGTAAAATACCTTCTCTGTCTGTCGGTTTTTTCCTCTCTCTTTGTCAGTACTCTCTCTTTCCCTCTCTCTCTCTCTCTCTCTCTCTCTCTCTCTCTCTCTCTCTCTCTCTCTCTCTCTCTCACACACACACACACACACACACACACACACACACACACACACACACTACCATTGCTATGTCACTTTCACTGAAATGAATATTAACTCTTAGCCATCGTGAACATCTTGGTTGACACTACCATCATCTCTTGTACTGGGGTGTCCAAGTAAGGTCCTTGTACATTTTGTATCGAAATGGAGGTTTCTCTTCTTCACTTATCATGCTCTTATTTTTTTCTTTTTGAAAACATGAATTAAAAATAAAATTTTATGAAAGAATAGGCTTATATTTCTTTCACAATATTGTTTATTTTTCTGGTGTCGTTGTTTTAAAAACCTAACATACGTAATTTAAGGGAAATAATCATTTTTCCTTGTTTATTGGATCTTATTTCGTTGACGGTGGGTACTCTTCACTGTGATAAAAGGGATATTCGCTGCAAGCCCTTATGCTATGATGAAAAACAGTGTACTATGGGACGACCGTGACTCAAGGAAAGAACCATATCCACGAAATTGCCAGGGTGTTCTACGTGAGAATCCAAAAGACAAGGCACAAGGCTTAAGAAAATTTATTATTAGCTTTCTTAAATCTGACTTAAACAGCTTAAATCAAACTATGATGGAAAGAAAGTTCTTATATACAAGTTAATTTATATCTTGTACAAGTTGAAGCATTTGCAAGAAACTAGGAGGACTATTCTAGTAGTACATTTAGTACAGTAAATGCTCTTTTAAATATATTATTAAACAGATCGATTGAAATCATTGAAAATAGGTCGAAATATAGTTGGTACAGAGTCTGATAGTCCAGATGCTGTAACTGTATCTCATGTCTTATTGTCTATTTTGTCCTACATTATTTCAGTAGTGTAGTTTAATTTTGCGCACACTCAACCAATCTTCATAAATATGGTCTCTAAAGAAAGAGAACTTCACGTAGACGTGATGATTGGCACTTTGACTTAGAAAATATGAAGAGTTTGTTGAAAAAAATGAATCAAAATATTCATGTGATATACATCACGCAACACTCGGACAGAATTATTAAAATCTATTTAGTTGAATAACTCCTAAACAAAGCGTTCTAGAAGTTTGAAGCTGAAGGCCACAAAGAAACGTTCCTCACGCCGTAATGTATAGGACGAGAGCTTCTTGGATATTCTATTACATTTTGGTGGTGCGGCGCTTCTGGATACTTCCCCACCTGTTTAGAGACGTGCAGAATCTGCAACAGTAAATGAAACTAATTACTTGATATTCTGGGCGATTAAACTGCACGGGTGTACCTCTCTTATTGGTAATAGTTACATAATATTCCAAAGAGTAGGGCTATGTTTCCCCGATCCTGTATTTTCGCAATGACCGCTTTAAGTAGCTTTCTGGAGAGTAAAAGCTTTCCTAATGTTTTGTGACTGCCAAGGAAAGCGCAAAGCTAACTGTCAAGGAAGATTTATAATTACTTCAAATGTTTTCTTTATGGAAGTGTTCCAAGAACATGTCTATAATACAGAATAAACTTAAAATTTAAAAATTTCATTCTTTATATGTATTTTAAATTATATAAATAAATTGGAGATTAATTTGGAAGAAATTAAAGATTAAATTGGAGATCATATAAATAAATTGGTTACCTTTAGACTTTTGTTTTAGTAAATACATGTTAACAGCTTCCCCTCTTAAAATGGAAAGAAAAGAGGGGGAAAATGGTATTTAAGATGCGAGAATTCTCGGCAGTGGTACGCTAGAATATTTAATTTTATTAATTTTTTGGTCTTCACAAAAAATGCTCTAATTTTCTAGGTTATTTTCAATTCGCTCAATTCATTTTTTGCAAGCAAATAAGTAGATATAATGAAAACTTCATTTTCCTTCTTCGGAGAGAAAATATCAATATTACATCATTAAAGCAGTCAAATATTTGATAATTACTACATAGTTTGTCAGTAGTTATATATCATAGTACATACATCAGTAGTGTTCTGACTCGCTACATATATTTCGTTGAATTATTGTTTGTTCAGATAAATGTCTTCACGGAATAAAGTATCTTTATCAAAGGTATTATTCAATATTTCTTTGAAAGTAAGTGAATATATATTTAGTGAGTTTTCGCTCAGGAATTTATAAAGTTTTTGTGACTTCTTTTTATTATTTACATTCCAAAAATTACAGCGAAATTAAATTCTTGAAAATCGAAATTGTTATTGTTATTTCTGGAAAAGGAAAATGGTAAAATTGGTTTAAGTAGTGTTTAAAATAGTATTGCTAATGCTGTGTGAAAAGACACAATTTGAATTTGTCCAGCTTTGTAGTAATGTTAGCAACGTTCATTGTTGCTCCTCCCGAAATTTCCACGGCAACCGAAAAAACTTAACACGTAGCGAATTGCACTCTCTCCGCAAACTTTCAAAATCCAACTCCAAAATCCTTTCATAGTAGTTGCAAACATCGTGTCAAAAAACTAAATCCAAATTTCACGCTTTTCGTTTCCATAGTTTTGTCACTGTTGTGTATTCAGTTCCTTCTTTTATAGATATGGGAAGACAACATAATAAGCAGTTATGATTGTGGAGTGATTAATAATGGCTACTCGTAACATATACCTACATTTCCCACAAACACAAACTACCACATAGAAAATAACTATTATTCTATTTACCTTGCTTAGAAGAATGTATACTTGACTTTTAACTAATTATACTCTATGCATATTTATTGGCATTTCTTCCCTATCCTTCGAAACATTTTCTCTGTGAGGGTGTCAAACAGGCAGTTCGGTTTGTATATTTTCGTGAATTGCAAGGACTAAATAAAACAAATTTAAAAAATTTAAAAGTGTACATCTTACCATCATTTTCCAATACTAGTTTCATATTTAATAGTACACTACAATAGTTGACACTACAATATGTGTTGTAGGTAATACAACATGTGTTACCGTTATAAGTGTCGGCTTTGTTAATTATAGTACGCCAAAACAAGAACAAAATACGATTGTTTCAATATTACTTATTTGACTATTCATTTATTCGCTACTATTTAGAACAGGTGTGATATTCGCTAATCAGATTAAACAACTGCGTAAATAGCTGCATCTCTGCTCTAGCGCGGGGCGCGTCTGTTAATTCATTGCTTCACGTTTAGAGAGCGCGAAAAGCTATGACTGCTAATTGACCCGTAGCGTAGCTCAGTGCATCAACTGATGTCTCTGCAGCGCCTCTGACCGGGAGGTCATGCTTATAGTCCTGGCACCGGCAGGATTTTCGACACTAGCTTTTCAGCTAGAAAGAAGAAGAAAATATTATTGATTGAACATATGTTCCTCCACTTGAGGAAGTAACTTTTTTTTCAAAACTGCGTTGATTCATAAATCAAATGCATGGCAATGGTAGGACCCCTAGCTTAATAAAGTGAGGCTTGCAAGAATTACGTGGGTGGGATTTGCTTATTTTTCCATTTCAACAAATTTCAAACATCTCATACTGTACTAGTATCTTTTTCTTTATTGAGAGAGTATCAGCAACAAAGAGAACTGTTCTTCCCTTTCGAATGACCGAATCAAAATCCTTCTTTCGAATTAGAATCGTCTTTTTATGCAATGTAATAACATGGGTTCTGCCGAGACCTTATAATTAGAGAAAAAGGTTTTTCGTTTAGAAAGAGGTTTTTCTTTATTACCTAAGTATATAGTAAGTCGAGAAAGTAAATATTAAATTAAAGCAATTATTGTTATGGTATTTTTTGTAACGAGTTGCCATACAAAATGAAAAGAGCCGCGAAACAAAATCAATTAAGTAAAACCTGTTCAGTGATGCTGTACTTTGCAAAAATTCAATTTCCATTCTCAAGTGACCCCACTCACACTAAAACTGCAAATGCTAATTGCGCGCCTAGAAAGCTACCAAAATGTACCGCCAGATATTGTTCAAATAGAAACACATTTTATAGCGACTAGGTCTGCTTATAACTCTTTATTGTTTATGGAGACGTCTTATCAAAAAAATCTGTTTTGGTAGGTTATCCTCAAATCATAAGTAATGATATGCAAGAAAAACCAGGTTTCTATTTTTTTCCGTTGCTCAGACTATACGATAATATCGCGGAGATACAGGAAATTACGTTATAGAAGATTGTGCCTTCTAACAGGAAGTTCAAAGTCAAATGGCAAGGAATGTAGTAGCATGCACGTATTCTCTGATAGTGACTTGCACGTGTTCTCTAATGTGTTTAGAGATAACTTGTTTATATAATAATCATTAAAGAAACTTTATCTAATGACGTCTGTGGTAGTTAAACAATTACCAGCAGTTCTCCTTCTCAATTGAAAATTGATGTCAGTGATCTTGGTATAAAGATAATGAATAATGTTTATTATTGTTAACCCATAAATGGTGAGGTCAATTTTTGTCACGTAACTGTTGATGTGGAGGTATCTTTTGAAGTCTGTGGTACTAACAGCCATGTTCATTACTTCGTACCGGGAGCGGTAGCTCAGTGCATCAACTGATGCCACTGATGTCACCGGGAGGTCCTAGGTTCGAGTGCTGACGGCGATAGGATTTTGGACACTAGCTTTTCAGCTAGGTCGAATTCAGTCGCTGTCTGGAGGGAGAATTCTAGCGGCCGGCTGCTCTGATCGGTAGTTTTCCGTGGTTTCGCCGCTCAATTCCAGGCGAATGCCGGAGCAGTACCCTACAAACGGGCCACGGACCGCGCGCGATCTTTCCTTCCTCTTTCTTGTCCTATCCTCTCCCCCTTACACACACTTACATTAACATGCACTACACTACCACATATTCCGGGAGACCGGTCGGGAGTTTAGAGCTTGTCCCGGCTGGGGTGGTGCTCTGCTGGGAGAGTCCTGGTTAGGGGGAAACCCCACGAGCCGGCGGTAGGTCGGCGTCGGATCTCGCCATCCAGCGGGGGAAGATCACCGCCATCTCCGGAGAAAAAAGCATGCACTACACTAACGGGACTAATGACCAAAGCAGTTGACGCGCCCGGAAACACGAAAAAATCAATCAATCAAGCGGCATTCATCAAGCGGCATTTGACATCAATCAAGCGGCAATGACCGCAACTCATATGACGCTGCGGATTTTCCTCTGCTTTATCGAGCAGATCTCGGAAACGTGCGTCCTGGAGGTTCTGTTCAAGTTTTTCTGTTCCAAGAGGGAAGTGAGTCATGTTTATTCCTTAAAAAATGATACGTTACGAAATTTCTTCTAATATTATAATTTTGGTTGGAATTAGGGTCAATCCATTTTAAGTGGTCCAGCGCTGGTCGCTCTACCAACTTAAAAAAAATCGTATTTTGTTAATAAATTTTCGTATGTTTTGGCTGTTCAAAAGCATCTTTGATTTATTTTTATTGTATCTGGTAAATGGCGGCCATTTTTGTTTTACGCCGTACGCCATTTGTCGTGTGTGTAGAGGTTTACTCTTCTCAAAATTATTCATCTCTGGGTTGTTTTTGCATCCTAGAATGAAAGGCATTAGATTAAGTATGCTCTGGCCTACTAATCCAATTATTACATACCTTCTATGTGTTTATTTGAGAAATATTTGCAACTAAATCTATGGAATGCAAATGAACCAAGTTCAATTTTCAGAGAGTAATTCTCAAATAAGGAATAGAATCTCAATCTTAATTTTTTTTTTTAACAGTTTAGTTACGTTTTTCAAAATATCATTGGTATTTGAAAATTACACCCTCTTGAATTTTCGATTTTTTTCTCAAATTTTCAACTGTAATATCTCTGTTGCGGGACCAGATAAAAATATGAAAATTGCACCTATAGAATATCGCTATGATAACAAACTTCATTAAAAATGTACACATTTAGATTTAACTAAAAACATATTTTTTAATTGTAAATTTTTGCAAAACAGGCTTAATTTCTCCATTGAGGATACTTGTGACAAGTAATAATCATAATATTTTGAAACTATTTTAAGCTAAAATCCATTTTGATTTAAAAAAAGTTGCGTAACTATATTGAATATTACTTTAAAATAAACTTATATCTTTACATCTACGTTTTTAATGAAAAATATGGTCATTCTGATGTCAAAAACTGAACCGGATAATATAAAAACAGTTTATAAAAGATAACAACTAAATAAATTTTGCGTTTTGTTTATTTTTTTGCGTGTAGATTTGCCATTCTGCTTATTATTTATTTCTTATTATTACCAATTTATAAAATTCTGAATAATTTAAAATGTATTGATCCAGAATGGTTTGACAGAAACGATTTCATTTGTGTGTTTCAGTTCATTTGTCAAATAATGTTTCAAAAAGTGCGATCTTCTGACGATTGTGTGTGTGTGTGTGTGTGTGTGTGTGTGTGTGTGTGTGTGTGTGTGTGTGTGTGTGTGTGTATGTCACCATAGGTTCCACTGCACAAGCACCTCCATATGGTCAACCATGGCATTCGTAACAAAAAGGCCACATTTCCGAATTACTTAAAATGACTGAATACATTACATTTCTGAGTTTTCAGAATTAGTTCAAGCTAAATATATTGTGGAGCATGCGGTTGTCGTATGAGAGTACGTGGAGGAACATAATGGAAACTTTGAGGAGAAAATCGCGAAGAGAATTCGAGAGAACATGCGGAAAACACGAGGATAATATACGGGGAAATCAGGAAGAACAAGGAGGGAGCAAAAGGGGGATACTGTGGGGAAACAAGGTGAGTCTCGAATATAGTTAATATAACGTAATATAAAAAGTTATTAGTCCATTATATGATATTCTGAACAATTTATCTTCAAGGGTCTAAGTGTTCCCGATATTTATAAAAACGCTTCGCTAACTTTATTAGAATGTGTCTGAAAATAATCATAAAATAATTGTGATAAAAACGATGTACAATACACTATTGTATCAAATACTAATTAATAATGGGTCGACACCAAACTCCGTGTGCTTTTACCGGCATTCAAAACAAATGAGCTGAAAATAAAGATGGCGTCTGAGTACTCCCATTTCAAGATAAGTTATTTTTAATTAATATGATTCTTTCTTACAAGGAAGTTGTGTTACGTTAAGTATCGATCGCACGGCCGATATTGCAAATGTAACAGGCTTGTCACTTAAAAGGCTTAGTTCCTTATAGACCTCGGATTTCGCATTGGTCTAGTCCTGTGAGATATATCGACCTAAAGTCGATAGTAACTGAAAACTTGAACTATATTACTACACGAAGTAATGATTGATTGATTTTTTTCGTGTTTCCGGGCGCGTCAACTGCTTTGGTCATTAGTCCCGTTAGTGTAGTGCATGTTTTTTCTCGGGAGATGGCGGTGATCTTCCCCCGCTGGATGGCGAGATCCGGCGCCGACCTACCGTCGGCTCGTGGGGTTTCCCCCTAACCAGGACTCTCCCACCAGCGGGCACCCCCAGCCGGACAAGCTCTAAGCTCCCGACCGGTCTCCCGGAATATGTGGTAGTGTAGTGCATGTTAATGTAAGTGTGTGTGTAAGGGGAGAGGATAGGACAAGAAAGAGGAAGGAAAGATCGCGCGCGGTCCGTGGCCCGTTTGGTAGGGTACTGCTCCGGCATTCGCCTAGAATTGATCGGCGAAACCACGGAAAACTACCGATCAGAGCAACCGGACGCTAGAATTCTCCTCCAAACAGCGACTGAATTCGACCTAGTTGAAAAGCTAGTGTCGAAAATCCTGCCGCCGTGGGGAGTGGGAACCTAGGACTTCCCGGTCAGAGGCGCTCCAGTGACATCAGTTAATGCACTGAGCTACCGCTCCCTGTCGCCTGCTTTTGATTTTCAATACCTAGTGAGTTTAGCTCGGAGCCAGCATTGTTGTTGTCTCTGAAGCGACTCTGACTGGGAGGCCGTAGGGTTCGAATCCCGACGATGGTGGATTTTCCACTCGAGCGGCATAACTACGACAAATTCAACCGCTGTCTGGAGGGTAATTCTAGCAGTCGGCTGCTACTGTCGCGATTTTTTCGTGGCTTCTCCAATCAACATGAATGTCGAAGCATTGTCTTAACAAACGGGCTATCGATCGCGCGCGGTTTTTCCTTCCTCTTCCTTGTTCTATCCTCACTCCTTACGAACACTTACCTGCATTACACTACCACACACAAGTCGGCAGACAAGGAGATTACAACTTCTCTCGTTGCTACGGATTCCTGCTGGGCGGAGATACCTAGAGAGGAAATCCACCCAAACACGTGTAGTATGGCGCCGGATCTCACCATTCAATTGAAGAGGAGCACCGCCACATCACTCGATAAAAACACACTCACCGTATTAATGGGACTCACGACTATAGCAGTTGCCATAGCCAGAAACATCAGCCAATTAATTATTTTCCTAAGGATGAGCCAAAGTGACAGCTAGTGCTGGCAACAGAACTGAAAGTTCTGTGGTCGTTGTGCCCTTGAGCCCATTAGACTGCCTTCCTGTATTCGTTCGTTTGCAGTTGGCTAAATTGTAAATGGCTTCGACACTTCCTTTTGTGGTGTCCTTGTCCGACAATAATACAGTGCGCTGCGAGAAATAATTGATATTAGAAAGTACAGTGCTCTTCTGTAAAAATTATTTTTTTCTTTATATATTACATTGAATTTACGTTTTGTGTGATAAATATTATGTTTATTTTAAAAGCGAGACTTGAATGCGAGATGCCAACCGGTGCATGTGTTTCCGGCTTAGAATCATCTTTCTTTCTATTTACATTCGTGGCAATTTTCTTTTACTGATTATGAAAGCATGTTAAGAGATTTTCCACGTACGTAATTAAATTTAAATATTTCCCGGACTCACGTACGCGCATAAACGAAACTATTACTCGTCTTCTTAGGGATGTTATCACAGGAGCCATTAGCACTTTACGAAGGGGCGTGACTGAACAGCTGTCGCGGCGGAGGTATATTTCTGAATGACATATGATGTTCACTTGTTTTCGCGAACTATCACTTTGGCTCATCCTTAGGAAAATCGTTTTTTTCTACGATTTGTACGTTTTCCTCACTCCGCCCCGTGAAATTAATCAAGAATCTTACAAAACTCAACAAACAAGTGCATTTATTTATCTCTTTTCTACTTACCTTCTTGAATATAATTGTGTCAAATATGGGAGTAGTCACTCAAGTCGCGTTCTTTTGTGTGTCATTCTACACGAACTATCATTACGAGCCCGCAGCTTTTTTGTACTTAACGTGGTTTTACAACATCTATTGTTTGTGGGTAAGCGGATTGCGACATATTCATAATGTCCAAATAAGAAATAATTTAGTCTTAGAAAAAAGAAGCCAAAGGGTAATTAAATGTGTAAAGTGAAGTTAAGAGCAAATATCCTTGACAGTGATTGTAAATAATCTTGAATGAACTTTAGTATTGTTCTTCGCATTTATGTTTATCACTCTTTAGGCTTTAATGTTGGATTACAGAAGAAATGTTCGATAAGAATGCTCTAGTATTGATTGTAGTGATTTTGTTTCCCTCGTTTAAGACTCATTCGAATACAAAACTGCCTAATGCAAATTTATTTTTTTTAATAACTTAGAAATCAGTGTTGTTTCTAGTTCACTTTCTTAACACATATGAAATTCTATTTTACACTGTTGTTCATATGTCAAAATACTTGATTACTCGAAATTTTTCTTCTCCCTTTTAACATTCGAGATCCCAAGATTTCTTTGTAGTTTTCTTTGATCTGCAGGGTTCAGGACGCCTGACTTCTTTGAGAAGATTGTCGCCATTTCCTACGTGGAAATGAAAAAAACAGGACCAATAGGTGAGTGGGTATATGTAAAATTTCTTCTAATTACTAAATACTTAATATTATTTATTTTGTATAATACATTTTTACTACAAATAAGTGAACATGTCTCTTTTGCTTTAGTCCTTGCTTTACAATCCATTTGACAATTATCGTTTGTTAAACGTTGCGTGAACACTGAAGTAGAGGGCAAAAATTCAGTTCATCAAGTTAGTTATGCGTATTTTCAAACGTTTCATACGTGACTACTAATACACTTTAGTTACAAGTAGCTCACTGAAACAACAAAACAAACGCTAACGATGCTTTCAGATCTAGACCTCTGTCACACTTCCTTCCATGTAAGCTTTGCAGATCTTTATTGTTCAATGTCTTCTAAAACGTCTATCTAGAATGTCGTTATCTCACACTGATCGCTATCACGTAAGTCTTCCTTATCCTCGCGTCTGGAGATTATATCTCTCTCGATAGTCCTCAGCAGATGGTAGACGACTGCATTGACTTTAAAGTGGCTCTTATTAATTATGAGCAATGTTTATAAACAAAATACACTGAAGGCTATCTACAACTTTCTAGCCATAGTTTGCCTAGAATAATGCAAGTATGTGATTGACATTTGTGAAAAATATTTTTATTGACCCCAATTACAGTGACAGATGTATGTATTGTCAAACGAATTAATTTTTCTGTGCATTTATTATTTCATTACATCACAAAACGTCATGATATCTGCGATGTAATTTAATAGACCGTTACATAATTTTTCACCAGAAAATAAAATCACTTCTTTCCGTTATTCTAGACATCTGTCTCACTGGCACCCGTAACTGACATTCCTTCTTCGGAATTCTAAAAGCAAGCTTTGGTGTCTTTGCCATACCCTTGAACACTTCCCTCTGTTTATTTTATTGTTTTGGTGTTTAAAAAGATACATATACAGTATTACAAATACTATGAATAGTCTGAAATCAATGCGGAGGGATCTTCTTGTAAGGAGGTAGTTGGAAAACATAAAAAGAGCGAAGGAGGAAAGATCGCCTAAAAAGTATGCCGCACCTAGTGCGAGTGTGGAAACGTGGAACGAGACACCTCAAAGTATATTTGTCTTGCGGCTGTGTTTAGCACTTTAAACTATGCCCTAAAGGAGCTGTGTGGGAAGGTCAAGTATGGTCGATATGCGATTCATACTTTCATACATATAAATACGATAACGATTCATACATTAATCACCATCACATTTATGTGATACTAGATACCCTCTTCTTCCAACCCTGAACTTTTCTTCTCTCCCTTCCCGTGTTCACAGATATTATGCGACGTGCTTCCACTAGCTTCCTTCGTAATTCAACAATTGTGTCATACAACACAACTAAGAAGATGCTCAAATAATATATTAGAAATACAATAAAGAAAGTTTTTTGTTTACATGAAATTAGATATTGCCATTGTCAGGCTTAAATAATTCCATTTTAATTATACACAGTCCAATTCATTATTTTCCCCCATTCGGCACTGGAGTATTACTAAGCATAAAATGTGATGTATATAACATTTGTAATGAATAGTTTGCTTTGGAAATTAAGTATGTGGAAGGAGACAAATCACAATTTAAATGCACATCCCTCCTAGAGAAGACTATTTCTGCGTCTACACCGTGTCTTGATGGAACCTCAGGAACAATGTAATGCATACATTGTTCTTAAAATGTCTCATCATGCAATCAATAATTTGTAATATATTTAACAGCTCCTAACATATTTGGGGTACGCTCCGGTCTTTGAGATTCCACTCTCAAGACCTACAGAGCAAATGAAATCTACATCAGCCTCCAAAGTCAGGGCGAGCCCCATGGTTGACGCAAGACCTGTTCGGTACCCCCGCGGAAATGAACATAAGCCCCTTGACCCTTGCCGTCCCCGCCCTCGTGTCTCTTTCGCAACCACTTCCCGCCCACTGCCTTGTGGCCGTCAGGGAAGATTCGTTCCTCGTGTGGGACGTACCAGAATGCCACACGTCTGTCTTGAGAGAGTTTGTGGACGCCGTAGCAGGCCACACTATCGATCTTCTGCGCATGCGCAGATGCACCAAAGTGATGCGAAACTTGAACTGCGCAAGCGCAGAAGATCGATAGTGCTTTAACGTACGAGGGCGTGGAAACTCTAATAGCGCGAGCCACGACGAAAACATAGGAGGCGGGACCATCCCGCCCTAAATGCACGCGTTCAGTTAACGAAAGTGGACAACCATGATACATCGCGCGTCAACTAGCAACAGGAAAAAGATTTGATTCCCACACTTCATTGATTCATTCTTTAATTTAATTTATCGACGGATATAAAGCTATATTGCGTGGTAAAATCCTATTTCAGACATACCGAGGGCCAGGATACCGCAACCTGCCTATTATCAAATAGAGAAGTAGTGGCATTCTCGAGTTAATTTAACGGATGCAAAATCTCTCCATCATGTAATAGCTAACAACTTTTATTAATGACTTATCCCTCAATACCTAAAAAATCATTAAGCATATTGTATTAAATTTTTAAATGATTGAATTATCAAGATCTTGTATATGGACATATACGTTTAAACATACAACTGTATGAAAACCTGAATTATAAATGTAAGAGAACAACAATTACTGATATTTTTAGAAAACGAAAAAGAAATGTTAATATTTTAAATAAAGCTTTATTTCCCACTTTCTGAACTTTCATGCAGATTACTTGATATATTTACTTTTATCCTTCGTTTCCTGTAAATCAGTTCATTTGGCTCCGAAAAGGTTTCAAAATGAAACAATTAATGAACATTTGCTTTTGTGGGTGTCACTTCAAGAAGAGCAATAGACGTGCATTATTTTTCCATAAATATTCACATGCCTTAAATTAGTCACGGCATTTCATTCGTTCAAACAGCCGGTCATATAGATAACCAGACGATAAATTTCCGCGCACAACATGCGCGTATAAGTAGAAACTAAAGCAACAACTTCATAGCCTGCTTTGTGCCAGCATCTCTTTCGGCTTTCACTTAGCAATCGCTTAAACTCCAAGTTACCAATTCCGCTGTAGGCCTGATATCTGGAGGAAGAAAAGGAGACGGAAACATTTTTATGAAGGTTTATCTAGAAAAAAGGAGTGGCCAAGTAAGGTTACACAACTAGGCACAACTTTTGGGACTTCAAGCAATATTCTGAAGAATGCCATCCCAACTTCATCTTCTCTACATTCTGTCAGCGTCTCCTGCAGGTTTCAGTCGACAATCACGAAAACTGCAGTCAATCAATTCTGTGACTTCAAACTGATCGGTTTTCCAGATAAAGAAAAGAAGACGGAATTGTTTTTATTTCAAGTACACCTTTAGAGGGTGACTGATAAAAGGAGAAGACCACAAGTAAATTTGATGGCTTCTTTGGATTACATTTTTATTCTTCTGGGGAAGATTCTCTCAATAAAGCATTCCCACTTCTGCTTCTCGGCAACATGTCCCTGAGGTTCCAGACAACAATCCCCAAAACTGCAAGTGACTGGCACTCAATTCCGCGACCGGAAACCGATCAGTTTTCCAGTAGAAGAGTAAAAGACAGATACAAATGTTTTGATAGTAGGTACTACTCTGAAGAGAGTCCGAAAATGACTGGCACAATAAGGCACAACTGAAGCTTCTTTGCTTCTTTGGGTTAAATGTTGGTTCTTCGGGGAATGTACTTATCACAGTAAGTCACTCCAACTTCTTCTTCTCGGTATTCTATCAGTGTCTCCTTTCCACAAACCGCAAGCAACCAGCTGGAAACCAGTTTGCGAGCCGAAGTGAAGAAGAGATTTAGTTGTCGTATGGCAGGTACAACTAACGTATAGTGTCTATTGAAAGAAGGGGGCACCCCTGAAGTTGGATGGCAGAGCAGACGACGTGCATGGGCCGGTGGCGAGCGGCGAGCAGAGGGCAGGGCGAGTCTCTACGCGTGCTTCCTCCGTGGCAGCAAGGGCTGCAGCGGTTCCGAGGACATTCTGCGCGGCGACGGGTCCCGCGGGGCGGCGGGCTTCGATCTCAGGTACGTGCGGATGTAGAAGCGCCCGAACAGGTACAGGAAGAACAGGGCGTTGATGGACAGCAGCGTGACGATGGGCTTGGGGTAGTTGCACGGAATGAAGAACAGCTGCACCATGTGGATGAACACCAGGACGAACTGCACCTGCGAACACAGAACGCGCTGTTTAGTGGCATTCGGAGGAACTCTTAAGAACTGATCGGCGACGTTCTATGGTCGAAAAATGATTGCAGAGAACAATTTTAAACAAAATAATGAATTTTTATTTTACATATTTTCTATTTTTTCTTACATGTCTTGGAGAAAAGAAGTACTTACATATGCATATATTTTGCATTTTTTATTAAAATAAATTCCGTTCCCTACTAATCCCCCCCAAGACTGTGTATATATAAGAATGTGAATACATATGCTGCTTTTGCCTGTATATTCCAGGGTTAAAATGCTAATTCCACATTTTGAATATGGGAAAGTATTCCAGACTGTTTTAATGTTATCTGTATCGTTTTGTCGTTTTATCTTCACCACTTAAACCACAATGCTTTAGCCGTGCCGTGTTCTCTGGTCTGATTTTCCGCTCCAATTTATTCTTTGCTCTTTTCTTTTATCCTTGCCATACCGTTTTACCCTACCATTTTACCCAAGTAGACCCACATATCACGCGCTCCAACGGAGGACCTGGAGTGGTAGCTGAGTAATGTCACTGCAGCGCCTCTGACCGGGAGGTTCTAGGTTCGAGTCCTGTTGGCGGCATGATTTTCGACACTAGCTTTTCAGCTAGGTCGCATTCAGTCGCTGTGGAGGAGAATTCTAGCGGCCAGCTGCTCTAATCGGTTTTCCGTGGTTTCTCCGATCAACACCAGGCAAAGGCCGGAGCAGTGCCCTACCAAACGGGCCACGGACCGCGCGCGATCTGTCCTTCCTCTTCCTTGTCCTGTCCTCTCCCCTTACACACACGCTTACACTAACATGCACTACACTACCACATATTCCGGGAGACCGGCCCCGCTGGTGGGAGAGTCCTGGTCAGGGGGAAACCTTACTAGCAGACGGTAGGTCGGCGCCGGATCTCGCCATCCCGCGGGGGAAGACCACCGCCATCTTCCGAGAAAAAACATGCACTACATAAAGGGACTAATGACCGAAGCAGTTGACGCGCCCGGAAACACGAAAAAATCAATCAATTAACTGGACATAAAATGGCGGCACCGGTGGCGCGAAGGAATGCGCTGCTCTCTGTATCCAGGGACTCGAGCGGTGACGTGGGGCGGCGCGGGGAGAAAGCTGTGCGCAAAGCAAGCGATCGCGGCCAGCGGACTCCATACTTCGCGACCCGGCACGGCAAAAGAGCGGTCGAGTCGTACTCACGACGCAGACAAAATCCTCTGACCTTCCGCCGGTTGGCAAGCCTTATCTGCCTAGCGTGCCCGTGTGGACACGCTGTACGAAGGTGTCGGACTCACCACGAATGCCCCAATGCACAACTCCATTAAGAATTCCAGTTAGAACCGCGCGCGATCTGTCCTACCCATTCTTTGTCCTATCCTCTCCCCTTACACACACACTTACACTAACCTGCACTACACTACCACATATTCTAGGAGACCGGTGGGAGCTTAGAGCTTGTCCCGGCTGGGGCGGTGCCCCGCTGGTGGGAGAGTCTTGGTTAGACGGAAACCCCACTAACCGACGGTAGTTCGGTGCCGGATCTCGCCATCCAGCGGGGGAAGATCACCGCCATCTTCCGAGGAAAAAATCATGCACTACACTAACGGAACTAATGACCAGAGCAGTTGACGCGCCCGGAAACATGAATAAATCAATCAACCAATCCAGTTAGAACCGATTACCAACCACACATTTTTTTATCCACTCACTCCTTCCAAAACATACCAATTGTACCCAACTAACATCCTTCCACTCGAAACCCCGCTAAGACTCTGCCAAAACCCAGCTCACAGAACTCGCATTAAAAATAAATTTCCTATCCATACATTCCTAAATAAATCCTCAGATCTCGATCCAAAGTAGAGATATTGTACAAAGATACATCTGCCACCCTAGTAGTAATGAAAGTTGTATTATAAGATTAATTGTAAGATTATTATAGGTTAATTGCAAGTAGATATAAGCAACTATAACAAATGTAGAGTGTATAAACACTGATCTTTCTATTATTCTATCGAAAAGAAAATAAAGAAATAAATAAAAAATAAACGAAGCTATAGGGAGTTCAGAATTTCACCTTAAAAATTGCAGAAATGCAACTACAACTTTATGTTATTTTCTATCTCATCCTAAAAGGTGTCACCATGCGCATTTCAAAATTTTGAGGAAAACATTTTTAATATTTTTTTAAAATATAAAATGACATAATGAATTTTTTACAAAATAATTCAGGCAGATAAACGTTAGCCCTGAAATACACAAGGGGGTGCGATGGCACTCCAGAAGTACTTTGAATTGATGCAATTCGCGCTGGGGTTAAGCTTTTTTCATCACACTTCGTGTGTTCTCATTTGAGTAGGTTATCTTTGCGTCGGTGCACGTGTTGGACATGCTGCATGGACGTGTTTTTAATTTTTAGGGGAACTGTTACACCTCATCTGTGGATTAGAAGGGTGAAATTTGGAATTGAAACATCGCCTGAAATCACTACAGATCCAAGAAAAGGACTGCCAGAACAAGCTAGATATGTGCAAGAATAAAGGATAGAAAAACATCTTTTGGGGGCAAATCAAAAATATCTATTTACGCTAAACATAAGAAATAAATATGTCAGTCATGTATTGAGTAAACCTTTCAATGTTCTGTATTAATTTTGAGCTCAAAATGAGTAAGAAAATAAAACTGATGTTGTAATTGTATTTTCTGTTATTATTTTAAAGAATAATCATTTAAATTATCACTTTTTTAATTGGAGTGATGTGGCACCCCACCTGTGTATTTGCATATGTTGTTTTTGTCTTTGTATTCGAGGGTTAAAATGCTAATTCCACATTTTGAGTATGAGAATTCCAGACTGTTTTATCGTTTTGTCGTTTTATCTTCACCGCTTTAACCATAATGCTTTGTACGTGCCGTTTTCTCTGGCCTGATTCTCCGTTCCAATTTATTTCTCTCTTTTGTTTTATCCTTGCTGTTTATTCCATACCGTTTTACCCTAGCATTTTAACCGGTTTAGTAGCCAACGCCGAAATAAAACTATCACAAAGGAATCTTGTACACTTCTGATTTTCTTCATTATTCGGACTGATGGTTTCCTGAACGTCTGTGCGCGTAATAGTGTTCTGTGAAGGGAACGCTAAGAATAAGACGCGATACCTTGGGACGAGTATACCAGGGCGTCTGTGGTCAAACTACAGAAGACACGCGAACTAGAAATACAAAAATATACTAGAAATACACAAACTAGAACGCATACTAGAAATACGCAAACCTAACAGCTAAAACTGTTACGAGTCTCGAACACGTATCGACCCCTTGCGGTGGTTTACATAAAATAAATACCGTTAGGGAATTTAATAGGGACGCATCATGGGTGGCTGAGATGATGAGAGCGAGTGACGACTCAATTCGTGGGTGTGAAGGGTCGAGAGTTCGAATTCCGCCTTGGAGTGGATGTGGTCATTTGCCTTTCGTCTGCACTGTGTCGTGGAGAGCCTCACATTTTGGTGACCCCTGATCCCAGGGTCTCGTAAATGTAACAGTGCTTCACATATGGTATGAGATACATTTCACTGAGGGTTTAGAACGTAACTAGGTCGAACAGATAATTGAATGGCTTGTAAAAGCCGTAATAATGTTATTCATATCTAATGTACATACATTAGAATAAAAGTTATAATATATAAAAATAATTGATTTAGATGCGTTTTCTAGGATACTAGAATTGCAATTCACTAATTAAAATACCCGTTTCGTGTAAAGAATGGATAGTTCAGGCTGGTATTACGTATTGTACTACTTGTATTTCAGTAAGACTGTAATTTTATTAGCAAAATTTTCTAGTGCAGTCTCCACAATCTTTTAAGACAACTTTAAGTGAAACTTCGGTGTATCAGTACATTCTGACTGTCCAGAATCGAATGAAAGTGGAGCATTTCCTTTCGAGATATTTCCGTGTAAACTGTAGGTGTATTGATGTCAAGAAAAGTAGCCCGCGCATGTCCTTCGGGTGGCAGGCCAGAGAGAAGCAACATTTAGGGGAAAGTTAAAGTTCATCCGGCCGTTGATAGGTGATTTCTTTCCGGACCAGATTGCTGGAACAGTTTTCCGGCAAGATTCGTTGGCCCTGCGCTTCAAGATTCGTGATGCGCCAATATTCCTTCCAAAATGAGATTTAATGATATTCAACAATTTCTTCGAATTTCTGTACAACTAACAGGTAGAAAGTTTTTATATTAGACCTAGGATGTTCACAAAGCCGACTGGGCATTTAATACAACTTTTTTAAAATGAGTCGTGGGTCTGAAATATCCTTCAATTTAAAAACAAATACAAAAGTAATACCCTTTAGAGTTGTGGAATTCTGATTGGATGTTGTTGACGTTCTTATAATGATATGATGATATATTATATGATATATTATAATGATATGTTGACGAAGATGACTTCTTTATTTCTTCTTTTTATTTCTTCCCTTTAGAGTTTCAAATGTTGCGTTAGTTTTTCTTTGGTAATCATACACCACGTGTATTTACTGTAACTAGAGCACTCACTGCTTATTGATTTTATTTCCTGGTGATTGTGTCCTTACTAATAAGAATATTCATGTCATATGTTGAAAACTTTTAACTGTGAGAGCACTTTGACATTTGTGATTTGTTCAAATGCATCGAAACCAAACATGAATCTTTCGCTGTACAAAAACCGATAAATGCTCTGTATTAACAAAATGTAACAAGTGTAAACTTCTAAATATGCTTGTCACGCTTTATCTAAATTTTCTTGGAAGTATCCGACCCTTACTTTGGGAAATACACTCTGTACTGTATTTACATGCAGGTTTCGGACGCGATTGTCTTCTATTAGAGGCCCAACATTATGTGCCATTTACATTATTTTCAAATACACCCTACATGCCTTTCCAATGTTATTACCATTCTCAAGTTTCGTGTTCTGTTCTGTTTCTCTATATATTTTTGATAGGTTAATCTGCGAGACGTCCTTATAAACACGGATTTGTTGTTGTCTGAGGCCACCTGTCGCCTCCAGGTGCCCTCTTGGCGGCAATCTCGTTCCTCGTACTTTCGCAATGACATAGTTGCAGCTCTGGTGCAAGGGACCGGTTCTCTGAGCAGCGTTTATGAGACCCGTTCGCCTGGTTCGCTGTGTGGGCTTCTTTCGCCGGCGCTCCTGCCCCCCTCTCTCTCTCTCTCTTTCTTTATCTCTTCCGACCACAGATTCCATCGTCACTCGCAGTACATTCAACGATACATGCACGCCACACACACACGCGTCGACCCCTGTCAGCGCTCTCCGTCTCCGAACTGGCACTCAGGAAGTGAACTCAGTTTGGTTGGAACGCTCTACTTCTCCCCAAGTTTTCACCAGTTCACACACAATTTAAACTGCCATCTCGTCTTTCATTAGACGTTCCAAGCAAATAAGTGTAAAAATATGAATAATCATAAAAATATTGTACATTCAACGTTTATGGTAAAAATAATAAAACGAAAGAATTCTGCTTTATATCAGGTGGTTACATTTTTGTGTACTTAGGTTTTATTTAAAGAAGAGAATGAAGAACTGGGTAAAGAAGAGATGAGAGGAATTGTTTTACAGACATAATAATTGAATATTTTATAACACGCTACTCCTATTTTTAAAAGAAAGAAAAACAACATAGAACGTTTCACTTCTTCAGTTTAAGACTCATTTGCAAATATGTTTAACGTGTTTTTGGTCATATACATTTAAAGAATTAATCCGATTACGTTGCTAAGTACACTTCCTAACTCATTGCACATTTTCGAAGAAAACATATTTTGATAGTTCTATTTTTGCAAGCGACATAAACGGAAGACGTTTGCCGGCATTTCTACACGCCAAAGTTACCTTCTCGCGGATCCCAGTTCTTTTCCGTTGATTGCAAGAGGTTCACACGTTAATTGAACCGTTATCTCTTCCTTCGTTTGGAAACTACTAATTAGATGAAGATAAGGAAATAACGAACTCAAATGTCAGTGTGTCATAATATTTTAGAAAACGTGAAAATCCCAAATTTTTATGATAGCTAAATAGTCAATTAGATAATTTTATATCTTTAAAAAAAAATTAAAAAATTATAAATTTTTATAACCTAATCAAAATAGTATGTAGTTATTTCTGATTCTATCAATCAGAGGTCACTTATGTACCTACCTCATGCCTCTGCTATTAACAAATACAAGTGATGAAATAGAACTATAACAAAATAGTTTATACTTACCAACTGCAAGAGTGTGAGGTATTTCTTCCACCAGAGATATTTTTGGTACTGGGGTCCGAGCCCTGCTACCAGGTAATATGAATACATTACAACATGTACAAAGCTGTTGATTACTCCCAGAAGGGTGCCATGACCACCTGTAAAAGAATATCTGAATTATACTCGGCATTATCTACGGGTATAATACATTCTACATGCAGTAGTTAAACTAAAGGCAAATTGAAGAAATCCCAAAGGTATTAATTTTAGTTTTAATCAATCCAATGTGTTTAGACTCATCGTACTTTCTCCACTACTTGTTCTATCTTTCTACATGGACGAAAACCTTGCCGTTCAAATACGAAAGTAAGCCCTCTTGAACCATAAGAAATCATGTCAAACGACGTCACGAATTGGCAACTGTTAATTTGGCAACACTGGACAATTATACATGATCTGCTTACATGTTACAACGATCCCAGCTATTTTTAGGATAAACATGAAAATAAATAGAAGAAGAACTAGTACAACTACATTCTATAATAATAAAACAAATTTAATATTAAGTCATTCATATTCTTAAAATACATTTAAAATGTATTTATTTAACTTTTTCCTCGTGTTTAGTTCAATAGAATTGTTAGCTTTCCACTTTTCCAATTCTGAACATTTTCATTCATGGAAAAATACTTTCTGCTATTTTTATTATACATAGACTATCAACATTATAAAATATGAAGCAGACTACGAAATTAAAGGTAAAAGTCATAGTGTTGAAGTCAGAAAAACTATTTTTCATTGAGAAAAAAAAGAAATTTAATCACATCACGCATCCTTCTAACTATAATTGAACACCAAAATCTCACATCACGCAGCTGCCCATGGAATGGGCCGAAAAAAGGAGAGGGAGTGACAGCTATACTTGGTTACCGACCGTTCTCCATTTGGAAGAACAGATCTGCATTACCATCAATTGCCCTCTCGTCCTTCTTTGTATTTTAAATGTCCTCCTTTTAGTAAATTTTTAACATGTGTTGTCATTTATTTTATCACGTGAATAACATCTGCTACGTTGTATCGTTAATTGTTTAATTTAGAATAGAACAAATGAAAATCATTTTTCGGAACGCTGACACAGGTACGCATGGTGGTGTCTCTACCTAGCGACTACAATAAAAAAGAGATGATCAGATCATCTCCATCTGAATTTTGTGAACGAATATTTTCCCTTCAATTGTAAATGGGGAGAAGAAATAAATAGATGTTAGTCATATTAACTATAGTTACATCAGTACATCATGTTAACTATAGTTAAACTGATGTTAGCCTAAATTAAAAATTAATAAAGTAGTTAGTTAGTTAGTTAGTTAATGCCTTATTTTACGTGGCGAGACTCGGGCCATCAGGCCCGCTCTTCCGTCTAACCACGCAAATTTCGCTACGCTCCTTTCACCCCTAGCGGGGCGACGAAACAGGCGGATCTCAATTTTGCTCAGAGGCTTCTTTTAGGCTTGAGGAACTTTTACATGCAGTAAATCTACTACATGGGACAGCCGGCTTAAATTAATTAATTAATTAATTTAATTAATAAAATAAAAATGTATTGATGCGTTTTTTTATTGTTTGGTTGGTTGTTTCGTTTTTTGTACTATCGAGTGTCCTTTTTACATGAACATTGTCGGCAACTCTACTCGGGAGTCACATGCTACCCCACACACGCGCGCGCGCTTCACTGCATCTGGTGGCGAAGCCGCGAGTTGCGCGAGGACCATGCCGAAACCGCTACAGAGGCCGCCCCGCCCACTTCGCCCCTCCCCTCCCCTTCTTTCGCGTTTCCCACGCCTTCCGCACCGCGCCGCAGAGCAAGGGCAGTCCCACCGCCTGGAGGGTGGGACACCGTGCCCCACACTTGGGGGGGGGAGTCGTGCTGTGCGCAGTGTTTCTCGCAGCCAGGACCGTTTTAACAGAATTGGGGGCTCTTGAGCCTAGGTTCATTTGGGTCCTCCTTTTCTTACTTTCATCAATCCTACCCAACTGGACCCAACCCAAACTCCTATTTAGAAGCTGAAATGTAAAGAAAGTCCTATCAATTTACATTGTATTTTGTAATTTTTTAAATATTTTGAAATAATTTCTCAGTGTAACAATTTAAATTATTCAAACAAAATGTAAAAAGTATCTAAGATACACTCCGTTATGCCATTTTTTTGCACATAATTTAATGATGTATTACTTTTTATACGATTTTTTATTTTATTTTTTGAAAAATGTAGAATCAATTTTTTTTAAGAACAGCTATCGGGGGTCTTGGGCCCGAGTCCTTCAGGCTCGTGCGTTAACAAGGCACTGTTCGCAGCCCCCCCCCCTTGATGTGTAGTACCACACCCTTTTCTGTAACTAACACTCTCCCAGAAAAAGTTTAGGTCAACTACCTTGGGGTTGGGTCAGATACAACATATTCTCAGTCTACAGTCTATTTATAGTTCCTTAGATTCCCTGTAACGTAGGGCTAATGCTCAATCTAAATTTTCTAATGCTAAATTTGTTTTTTTGTTTACATTTGAAATTCAAAAGAATATATGAGACTATTTAAGAAGTGAAACACTGAAAATATATTAATTTGTGTCGTGGAAGGCAATATATTATAAAACCGACAAAAACTGCGTTTATAAAGCATGTCCTCCATGAATATGATATTTCCTTGCGTGTACATGTACTATAAATATTTATTTCCAACTGTTTCATTAATGTAAAAATAACTTTTGTAAAATGTAATATAATCTAATAGATACGTCGTCGTTGAAGTATATTATTGCTTAAAAATTTCCCACACAATTTTCAACCCCACCCCCGGAGAAAATTTCTGTGCTACTTGAGGGTCTGCGCGGGATGCAACTGGGAAGCTATGGGAAGTGACCTCCTTCAATGAATAGGAGACGCCATTTTCCTGATCGCGGAGAAATTAGATCCTCCTACAATTCCCACTCTTATCAGATTCAACTGTTGTGCAAGTAGGAAATTGCCAAGTAATGAATGAATGTGTCTAACATCATTCTTTATCGGTACTTGATGGCAAAGGAATCAAAAATAATTGAGAAGCTAGGGATCTCATAGAGTGATGACAAATACAAATTGGCGATTTGAATTTCGTGGAGGGACCAGTGAAATAACTCCTAAGAGAGCTTGGGGACTAAAAATGGTATTTTCAGGTACGTGAACATTTTATAAATTTAATATTAATGTAAAATAAATTACACACTAGATTACACTCACTGGGTTCCTCTCAACATCCATTTTTATACTATTTACTAGAAAATATAAGGAAGATAAAATTAAATTTCACCAAATCATCAAAGAGGTACCACAAAAGTTTTCTTTTCATTCTTTTTATATTTTTGGTTTTGTCTACAGTTATTGAAATGGTTCTAAGAGGCGTTAATTTAATTTTATAATTTAAACCTCAAGTGGTTTTCAAGTATCCTAACATAATCGTCTCTTCCTAACCCACCGACCTGTGGAAAGAACACAAGCCACTGCAACTGTTTTCTTGCCTTTTTTTAATATTTTCATTTCTTCTAACACGTTTGTAGACATATATAAAACACGTACGCTACTGAATCTCACCTGGCAAAAATTTGGTGCCGATCCAAGCACAAATGGGCATCATGGTGTGATGCCAGAGGTGTAGGAACGACACTTGGTTGTTTTTCTTGCGTAAGACGAAGAAGACTGTGTCTAGTAGCTCCACGAGTTTGCACATTAGGTACAGCCACACACCTCGCGCCATCTGCAGAAACAAGGAAAGTTACTTTTTGGCCATCTTTGGCTGCTACAAACGCACTCTTATTTCTTTTTGTTATGAAAAAAACTGTTAAATAAATAAATTGACATTTTAGAAATAATTAATACAGTTCGGAAGGAACTTCCATAAGATATGTCACATAACTTTTCCAAACTATATTCACTCGACTAGTTTTTATTAAAAAACTTGATATCTTGTAAGTTTGACATCTCAACTCTGTTTTCTTATAAATCTTCTGATGGCAATAAATTCTATTTTGAAATAATTTTAAATTTTAAATTTTGACGTTGAGCTTAGTTCAAAGTTGAACTCACCAACCCAGCCTTAAATGGTACTTCCTTGTCATTTTAAATTTTGAAAACTACTGAGATATTAAAAGATATCGGACGGTGCTTGACAATCAGTATATATTCTTGAATCTTACCGTATCCGTCAGTGTCGCCTTAAATAATATTTCGTCTTTAGTTACATACTTTGAAAGTTACGCGATCATATGTTTTAAACACGTTTTACGTTAACAATGAAGAGAAATAACCGTAAGTACTCCGGCTATATACTAGTAAGAACTGTCAAGCATGACAAGCAAGATTGCTGCTCCTGACTATCGAAATGAATGCCGTTATGCATGGCAGGATCTTTGTTTGAATTGGACATTTTCAAATAATAGCTTAAGTGTAAGTAGCGCAGAAATAACAATATTTCAAAAACTTTTTACAATCATGCGAGAAAGTATGTGCTGTTGTAGCACCACTAGTTGTTTCATAGAAAAAATAGTCAAATCAGAAAATGAGTTCGATACATAGAAAAAAGCTTCGATTTAGAGACATATTTTAAACGAAACTTTCAAGGGATACAAAAATTATTCTATTTTTAGAGAATTTTGTAATGTAGAGGTACGATATTTAGAAGTCTGATTGAATGTTCTTACTAAATTTATATCTGATATACAACAAGAGGACGATTTTTTTACTAAGGCAAGCGTGCTTTTCGTGGGTACCTCTATATGAACTCACGTCTTAGTATGTATTGATGTATGCTGATCGTGAACATTCTCGAATAAACTTTTGCATAATGTTTCCTAATTTTAAGGCGGTGACGAGGAATTTGTCGGTCTCTTCCATCTTTCTTTCAGACTGAGTTCTGAGTTTTTAGTTTCTTACAAGTAATTGGCCGAGTAAATAAAGAGAACTAAATCATGTGCATATCCAATTCACACTCGTATGCAATTCCAAACCTAAACGACACATTGCGACTAACACATTTACTTCCTAACATGTACACAAAGTTTCACGCGACTCAACCTCTTTAGAAAAGCTTCGAAAAATAATACTTAACGTTTGTAATTTTAAGTAAAAGGAATTATGTAAGCGTTCCAAATTTTTTACCGAGCTGGGCAGTATAAGTAATTATCTTTTACCGAAACTCCAATGAAATACAATTTGGTTATCCTACATTTATGCTTATATCACGAATGATAGGAATATAGCAATGGACACAAATTTTTAATAAGTGATGACACAGCTTATTTTCATATGCATCCTGAAACACACTGTCCAGTTCTCCAGTAAATGTATCCATGTCGGTATCAGATCTGGATTCAACTAAATATGCTATATTCCGTAACTTTAAATTGCAAATTATGTTATACTAATTTTTTAATAATTTAGTAACTAAGCTAATTTTCCATTATTATTATTATATTAAAATCAAATAATTACAGCATTATATCAAAATCATTGAAGTAAAGGTAAATTTACAATAAAAGTTGTACTACATTACAACAATATTTTATATTTCATATATATAAGTAATTTATTCCAATAATTAGTAATCCATTATAATTTATTTCCGTGATTTCAATTGTCATTCAGATCACGATTTATTCTCCAAGAGAACTACACTTTCCATAGCATACTCACCCTCAGTGCGATAGGATTGTTTGAATAATCCACTGGTTGACAGCGAAAACTGTATCCATTCCACCAACCTCCTTGAAGTCCCTGCAAAAAATGGAAGATTTTTTTATGAAAGCCTCAGCGAAGTAAGTGTAATTTAAATCAAACTCACGCAGTCAGTACAGACATACACTAGGTCGAATTGTTTAAATTTAACCCATTTGTAAGGAAACTTAATACTATTATTATAATAACTTAATAAACACTAATGTTCAATCGAATATTTAGAACTATTGAAAAGTACTTCACTTTGTCAGGAAATTCAATTAGTTTAAAATGAGATTGATTAGAAGTGAATGATACTACAAAGTGGATGCACAGTTAAAATTTGAGTGATATTAACACAGTATCACGTAATATTACAATTTTCATTCTGATTTTTTCCTTTATTTTGAACTCCCAATAGGTATATCGAAAAGGTTGTACATAATAAGACATTCAATTGTTATTTTTATTACAAATTAGCAAACTCATTAAATAAATGTCACTTTTTAAGGTCACTTTTCAACAACTAGGTAATATAGCGACCACTTTTATTTTTAAACTGTAGGGAGAACACGTATGGACAACATAAACCCACACCAACTTCCATGCCCTAGGCGGGATTCGAGCACGCGACCCTCTGATCTAAGACCGATACTGCAGCACCTACACTACTACCTCACAACACCATATCAGCACTAAGTGTTGCAAAGGGGATGCCGGCTACCAACGGTTAATTATATTCGTAGTTTTTATAGCATAGAAACTAAAAGTGGTTGTATTGTAGGTTTACTACGTGGCAGACGTACATCAACACTGTTTACCTAAAGAAGTGGACACTACTGTGGTTTTACTTTCGTTTGGTGTGAGCCGACGCATTTACTAAGACGCAAACTCCTGTTACGTCAACTCTTTAGCCACAAAGGGACCGTAACTGACGGAGAAGCTTCCTCATATGGTCACACAGGCTGGGCTCGCGCCTTCCTCCTTTCAACCCATCGTTAAAAGTCGCACAGCAACGTGGAGGGGATGGGACTCCAGCGTAGTTTTTTTTTTTTTTTCTTTTTTGTTCTATCTTTGTTTAGGTAAGGAGTTGCTGTTTCATCATTTGGTACTTTTATTACTAGGCCTTTTCTGAACCCTAAATGATAATTTCGTCTTTCAACTCTCATCGGATGCTTACAAAATAATTCAAAACCGTTACTAAACGTAATCATTTCGTTGAAACTCTGGGGTTCCTTTGCAGCCAGGCCTCTATCGAAACACTAGTTTAGTATGAATTGATGTAGAAAACAGTTAGTGTATTCGGAGCAACGTTATAAATGTGTCTCCGTGCAAATACAAAAAATGTAAAAAATATCTGTACACATCCCGCGCCTTAAAATCTGAAAATATTTTAACCCCAACTTGCAGATATGTAATATTGTTCCTAATACCTGAAGAATTATTTCTTAAGTATATACATTTTTTCGTAGGGTTTTTATCCATCTGACTGCCGGATATCCTTGAGGTCCCGATGGTCTATTTGGCCATTCACTACACACCAGCGGATTTTTTTCACATGTGGTAAACAGAACGGGAGGCTCTCCGCGACAAGACGTACATGAAAGGCAAGGGTCAAACAACCACGCCTAAGACAGGACTCGAACCCGCAACCCTTCGTACCGAAGCGTTAGCTCACTCTTAACCACCTCGGCCACCTAGGTCCATATATACAATTTTCCTTAACTTATTTTTCAATTTATTTTGGGCCCTGGTGTTGGCCCACCCCTTCGGTGTTCTCCGAGTACTGGAATGATTTTGGCATGCGAATATCATCGCGCTTGTCGCTTGCGGCAAATAACAGATAAGGATTATTTAATTTGTATTTTTAGATTTCAAAATAAATTCATGAACAGACGAGTATTATTGATTTTGAGCCTATAAATAATCTGTAATTTATTTTTTTGCTTAACTAACTATTTTTTTTATTGCGCTCCTTCAATTTTCAAAATTGTATTTTAAAATGAAAAATGTAAATTAAACCCTTTTTTATGATTGAAGACTTGAAATAAAAAAGGATGTGTGTCACTGTTGTCAAATTTACGTGTAGCCAGAATAATGATGAATAAATCAAGCCTCATTACGTAAATAAGAACAAGATTCCAGACGCATTTTTTGATAATGTTACGGGGTAATTATAAATGGCAGTATTCGTACTTGCCAATAGGTTTCAAGTATATATAGACGCATTTTTCTCGAAAATACTTTCAGAATACGAAAATGGTACTTCCTTTTTTATTTTAAGACTTCAATCAATAATGTTGACTACTTTTGTATGTATATTATCAAATACTGCATTGTTTGTAAAGAATAATAATTTATTAAAATAATAGGCATGATTACGATGTTACTGATATAATAAGTGTTAATTGCATTTTAAATCTGAACTTTTTGCCTCTCGTCCCCCCGCCCGAGTGCGAAGTTACCGAGTGTCAGGCTCTCAAAAGCTGACAAGCGTAGGTGTGGAACCCACCTCGTAGATGAGCATCACGCTGGCCACCACTTGCACGGCGTTGTACACAGTCATGACGTGGGTGAGGGCGAATGGCTTGCGGTTGGCCATGAAGCGAGGGCCCGCTTTGGTGCAGAAGTACAGGTAGGACATAAGTAGGATTACCAGAGGCCCCGGCCCCGACATCAGAGGCCACGAAGCCGTCCGCGGGTCTGCAACAAAAGAAAACCAACATGAAGTTCATTCGGTTTGACTTGAACACTCGCACTATTTGTCCAGAAACAATTTACGCTATCTCAGAGGCAATTGTCAAAAGATTTAACCTCAATTAGAAGAGATGGCTTAAAAATAATTTGAAGCTCTGCAAATTGCCTGTGCTCATCAGACTATGCTACAAGTTAAAAATGTTCCGTCGAGGAACATCTCTTTGCCGATAAAATTGATAAGAGATATCTTCTTCTTTCTAGGGTTTTTATCCAGCCGACAGCAGGTTACCCTTTACGTCCCGATGTGACGCATATTCGACCATACACTAGACACCAACGCACTTCTCTCCTCTGATATGGGGTCAGCAGAACACGAGGCCCTCCGCGACAACACATACATACAAAGACAAGGACAAACAACCATGCCCAAGGCGGGATTCAAACCCGCGACCATTCGAACCAAAGTGCTGAGTCGGTACTCACTCTTAGCCACCTCGGCCATCCAGGTCGGCTTGATAAGAGATATACTGACTCTAAATATGGAAAGTTTGATAATATCTAACAATCAGTTCATTTTAATATATACAATACTTTTAATATCATACACAATAATGTTGATCCTGGTTTAATGATAAATTAAATATGATGTTAAAACTACTCGGTTTGCAAATATACTTGATAAATTAACAAGATGGCTACTCAAATAACCGGGAGATGTAGCTCAATGCATCAACTGATTCTACCGGCCGGCTGCTCTGATCGGTAGTATTCCGTGGTTTCTACGATCAACACCAGGCGAATGCCGGAGCAGTACCCTACCAAAAGGGCCAGGACCGCGCGCGATCTGTCCTTCCCTTCCTTGTCCTATCCCTCCTCTTACACATTCACTTACACTAACATGCACTACACTACCACATATTCCGGAGAGATCGGTCGGGAGCTTAGAGCTTGTCCCGGCTGGGGCGGTGGCCCGCTGGTGGGAGAGTCCTAGTTAGGGGGAAACCGCACTAGCCGACGGTAGGTCAGCGCCGGTTCTCGCCATCCAGTGGGGGAGGATAACCGCCACCTCCCGAAAAACATGCACTACACTTACGGGATCAATGACCATAGTAGTTGACGCACCCGGAATCACGAATCAATCAAGCCAGCTGCGCGGCTAAGATACGTTCGCGTTTTCTTTTGATGTCGCCTGTAACACCCCTTGCGAGCGATGGCAATCATTGCTGTTGCAATAAGCCCCCTCATTCTGCACGGTCTTGAAAACGGAGTCGAGTCGAAGCGACCGCTCAGTGCTTACCAACAACAAAACCTCGGTGACCTCCGCAATTAGAGAAATATCGCGCACCGTTGCACCGCGGCGTAGCACGGCGCAATTAGCGTAAATCACACCGCTAAATACGTCTTAGCACCCCAGTGGTGGGTACACAGTGATGGGTAAAGAATGTGAACACTTGTTTTGACGAAAATAGTGTTTTCTCCGTTTTGGTTAAGCTTTTGCACAAACATTTTTAATATTTTTTTTCAAATTGGTTATTTAAGGTCGCATCAACATCTTAGGTCATTAGCGACCACTATTGCTGTTAACGGTATGGTAACTATAGAACACAAATAGAACCATGCCCGAGGCAGGATCCGAACCCGCGACCCTTTGGTCCGAGATCACTACGACACTACTGCCTTAGCGATCTCGGTCACCGGGCCGACTTTAAATATTCTTGTTTGTCTTTAGATGCATAAAGTTCTTTCTTTTGGTTCGGGTAAGTCTAGACTCCATGTATGTCCTTATATATTTTAGTAATTATAGTATTATTCCTCCCATTCTTTTCCCGTCTTTGTCTTGATTTTTACATTATCTTGTACTATGTACGTGTATACGGAGTAATATATGTATTATAGAGAAAGTTATGTAATACTTCAGCAGAAAACTTCTATTTTTCGATCAAAAATTTCGTATTGTGGAAATCTGGTACGTGGATAAATTTCCTTTCTTCTTGTCTATCTTTGTAACACATTTTTCTTTTCTTTCATTCTCTTTTTTTCTCTCGATCAATACATTTTATTTATAATTTTCATTTAAAAATATTGTATAAAGAGTTATATAAAGATATCGTCATATTATAAATGACAATAAGATATGACAACTTCAGATCACTGAAAAGTTATAATTATAAATTATTATTAATATTATTTTCATTATTGTTACCATTATCGTCATCGTTATCATAGCAACGTCTTCAGCACCTGCCGGGAAAGTTGTCCGAACCAGGCAAACCTCGCCGCTACAGTTAGCACGATGACCATGCTCTTCTGAAGCGAGGTGTGTTTGCCTGCGTGTTTTAAGATACACAGCGACCGCTCCTCCGCCGCCGGCCTTACGCCCACTGCGTCACTCGCAAGCGCATCCCACCTGCCTTCCTCGCCCACCTCCACTCCCTCTTCCACTCCCACCGCGGGAATCGCATTTCCCTCTCCTTTAGAGTCCATAAGAACAGAATATGAAAAGAATAAATCCCCCTCTCCTTTAGAGTCCATAAAGTAAAAAAAAATATGAAAATAATAAACCAACCATATGAAAATAATAAATCCCTCTCCTTTAGAGTCCATAAAGTAAATAGAAGAACAGAATATGAAAATAATCAATCCAACCATATGAAAATAATAAATCCTCTCCTTAGAGTCCATAAAGTAAATAGAAGAACAGAATATGAAAATAATAAATCCAACCATATGAAAATAATAAATCCCTCCTCCTAGAGTCCTAAAGTAAATATAAGAACAGAATATGAAAATAATAAATCCAACCATATGAAAATAATAAATCCCTCTCCTTTAGAGTCCATAAGTAAATATAAGAACAGAATATGAAAATAATAAATCCAACCATATGAAAATAATAAATCCCTCTCCTTTAGAGTCCATAAAGTAAATAGAAGAACAGAATATGAAAATAATAAATCCAACCATATGAAAATAATAAATCCTCTCCTTTAGAGTCCATAAAGTAAATAGAAGAACAGAATATGAAAATAATAAATCCAACCATATGAAAATAATAAATCCCTCTCCTTTAGAGTCCATAAAGTAAATAGAAGAACAGAATATGAAAATAATAAATCCAACCATATGAAAATAATAAATCCCTCTCCTTTAGAGTCCATAAAGAAAATAATAAATCCCTCTCCTTTAGAGTCCATAAAGTAAATAGAAGAACAGAATATGAAAATAATAAATCCAACCAAATGATAAATAAAAAATATAAAAAAATTTCTGTTGACATTTACTGTTCGACAGTATTAGATTTAAACCTTAACAAATATTTCTGAAGAAGTTTATTGGACGTGTTTTGTTAAGTAAAAAATTATCGACAATGAGTACGTTCACTGATGAGACAATAAGTTCATGAATAGTCAATCCTGGTTTTTCTGGATATAACAGCTCTCTTTGCATTTTTGAGTGAATGTTCAAGGACAATGACGAAGGAATAACGTGTGAGGACGGTATAGTGTTGCAGGAAGTCGACAGATTTTGCGGACTTGTATTCTCGTTCTCGATAAATACTCTTTTGGTATACTTGCATTTGTTTAAAAACCTTCATAAATACGAGATATCAGCATTCTTATTAATATTTGTGTGTAAAACAGTGTGTGTTTAAATAAAAATAGATAACTATCTCTCAGAAGTTAAGGAGAATTCATTGTTGATATCTACGTACTATAAACTCTACTGTTATTATCACTTTAAGAGTTTTGATATTTCTTTTAATGAGATAAGTTTAAATACAATTTGGAGCACATTACGTGGTGGATGCTTAAGAAAGATGTTCGGAACCACCCGACAAAGATCCATGACGTGCGCGCATTTTTTAATATGAAAATCCTTCGCGCAAAATCAATTATTATCTCATAATTATGTAAAGAAACCTTGAAATGGGACCCTTTCGTGGCAGGTAGACACTAATTTTCCACTTCCGCTTTTTTGAAATGAAACTATGGGGCGTTCGCGACTTGGTGTCTAAAATGCTAGCACGGAACGGATGTGACGTATTTCCACTTCCCCGCCTCTTTCGTTTTGGTAGGGATATGCAACCGTTTTGCGTTCCAAGACGACCGCCGTTACGGTATACTATTTTGAAACGCTGGTGTAGGGCTGGAGGGTCAGTGAATATGATATGTATAGCAACAAACGTATTTGGTGCTTAGACGAATAAGTTGCAGTTTCCAGTAATCTTAAGATAGTGAACAACTGTCTGATTTATGTGTATAATTTACAATTTGGCTTATTGTTGGGCCGTTGGTTTTCAGTGGCTTAAATGCAATATTTTCAAGCTCTTGACGGGTTTGGTCATCTTTGAGTGGTTTAGCTCTACGTCGCAACTCGACACTATTTTAGTCTATTTTTAGTCATATTTAGAATAAGAGTTCAGTTAGCATTTGAAAACAAAATTAATTTATGCAATATAAAATTTCCTACTATTCCTATTTTCATTACTTTTCCTACTATTTAATGAGGGAGAATATTTTTTCGGAAGAAATTGAAGACTTAAAATAAAAGATGCCATTTCTGTTACATTTACGTTTTTACCAGTATAATGAATGAATCAAGCCCCATTACATAAATATGAACCAGACGTCAGATGCTTTTCTTGATATAGTTGCGAGGTTATTATAAATGGTAGAAGTTGTATGTGCCAATAGATTTAACGTATACAACTCACTTTTCTCGAAAGTATGAAAATGTCACGTATATCCTTTTTTTATTTAAAGCCTTTAATGAATTTGCTCCTTGAGGAGAACATATCATTACGACCTAGATAGTACATTGCGTACTTCAATAGAATCTATTTCTAGGGAAAATAGTTCAAATCCTCGAATGGGGTAGATAAAACTTTGTTGACACAGATATTGTCGACCAGCTTCTTTTCTGCTGCTCATCATCTCACAATTTCTGCATTCCATCGTAAACATTACTACGCACTCGATGAAATTTTTAAAAAAATAAAGTGTTTTCAAAAAGAGCAATTACGCATTATTATGAAAGCTTGTTATTGTCATTATTATTTTACTTACCTAACAACATTATTACTACAAAACATCCAAGGCTTAATGTTCTCATAGGTTCTTTAAGGACCGTGGGTAGTGACCCAGTTGCCACTTTTGGACATACATCTTGAAAGAGCATTGCAAACCAAACGTGCGAAATGTCGAAGACGGCAAAGGGTTTCTCCCACTCGATCCGTTTGTCGCCGCTTAAAAATCCATAGCCGTGTCGAAAATCTCACTCCTTACGCACTACTCCCTAGGCTTGCCTGTAAATAAAGGCGGCAGGCGCGGAATGAAGATAGTAACAGCTACGTAGGCAGTGGTGGTGGCATCGACGCTGGGCGGCGACGGTGGTGGTGATGGTGATGTTGGTGATGGTCACAGTGGTGACAACGACGACGGCGGTGGTTGTTGTGGTGGTGATGTTTAGAGTCCGGGTTTTTATGTAATTACGTATTTTTTGTCTTCCTATTTACCTTTCTCAAAATTGTAAGCTTGGCAAATCGTCACTCTCCTAATACAATATCCAATTATTTCCTTCCTTTCTTTTTAAATATTTATTCCTGTATTTTATATTTTGCTATTTTCTCAAAATATTTTTATTCTAGGAATTTTCTTGAATTTTATTATGTATTTTTGTATGAAAAGAAATATTTTCAAAAAATCAGCGATTTTTCTTCATTATTGTAAAGAATCATTGTCGATGCGTTTCGTGACTTTTAGCATCAATTCTGCCATCTGCATATATTCTGCCATCGGGCAACATGCCCAATTGTAGAATAAAGCTTACATCTATATATGTATATGTATCATTGTTAATTTCTGAGACGCTTTGGCGGTCGCCAATGTGCAACACTTCGATAAGAATGTAGCACGAATATTTGCTGGTCATAGATATTATTGTGGCTTCTAGTCTGGCTCAAGATAAATGTAACCTTGCTTTTATGCACCTTGGTCTCGCTCCTAAACTACAGTTCTAGATAACGACAGATGAATATTTAGATACCGACGGAAACGTTGAATGGTGTAGTGTGTGTATCAACGTGTGCTCGCCAAATGATTTTTAAAACGTTTGTATAATTTTTAAAACTTGCTTGGGAATTTTTTATAAATGTAATTTCGTATTATGTAAATATGTTTTGTAATTAGAGTATTTTAATACTCTAATATTATATCCCTTTATAATAATGTTATATCCCATTTTACATATTTATTACATATTTTGTCTGTTTTCAGGACATATCTATGTATGTTTTCATACCGGGAGCGGTAGCGCAGTCATCAACTGATGCCATTGCCCTCCTCTGACCGGGAGGTCGAATTCAGGAGGAGAATTCTAGCGGCCGGCTGCTCTGATTGGTAGTTTTCCGTGATTTCTCCGAACAGCACCAGGCGAATGCCAGCACAGTACCCTACCAAACGGGCCACGGACCGCGCGCGATCTGTCCTGCCCATTCCTTGTCCTATCCTCTCTCCTTACACACTCACACTAACATGTACTACACTACCACATATTCTGGGAGACCGGTCGGGAGCTTAGAGCTTGTCCCGGCTGGGGTGGTGCCCCGCTGGTGGGTGAGTCCTGGTTTGGGGGAAACACCACTAGCCGACGGTAGGTCGGCGCCGGCGGAAGATCACCGCCATCTCCCGAGAAAAAGCATGCACTACACTAACGGGACTAATGACCGAAGCAGTTGACGCGCACGCAAACACGAAAATATCAATCGGTCAATCAATCAATACATTTTCATGTTTCATACTACATATTTTTCGGGTGTCAAGAGGTGACGGTGATGGTGGCGACTGCGTCTGCAGATGCCGGTGTCAGTGTTTACGCGGGGAAAGTGCGTGTGTCGGGGGCCGACGGCTGCACGCATTAGCGCCCCCCATAAACAGCCAGTGGGCTGCTCCTGCGAGCAAATGTCGCCGTCAAAAAATCAGAAATCACTCGATATACCCAAAATTACAAAGAAAACGATGATTCCAGTCAATTTAACTATATATTTGTAGCAAAAATTGTAAGGTTCTCTTCACTGTGTGAAAGGTCAACATCAACCAATCAAATAAATCAGGATTCACTGGATAAACCAAACATTACAAAGAAAAATGATAAAAGATGATTCCAGTCAATTTCTTTTGTAGCGGAAGTAGTGAGGTTCTCTTCAGTGTGTGAAAGATCAGTCAACCAATCAAAGAAATCAGGATTCACTGGATAAACCAAACATTACAAAAAACGATGATTGCAGTCAATTTAACTTTCTTTTGTAGCAGAAGTAGCAAGGGCCTCTTCAGTGCCTGAAAGGTCAACATCAACCAATCAGTTACAATAATCCAGTACATATAAAAATTATATGAGGATTAATAGTATAAAACATAAACCGTGAGGCAGGGACGTGTTACATGTAAAATTCTGAGGTTACGTTTACATCTTCATGTAAAAATATACAGTTAAATTGACAGGAATCATCGTTTTTTTGTAAGTTTGGGAAATGTTTACTAACAGAGATGTCGTCGCATTTAGCACTTTCCATTCTAATTCATATTTTACAACAATGTCACGAGGTTATCGTACTTATTCGTTGAAGTATTTAGAATCGTATAGTTTAATACATAACGGTAATGTGAATAATAACAGTATGAAAATGTTTTTGCGAAAAGGGATCTTATTAAGACGGGAATTGTTTGAGGATTTAATTTTGCGGTCATTAGCGAGTTACTTTTCTGCACAAACATGACACACTGAGGATTTTACGTCGTTTGAAAATGCACTGGCTCTGGCGGAATTAAACCAGCAACCTTGGGATTTGGAAGCCAGGGTACACCCGAAACACTTTAATTGGCAAAAAATCTTACAAACAGTTTATGTAATGTATTTTCTGTTATTCTTTCACTTTTTCATTTTCCCCTAACCTTCTTTCTTCCTCTCTCTCCCTCCTCTCTCTCTCTCTCTCTCCACCACACACAACATACATACACACACATTTTGTCTACTTCTCTCTCTCTCCCCCTTCTCTCCGTATGTCACATTACAAATAAACGTTATGATAAAAACACTTGTAATTGCAAAACCAAAAAACAATAAGACGTATATCAGTGAACGAGGGGGTGGTAACTTACCGGCATTACGCTCCATGAAGTCCTTGTAGCCTTGCACCAGCCCCGACATGGTTGGCTGCGGCTAGGTGGTTGCGTGGAGGAAGCAAGAAGGTGTCCCTTGTACCTGCGTCTCCCTCGCTCGCGTTTCGCTGCAACAAAAGGGGTGGGGCAGGTTAGAGCACGTGACGAACTTTTTCAGGAGAGGAGACGACGATTTCAGCTATCCACGCCGGGTACTTACTATGTCCCTCATGAGGACACATATTAATCTTTACACTAGACACACTTGCGGGCTACTCGATTTGCGGTCAGCAGACTGACTAGGCCTCCTGCGACAACACATACATGGGACACACAACCACTCCCACGGCGGGACTCCAACCCGCGACCCTTGCGACCGAGGCGTTGGGTCGTCACACGTGCTAGCCATCTCGGCCATCCAGGCCGCCGTTAGAGCACGTGCCACAAGCGAGCCGAAAGAGCTCAGCGTCTGCATCGTCGTCTCCGCAGCATCATTGAGTGGGATACCTGACGGTGAAGGTTTGGTTTGCTTTGGTTTATTCGTGTTTCCGGGCACGTCAACTGCTTTGGTCATTAGTCCCGTTTGTGTAGTGCATGTTTTTCTCGGGAGATGGCGGTGATCTGTCCCCGCTGGATGGCGAGATCCGGCGCCGACCTCGCGTCCGCTAGTCGGGTTTCCCGACCAGGACTCTCCCACCAGTGGGGCACCGCCCCAGCCGGGAAAGCTCTAAGCTCCCGACCGATCTCCCGGAATATGTTGTAGTGTAGTGCATGTTAGTGTAAGTGGAGTGTATGGGAGAGATAGGACAAGGAAGAGGAAGGAAAGATCGTTCGCGCGGTCCGTGGCCCGTTTGTAAGGGTACTGCTCCGGCATTCGCCTTGTGTTGATCGGAGAAACCCCGGAAAACTACCGATCAGAGCTGCCGGCCGCTAGAATTCTCCTCCAGGCAGCGACTGAATTCGACCTAGCTGAAGAGCTAGCGTCGAAAATCCTGCCGCCGTGGGGAGTGTAACCTAGGACCTCCCGGTCAGAGGCGCTGCAGTGACATCAGTTGATGCACTGAGCTACCGCTGCCGGTCCGCCGGTGAAGGATTTTCGACCTGACCGAATTCAGCCGCTGTCTGGCTCCTCTGATCGGTGGCTTTCCATAGTTTCTCTTATCAACAGGCGAATGCCGGAGCAGTAAGACCCTGGTCACTTGCTAATGCGAGGGGAAAAGAATAAAAAAATTCTTAGAAAATATTGACAAAAGATCATTACCCGCATTATCGTTTTCAAAGTATTCTTCACACATAAAACAAGTGGGCATTTTGAAAGTTTCAGCCGAAATATTGTAGAACTCTATTTTTGTTAATGTAAAAGAGAAAAAATAAATGTATGAAATAAGTAAGCAATGTAAAAAAATGCATACGATGATGCATCACAATACATTATTAACGTTGTGATATGGTCGGTTTACGAGAAAAGGGACGCATTCAAAAAAATTATGATTTTTAGGTTACGTAATGAACCGTGTTTAGAAAATATTTCTAATAAAAATTTCTTAAATGTAGTTCACAAGACGACTGGTATATAGAATAAAGAATGATAAAATTGTCTTTATCCGCGATATAAACCGCTCAGCTCAGATGATCATGCAAATTAACAACTTTTCGAAATGTGTCACTTTTCTTGTGCACCGACGACATATTAATTGATTTCACATTCTTACCAAAAAAAAGCTTGAAATCGAGGAAATAATTATTGAGGTATATTTGAGAAAATTAATTAGCAAATACAGAGCGTTTACTCAACAAATTTGAGAAGTTGAACAGTTGTTTTCCGAGTGATCCTGCCGGTAACTACCCGGGCTCTGAACTGCGCGTTATCTTCGTCTGACAGCGCGGGTAGTTTCCATGAGGCAGTTCTGGTTTTCTTTACCTCATACGCGTCCAATTTCTCTTTCAATGCTCTTATCAACACTCTTCCCCTACTTTTTTATTCATTGACATCCCGTTCGGCTGAAAGCCTTTTGCGCCATTTTAAGTTTAGATACATGAACCGTAAGTTATTGGGATACCCTCTAGCGAATGTGGTACATAAGGCGTACCCATGAGATGTAAAATCAGTTAAAAAATGCATTTTATTAGTGGTTTCCGTTAAGCAAGGTACACAAAAGGTATGTGACAGTGCTGCAAATAAAGTAAGCAGCTGGTAGTGATTCTCTTTGAAACGTACGGAGAGTTTCTATAACTGTTTTGTCAAATATTGAATTTCAACAAAGGATAACAAAATGATACTCTAATTAGTCTCTAATTAATCAGTAATTACTAGTCTTTGGCCGGTGAGTTATCCCGATGTTTATTCTGTAATGTTTATGGGGAGGATTGAAGGACAGTACAGAGAAAAACGTCTCTAGAGACCACCATTTTCAGAATGACATTAACAATCCGTTAGTACACGACAGTCGAAACTTATTTTGTGGGAGCCAGAAGAATGTAGAAAAATCCGCAGAGCATTTTTAGCATCTTCTATGAAGTAAGTTGCGTGGCAGTGCTCGCGACGCGCAGGCAGAATAATTCCCATCTCACGTAAGCTCGAAGCTCCGCGGCCACACAGTTCCTTAACAGACACCTGTTTTTTTTGTATTGTATACATTGTGAAAGATCACTCCCTTTTTCATTCACCAGAAGTGGTCGGCATTAAAAAGAACGCTTGCAAGCACAATACACATAGCAGTATCCTGCTGACGTACCGAGCTTGTCCTTGTAACCTCTTTTCCCAATGACTAATTTTTCTCATAATACAAATGTCAAAATTATGTAGGTTACACAAGCTGAAAGGGCTCTGAAGAACGGGAAAATTCAAAACTGAAAGATTTAAATTGGTAGAAACACGACCATCAAGAACGTAAAAGCAAGAATGAAATAAATCTTGAGGCTTGCAAGAACTCAACTTCAGCCTCTTTGCGACTCATTCCCATATTTTATAGTCTGTCTTGGATAAACGAGTGACAAGGCATCAAAGGCCATGTCACTACATTGACATATATTGCGTATGCCTACTAACTTTGAAGAATGATAAACATTTGTTTCCTTCTAAACAGTTAATTTGTAATATGTTAGCATGTAACTTACTACTTGACTAATATTATTTTAAAAGTAAAGTGATATTTGTGGTCATATGTAGGAAGAGTAAACGTTTCAATGTATGATTTTAAAAGATAGTTAATTAGTCAATTATCTCTACAGACGTCACTGACCCATTAGCACTAGTACTGAGGTTCACGAAAGATATTACCTCTGAAATATTGTTGTGTTTAACACTGATGGAATACTTTTTGTTTGAACATCAAGAAAAGATTGTGATCATAATGTCCTGTAGACATCTTTGATTAAATACATTATGAGTGATAAAAATTTCAATTTCAAGATAGAATTTTATCTCCAAATATTATTGTTATAGAATGCTTGTTTCTGTCATATGAAAATAAATAACCTGCATTGATGACTATATAATGTAATGTAAGTTCATAATCACAAATTTAACGATCCCAACCATAGCCGAAACTCAAAAACGTTGTTATAGATTTTATTGTATTTTAATTTTTAATATGAGTTTATCATTTTAATTAGAAAAACTCAGCAAATAAATACGATTACTATTACATAAAGTCACTTTTGTTTTCATGAATGTATCCGATTATTACGTAGTAGATCGGATTATATGTACCGAAATGAATGGGCATGTCTCAGTATTTAGGCACACTCATTTCTCTTCATTACCCAAACACATTATTTCATGAAAGTAATTGAACTGCAGAGATAATAAAAATGTTTTATTTTTGCGCACATATATCTTATAATGTGATAGTACGTAGAGAGTTCATTGAACTTAAAATCTTAAATATGAGACGTATGAGAATTCTCCAAAAGAAAGACGTGGGATTTCCAAACGAAAATCCACATTTCTTGCAAGGATCGTATCTCTCGCGCTTTTCAATTGCGTTTCATTTTCATTACCATACACGGGAAAGCTGATATCGATGTCGCATCACAAAATTTGTCGTGGAAAGTGAAGAGGTGTGAATGGCGTGTTATAAGATTCTTTTACATCGAAACGATGCCGCTCCTCACTTGCAGAACTGGGTCAAATTCTTTAACGTACCCCACGAAGAAACCCACTACGTACGCGACGATACTGAAGTCCGCAAACGGCACTCTGCGAGATCGGATAACAAAGTATTTTGTCATAGAATCCGCGGAAACTTTTTTGTTGCACAGTCTCAGGGTTGTATTATTTACACGCGGAAACAGAATCCTGAAGTCTCCTCGACAACTAGCATATGCACAACGAAGCGTGAATAGCTATAAAAGTATCAGCTTAGAGAATGCTATTTGTTTAGCCGATAACTTTTTCATATGCTTACCGATGGTTAGCCATTTCAAGAAAGTAAAAAAATATATTATTCTTCGTAAAACAAGATGATAATAAAAGAATGTTGTTATTATTACTATTACTACTATTAATATTATTTATATTATTATTATTATTATTATTATTATTATTATTATTATTAATGTAATGAGTCAATTACTTCACATAGGGTGCCAAAAAGGACATGAACTCAGAAAATATTGTTATTGAAAAACGACATTGCCCAAATTATTAACTGAATGAGACTTATAAAGAAGACTAATATGATCTAACACACTTCCCATCTTTGCGAGTCGCTCTTTTGTAAGAATAGCACATTCTTTCTTTATAAATGTATAAAAACTGAAGGTATGTAGAAACTGGTTCACAGCGAATGATTTCATTCACTCTTCCGTGATGCGGAAGACATTAGCGCCCCTCGCCTTGAATCGCTGACCCGCGATTGGTCCACAAGAACACCTGCAACCTTTTCGTTTCAACGGCGCATTGTAGCCGGTCTACCTTTCTTGGTTCCAGATTGTGATTTTCATGTTGCGGTGAATCTCTTTAAAAACGAAATGAGAAACATTGTCTACTCCAAAGAAAAAACTAGTTATGATTTACTGTAGGGTCACTTCGAGCGGAAATACAGTAATATACTCCTCAAGATTAACAGTAATAACGGCAACAGTTTTAGCCCAAAATAGCTATAAATATGGGTTAGTCTGAATCGTGTTATTTGACGGAGATACAATTCTTCCAATTTTCTCGCAATATTAACTTTCCGGCAATTATTCTATTTTTTTCACTCTTGAATGAATGTAACATGGAGCATAATAATATATTTGCAATGTAGAGCCGGATTTGTTAAAATTAGTTTCTCATCATATTGCTGTATGGATTACAATATGGTACATGTGCATATATTCATAGTCTTATTGATCGTCATCCTATTTTACTCTATTCATAAATTCGTAAAAACTACTTTTTTCTTTGATTTCTCTTCATTACAATTATTTTAGTAGCTCAAAACTCTTAAAGCATGTTATCTCTATTTCAGCTTATCTGTGCTCATCGAAACACTCTTTCAAAACATTAACATTACTATTTATATTTTGTAAAAATATGGGGTTCTGATAGTCGAAAAAGTAAAATAAATGTTTCTTAAAAATGCTTCTTGTCATTCCGTCTTGAGAAATGTATAAGGAAAACAGCACAGGAAAAACAAGCAGATTAGCATGGAGATACTAATGTCATACAATATGCTTCTACTTTACATGCAATACATCTAATTTGCATTTATAGTCCAGTCATTTGGTGAAATAAGAAGGCTAATCCAGGGAAAAATATAGAAGATTTTTTCTCTAACATCTATTATACAAAAGTGAAAATGTTTACAACCGCATATACTATAAATAAACAATAAAATTGTAGTGATTGCGTGCACGAAAATGAGTGATCAAGAATCAAACATGGGATTGTTGCAATTCAAAATGTTACCCCCAAACCTTTATTGTTATAAAATTTAAACTTTGAAGTACGCAGCCTACGAGTAACTATGGTAACATATTGTATAAACATACCCGGATAGAATGTAGGAATTGAATACTAGAGCAAAGGCCTTCTGTTTTATATTACCAGATAGACTTATCAGATAGATTTCATAGATTTACCAGGGAGTATTCAGATAATTTACAGATAGATATTACCAGATGAATCGATGATTAGCATGTATTGGCTTAGAGGCGGTTCCTCTTCGAGGTTTCCTCATCGTACACGGTCTTTCCGCAGCATTGATGCAATGGAAGACCATTTCTGAATACGAAATAAGGAAGGTTAGAACGAGAATGTATATTTATGCTTAGCCTTCGCCACCACGCAAAGTTTCAATTGTAGAGTAATAATTACCTATTAAATAAAAAAATATTACCAGAATTAGCAGATTATTGATTTTAATTTTAAACAATTTTAATTTTGATTACTCTCAATGCCTTTTCGACTAAACACTTAAGTTTATTTATTGGTGTAACTGTGAAGCTTTTTAAAGCAAAACAACACCATAAAAGCCATGAAACTAACCTGGTACAAGACTGTGACACATAAATGCCCGATCAATGCCGGTTTTTTTAAGCAACTTCAGTATTTTAGGAGGATATTTCAGTCACATTTGTCTTTGTAATCTCATAAATAGTGTGCCTTCTCAGAAAACTACAAAACATTGCAATCGCCTAAACCGTTCGCCAGATAAGAAAAATGTACGATACATAATTATCGCCTAAACCGTTCGCCAGATAAGAAAAATGTACGATACATAATTCGTAACAATTGTATAAACAGATTCTTTTTGTAAAAGTGCGTAGTTGTTGCTTTTTCGTATACGTGTATACACGGAATATATACGTAGTATAGAGAAAGTTATTTTGGAAAGGTACGAAAATTTGATTTCATGATTTCAACGCTTTGCGGTCTCCTAACACCAAATAAATGTTTTTTTCAAAACGTGCGTCCATCCACCTGTCTCTTCACCCGTCTGTCTGTCCGTCCGTTTGTCCATCCACCTGTCTGTATGTGAACACCATTAGCGTCTGATGATGGTGATAAATGATACGCACGTTTTTTTTTTCAAAATGGATATACCCCGGTCGATTTGACTCGAATCAAGGCGCTGAGATTTAGAAAAACTTCCTTGAAAATTTGAGAGTACTTTACAAAACGCTCCCAGGGCATTTTCAAAATTTTCTCAAAATCGGCTCTAACGTTTTCTTTAAACTTCTTGTAAAAAATAGTAAAATACACTTATAATGGTGGCATAGGTCATATTTTCAGGATTAACTCTGAGTTTTTGAAAACTGTTAAAGTTTGAAATTTTTTCCTCGTCCTCTCACAACTACAAAATTGAAGATAAAGATTTTTCCTTCAAATCAAATTTGTTGTTTATAATTGAGGATCAAAATTTCAAAACGTGACACGTCCATTTCGCTTTTTTCCGATAAAAATGAGAAATATAGCACACATTTTACACTTTTCCACACTGTCTTTAACTCGACGAATAGAGTTATTTAATGCATTGTAAGCCTTCTCATTTTTTTCTTGGAAATAATATTCCAAGTAAGACAACAAAAGAACACAATTTTTTCCAACTGGATATGTCACCTTTTGAATGTTTGCTCCTCAATTAGTTCTTTCATTAAGTATATGTGCAGTTTTTGAATTTTTTTCTGTTTCCGCGCAATATTGCGTGCAATATTTGCAATTTTAAAAAATTATATAAATACGATTTTCTCAAAAACAGCTCCAAATTTTTCTTTAAACTTTTAGTGGGGAGAGTGATAAATGCACTATATTAGACTATACTAGACTTAAACGCCATCTTGCTCTATTCATTTTCGTTGTTTTTATTCAAAAATTACAACAAAAAAATTTTACTTTCCTCTCACCTCGTAAATATCTTCATCCGGCGACTTTTTACATTATTTTATTTTTGAGTGTATGTGCATTAAATGTCATATAAAGTTTCTCGAAAATTCAACATAAGCGAACAACTGTAAAGGGGAATAAGTTTTGGAAGTTTTCTGATAATATCCAGCAGTTCTGAGGTGGTAAAGTTAACATTCGGATTCAGTGTTCCAAAACCATACAGAATGATAGGCAAAATGCCTTCTGCATATCTTCCCTTCCCAAATTGTCATTTGAGATTACTATTGATCTTTACTATAAATAATTACATAGAATAAGTCTATTCGTAGTAAAATTTACTTGACTTCACATTGAAGATTTCGCCCTATTTTAGTGACTTAAATGTCATGAATTGCATTCGTGGTGCACGCTTGGATGACTTAAATATTGTACTCTGAGTGTTGTGTAGCATCTGTAACAGCTTTTTTCTTCGCAAGTTCTTTTAATATGCTGAAAAAACTAGCATTAATTCGTCCGTTTGAGATTGGAGGGTATTTTGGCATATTCAGCTGTATCCTACGTTATTGTTGAAAATATTCTGAGTAGAGGTTTGTCGGCACGATCAACATGCTAACGTAAGTATCTGGGAAACTTACTTAGGGAGGGAAAATTTCTGTTGTTGATTGGTTTGTCAACTCCGACGATTACAAGGTGTGAAAACATGGAAGTATAAAGTTTATTTGCCCCAAAAACTTTCCGTTAGAATCACAATATTCATCACTGGGTGTTTTTCTGTCCGAATCCTTTTCACATTTTCTTTTTGAAACCAGCAACTATATTGAAGTTCGTCTTGCTTTCTGAGTGTGTGTAGTAGTTAATCACATTAAACAATTTTAATTCTAACTTAAAAAATTATAGGTCAGATAAAGACATATTCTAAAAACTAATTTCAAAGTACGGTATTTGATACATTGTCGTTGAGATAAAACCAATCAATTCATATTTCTGTACTCGAGGGCTCCTAGGCCTAAAATATAAAAATTGTCTCATAAATGAGTTCATTGTTTTTGCTCTTTCAACACATATTATTTTATTTTTTACTACTTAAGCGTATCTAAATTGCACTCTAGGCAGAGATAAAATAACTTTTCTTTTTGGCAAAGAAATATATAAAACAAAGAATTATTCAATTATTACTTGAAACTTAAAGTCGATTAGAAAGGAGTAAATAAGGGGTGGAAAGGTATTTAATAAAGTGATTACTATTATATTTTGAGAAATGTAAAAGAAGTATGAAAGAAATTCAAAGTACAAGAATAGTAATTTATAGTGTTTTCAGATTTGATGAATATTGTTTTACATCAGTGAAATTTTTCAAATAGTTGTTAATATATCTAAAACATTTTCATCGCATTATCATACTTCATACTGAACTTTTTTTGATACACCGGTACCACAGGAACAATTTTCTCAGAAGTAATTGGTTTCATTACACAATGTAGTTACATACATGCAATATACACGTACATCCATTTTTATCTAAATCCTAAACATACCTAATCCTTTGATGTGACATTATTTGTTTGTTCCATTCATATCCATTATTCTGTGCTAAAGGGATTCGTTCACACCTCTGTATTTTCATTATATCAGTTTTCAATGTTTATTATTTCGTGTTTATTTATTATATTATATTCCATATTAACTACAGTATTCCTTATTATCTCAGCGTAATGAGATAACCTGGATTTGTGAGCATTATCTAGAACATTCGGTTTAGCTTGTTTGGACGAGTTCATGCATGTGCCGTCCTGCCAAACACTTCACGAAAACACCCTAAAGACACATAAAAAATGCGAAGTGGACTTAAAAATAATCTACGTCTTAATTCTGCGCTGAGATGCTGCATAATGTTCTGCAAGAAATGATCTGTAGAAATATTTTATGAAATCTGAATAGAACTGAAATCAAAAACTTACTAGACATGGTGAAAATGAATACGCTTAATCAGAACTGTAAATAATTTCTACTCCAGAAGAGAAGAATAAAAAATAGAAGGAATGTTTGACACCATCTGATTTCTTTTTAAATAAATATTTGGTAAATTATATTTCTTTAACATTTCTTATCATATTTCTAGCATGACATTACAATCATTAGCGACCAAATCATTTAAAAAATTAAAATAGGACCACAACACTCAGAAAAAGAAATCGACTTGTTGCAAAGAAGAATTGAGCTGTGAGTATTATCCAATTCGACTGTTTAGGAATTATGCGTCTTCAAACTCAGACGAGCGTTGCGCTTGGTTTTTGATTATTTGATTTTTTTTGTGTTTCCGGGAGCGTCAACTGCTTTGGTCATTAGTCCCGTTAGTGTAGTGCATGTTTTTTCTCGGAAGATGGCGGTGATCTTCCCCCGCTGGATGGCGAGATCCGCCGCCGACCTACCGTCGGCTTGTAGGGTTTCCCCCTAACCAGGACTCTCCCACCAGCGGGGCACCGCCGCAGTCGGGAAAGGCTCTAAGCTCCCAACCGGCCTTCCGGAATATGTGGTAGTGTAGTGAATGTTAGTGTAAGTGTGTGTGTCAGGGGAGAGGATAGGACAAGGAAGAGGAAGGACAGATCGCGCGCGGTCCGTGGCCCGTTTGTTAGGGTACTGCTCCGGCATTCGCCTGGTGTTGATGGGAGAAACCACGGAAAACTACCGATCAGAGCAGCCGGCCGCTAGAATTCTCCTCCAGACAACGACTGAATTCGACCTAGCTGAAAAGCTAGTGTCGAAAATCCTGCCGCCGTCAGGACTCGACCCTAGGACCACCCGGTCAGAGGCGCTGCAATGACATCAGGTGATCCACTGAGCTACCGCTCCCGGTAACATTTACAGGGAGACCTTAGGTTTCGAGCCCCGACAGTAGGGGATTTTCGACATGAGCTGAGCCGAATTCCACTTTTGAAGGCAGGCTGTCGCTGGAAGCTACCGGTGCTGCTGAAGCTTGAAGCCACAGACTACGCTACCACCCCGGTGGCTTAGAGCAGAACTGCCGTGAACTCATTTGTCTTTTGGGAACCTTGGGTGCGCAATTGTTGCCAGGTAGTCGGTAGTTTCCACGTTCTCTCCGCGCCGTTCTTATCTCCCGATCAGCGGCGTGCTGCGACTGTCGCAAGGGGTTCCCGCTGTGAGGTGCCGGTCGACAGGTATGAAAGAACCCTTATTGTCATTTTCGCCAGCGCTGATTCCCACCAAAACTTGTATTGTGGTCATGGGCGCGTAAAAAGCCTGATTATAGGGGAATGCTCAGAAATTGACATCTTGCACAAAAACAAGTTTTTTCAGCACGCAACAGCATGAAGCATGTAGTTTGTCGTTGATCAGTTGGGTAATGGAGTAAAATTTGCATCAAACGCTCAGCAATGTGTTCAAGAAATTTATACGACCTAGACAAGGCGTGACAAATTATTGTTTTACGATATGAATACCTGTTTCCTCATTACACGGAGATATTTCTCGTAAATTAAAACTGTTTGAAATATTCTCGTATATTTTTTACTTTAATTTTGAACGTATTTGTTGAGTTTAGGAATGTCGTGAAAAATAATACGAAATAGTGCCTTTTGAAACAATTTATACTACCCACAATTACTATTTTGTAACTGTATTTCCGAATGAGATATATAGTTATTCAGATATACAGGTATACATTATTATAGTTGAATTTTTATGAAAATGTAATTTAATGTTTTAAGAATCAGCAGTTTTTATATTATTATTACTGTTATTGTTATTGTCCATTATATTATTTGCATGACATTTATTATCTTATTTATGTAATTAACAGGCACCGGCTTACACCCAATTCCAGTTTAAATAAATGTATTTATTTATTTAAAAAAGATTTGCAACTACTCTCAGCGCCGTTTACGCCGTGTGGGACTCGACGATTTGCAGCTACTCTCAGCACCATCTGGTAGGAAACACGGAAACTACAATGAGTAGGCGCTGCCGACACTTCGGGTGTTACTCGTTGTCTTCCCGAAAATCAATTCCTCCTGGATTTCCAAACTCTTCGACGACATGGTATCCCTTCCATTATTTTGGGATTGCGATTTTTTAAAGCTTTAAATAATTAGTTCAGCATAACCTACTTATTTGTTCTTATCAGCAAAATACGTCAAAATTAGAAATAAGAAAATCGCAGAAAAGAAAAATAAGCAACGTAAATTATGATGTGCATGATGTGAGTGTGCAAAATATGCACACTCGCTTTAAACAAAGTTGTCTACAATTGGATATATTGCGCTTTCATATAAACTTACTTCGGAATATATCTTATTATAAACCTTCATTTGGCATAAATTGCATTCTAAACATTCCAAAACTACAAATGAACCAGCCTAAAGTAGTAAATATGCTGCTGAACACAACAACACATTCTCATTATCCAAAAAGGATCATGCACACTGTTGAAGAACAATTAAAGAATCTCTCAAACAACATGCAAGAAATTAAATATTTCAACAAAAACGACGTCATGAATATTTCAACAAGATAGTCCACTATGTACGTATACACAGAACAAACAGTTATCTACGTTCCAAGAATGTAAAAAAAAGCTACTGTTTCCTAACATAACTCATGGATAACAATGTTTAATAACGGGCGAAGTTCACCTTGGAGTCTTGCTGTCACGTCGTTTGAATCATAAGAGGCTACGTAATGAGGATGAGAATTAATATGTACGTGCAGTTTAAGAATGGTCGAAATAATGCAATAAAATATTTTCATTGTTTAGTGAAAATCGAAATTGTTTTATTGTTTTGGGAATCTTCCCGAGTTCTCGGGTATCGAACGAAACAAAGATATCTCCCACATGCATGCTCGTTCAAATTCTCCGCGCATTGGGAATTAGTAATATACATTATGCGAATTAAACATATTACTATGTTTTTAAAATGCTCCCTCTGCTTACAATATTGTGTATGCGATGGTCGTTTAATCCAATCAGCAGTCCTTCCGTGGGCGGCGCTAGCGGTCTTGGCACGAACACTGCTGGCACGTGGAGTGTCCCGCGCGAGAAAAACAATTTCCTCAGCGCCCGCGTCGACTCATTAGGTAGACGACGTCGCCTTTCTGCGCGATGGTTCACCCGCGGTCGCCCCAATCACATTCCTTCAACGGGTATTACCTCGCCGCAAACAAGCGGGCGCTAATGCGAGCCGCCTAATGGGATGTGCGTTTGGGGGGGGGGAGGAAGTGCCCTTCGGAGTTTCCTTGGGGTTCCTCCGCGCGCGGCTCTCTACATCGTCAGCAGCGGCCTCTAATCTGCGTCGGATGGCGAGCCGCGATACGGCGAAACGAGCGTAACGGATACCGTCGGACCGGGACCGGTAGTTCAGTGCATCAACTGATGTCACTGCTGCGCTTCTGACCGGAGGTCCTGGTTTCGAGTCCTGACGGCGGCAGGATTTTCGACCCTAGCTTTTCAGCTATGTCGAATTCAATCGCTGTCTGGATGAGGATTCTAGTGGCCGACTGCACATATCGGTAGTTTTCCGTCGTTTCTCCGACGAATGCCGGAGCGACCAGGCGAATGCCGGAGCAGTACCCTATCAAACGGGCCACGGACCGCGCGCGATCTGTCCTATCCTGTCCCTTTACACACACACTTACACTAACATGCACTACACCACCAGATATTCTGGGAAATCGGTCGGGAGCTTAGAGCTTGTCTCGGCTGGGGCGGTGCCCCGCTGGTAGGAGAGTCCTGGTTAGGGGGAAACCCCACTAGCCGACGGTAGGTCGGCGCCGGATCTCGCCATCCAGCGGGGGAAGATCACCGCCATCTCCCGAGAAAAAACATGCACTACACTAACGGGACTAATGACCAAAGCCGTTCACGTGCCCGGAAACACGACAAAATCAATCAATCAATCGATACTATCGGGACCACGCTCCTGCCCGCCACTTCCTCAGCGGTTGCTCGTAAACAGCCTACGTAGGACAAAGAAAACTCGTTCATGGACTGAAATACTAGCACAACTCGAAAAAATGCAGTTTTGAGAAAAATTTCTTTCAAGATTTCTCTGTTTTTTCACTTGTAGGTATTTAACACTTAACAATTGGTGTATGTTGCTTTAGGCATTTCGAGGGTTCTAGCTATATACAGCTAGCTATATGTAAAAGGTATTTACAGAGTATTATTCTCTAGTCAGAAGATGGTAAAGGTATTATGGCCAGCCGATTTGATGTATATTTTTTTCATTTATACACAATATAATATTTATTTTAATTTGTTGATATATACTTAGTATTTACAGCATTAGTAATTGATATTTTGAACGGGAAATGATATATTTCCCTCTCTCAGGAGGCCTTTGCCCTTTATGGGACACACTAGGTTCATTCATTCATTCATTCATTCATTCATATGGTATGATTTTCATAATGTCGTTATTACATAAAACTTGTGAAAACTATATTTCTGAATATGTATCATTAGCGTCTGGAGGGGGGCTCAGGCACCTTGAGTTCACCCTTGAGTACTACACCTCGTATGTATGCAAATTCGCAGAGGATTTACATTGCGCTATAGGCCCAAACTCCGTTATTTGCCGAATACGTAATTATTCTTAGGAATGCATTATACATATTTCAAAACGGTGTTCGGCGTCCTCCTACAACTAAAATAATAAAGATAGAGATTTTCCCTTTAAAGTCTGTTTCTTAAAGATAGATTTTGAAATTAGGTCATTCAAATATTTTTGAAAATTTTAGTATTTTCGTGTAATTTATGGGTGAGACGGTATTAAAGTATGGGTGAGAAAGTATGTGCTGTTTTACCACTACTAGTGTAGGTTTATGTTTACTTCTTCTGGATAGCATGGGAGTGAAATAACCCAAGAATTTCAAAATGCGTAGAAAATTAAGGTTAATATTGGATATTCTATGCAATTTAACTTCGCGTATCAATGTGTTTCCAGTACTTGCCAGTATTAAGAGTTTACTCGTGCAGAGCTCAGTGCGATGTAACGTGTACAATTTAGAGTCCGACCGTTTGAAATTTGTACCAGTATGATGCTATTTTAATTTTTAAATCTATGAATTGCATATTTTACATGGGTCCAACAAGTTATAAATATTATTCGTTGTATGTATCTCTAATCAGAATAGGAATATTAAGAGTCAATACACAAACACCTACTGGATGCAGCAGGTTGCGCAGTAGTGTTCTGTGTGTTGCAGCAGGCAGGCTGAGAATGCTGCGATCAACACGAATCGTGGCGATGCCCGCGCTACCTATCAGAGATGGATTGAACTAAGTCCATTGGTGTCTTGTAGTTCGTACATTCTCTGTAGCGCTTTCCGTCTGTTTCAGTAGTTTGTCGTTTGCAATTTGCTGCATTGTTTTTCTTGTGCAAACAATAGTAATATCTTACAATGTATGTATTATCAACAATCGATACAAAACGAAGAACGATGTGATGGCCACTCAAGTTAGCCATATATTTATTCTTCGTTACACATGTTTTTTGTACATTACTACCTATTGCCTTCACTTACCTCATTTTCTGGACACTATATTGACAGTTTTATATCACGGAACTAGACGTTTGGAATAATATATGTCCCTCAAAGATATTTTGCACATTGACCCTATAGTAGGTGTTAGTACTCTCGTAACCTTCAGCTTTTTCGGCGTATCATCACTTGAGCCGCATAACCACTCTCTCGACGAATGATGACAAGGTTTCCGACACTTGCTAGTTGTTTTTATCCTTGGACACAAATCGAATCCTTCCGACACACTCAGACGGGGAGCGGTAGCTCAGAGCATCAAATGATGTCACTGCAGCACCTTTGACCGGAAGGTCCTAGGTTCGAGTACTGACGGCGGCAGGGTTTTCGACACTAGCTTTTCAGCTAGGTGGAATTTAGTCGCTGTCTGGAGGAGAATTCTAGCGGCCGGCTGCTCTGATTGGTAGTTTTCCGTGGTTTCTCCGATTAACACCAGGCGAATGCCAAAGCAGTACCCTAACAAGCGGACCGCGCGCGATCTTGCCTTCCCCTTCCTTGTCCTATCCTCTCCCTTCACACATACAGACTTACACACTCACATGCACTACACTATCACATATTCCGGGAGACCGGTCGGATATTGTCCCGGGGCGGTGCCTCGCTGGTGGGAGAGTCCTGGTTAGGGGGAAACCCCATTAGCCGACAGTAGGTCGGCGACGGAGCTCGCCATCCAACAGGGGAAGATCATCGCCTTCTCCCGAGAAAAAAACATGCACTACTTGTACGGGACTAATGACCAAAGCAGTTTACGCGCCCGGAAACATGAAAAATATCAATCAATCAATCCATCAACACACTCAGACGAACAATCATAGGTGAGGATGCGCCAACATGAACTGGTTTGACTGAAGCAAAAAAGAATATATGCCATGCCATTTCTCAGGCGATACTTCAATCATAAGTAGCACGTTAATAAGCCGCAGTAGAGGAAAAGGTAATGTGATACAACTAATTTCTGCATTTGGTGGGGAAATATATTTAAAGTGTGAATGGAATAATAAGTTGCACTGAAACTCCTCATTAATACGAATGACCATTAATGACTATCTATCTATGGAAGAGTCAGTTGGGGTACATGTAAACAGGGGTAATTGTAATAGCAAAATTGGGACCTAAAACACATTCTATAGTTTTTACAAATTTGGTTTAAGTTGAGTCTATCCAAAGTCGGGCGGAATATATATGTTGCGCAATTAAAGACTTAGAATTTAAATTCGTCTTATTTTGGTTTTATGGCGTATTTTATGTTTAGTTTATTTTTGGCATCGTTTGCATTTGACTCTTAGTCTAGGTAGCTGAAATAAATGATAAATTGGTTATATGTTCACATTTACCCGGAGTGATAAGGGGTAAATATAAACATAATGTTGGAAAGATTACTTCTTTCTTGACATTAGTCATCGTTTTGAAAATTGAAAATTGCCAGGCGAACTTGAAGAGATATTGTGACTAATGTATATGCATGAAAATGAGGGCATTAAACAATATATATATATATATATATATATATATATATATTATAATTAATTATATTATATATAAATTATAATTAATATATATTATATTAATTATATATATAATCCTTGATTTTCAATTATATTTACTTATCCTTTCATCATTCTTTATAAATATATATTTCTAAAGACACATTTTTAACTGAGGATGCCTAACTATCAATGCGAACCTTTGATTCGGACTTTTGGGGTGCAATTACTTCATGAACAAGTTCAAAGAACGTATTATTACATTGTGCTTTTCTTTTGAGAGCAATTTGTTTGCTCAAGAGAGCCTATGTGGTAAACTGAAATGTGGACAGGCGATCAAGGTTGAGCAGACTGGAATGGTCACACACATACGATGTTGTGCTCCTTTCGAGGCTCTTGAAGAAGTACTATGCGGAACAAGTGGATGGGATTTCTACAAACATTGTCCTTTCCTCACTTCTCCTGCGAAGGTCAGTGACGCAAACCGATCTTCTCATGTGACACGGAAACTCATCTTCCGACGAAACCTACCTAGCTGCCCATTGTCAGTCAATAACAAACATTTTCCTGTCTTTTTTTATAAAATGGTAACAAAAATGTTTACCTGTAGGACAAGTTGTAGTAAGTTTTCCCTATTAAACTGATTGCGATATTTTTATCTATTTCCCCCATTGTATACGAGAATAATTAGTACTCCATTGGGAGATTTCTAAAGTTAAATAACAAAACTGTTTCCGATGATGAACAGAAATTTGGAAAAGTATTTTTTCGAGTCAATATTCTCTTTCTGCAAAATGTTTAGTGCATCTATGACTGAAAAGCTTGCATACGATAATTAAATATTCAAAATTTATCTTTATCAGTTTGATTTTTACTTTCTCGTTGAATTTTCACTTTGCAGTTTCTTTTTCCTTTTTTCGCAATTATTATTTACTCGATATGGATTTCTATTTTTAGTCACCTTTTATATCCGCATATGAAATGAATGTTAGCGAAGTTCCAGCGGTGTAAGTCATTCTTAGGTGTGATGTTACAGTGTTGGGCGTGCACGGCACGCACGTTTTTGCCGTGTCATTTCTTGACGACTCACCGTGTGTACATACATTGTCTTCCTTGCCACAATTATCACATTGATATAAATTTCGTTGACCAAATTTGAACAGCAGAAGAACAAAATACTCTGTAACTGTCATTCTGGTTTCGTATACTTCTCCGATATTTGTTTCCTCTTTAAGAGTATCCCTCCTTAGACAATCACACATTTCGCTGAATTTAGTGCTCATAAAATTTCATCGGTCACAAAACGCAACACTTATTCGAGAAATAATTTCTCGTGGTGTTCAATCCACCTTAACGGGAACTGGCGGCGAATTCCTTGCGTTTGGAAATTATTTTTTTCTTACAATTAATAATTGTAATTAACACATTACAATTAATAATTATCATCATCATCTTCTTCTTCTTCTTCTTCTTTTTTTTTTTTTCAAGGTCAAAGCCTAAAGGCCTGTTCCGGTTCAATGGTCCACCGTTTTCCTGGTCTCCCGGGATCTTGTTTACCAAGGGGACGATATTTCCTTGCCTTTTGAGGAAGTCATTGCACTTGCATTCTATATTAGATGTTGGGTCAAATTTATTTTATGCTTTTGGATTTGATGGAGCACTGATACAACTTTTAGCTCTTTCCGGATATTTTCGTTTCTTTCGTGATCAGTTTTCGTACAACCTTTTATTGCCCTCAGAAACTTCATCTCTGAAGCCTGTATTCTGCTCATTTCTTTTTGTTTCAAAACCCAGCATTCGCTTCCATATAGCAAGGTAGCAAATTAGTAATGGTTTTATTTAAAATTCCCAGGCAAAATTCAAGAGATGGGTGCGACAAATTTATGTAAAAATTTGGACTTTAAAAAAATTTGAGACAAAGAAAGGAAGTTTTACAGAAGAAAAAAATGTATCTATTTATTACAATTAATAATCGATATACTTTTCGTTGTAAGTGGGGTAGGTGAGGTGTGAGCGGACCAACATTTTCATAGACCTGGAGTGGCAATTGGAGAGTTCTAGACGGAATGACGTTACCCGAGTTCTGAGCTAGTTACCATAAAATCCGCTAGATTGTAGCCCAGAATGACACATGTTTGTTCGTCTGGAGCGTCTGACACTCGGTATTTGTAACATAGCCCGTTGAGTGACGATGTAACACTAATGAAATTCTAAACAAAGAATACAAATTATGGAAATGATGGGAATGAAAAATTTAACAGCATCTGATAAATCTTAAGTTAGAAAAAGAACAATATTGATTCGACAAAAATAACATATTCTTATAATAATTGAGGCGACCTCCAGACAAAAGGGCCCATCAGTGAAACGGTAGTTCAGTGAACATTACAATTGAAATTTTGTACATGAGTGAGGTTTTAGCATCTACACACATACGAAGGACTAATCTATGGTCACACTCCATAAGGAGAATGCAGAAGAGATGAAAAAAACACTGGAGAACATTGGAGTCTTGCAATCTGCAGAACAAAAATTGTAAATTTGTACTTCTTGAAAACTTACAAAGGCTTTTCTGAAAACGAATAGGTGATAATATTAAGAAGAGGAACTGGTCATTGTAAGTTTAGTCACAAGCACCTTCTAACCAGAGATCTCCGTCCCACCTCTCTGACCTGCAATACCTCTCTCAACATCCATAATTTATTACACCATTGTTGGCTATTTAAGCAGAAGAGATGCAAGCACAATATAGATGAAGAACAAGAACTAATCTTAAGATTTAAGGATTATCAGAACAAAGTATTAATATTCTGTAAATCAATTAAAATTATACATGAAATATAACCCCCGAAAATATATTTGAAAACTATACAATTACAATTTTGTATTTAATAACGTAAGTTTATTACGTGTACTTTTTATCCTGTACGTATCCTGTTACGTGTAATTTTTCTGTACTATTTTGATTTAACACTGATTTTATAACCAAAGAAATTGTTATGTATTGTTTTATATGTAGTCGCTAATAACCATAGATGTGCATGCGACATAAAACAAATTTATTTAAAACAAATGGTGTATCACTTTTATTTAATACCATCAAGTTAAACATCAAACTGAAATAATTGGTTATGTAATAAACACCTTTACAAAGTGCGTGTTTAAGTCGTTCGGGCGACAAGTACATATATCAACAAATTACAACATAAATTCTTTATGAGCCAGTATTTATGAGCCTTCCTTTCAACGAACACAAAATGCGTTGCGTAAAAGGTGAAATATAATATACGATGTGTATGAAAATAAACGTATTCAAAGAAATTGCACCTGTGGGTGCACAAAAGAATTGCACCTGTGGGTGCAAAACACATTCACAAAAAAATCATTTGTATTTCCTCCATAACAGATTCAAGGTAGTTCCTATCTCGGGTGGCCTGAAGACAAGAAGATAAGTAACATCTTTGACTTTTGCTGGTTTAACACTATTAAAGGGGACCTGATTCAAGGTAATATTTAGGTTTGGATTCCTTGTCAACCATATTTGTAATGTTATGTAAATCTAAGAGTAAGTTGTAGAACACAGCAAGTAACCAACATTTCTGTACTTCTTTTGGACATATTTCTGGATTGGAAGATTGGTGTTGGTTTTCGGTTTATCATAGAATAGAGGCTTCAACACTTCTCTTCAATTCTTTATAATGCATTCAACGATGCAACAATTCATTCTCTTCTCTCCAATTTATAATGCATTCAACGATGGTCCCCAGATAAGGTTGGCGGATTCGGTGGTTTAGCAGTTCCAATCAATACAATTACTTACAATTCAATAACTTGCAGAACAGACCACGATACACTGCCAATGCCGAGAGCTATTTGTGTGTATGATGTTTCAAACAAATGACTAACTTCACTTTGAGCTGTCATATCAAAAAGAAAATTTTAGAGACAGTAGATTACAATACAAAACGTTCAACTTTACATATGAACTACTTGAAGGATTTCTAAATATGTCACTTTTTAAAGCAGTAAATGTTTAAAATATGTCGATGGCTAATATTCGATATAAAATTACTTATCCGTATTTATGAGTATTTAGAACTCATCCCCTTTAAAATTCTGTATACGTGAGATGTTTGAATCATTCCGCATACTGCGTTTGCTTCTTAAGGAGTAATTGAAGATACAAATACAATCTATCAGATCACTTTTTCTACACTCATCTCCTTCCATTTAGCTTTTCAGTTCTTGTAAATTGGGAGTGTTTACAGTCTTTTCAATATTATTTCAGGCCTTCAGTAAATATCGTGGATTAAAAGGGACCGGATTCCTTGTTATCAACGAATTTCAATAATCTTAATAATATTAGAGATATATCTTTGAGCTAATTTAAATTTTTTTCCTAATTTAACAATTAATTGCTTCAATTAATGAGTATGATACGTGTGTGTCATATTTATTTTACTGACGTTTTCAATAGATTTTATTAAGTTACATTGCGGAATAGCGATGTTTGCTTACAAAAGTAAATCTTTGGTATAACCCTGACCTTCAGTCTAAGCTTGTGGGCTACACAAGCCGCCAATTTCTCCTAACAAGTGTTCTTACTAATGTTTGTTCCCGATGTCTGACAGTTTCAAGTGTAATCCAAGGCTTCCTTCGCCTTATTTTCGCAAACTTTCCTCTGCGAAGAAGTGTTTCCAGTGTACCAGAGACGACATTGCTGTTGAAGAGAGTACTTCTCTTTCATGTCTCTAATGGGCGAAGACGCATTACGTTAATGCAATATTCACCAGAAGGATGACAACATTGGCTATAAAGCAAATAATGATGTCGCCATCATTTGCCTCTTATATTTTCAACCTGCCGGAGTCGGTTGCTTTCTAGTCGACATGCTGCAACGCCTCTGACCGGGAGGTCCTAGGTTCGAGTCCTGACAGCGGCTGGATTTTCGTCACTAGCTTTTCAGCTAGGTCGAATTTAGTCGCTGTCTGAAGGAGAAATCTAGCGGTCAGCTGCTCTGATCCGTAGTTTGCCGTGGTTTCTCCGATCGACACCAGGCGAATTCCGGAGCAGTACCATAACAAACGGGCCACGGAACGCGCACGATCTTTCCTTCCTCTTCCTTGCCCAATTATCTCCCCTGGCACAACACACACGCTAACACGCCCTACACTACTACATATTCCTGGAGACCGGTCGGGAGCTTAGAGCTTGTCCCGGCTGGGGCGGTGCCCCGCTGGTCGGTGAGTCCTGGTTGGGGGAAACCCCACTAGCCGAAGGTGGATCTCGCCATCCAGCGGGGATGATCACCGCTATCTCCCGAGAAAGAACCATGCACTACACTAACGGGACTAATGACCAAAGCAGTTGGCGCGCCCGGAAACACGAAAAAATCAATCAATCAATCATCTAGTTGATATGCATTAATGCACATCTTCACAATGAAATATTGTAAATCATTTACAAAACTTAATAATGCAAGGGCTAATTATTAGACATTATGAGCGTAAAATGTTACGAGCTCCAACGTCTAATAAGGTAAAAGTGACTATAGACCAGCGAATCAGAGGGGTATTTTTTCAAACATTCAATTTTGAAACATCAAAACTACGAAATGATCATTAATTTATACTTCTTGCTACAAGAAGAAAATCTTTAAAATTAATAAGGTCAAATACTTTTAAACTGTAAATGATTCAGGCTAGGCAAGACATAAAGGTACAATTGTGTACTTATACATCAAATCTTGAGAGCCAGACAGTACATACTTCTCTTTCTCTTTCACTCTGCCTGTAATTATTCCTTCTCCTTCCTCAGAATAGTGTTTGCAAAAAAGTTTAATATCGTATTTTTGAAAAGTCTTTTTTTCTTTTCCAAACCCATTTTAATATTCCTCAAAATATATTGTTTGTGTGTTTTTTTACAATGGTTACATTAGATTTTACACAAACTTGGGGACATTTTGCTGACAATTCAAATTCATAGTAAGTTTAATATACTATGAGAATACTTGCAGGAGACGTTGTGGAATTCGTAATGAAAAGGGTAAATGAAGACGCAGCGTCTGAGATGATGGAAATCAGTGTCTAATGTGATTACGGCACCCACAACGATAAATACAGGAGGGAACGCGGTAGTCTACGGATTACGACCTCCTTTCGCTTATTGCCCTGGCGATTTAAAACCTCTTTGAAAGGTCAGTAACTTGTCTCCTTCATTCCTTTCGAGATCACCGAGAGAACTGCGGAAACCCTTGGTGCCACATTACCTCATAATTTCTCGCATTATTTGTAATTTTTGAAAACCCCGATTGATCAACAAAAATTGAATCTGTGCCATTTTTAGAAGCGTTCTTTGCTCTATTCGAGAAAAAATTAAAATTTGGAACTAATTTTTTAGAAAATATTTTAACTGCCTTCTCTTCAAGTAAACATTACGCAAAAATATATTTCAATAATGAAGTTTTGCAATTTTAAACATTTCTAATATTAGAAGGTACAGAGTTCATAACCTTCTCCACTTTTATACGAGTACTTCGCTATATTCGAGAAAAAAATTTAAAAACTCTGAAAAAATGTTCGATTAATTTCAACCACAGTTAAGCAAAATTTACTGATGTTTTCGAGAAAGTGTTTGTTACCTAGTTTAGAGATTCGTATTTTAAGAATAGTTTTTTTAAATCTCCATTTTCAGTATTGTAATCGTAATAAGCCGCCAAAAAACTTAACTTATGCAATTTCTAAAAATTCATAGTGTTTAACGAATATGATATTTGCGTCATTTTTAGGCAAACATTGACATTTTCGACAAAAAGTAAACAAGAATATCGTAAGTTATTTCTGGGGAAATTTTGAAAAATTTTAAGGCTTACTCTAAAGACACTCCAAAATCAAAATGATCACAGACGGACAGACGTGCTGTTAACCAAGTTTTCGATTTAAAGGACCCATGAAACGTAAATTCTGACCATGGAAAGTGTTAGATGAAGAAATCTACCATGTATGGGAACACGGTTTATCCACTTTTTAGATGTAAGTTTTTATGACTAAAAATTGCCTCATGCGGCTGCAACATTACAATTCTCTTTACTACACAAGTAGTAAACGATGTAAAAATCGTTTTTCGAGCAATGAACTTCGAGAATGGCTCATGTTATCCAAATTTTTGCATTGATAATAGTTTACTTGACATTGCGTGATACGTATTGGTGTCGTATTCGACAGGTACGTTTTAATAGCATCAATAATATTTCTTTTCCTTTCTATTTAGAGTTAGAGATACCTGGTGATGATAGATTTGTGAAGACGGAACAGTAGACTAATGGTTAGTTCTCAAACACTAGAAAAAACAGTAGTAGATTAGCCACTCCTCGGTAATTGCAGTGATGACGGTACTAACGGAGGCTTGGAGAGATAGTAAAAACCTGTTCGGTTCATGGGCACAACAGCGTTTTATATATTCAAAAGAATATTTATCATAATAATTTATGACCATAGTTGCCGTGAACCTTGAATCCGCTTGTTCCTGTTAACGAGTGTTTTCTCACTCAGATCGTCAGGGAAAATCCTGAAAGCTGCACTGGCGCGTTCAGGGGGCGTCCCATGCTGGCATTGAACTTCCTGTTGGTTCTAGAAGTATTTTTAGTCTTTCGCAGAGAATATTTCTTGGACCAGGTCTGGATTCAAAAGTGGGCTCAAAAGTCCAAATAGTACAGAACAAATTTTTACGAAAATGTGCAAAGGCTCCTTGGTTCATATAAAATACACATATTCAAAGGGAACTTCAAATAGAACCCCTAATTGAACATATAAGAAAAAACTGTAACAATTTTTTTACTCTTCTTTCATCCTCTCCTTGCAGTACAAAATTCGCAATGGGAAAAACTTTAAACAATCCCTAAAGAATTCGCTCTCGATATCCCAAAGACATGTTTAAACCCCCATAGTATGTATAGAGTGTATCTAGATTTAAGAATGTATAATGTATGTAAAATTGTGTATTTTAATATTAGAAATATAAGTAGTAAATCCTGTAGCTAGTAGTAGATACAAGAGTGAGAGGTTGTATGCTCAAACGTGAATGCCCAAACGTTATGTATTAAAAATAAAATGTACAAACCCCTGAAAGGCAAAACTGCCGAACAGAAAGAAAATAAATTTCTAAAAAAAAGTGGGCTGAATGCACTTCTACTTGGAGACCCATACCCGACAGGAACCCCCATCTAATGAAGTATATATTTAAAACGTTTCAGTCAAAAATAAAATGGTAAATAATAAGAATGAAATCCTAATAATCCTTTAATATTGTAAATATTCAAACACTTGCAACAAATTACGTTAATTTTCATTAAATAGCATCTTATGTTTTAGAAACGCTTCCAGTCAATAGCCATAAAAATATTTGTAAATACCCCCTGGTACGTAACGCATGCAACATTACACAAAGGCTTACAGATTCCAACTATAAAAGAAGAAATCAATAATACCAGTGCAAAATACCTACGAAGACTACATAACCATCCGAATATCCTAGCCATCAACTTACTAGACTGACTCCACTAGACGACTTCAACGCCATCATACTTTAGACCTTCCATATCGACTTTAAATTATTTATTTCAGAAATTATAATTAATAGTTAATTTTTATTAATAATGTATCATTGGTGGAGTACGGTCATGGGATTTTACTCCTCTCATGTATTTATTTACGTAAATCTATGTAATTTTGCCAAATGTTTGTTCACAAACAAATTGCAAAATAAAATATAATTTTAAAAAAATGTTTTACAAAAGTTAGTAACAATATAAATGCAATACTAGTATGATTAAAACTTTTGCAACTTTTATTTGGCCGACTCAGCGCCTCGATCCGAAGAGTCGCGGTTTCGAGTCCCGTTATGGGCATGGTTGTTTGTCCCTTGTCTTTTATGTATGTGTGTTGTTGCGGAAGGCCTTGTGTATCTGCTGACCACGGACCGGCGAGCCAGCTTGTGTATCTTGTGTGTAGGTTAATATCTCATATTAACCTTTACACAAGACACACATGATATGAGGGACATAGTGGGTACCCGCCGGTTATAGTGGAAATAGACATCCTAGGAATATATAAGGTTGGTTTTGGTTTGGCTTTTTTCGTGTTTCCGGGCGCGTCAACTGCTTTGGTCATTAGTCCCGTTAGTGTACTGCATGTTTTTTCTCGCGGGGCTGGCGGTGATCATCCCCGCTGGATGGCAAGATCCGGCGCCGACCTACCGTCGGCTAGTGGGTTTCCCTAACCAGGACTCTCCCACCAGCGGGCACCACCCCAACCGGACAAGCTCTAAGCTCCGACCGGTCTCCCGGAATATGTGGTAGGTGTAGTGCATGTTAGTGTAGGGGTGTGTAAGGAGAGAGGATAGGACAAGGAAGAGGAAGGACAGATCGCGCGCGGTCCGTGGCCCGTTTGTTAGGGTACTGCTCCGGCATTCGCCTGGTGTTGATCGGAGAAACCACGGAAAACTAATGATCAAAGCAGCCGGACGCTAGAATTCTCCTCCAGACAGCGGCTGAATTCGACCCAGCTGAAAAGCTAGTGTCGAAAATCCTGCCGCCGTCAGGACTCGAACCTAGGACTTCCCGGTCAGAGGCGCTGCAGTGACATCAGTTGATGCACTGAGCTACCGCTACCGGTAGGAATATATAATATATATAAAAGTTGATTCATATATATATATATATATATATATATATATATATATATATATATATATATATATATATATATATATACAGGAAAAAATGTATATGAATACACTTTTTCCTGCAACCATTTCTGTAAACCTCCTTTCCTGTAAACATTTCCTGTAAACATCGCGTAGGGATCGTCAAGGAAAATCCTCTTCACACTATTGATTTACATATTCTAATTAAAAGTTATTGACGAAAATATGAAATAATTGTTACTTCGATAATGTACCTGTTGGCTTAAAAACTTGTGCGTGAGATCGGCGACAATTTTTAATTTAACGTTGCCATTTTGTGTTCCAGAAGTCACAGAGAATGACATGAGATAATAGGAGGTGCCGGAAGTTATAATTGGTTGTGTCATTTGTTCCCACTAAGCACATCAGTATCATCTTAACAGTGAATTGCGCGTCAGTACATCTTAACAGTGAATTGCGGACCGCACAAACGCTATTTCGAGATCGTTCATTTTCTATAGCCGAGACTATCAACGAACATTAAAGTTTAGTATCTTAATCTGTTATCAAAATAATTATCTTTGTTATAACAGCGATAACATATGAATATATTAGCGCAACAGAACGAGGAGTCCAGGAATGGAAACAAATTTCTTTCTATTTCCTGTTTTATTTTGCTGTTCTTATTTTTCTACTTCATATCTATTTCTAATAGTTTAGTAAGGAAATTTCAGATTACTAGTAATACTATTTTTTCTCTATTATCACTTTGTTTTATAACTACAAAAAAGTGTCTCAATGAAAACATCGTACTTTTGGACAGGAATAGGAAATGGACAATGAATCTGTAGTTATGAGATTAAACTGTAGAGATAATTTCAGTTTTCTTTCTTGTGGCATGCTGAACGAAGTAGGTGCATCACAAGCTATGGATATGGCATTTGGACAGTAAAACAACTGACAAGAAAAACATTTGCTTCTTTTGAACTCTAGTGGTATGGTGAAGATGCGGTGGAGAAACAAAATTAACAACGAACAGTGTATTTGACGAGAGCATGAGAAAAGAATCAAATGGAAGAGCACCATGAATAAAAAACTTGTAATTTGGTTTGAAAATTGAAGCACAATAGATTTATTGAAGGAAATATGAAGAAGAGAAGAAGAAGAAGAAGAAGAAGAAGAAGAAGAAGAAGAAGAAGAAGAAGAAGAGGAACTAGAAAGATGACGACGACAAAAATAATTCACCATTTAAATATTCCAAAAACTAGAACGATCAATCTTTTCTATTGCTCGTAATTCTCCACTTATTTCTTGCGAGTTACGTATTAACACTAGCAAGGTCCTCTGAAACAGGTAAGAGAAAGGAAAGGAAATAAAGTGAAGTAAGACAGTAGAGAATAAAATATAAAATACAAATACAAAGCATACAGGTTCTCGCAAAACATACACTTTGCTTCTTTCGATAATATTACTAGGAAAGAACATTGGTGAATGGCAACCAATCTACCGAAGAGAAAGAATACGAGAAAAATAACTGCTCATTTAAATGCAGTGCGAAGCGCAATAAATAAACCAAAAAAACAAACTGTCTCGAATTCCTAACTCTCTAGTCCTGCTCGTCGTGGCCTGGTGACCGAAAGAGGCGGTGATCCCTGAGACGAAGCGGCGAGTTGCCACGACGCGGCGACGCGTCAGCGGGATTCGGCTGGGCACGTCGAGCGGCGAGGCGCAGGGGCGGGGGCGCGAGGGCGGGTTCAGGGAGGGCGGTGGTGGGCGCGGGGGGGGGGCAAGGGAGAGGGAGCGGGGATGTGATGTGGTGTGCGCGCGGGAGCGGACTCCGGAAAGGAAGTGTGAAAGAGTTGCGGGGCGGCCGCAGGCACGGGGCAGTCGCGGGGCGGTGGTGGGCATGTGAGAGGGTGTGGAATGAGGTGCGGGGCGCGCGGCCCCCGGAAAGAAAGCGGTGGTGAGATGCGGGGCGGGTACGGGGACGGTCTCGACGGTGGAAGAGGAGGTGGGAGTGAGATGCGAGGTGGCGAGTTTAGCGGCGGGGGCGGGCGCGGGAGCGAGCGTGGGGCGGCGCGGGGCGGGCGAGTGGAGCGGACGCGGGGCGGGCGCGGAGCAGGCACGGGGCGGGCACGGGGCGGTCTCGGGGCGGGCGCGTGGGGCGGACGCGTGGAGCGGGCGCGGGGCGGGCGTGGCGCGGGTGCGGGGCGAAGGCGGGCGTGGGGCGGCGCGGCGGCGGGGCTGGCGTGGGCGCGGCGCGGGCGCGGGGCGGCGCGGCGGCGGGCGTGGGGCGGCACGGGCGGGCTCGGGGTGGGCGTGTGGGCGGCGCAGGCGCGGGCGCGGGGCGGGCTGGGGGCGGGCGCGTGGGGCGGGCGCGGGGCGGGCGCGGGCGGCGCATACCAGCGCAGTCGCGCGCGCAAGGCTTCACAAGCGCGGACGCGGACGCGGACGTCTCAACCGCCGCCGCCGCCCCTTCGCAAGGAGGCCGCAGGGCGGCGCGGCGCCGCGTGTTTGCTCCTTGCGAGCGACGGCTTAAAGGCTTACGCAGTCTGCTCAAACACTCCGCCACCGGCCAGCCGTCGTCCGTTCTGTTGGCCATCGGCCATCGGCCTGACCCGACGCACGCTCCGGCCACACAGCTGAGAAGACGCAGAAGGAGGTGGTACTGGGGCGAGTGGAGGCGGGGAAGGTAAAATGAGGTCAGAAGGAAGGATGTCAGACGCAGAAATTTCAGTGAAATGCGTCGATTATTGTTCCAGATGAAAACATACATTCTTGACTTCAGTGAAATGGGATGAAGACTGAATAATAAAAGCTATAAGAGCTAAGGTTTGAAACGCCGTTGATCCTCAATACAAAAGATTTACGGTTCATGTTTTTTACCTTAGACATATGTGTGTGTATGTGTGTGGGTGTGTGTGTGTGAGAGAGAGAGAGAGAGAGAGAGAGAGAGAGAGGGAAAGAGAGAGAGTGGATGGGTGTGTGGGTGTAGAACGATCTTACAGCTTGTTTGTCTTACAATTTATTACGTACTGTCTTACAATTTTTTGATATTGGGGTTTTAAAATTCCGGTTTAATAAACTATGTTAAATTATTAAATGCATATCACCGTTTCTTCAATCTTAACTCTCAATAGTATACCATACTACAATACTGTTTTGTGTAGTTCAAATACTTGTTTTAATTGCATACGGAAAATTGTGGTGCCAATATCTGGGGCCAGTGAGATTAGTGACTGTGTACTCATTAATTTTAATTTTAAATAAAAAAAGGCAGCGCATTGATCAAAACACTTCTTTGTGTGTTAACAAAAAAGACTAAATAAAACCAAAAATAAGAAAAAAGACACCAGGCCAAATAAAATCAAATATAAGTTAACCTGACAAGAACTAACAAAACGTGTATACAGTATAACAGGAATAGACAACAAAAGCCAAACAAAATTATGCGTACTAATGTGAGACATGAACAGCTCATTCGGGTAGATGGTGGTATCCCCATGAAAAGTGAAATGTCAGTTACTATTTTTTACCCCCGACCACCTCAGTTGTAATTACATAAATGTAAATTCATTAAAGTGATTAGGTACAAAAACACGCCTTTTACTTTGAGCATCGGCATAAATAATTGTTGTTGTTGTTATTATTATTTATTATTTATTATATAATTATATTACTCATATAATAATAATAATAATAATAATAATAATAATAATAATAATAATAATAATAATAATAATAAGTGAGTATAACATCTCCTGATATATCCTGAGTAATAGTAAGTCGTTCACCGTAAGGGAACAACTGGTTTCATAAAAAACTCACGGAAGTCGACACCAGCTACCTTGAATGAAGCTGTTATTTCCACACAATGAAAAAAGAGCCAAGAACATTAAGAAGAGAGCGAGCTATTTGGGTGCTGTCAATGAACCCACGAAAACGAGTACGAAGCAGAGCGACCTTGAAACTCTCGTGGAGTTTTTTTGCCTGCCAGCGCTAATGATGCAGCTGGCAGGGCAACCTGCATTCTTCAACGCAGACTTCAACCTGAACGTCATTACTGCGAAGCGCATAAACCATGGTCATACATACTAATTATCGAAACGTTTTTATTGGTTTACGTCGTAGCAGAAATTCTTTTTCCAAAGTGAAAGTTGGCAAACCACAACACGCATATATTTCCTACATTACCTTTACTTTTCATCTATGAGCAACTGCGTGAAGAGGAGGAATTTGACCCACATTTACATTAAATAACTGATCAATATTTTTAAACTCTTGTGTATTGATTTAAATAAATATATGTAGTGAAATATGAGCAATTATTTTCAATTGATTTTAAGTTCCCTGAAGACAATTCTTGAGGGAAAGGCATTTATCCTGAAACTCTTAGAACATTATTTTTACAGACTCACATTCCCACTCACTTGAATGCTTGTATTATAATAGAAGTAATTGCGTGGCTACCAACTGATTTTTATACAAATTTTTATGTTTAGGGGGTTTTCTTTACATGTTGATTAAGTGCATAATGGTTCCATTTTTTGGACATTTTTTGTCATATTTATCTCGACGCATTGAAATTATAACTTATTTTTAAAAAATGGCAGTGCATTAATCAAAACACTTCTTTGTGTGTTAACAAAAAAGACTAAATAAAACCAAAAATAAGAAAAAAGAAACCAGGCCAAATAAAATCAAAAATAAGCCTACGCTCTCATTGAAATTATAGTTAGCAGATAGTAAAACAAAACATTGTCAGCTCCCATTTAATTATCATTAAAATGTATTTATAGATTTCTCAAGCCTCTATTGTCACATCACCGGTTTCGGGGATTGGACATCAGCATTGTTGCAACTACCCAAAGATTGCTACGCTGCCCTACTATGTTCTCCACGCAAGTTTGAGAAATTGAGAATTAACATAATAATATATTTGCATTTTTCAATGTACGAACTGTTGGATTGTGTTTGTATTTTCCAGTCTTCTTGCGTATCTTAAGTCACAGTTTACATGGAGTGAGACTTCTTAGTTTTCCGTCAATTGGTGCGAGTTTTTGAAATTAATGAGCGTGTGTAGTAATATCGATTGCAACACCACAGGCTGAGACGACGGATACGTGGTCCGTTTGTTCGGGGGATGCTGCAGCGTACGCCTTCTTTTGATGGGAGAAACGTCGTAAAACTCTCGATCCGAGCAGCTAGCCCCTAGAATTCTTCCCCAGAATTCGACCTAGCTATGAAGCTAATTTCAAAAATCCTGCCATCATCGGAACTAGAATCGTCGCACCTCCCGGTCAGACGCCCATCAACCTATAAACGACGAGCTCAGAGAAGACAAACACTATAATGTTACAAACATGCTTTGCTGAACCAAATAAAATATTAGAAAAACTACTACGCAACTGGAAAGTACAGACAAACTTTGACGATATGTTAGAAAAACAGCAGAAGTGGTACGGACATATCGGAAGTTGAAGGTAGATGGACTTCCACAAAAAGTCTTGAAGTAGATTTAGAATTAAAGAACACACAGAAGAAGACACTGAAGAACCTGGGGTATTACAGGAAACCGTGCATAAAATAGAAAGAGAAGAAAGAAGAAGAAGAAGGAAGAAAAAAGAAAGAGAAGAAGAAGTTGCCAAGTCGCTCTGGCTAGCGAAAACGGTAATACCAGTAGCCGGACTACGAAGAGGCAGGGATCATCTGATCCGACTTTTTTTCATTCATCAAGACGGTGAAAAGTTGTTTCCATAGGATGAATGTGTGTGTCAATAATAGTAGGTCGTTAAGAACCTTTGTGAAGATCCGGGACACGAAAGTGTCTTGTACAACGAATGGTATAAAAGTGTGCCAATTTGAAGGTCACTGAACTACAGAGGCTCGTGTCCTTATTTTTTCATCAAAACAATGGGGATGGTAGAAGGGTGTGAAAAATTGAATGCGGGAAACATCCTCAAAATTCTCAAAAACGCAAAATAGATATACAAGCGTAGCGGAATACGTTTTCATTCCATTTGCGCAAAAGGTCTGCGTAAACGAACATCGCGCCAATTTCCTCCAGTTGCAACCTCCTTAGGATACGTTCAAAGTGTAACCGTGTTAGGTCGAATTCGTGTTCGGGCGAACACGGCCATTTACAACCGAATATTCAAACGCCTCTACAGAGCAGATGCGGTCGCACTGCATCCGACGCCTCTTGCCGAACACGGCCGAACCGCGAGTCGGCAGAACTTGATTCATTCCGCGTAAAAACAGACGCAGGGAAACCAACTTATATAGTTTATGATCGAGAAGTCCTGTGAAAGACCTGAGATTGAAGGTATTATAAAACGGTCAATACCAGAAATGTAGAGTACGAAATTTCAGAAGGTATTGATGAACTGGATTTTTAAGTGTTTCATTCAATCATGAATCTACACAAACTAATGCATTAAGAATGAGAAGTTTGCCTTATCCCTTTAATTGTATCAAACACATCTCATATTAGATGTTCTTGTCAGGGAAAAGTTTTAATCCCTTCCATTCCTTTACGCCTAGTATGGTCTATGCGTAATGATTTCAAGACCAATGTGTGGCGCAATCGAATGTGACCACTACAGTTCGGTGGTATCCATCGAGAGTTAGCGCCCAAACTTTTTCTCAGATCGACACGGATCCATTCTGATCGTAACCTAAAAACCGGATACAGCGGTGACAGCGGATGGCGGAGACGACGGTGACGACGGTCACGAAGTAGGCGGTGGTGACGATGCTGACAGCTGTGATGGCGGTGGTGGAGGTATGGGCAGAGGAAGTGGGGGCGGCAATGTGGTGGCGGTGGTAGTGATGACAGTGGGGACGGCGATGACGGTGAATTGAATTGAATTGAATTTGCCTAATTTTACGTGGCGAGACTCAGGCCATGAGGCCTGCTCTTCCGTCTGACCACGCAAATTTCGTTACACTCCTTTCACCAATCATGGGAGAAAGAAGGTATTAATTGGGCGACGAAACAGGCGATTTGAATTTAGCTCAGAGGCGTCATTTAGGCTTGAGGATCTTTTACATGCAGTAAATGTACTAACATGGGACAGCCGGCTTTACTTCCCCTCCGAAGGAAGGCGTACGAAGGATTTTTTCGCCCTTAAAAATCCACGGCTTCGATCGGGTTTGAACTCGCAGACTTGGTATAGCAGTCCGACACGCTAACCGCTACACCATCGCCGCCGCTGATGGTGATGACAGCGTTGAGGGCGGTGTTGGTGGTAACGGCGATGGCGGCGGTGTGAACGGAGGAGGCGGGGGCGGCAGTGACGGCTATGGCGGCGGTGGCAGCTGTGACGGTGCTTTGCGCGTTGTGAGCGGAGGCGGCAGTGGCGGCGGTGAGGTGGTTGCGATGGGGATGGTGGTGACAGCGGTGGGGCGGTGTCGGCCGGGGCGGCTGGGGCGGCGGGGCGGCGGGTGGCGGGGCGGCGGGGGCGGGGCGGCGGGGGCGGGCGGCGGGGCGGCGGGGCGGCGGGGCGGCGGGGCGGTGGTGGCGGCGGTGAGGGCGGTGTCGGTGGGGGTGGCGGGGACAATGGGGACGGCGGGGACGGCGGCGTCAGCTGGTTGGCGCGCGCGGAGCGTCGCCCGCCCGAGGTGTTTACGCGCGCAATAATTTCTCATGACGCACGTGACGCCTGGTGCGCGCTGCCTCCCGGCGCCGTGCGTTGAGCTACGCGAAGCCAAAGGCCTCTCAAGAGCGGGGCAAGCGCCGTCAGAGGTGCACCAACGCGCGCTGTGGGGTACGCGGTGACGACCGGCCCACACACCTGGCTCGGAAAGTGAGTGTTGATTCCAGGTGCGTCGGCCACCGGGAATTTTGCGCTGCATGTCATTATCCCGGGAAATGGTCGCGTTCCTTCTCCTCTGGGACGTATATATCGGCGACGACCACACTCAGACCCATGCGGTTTTCCTTCTCCAGGCATTTCCTCCTCTAGGTATTCCTCCTCCAGGTATTTTCCCCTCCAGTTATTTTCACATTTAGGTATTTGCCCCATCCAGGTAGTTTCCCATCAAGATATTTTCCCTCCTTTAAATAGTTTCCTCCTCCAGGTATTTCCCCACTCCAGGTATTTTCCTCCTCCAGGTATTTCCGCCACTAGGTGGTTTCCCATCCAGGTATTCCCCCTCCAGGTAGTGTCCCCCTCCAGGTATTTCCCCCATAGAAGCACTGTCCCCACCCAGTCAAACTCTGTGTGCGACTTCTCTCCCCTTAGTGCATGTTAATATAGTATGTAAAAGTAAGGATTGAGCACAATGATGGCAAGTACGAGGAAGAAAATCTCTCGTACGGTTCATTCCATTTGTTAGGCTACTGCTCTGACATTTGCCAGGTATGGGAAGCAGCGGACTGATAGAATTCTCCTCCAGTCAGCAGATGAATCCGACCTAGATCGTGATGACCGGCGCCGCGTTAAATGTCGGTTTGCGAAGATTCCCTCTTCAGGTAACTTCCCCAGCGGGACACTTCGAGTTCGAGTCCCGACGATGGTAGGATTTACCACACTAGTCAGATAGATAGGTCGAATTCTGTCACTGCCTGGAAGAAAATTCTAGCGGCCGGCTGCTCTGATCGGTAGTTTTCCGTGATTTCTCTGATCAACATCAAGCAAATGCCGGAGCAGTACCCTAACAAACGGGCCACGGAGCGCGCGCGATCTTTGCTTCCTCTTCCTTGTCCTATCGTCACTCATGGGCCTGATCATCACCACTTCCCGCCAAAATAGCATGCGCTACATTTAAGGGACTAATGACCTTAGTACTTCACGCGCCTGGAATCACTAATAATCAATTAGTCAATCATCTAAACTCTCCTGATTGTAGTGTATTGCATCTAAGTGTGTAGAAGGGAAAGTAGAAGATGAGAATAATGCAGGAATGATCGAACCCTGTCCGTGGACGTTTGATACATTACTGCTCCGAGATTCGTCTAGTTTTGATCGGAAAAAACAAGGATCAGAGCAGCCGGCCGCTAGAATTCTCCTCCAGACAGTGGTTGCATTCGATCCATTTATTAGCTATTGTCGAAAATCCGCCACCGGACTCGAATCCTAGACCTTCCCAGTTGGTGATGTTGCCGATAGATTGTCGCTGAGCTCCTACAGCTCGTGAAACAACACGCTGATTTTTATCGTCTACTAAGATGAAGCTGTTACTGGAGGCGTCGATTACGAATGTGAGAGGTGATCCAACTGCCTGAAGGAAGGAAAAGAGCAAGAAGAAAATGTTTCGTATCTGAACCCAATTAGAAATAGAGACTGACGAAACGCATGTCGGCAAAGTTACATCGAAGAATTGGCTATCAGATCTCTTCGTCACGACGAAATGGTTTATACTCACCGTTCAAGATCTGTGACGAAGTAATTGTAAGTACTAAATAATAAAACAAAACCATAATTATGGCAGAAATACCATAATTGCAATAATAACTTTATTGGACGCGATTACTTCTGCCAGGTGTTATGAAAGTCTTATTAATGTAAGAACTGTTCGTATTAAAAAATATTAGAGTATTGTTCTACGTTTACATTAATAAAACAGTGAAAGTGAAGAATGGGACAGAAAAAATGGGGATCACCTGAAATGCCCCGACATTTATGTGATTGCAATTTGTCTTTAGTATACTCAGGCTAATTTCTTCAGCAGCATCTTTTTTCCTACGCTTTTTAATATTCGTTTCCCCTTCATCATTCATATGCATTGATTCGCAAATAAAATTTAGTGGCCAGAAGTTCTTAATTTTAACTCCTCGTTACTTGGTTATTATCGAAGAAGTAACAATAATTGTTTCACTAAATTGCCACTTGTTGCTTAATTTAAAATACACTATACCCCCGTGCAATAAGACAAACAAAATACGGTACAAACAAAATACGGTACAATAAGACAATATAATTACGTAAAATTGACACAGTATCCAATTTCCAAAATCTTTAAGAATTCAGTTGTAAAGCACATGTGAATGTTCACTGACACAACCGCGGAAGATCTTGAGGGCAAACAAACGATATATTCACCCAGTAAACATATTACGCTATTCGTGAGTATACAACAAACACGCCGCGTCCGCCGAGACGTGACCTTTGCCTCCCACGGGCCCCGCGCTGTGAGGAGGCTCCGAGCAAAGCAAAGCGTTGCAAAGGCCCAGCGCACGCGGAGGATTCCCATGCAGCGCGCACCGTTAGGGGGGGGGCCCCCGGGGCGCGCGGGGCGGCGGGGGGGGGGGAGGACTCGGGGAGGACCTCCCGCGCACGAGAAGGGGCGGCGGCGGTGGGCGCGGAGGCGGCGGAGGCGGCGGAGGCGGCGGAGGCGGCGGAGGCGGCGGAGGCGGCGGAGGAGGCAGCGGCGGCCGGCCTACATAACGCAGACGCAGCGCTTGCGGAAGCGACCTCCGCCGCCTACGCTACACACTCGGCCCCAATGCGCCAAATGGGTGCATAAGAAATCGAAGGGGGAAAAAACATTTCGGAATGGAAATTGGTTAGTGATTCCGGCGCGTCAACAGCTTAGGTCATTAGTCCCCAAAGCCAAGTGCATGTTTTTTTCTCGGGAGTTGGCGGTGATCTACTCCCGCTGGATGGCGAGATCCAGCGACGACCTACCGTCGCTAGCGGGGTTTCCCTCTAATCAGGACTCTCCCGGCTGGGGCAACGCCCCAGCCGGGACAAGCTCTAAGCTCCCGATCGGTCTCCCGGAATATGTGGTAGTGTAGTACACGCTAGTGTAAGTGCATGTAAGGGAAGAGGATAGGTCAAGCAAGAGGAAGGAAAGATCGGGCGCGGGCCGTGGCCCGTTTGTTATGATCTACCCCGCATTCACCTGGTGTTGATCGACGAAACCATGGAAAACTACCGATCAAAGCAGCCGGCCGCTAGAATTCTCCTCCAGACAGCGACTGAATTCGACCTAGCAGAAAAGCCAGTGTCGAAAATCCTGTCGTCGTCAGGACTCGAACCTAGGACCTCGCGGTCAGAAGCGCTGCAGTGACATCAGTTGATGCACTGAGTTACTGCTCGCGGTGGATTGGAAATAAACTACTGGAAAAATTAAGGGATGAAAATTATAAATCACAATTATTTTCTACACAAATAATAAATTATTGTTTGGTATTTTGTAAGCAAGTCTTTGAAAAAATACATTTAGTTGCGTTTTGTAAGAATTTTAACATTTAATAAGTCTTGTAAATAGTCTTAGATTATAAACCAATAGTTTGAAACAAATTATTTTTAGTGTGTTGTTTTATTTCTATTAGCACACAAGTAATGATGAATTATAAGATTATTTACATCTGTTGTTTTGAAAGATTATGATTAAATTCTTCTATGCCTTTTCATGACTTAGTTAAAGAATTTTTTAATACTTCTTAATTTTCAGTAGGGAAAATGCATTTTCTGTCATTATACAGTATACTTGCTCAATGCGGAACGTATATTTATTTATTTATTTATTTATTTATTTATTTTACGTCAAAAAGCAGTTAAAACTGCGTATGACGTGCTATGGGGAAAAGTGGAACGTATATAATGCGGATATCTGTCTATTGTTAACATAAACCCAGGTCCGGAGAATGCGGAAATCTTGTCTAATACTAAAAAAATATTGGCCCCTTGAGATTCCGCATTGAGCAAGTAGTTCCCAAGGAGCGCCCAAGCGTTGCGAGGAACCCGCGAAACGCATTAGCACTCGCACAACGGAGTGGGCGGCGCCCCCCACCGACACCTCCATTTGCGCCGCGCCTGCACCTGCTCCCTCTCCCAGCGCACTTGCTCTGGCCGCATCCACTGCACATGCGCCGCGTTGAGGACGTGCTAGGGTTCGATGCTAGGCAGAAGCGGATTTTCGACTAGCAATTGTTTTGTTGTTTTTTTCTCATGGGAGCTTTTTTCAGATACAGGAATGCCGATTCTTTAATATCCTCACCGGTAGCGGTAGCTCAGTGCATCAACTGATGTCACTGCAGCGCCTCTGACAGGGAGGTCCTAGGTTCCACACCCACGGGGCAGGATTTTCGACACTAGCTTTTCAGCTAGATCTAATTCAGTCGCTGTCTGGAGGAGAATTCTAGCGGCCGGCTACTCTGATCGGTAGTTTTCCGTGGTTTCTACGATCAACAGCAGGCGAATGCCGGAGATGTACCCTACCAAACGGGCCACGGACCGCGATCTTTCCTTCCTCTTCCATGTCCTATCCTCTCCCCTCACACACACACACACACACACACACACACACTAACATGCACTACACTATCACATATTCCTGGATACCGGTCGGGAGCTTAGAGCTTGTCCCGGCTGGGACGGTGCCCCGCTGGTGGGAGAGTCCGGGTTTGGGGGGAAAGCCCGCTAGCCGACGGTAGGTCGGCGCTGGATCGCCATCCACTGGAGGAAGATCACCGCCACCTCCCGAGAAAATTATGCTCTACACTTACGGGACTAATGACCTTAGTTGTTACCGTGGCCGAAATCAATTACAACCAACCAATTTCCGTATTGTGTTGGGATGGGAATACCCGGAAATATAACTTTGTAAGACGGTGTGATGCGAAGACTCACGTTCCAGCGGTGGAGAAGAATCGCTACTTCCGGGAATAGAACAAGCATTACTTTTTTAAGAGTAATTTTTGCTATTGATGGTGATTGAAACCTATATTATGTTATTGCCCCACGTCCTTCATTAAAAGGCATGTAGTAACAAGATAATCCACGCTTTCGTCAAAATTGAGATATTAATAGTCTTTGTCTTGTTGTGACTGGTATTGCTTCGGTTACTACCCCAAAACCCGTTATTTGAAAGTGAGAGTGACCTCGTAATTTTGAGGAACAGAATGTTCGTGGAGTGTTTCTTTAGACTCCAAGCGCCTGATTAGACCGATGGATATGTTTTAGAATGTGTTGTTGTGTTAAGCGTAAATCTTGGCAACGTTTCTAAGGGAATTGTTCATACTCAAGAAACGATAAATCCATTCAGTTCTAATATATATTTTTTCTTCGGTAAACAATGTCATGCAATCACAAAATGAACTTAACTGCCACCGGGTTACACCCAGTTGCAGTTTAAATATTTTTCTTATCTTATCTTATCTTAATTGTTTTACTAATAGTATTTTGCCTTTTTTGCCTCACAGTTTTAGATACATTCATTAAATTCCTTTTCCTTGACCAAGAATTTAGACGAATTCGTTTTTCTCTTTCAAAACAGATAGACCCTTCTCAGTCACTTTTACCTGTCAAAATATGTAAATACTCCCTAAATCGCAGACATAAATAAGCAATAAAATAAATTACACTACAGTAATCATAAATCAATGATTTTTAAACTCAGAATTCTTCAGTTTCATATTTCGCCTATATACAATAATTAATATACTAATTTATAGAATAATACAATAAGTTTGAGATATTATCATTTGAATGTAATTAGTAAGTATAATTCGTCAGCTTTTACACTATTGACGAAAATGTCTCACGTGTTCTTGAGATTCAGTAAATGAATGGAATTTTCGTTTCATATTTTGGCCCTAAGTGGCAAGGAAATGGCAGTTAGGAGACAAATCATTGAATTATCTTTACTGTCAAATTGGAAAGTGATCCACTTTAATATAGACCACTTTTTTTTCATTTCCTGTCGATGAATGTTAGAGCTATGTCCAAAAGAGAACTAATCCTAGTTTCGTTATATCTTTGGATATTTTATTAAGAATTATAGAATATTAGAGTATGTGATAACTTTTTGCTATTGAAAATAATAAGCTTATTGTTAGGTTTCCCGCAGTGTACAGGCATCTAGTGATCAAAATAAATTAAATATTTTCTACACGAATAAAACACATATTTCATTTTCAGTGTTCAAATAATTTTCTTTTACTTTTGTGCGCTACGAAAGTTAATTAACATTTCAAACTCTTCCTCCATATGTGCGATAAATTAGATTTATATATACATGCATTGCGTATCCTCAAATACAATTCAAAAGTATCATCGCAAAAACCGCGATTTTCTTCTCAAGCAAATACGTCGACTTTCATGAACTATACTTAAGTTTAACTTTGCCAAAAACGATTCAAATTGATGTTATTCAAACATGTTTATGTAGTCTAGCTTTCAACAATAAACTAGCTGCAGGAAGTGAAGAATACAACAATAATATTCAAAGACATCAAAATGAGACCATTCGGCTGAATCCATCTAAAACATCTTATCAATGAAATAAACTCGCTTGTAATAACATCAGTTTTAATGATTTGACTCGCAACGCCAACCACATTTTAGCAGCAAACCAATAATTCCCAAAATCAGACAACCCCTCAAACGAATAATTCCATCCCATTGTCTTCGAAACTTGAGCAACTGTTCCTTTCTTTTCTTTTCCGCCGCAACCGCGTGCTTCATCGGTTTGCGTCATGAGACGCAATATCAGGTGCGGCTGGCAATGATTGTCGCGGCCTCTTCGGCAAATGTCGGTAGCACGCGGAGTGCTCTTTCACTTCCCGGCCGCTGCAGCGCTTGCGTCGCTTCGGCTCCGCGTGCCGGTGGCGCAAGCCCCTGACGCTCTGCCCGGCGAGGCCTCGCGCGGCGTTCAGCGCCCCCGCTTTGCAGAACGAAGGCCTGAGTCATGGGACAACCCGGAGGTTTGGAGCAATAATTCGAGGTTGGGCTCCCCACAGGGAAAAAAATTCGGTTGCGATGGAAACACAAACCGCGGATTTATGGCGTAAATGCCCTTCCGGGAAACGGATTATTGTATACGGGCATTTGAAGGTTATCTTTTTGTAGCCAAAAATAATTTTTGATAAATTTGTTCTTTTCACCAATCTGGAATTCATAATTGCTGAACATCTCGATATTAATTGTCAGTTAGCCGAACGAGCACTTCACGGAACGAATGGCCAGTCATGGGAGAATCCGAAGGTTTGGAGCAATAATTCGAGGTTGGGCTCCCCAGGAAAAAAAAGACAAAATGTCTGTTGGGATGGAAACACAAACCGCGGATTTATGGCGTAAATGCTCTTTCCGGGAACCGGAATATACAGGCATTTAAAGGTTTATCTTTTATAGCCAAAAATAAGTTTAGATAAATTTGTTCTTTTGTATTTTTTTTTCACCAATCTGGAATTCATAATTGCTGAACATCTCGATATTAATTCTCGCTTAGTCGCTTACCCGAAGGAGCACTTCCCAGAACGAATGGCAGAGTCATAGGACAGCCCGGAGGTTTGGAGCAATAACTCGAGGTTGGGCTCCTCACAGGCCAAACAACGTCGGTTGGGATGGAAACACAAACCGCGGATTAATGGTGTAAATGCCCTTTCAGGGACATGGATTATTGTATACAGGCATCTGAAGGTTTATCTTTTTTATCAGCAAAAATTATTTTTGATAAATTTGTTCTTTTACATTTTTGTTCTTTTCACCAATCCGGAATTCATGTTGCTGATCATCTCGATAGTAACTGTCGCTTACTCGCTTAGCCAAACGAGCACTTCGCGGAACAAATGGCCAGAGTCATAGGACAACCCGGAGGTTTGGAGGAATAACTCGAGGTTGGACTCCCCTAAAAAAATAAGTCGGTTGGGATGGAAACACGAACCGTGGATTTATGGCGTAAATGCCCTTTCCGGGGCACGGATAATTGTATACGAACATTTGAAGATCTATCTTTTTTTTATAAGGAAAAATTATTTTAAATAAATTTGTTATTTGAACGTCCATAAGATTATGCATTTTTTCATTTCACTAAGCTGGAATTCGTGATTGCTGAACATCTCGGATATCAATTGTCGGTTAGCCGAACGAGCACTTCACGGAACGAATGGCCAGTCATGGGAGAACCCGAAGGTTTGGAGCAATAATTCGAGGTTGGGCTCCCCAGGAAAAAAAAGACAAAATGTCTGTTGGGATGGAAACACAAACCGCGGATTTATCACGTAAATGCCCTTTCCGGGACACGGATTATTGTATACGAGCATTGAAAGGTTTATCTTTTTTATAGCCAAAAATAATTTTAGATAATTTTGTTCTTTTGTATTTGTTCTTTTCACCAATCTGGAATTCATGATTGCTGAACATCTCGATATTAATTGTCGCTTAGCCGAACAAGCACTTCGCGGAACGAATGGAACCCGAGTCATGGGACGACCCGGATGTTTGGAGCAATACCTCCAGGTTGGACTCCCCAGGGGAAAAAAGTCGGTTGGGAGGGAAACAAAAACCACGTATTATATCTGAAATTAAAATTCAATACTTAATCTCATTTGTCTGTTATCTTTAATTTTTAAATGAATGCAGTATCTGCCTCAGGGTCCACTGAACAGTTTGTCTGAGGGTCTTTACAGCTACATTAGATTTAAATTCAAGATGACTTTAAAACTGCACGCGAATACAATCCATTCTAGAAACAGCAAAGACGCTCAGTGCATTTCGCTTCTTTCTCACGTCCATACTCCGCAAACAAACTTGTAGAAACCCAAAATGGTTTACTTGCTAGCTTCCTGTTCGTAAGTGGCAGTAATCGAAACGAAAGACACTAACAAGCTTACAGTTCTTTATTAAATGTGTGTATGATAATTTCTTCATAATTTACAATACATATTTGAAAATACATTCGTGAAAAATAAAATTTAAAAAATAAAATAAATAAAAAATAAAATACAATTGTAAAGCCTGTGATATGTCTCATAGGCAGCGTACTAGCTTCTCGTGCTGTGGTCTCGGGTTCGATTCCCGGTCCAGGCAAAAATAGAGTTGTAGCTTTCCTTTAAAATTGTCCCAGTTTCTGTAGCTGTGTGACGAAGAAAAGCTCACGCAGGCGAATCTTGCCAGCTTCGGTGAAGAGAATATATATATCACGTTCGCCTCATGTCGCTCTTACCCTCAAACATGGGAATTTAACTAGACTCAGGCATGGGGGACACCGGTAGCTGGCCGGCGAAGTCGGACTACCGACCCAATAACACCAAATGTGCCTGGTAATAAAAAACCTAAAATTACGCATGAAATGCGCCTGCGATACTTTTGTAAACCGAGTGCCCTTGTAACTAAAATCAGTTGCTCTAGAAACGGCGCTCAACTTGCTTTCTAGCCCAGGGCTCAGGGAGGCATCGATTGATTGATTGATTCATTCATTTTTCCAGGCGCGTCAACTGCTCTGGTCATTATTCCCGTTAGTGTAGTGCATGTTTTTTTCTCGGGAGATGGCGGTGATCTTCCCCCGCTGGATGGCTAGATCCGGCGCCGACCTACCGTCGGCTAGCGGGGTTTCCCCCTAAACAGGACTCTCCCATCAGCGGGGCACCGCCCCAGCCGGGACAATCTCTAAGCTCCCGACCGGTCTCCCGGGATATGTGGTAGTGTAGTGCATGTAAGTAAGTGTGTATGTGTACGGAGAGAGGATAGGACAAGGAATGAGAAGGACAGATCACGATCCGTTTGGTAGGCTCCGGCAGGTACTGCTCCGGCATTCGCCTGGTGCTGATCGAAGAAACCACGGAAAACTACCGATCCAAGCAGCCGTCCCCTAGAATTCTCCTCCAGACAGCGACTGAATTCGACCTAGCTGAAAAGCTAGTGTTGAAAATCCTGCCGCCGTGGGGAGTGTAACCTAAGACCTTCCGGTCAGAGGCGCTGCAGTGACATCAGTTGATGCACTGAGCCACCGCTCCCGGTGGGAGGCATCGAGGTGAAAGCGATGAGGCACCCGAGGACGCGCAGCTTCCTCCTCCAGTCTGAGGCAAAGCCGAAACGAAGCGCCTCCATCGAACAAGGTTAGCCTTCTTTCTCCCTGTGTCTCCTTCCCTCCCACCCGCCAGTGCGGAATGCTGATCTGGGGAAATGTGGCACGAAAACCGGCGTCTCCCAGAACACTCCATGTCGCGCCCGCTGCACGAGCGGGCCAGCCGATCGCGGAAAAAGAAGTCAGACGAGTCGCGAGTGGCGACTCGTCCTCGTTCCGGGCTCCCCCCTCCCCCGCCTTCTCACGCTTTCTGGTACAACTCGGTAGGAAGCGAAAGAAGCGGAGTCGTAACTGTGTAACAAAACGTGGAGTATTGCCTACAAACGTTTCCACCCGACTGACTTTGCAACAATCGATGTTTACAATCAGCATATAAAATTATTCATTACATTCATTACAAGTTCTTAATCGAATCTGACTGATTCCCGGTAGTTTGGATAAGTGTTTGAAATCAAATCTTCCATTCGAGTCCAGAGACACAAATCGTTCAGGTCATAATAATAATAATAATAATAATAATAATAATAATAATAATAATAATAATAATAATGCCTTTATTAATGGCGAGGTTCAGGCTATAGGGCCTGCTCTTCCACGTAACCACTGAGTCTACATTGGTACAGAGTAATAACATATAAGGGGGGAGGGAAATCTGTACATTTACGGTCCTAGGGTTCGAACACAGAGGCAGTGGCGGACAACTTATCGTTTCACTGTTTATTTCGTGTTTACGGAGCCGTCAACAGCTATGGCCATTAGTCCCATAAGTGTAGGGCTGCTGCGGGAGGGATCTTCCAAGCAGGATGGTGAGATCCGACGCCGACCTGCACATCTGATTGCGAGATGTCCACCAACTAGCGATGCACCTCCCCAGGACAAGCTCAAAGCTGTCGTCATGTTGGTAGTATAGTGCATGTAAGTGTTGTGTAATTAAGGGGTGAGGATATGACAAGAAAGAGAAAGGAAAGATAGCGCGGGCCGTGGTCCGTTTGTTAGGGCACTCTGACATTCGCCATGCTGTTGATCGGAGATACCACGGACAACTACTGATCAGAGAATCTGCCGTAAGAATTCTCCTCCAGACAGTCACTGATACGACCTAGCTATCTAGCTGGTGTCGAAAATCCGTTGGAACTAGCATCCTAGGATCTCACGGTCAGAGGCACTGTAGTGACATCAGTTGATATCTTGAGCCACCTAAGACGGTCAGGGTATTCGCATCCAGAGAGAAGCGTGTGTGTGTGTGTGTGTGTGTGTGTGTGTGTGTGTGTGCGTGTGTGGCCCACAGCGTCGTTGAATGCTTGGCGCGAGAGCTTTCCGTCTGCCAGTGGGTCAATGGCCGCGGGCGGCACGATCCGTCTGGCTTCCTCTTTGGAAAAAGGTTTGATGATCCAGGCGAACGCTCGGCGAACTATTAAGACTCCCACAGACTGGTGCGGTAGATACGCAGCGGCTGCGGCGCGGAAAGTTCCGAGCTAGACGGGGCCGCAGAATTCGCGACACCGGAGCGTCAATTATGAGTCAGCGTTTGGTGACGGTTGGCAAGGTCGCTCGACCCAGAGGCGCGGAAAGTTCCGAGCTAGACGGGGCCGCAGAATTCGCGCCCGATTAAACGCTGCCAAACCGTAGCCGCGACGCTTGCCTGCCGCACAAGTCTGAACGTGCTGATAAGGCAACACGTGATGCGAAACCTCCGCTGCGGCCAATCCGCGTAGGATGCGGATCTTCCGCGCCGATCTGTGGGAGCTTTTACGCTTAGACATTGGTTTTAGCAATGCCATTGGTCTGATAAACGGGGTACATAAGGGTGTTGATAGTGATGCTAACTATTATAGAAATTCTCCATAAAAACAATTGGACAGTCATTACGTGAACAAACCTTAGGTCCAACGAACCAAATATTGTTCATGTGTACTGTTTTTTTTACTATTATCACTCAAAACATAGATGTTTTCAATTATACAGATTTATCCCTTTGAAATAATACTTTAAATAATTTCATTAGATCACTACATTGGAGCGTATATTTAATTAGTATAGTAATAAATAATGAAACTCATATAACCAATTACAGTTACTGTTTATTACGTGTTCAAAACTTTCACGTAACTAGACTTACGGGACTAATGACCAAAGCAGTTGACACGCCCAGAAACACGAAGAAATTAATAATTTTTATTTTTTTATTTATTTTACGTCAAAAACAGTTGAAAACTGCGTATGACGTGCTATGGGGAAAAGTGAATTGTGTGCACATTTTCAACATTCTGTGATCCCTAAGTCATATACTACTTAAATTTTGAATTTTGAAAGGGAAAAAAAAAAAACTCCCATATAATAAAATCTATTTTCACCCTTTTCAAGATCTATAAAAAACAAACACTTGGTAAGTTTAATTCTAAGCTTCAAAAGAACGAACGAACCTTGATGCTGAGGAGACGCGACCCATTTGCAGAAAGCCTGTTGCCTCTCGGAGAGTCGCGCGGAGCAAAACAATGTCCACGCGAGCGCCGCGTTTCCCGTCGCGGACTTTCCTCGTGCTGCGGACCGGACGCTGATGGTCTAGGTCTCGGGCCGAGTCTGGCCGCCGCCGGTCAGTGGGCGCCACGCCTCTAATGGGCCGCGCGGGCCCACTCGCTGCACTCACACAGTGGGCCGCAACGGCGCAGAACAGCGGTCAACAACCATGAACCTTTTTTTTAACACTAAAACGCCGGGTCTTGCATTTACCGAGAATGCCCATGCACCGTCATATTGACGGCAGTATTTAATGGGCTATTTCAGAACTTTGGGAAATTTATAGACAAAAATACGTTCTTCAGTTATCAGTTTATGGATTGATTACAATAATTCGATAAATATATGCAATTGATATCGAAATATACTTCGAAAATTCTGGCTGCTCACTCGTGGGTTGCCTTTCGTCGTAAGATGACACAGGCTGTCCCAAAGAATTTCATTTCAACACTGACTTATAACATGGACACTTCAGATGTGATGAACACTAATGGTTTTTCAACAAAGAGAGCGTCCATGGTTTCTGGGAAGAGAGATAGGTGACAAACAAAACAAGTCGACACACCGAGCGCACAGTTTAGCAGCTTTTGGGAAGTAGCCAATTTGACGGCAGTCGGGCGTTGACAGACAAATTGATCAATAAAACAATTTTGAGTGGATGAATATTTTCGAAATGTTCACGTACACTTTAAATCATAAATACATTTAAAGTCAAGAAATCACAATGACTTACTGTTCATTTTAATAAAGATAACATTACTTGAATATGTTGTAGCAGTCTGTCGTTCTAGTTTCAACCTTCTTCTTCTTCCTAATATATTGTAGCAGTCTGTCGTTCTAGTTTCAACCTTCTTCTTCTTCCTCCACTACAAGGATTCTTCTTCTTCTTCTTCTTCCTCAACATAGTCGATTGGATAAACCAAGAAAAACGTCCGATCAGAGCAGCCGGTCGCTAGAATTCTCCGGCAGACAGCGTCTGAATTCGATCTAGCTGACAAGTTAGAGTCGAAAATTCTGACACTGTAACATTAGTTCATGCCCTGAGCCACCTCTCCCGGTCCATCTTATTATTGATTTGCCGACATTTCTTCTGCAGATCGGCATATAGCCTAAAGCTTCTTGGACCAGACTATCATTGTCCATCCGAGTAATGCGAGTGTGCCATATTTCCACGCTTTCTAAAAGATTGAACATACAGTTCATGACGTATGTCCTCGTTTCTCTGATGGTCTAGTAAAGTAAAACGAGCAATTTCTTAAGGACTTCATTTTACACGTTACAGTTTTTCTCCTTTCTGTTCTAGTTAGCGACCAGTTTTTGCTGCCACATGTATTTAAAGAGGCAGCCAATAATTTTTTTAGAATTTTAGTTGACTCTTGTGTCTTATTTCTGAAGATTCTTCGAACTGTTACACACATTAGTTTCAATCTTTTTAATTTCACATTTACATCACGGTCATATAAATATGACACATTGCAACCTAAATAGTTAAATGAAGTTAACTGTTCTATAATTTTATTGTCAAGAACTATTTCGTATCTGGCACGATCAGAACAAAAAAAGTCCATGGTTTTTTAAAGCAACGGAAATTAATAGAGATCATCAATATTACCATGTGTGTAAATATTAATGCATTGATCGTAATTACAATAATTCGTTAAATGTGTACAAAAATACATTAATTAATAAGTGAATACCATTGTCATTTTCTTCTTGGCGAGGAATGGTATATTATGCAAATAGTTTACAATGTCCTTTTTTGCACGAATAAGAAAATATTAACGAACTCACAAATAACGGCGTTCGTTCGATAATATTTTCTTATGAGTGCAAAAAAGTAACATTATAAACGAGTTGCATAACCTACTTTTTTATAATAGTATTATAAGGATTTAAGGAAGAGAAGGCAAACTGGATGTTAATTTGTAACCTCGGATTCATGTTATGACGTCATGAGTGCTACCTAGGCAATTAATTTGTATACAAATGGCAATTAGGTTGAAAGTTACGTTTCAAACATTATGGATTATTTCCCAAAAGAAATTTTGGAAGAAGCTGCAAAAGCAGAAAATGAATGCTGGATAGATAAAAAAGATGAAAATTTTGTATGCAAAGCTGTTTTCTCTTCTATCTGTCGGCGTTGGTTGGTTAAGTTACTACAATGCACATGCCGATCGGCATATAGCCCAAATACTCCAGAACGGTAGAAACGATGTAAGGGTAATTATGATCCATGCTTCTTTAAACATTACACAGCGTGTGAAGCCTCTACCTTATGGTGAACATATTCAAAATTAAAATCAATGTGTAAATGTGTTCATTTAAGAGGACATCCGCAACGTTTTTCACCGATAATGGTGCTGACATTACTGCACTGACATGTCATGGAGGGTGACGATTTTCAAATGTAACTGAATCTTACATTGAAGAATCAGTGAATAATAAGATTTACATTGCAAAAATATATTGATTAGTGCAGAAACTAAAGAAAAACAAACACTTTGGAATTAAATACATTTTCTGGAGTATCTTTGACATTTTTATCCAACTGTACTAAATATTCATAGAATAGGAATATTACTAGTACAAAGACTAATTATATGTTCTTTGTCATTATTGCTAAATATTACGGAATAAATACAACGTATAATTTTAAAGGAGTAATGTGCTAATAAATTGGATTTTAAAAGTGCACGTTTTTTCACAATCTATTTTATTTTACTGGAAACACAATATACTTATATGGTACCATTCCCTTCTTTATACTTCATAAGTGGGGGCTGTGACTATTATATCAGTGATGACTCATAGTTTGTGCAGAAATAGCGATGACGTAATGATTCGTGCCATAATATGCCATAGTATGAACGATTTTGTTAATGGAAAAGGGTTGTTTATAATGTGGGTATACAAAAAAAGACTCTTACTCCATGCATTGAAACAATGGACATTAATAAAATGCATCACTATTACCGTGTTTAAAAAGTTTCATATAATACCAATAATAATACATTGATCACAATTGCAATACTTTCGTCAATGCAAATACAAAATAATTTATTGATGAGTGTCATATTTATTTTTCTACTCTCATTGTATAATTCTGTCTTTTAATGGCTGCAACGTGTTGAATAATGATACTAATTACGATACAATTTATTATATCGGTTCTTGACCATACAGAGAAGTTTGCAAACCAAGTATTGACACTTCATTAATCATTAAGAATCGTTATAGTAAATGTTTTGTTCGATTGTGTACATTAAAATTGCATTTAATATTATAGTATGTTTATGAGTTTTAATTTCTATTATTATCATTTACTCTTCATGAGCGAAGAGGCATTTATTTATTTATTGCGCCGGAGTTGACGAACTAGTAAAAACTACTCAAACCGGTGTATATAAATGAACAAGACATAATTTGGGAATGACAAGAGACAAATTTATATTAGGTTTTTACAGAACAAATTCAAGAAAAATTACAACTCTTATCGCGACGCGAGTGAACGTACCAAAAGCCACACGTAAGTAAATATGTCTAGTTTGATAAATTGATTGTAAGAAGACATTAAAATATACGTGAATTACGCAAAAAATACGTAGTTAATTTTCGTATAGAGTATAACCAAGTGCAAGGAAAAACTATAAAGTAAAAATGTTGTTTTATGGAGATGTGCAAACGACAAATGAAGGAGAAAGACGGCAGTTGTTTTTTGAACACTTCAGCGAAGTCAGCAAAAACGATGGCAGAATGCTTGTGGCCTCGGTAGAGATGGGATGGCAGGAAAGTAGCCATGTTTCAGTGTGGTACAATAATTAACGGAGTGGACGTTAGAGTATAATTATGGAATTAACTCAAAATGGTGACAATATGAAAATTAAAACATGAATTTGTGAATAATTAATGGATACGTGCCAGGCAGTTACGGAAGACAATGCAAAGGTAAGTGGTCATTTCAGACTTTTCTTTTTCTTCCTATTCGACATTATGAGTTCTTTTGTTGCAAATGTTAAGCGTGATTGTTGTGTAAATATTTGTTTTATTTCAAGGATTTATACCTATGTGTTTAGTGTTATGTTATGTATTAGTACTAGCCAAGAGAGGTGGCAACGACACCAGGTAAATTCTTGTTACTAAATAAATTGTACCAGCATTGGCGGTGACAATAATTTTTTGAAAAAAACATTTTGTGTTTTATTAAATGTGGAATGAGGAAAGGGAAAATTACGTATAAAAACCTAAACAATAGATGATAAATACCCGTTTCCTGTCCAGGAGGGGCTTTGTGCTCTCATAACTCAAATAAATTTCTTAAACGGTCTATAGTTCCATCTTGGGTGTATGTTAATAAATTGTTGTTTATAAATAAGAGGAATTAAGGATCCGTTACAATATTTTGTCCATTCCAATTAATAAAGAACGGTACGGTGATCATGAAGGGTGATTTAGATTAGATATAATCTTAAATAAGATAATTCAGAGTGGTTAGATCCACCCCACCACTACATGGTTATGATAGCCATCAGAGAACACAACAGTCCTTTCAAATACCCCTACCCAAAACAATGCATCTCTTGTGACTGTGGCAAAAAAACTATGACAGTTCCTTATTTCCACGCTTCTGGGGTGAAACAAACCGCATTAGGCCATGTTCTTATTTAGGACCAAATATCGCAATAAACATTACACAATGAAAAAAATAACGGAGATATGGCGCGATGTTCAACTGCAAGTCCAAGAAGCTAGTGGAAGAACGGATATCGTAAGAAAGACCGCCTGTCAACTGCCCAACAGCTGTCAGATGTGTCATGATTACAAAGGTGTTCATTAACCATTTTGCAATGCGCTATCAGTCGAAAAGGTAGGCTCGCGTGGTTGTGTTTACGATAGTATTGCCTCACGAGCTAAGAAAACAAGTGATTTCCCAGTACATACTTCCGCCTCGTGGATCACGCGAACCCTTCGTTCGCGAGTGTGTTACCGCGGTTCCGCCAAGGGCGCGGGTTCTGTGGTATTCATTACATTCCTTAGAGGTGGTTTTACTCGCAAACACAGGGGATCTCGAACCAGTTGAACGGGTTATGACGCTTCTTCCGCCACCTGTGCAAGATTCTTGGTGCAGTACAGGAAAAGAGCGTTGACCAATCAGCTACGCTTAGTGTCAGCTATCCCATGATCGATTGATTAGTGATTTTGGGTGCGACAACTACTAAAGTCGTTATTCCCGTAAATGTGGAGCATGTTTTTTTTCTCGGGAGATGGCGGTGATCTTCCCCCGCTAGATGGCGAGATCCGGATCCGACCTAACGTCGGCTAGTGGGGTTCCCCCCTAACCAGCACTCTCCCGCCAGCGGTGCACCGCCCCAGCCGGGACAACTTCTAAGTCCCCGACCGGTCTCCAGGCATGTGTGGTTGAGTGGTGCATGTTAGTGTAAGTGTATATGTGTAAGGGGTGAGAAAAGGGCAAGGAAGAGGAAGGAGAGATCGCGCGCGGTGCGTGGCCGGTTTGTTAAGGAACTGCTCCGGCATTCGCCTGGTGTTGATCGGAGAAACCACAGAAAATTACCGATCAGTGCTGCCAGCTGCTAGAATTCTCTTCCAGGCACCGACTGAATTCGACCTAGCTATCTGGCTACTGGGGAAAATCTGGCCACCGTCGGAACTCAAACCTAGGACCTCCCAGACAGAGGCACTGCAATAACATCTCATGATGACCCGAGCCACCTCTTTCGGTCCAGTTATCCCGTTATTTCATCAATGGGACAAATAAATACAAAATGTAAATAATTTAATTCCTTACAAATGTAAGTTCTATCTTGAAGTATACGGCGTTTTTCAACTAGTGTTGCAATTTGTATTCTATTTCCATTTGAAGCCAAACGTAAACGCTTCCTCTAAGTTCTCAGTAAACGTTTCACTAAAACGAAAACTGAAGAACTTTTTTTTTTTAATTTGAAAATTGATATTATTTTCTTCACTTTACATTTTCAATAAAAAATTAAGTTCATAAAATGTTTCTTAAAGTTCTGCATGTTTTATTTTCTCAGTGCTTGTTGATCGTTCAAGAACATCAGGATCTACTTCTCGCAGGGCGTGCTTGTTAGTTGTATCAGTGAAAGGTGATGGAGGTCCTTGTAATCATCTAGAACTTAACTTCCTCGTCTCCTGTCAAGCCAGTGTTCTGTAAATAGAGCGACGTTTTGCTCTGTAGAAAATGTTTCATAATTGTCAGCAAATGAATATCTTTGGATAACTCCGGTTTCGACGGATGCGTCTTATCTCTTTGCTGCTTCCACAAATCTACTCTTTTTTCCTCCTACACCAGTTACTAATTTGTATACATGGCACACAAATGATAAATGGTCAATCATTCTTATTGCTATGTCAACATGTTTGCATTGCCCATCATCATGTTATCGAATACAATTTGATTGTTTATCTATTTTATGGCAATAGTTAATAATTGTTTTTATTATTTTGAGTTGATTAATTTTAGTACATATCAAAGAGTGGTTGTTAACTCGTGTATACATAATGCGTTGAAAAACATTTTTTGAAAAATCATTGCAAATTGAATCTTTCTTCAATGTAGTATAAAATACGGCACTAGTCGTCCAATGTGGCGTCTCCAACATTCTAAATTGTTTTAAAAGTATTTTCATGAGTTGAAAATGTCTTTAATACTTCATTACTTTCAAACCTAGCTTTGTTCAAACATGATCTTACAGTATCTGACACTGGAGTTACCAATGAATCGTAGTAGCTGTTAACGATATACTTCCGTTGAAAAATTCCCAACAACCAGTGGCCTTGTGAATATACAAATCGATATAACGTTTGTAACTCTTGAGTTATTGTTAAAGAGGAAGTTTTGAAAAACTTCAGTTTCACTGTTGTACACAGAAACGAGGAAAATAATTTACAATTCTGCATTTGCATGTGATTGCAAATCAATTTCATTTATCATTCAGGATCACATTTGTCATCATTATAATACTCAGTTTAATCATACCGATCATACCTGGGGTGAATGCTTAGGTATAAAGATGGGATAATTATGACGGTAATGATAAGAATAATGATCGAGCAATGTGAGAGGGAGATCGAGAGAACCCCGTGAAAACTTGCCGCAAACCCACTGAATCTCTCACTATTTCCACATGGATCGTCCGAGGTTTGAGTCCTTGCACGCAGTGCCGGAAAGTGAGCGGTCTCACCAACACATTACAGGTCGCGTCCGTTCAAGGTCCCAGAAAATGTGTCGATCATCTTTCATTGAATAGTGCGGTTTGTTTCCCTACTCATTTCTCATATACCTAAATGCCGAAGGGGTACTTGTTGCAATCTTCATATCAGAAAAGCGAATTAAACATTGCTCAGTGGCGGAAGTATGAGTTTGATTGATTTTTTCGTGTTTCCGGGCGCGTCAACTGGTTTGCCTATTAGTCCCGTTAGTATAGTGCATGCTTTTTTCTCTCGGGAGATGGCGGTGATCTTCCCCCGCTGGATGTCGAGATCGGGCGCCGACCTACCGTCGGTTAGTGGGTTTTCCCCCTAACCAGGACTCTCCCACCAGTGGGGCACCGCCCCAGCCGGGACAAGTTCTAAGCTCCCGACCGGTCCCCCGGGATATGTGGTAGTGTAGTGCATGTTAGTATTAATGTGTGTGTGTGTGTGTGTGTTTGTGTAAGGTGGAGAGGATAGGACAAGGAAGGGGAAGGACAGATCGCGCGCTGTCCGTGGCCCGTTTTGGTAGGGTACTGCTCCGTCATTCGCCAGGTGTTGATCGGAGAAACCATGGAAAACCACCGATCAGAGCAGCCGGCCGCTAGAATTCTCTTCCAGGAAGGGACTGAATTCGACCTAGCTGAAAAGCTAGTGTCAAAAATCCTGCCGCCGTCAGGACTCGAACCTAGGACCTCCCGGCGCAGATGCATGAGGATGACGGAGTCGTACCTCCCTAAAAATCGTGTCGACAAAATCTACATTATTTTTCAAAAAGAAAGTAAAAACTTTTAGTGATTGCATCAATGTAATTTGTAAGCCTGCGCCAATCATATCATGTGAGCCTTCCATTCCCTCAAAAATGTAGTGTGTAGATGCGTCCGTGATATCTCGTCTGTCTTTCATACACGGTTCTCTTGTACTAGCAACGAATTCACGTGCACTAACAGTACATAACGAAAACGAGAAAAAAAACTCACACGAAAGGTTGACTCATTCACTGACCTAATTTGAGTCTATTAGAATATCTTAACAAAATGAAACTAAAGTGGCGCATCAGGGCATGAGAGATTCTCACGTCTTCGTGAACTCTTCTTTTTGATGGGATGTCATGCGTATCTCAAATTAAACAAGCTAGAGGTGTGATTATTATTTGGAACATGGACTACATAATACGTCTGAGAATACCTATGAAAAAGAAGGAAGATTCAAATGACCTTTCGAAAACTTAAATTCAAAAGAATAGCATGGGAGTCCTCCGTAAAACATGTTTTGAATTTTTAAATTTCTTTCTAAATGGAACAAGCAACTAGACTTGACTTTCTCACTTTTATAATTGCCAGATATGTTGCTTACAGATCGGCTTGTCGAGTTTTCCCCAACCGGGTATCCCCCAACAACGAGGCGCCGCCTCAGCCGGGACAAGCTCTAAGTCTGGACTCCTGACATGCGTATTAGTGTAATGCACGTAGTAAATGCGTGTGTAAATAAGGGTGAAGATAGGACCAGGAAGAGAAAGGAAAACCCTACATTGATTTCTGCCATGTACATGAGCTCTTAACAATGACAATATTTAGTTTTTGGCGTTTTTTGTTCGTCTCACAACGTCCATTGCCGTTATCAGTGCCAATGTTCAAAGCCTTTAAAAAATATTTCTCAATATTTTCAGTGTCAGTGAGCGAGTTGATAGTTCAATACCAGTAAAAGATAAGTTACGTAGCAATCAGGGAGCGTTGGCGGAAATGTCACTCATTGAATTTACTTTATATATATATATATATATATATATATATATATATATATATATATATATATAATATATAAATTCACTAACAGTACATATATATATAACAGTATATATATATATATATATATATATATGTGTGTGTGTGTGTGTGTGTGTGTGTGTGTGTATGTATGTGTGTGTGATTTCTCACTATTCTTATTTCTACATAGGTTTTTACATTTTCATTGACAAGAGTGATAATTATAACCCCCTACAGGATCTAAATATTGGAAACATTTATTCTGAACCAACCTGAATATATAGATAGCTACGGTTCATGATTACACAAAATGAAACTCTACTTCACAGACAATTCGAAATGACAACTGCTTAAATATCGCTTTGGAATTAGTAAGCAATATACTCTTTTAAATTAATTCATAAAAAAATTATTTCAGATAAACTTACTGAATAATTTATTTCATATGGAATTTGTAGTAAATAAAACAAAGCGCATGATTGAAGGAGATGCACTTGATTCCCTCTCATCTCATTCCTTTATAGATTCTCCATTCGTTCTTTTCATTTCATTAATTCTCTTGCGTTTGTAGGCCTACTCGTTATTTATTCTTTCACTGTACCATTTTGTGCAAACTAAGGTTTGCCTGACGCTGCACAGAATAGAAATCATGCTTCACTCGACAATATTTTGGTACTGTTGCAGCACTCCCACTTTACTAGACTTTACTTTTAGTAACTACAAACTTCTCGAGAACTGTGTGTACCTGAATATGTACGATGTATGTATGCGTTTAAGCTTAGAGCAAGGTTACGTAAAGAAACAAATACAAGAAAGGAGGAGTTCCTGGAGTTGTAAAGTTTGAAAGCATACAGAAATACAAATACACCTCGTGTTGACATAAACGGGAAATTATGTGTGTGCCATTTCAATTATGCCAGTTTAAAATGCTCCGAACCTTTGTTCAATATTATAACTTTACTTATTTAACAGATATTTAAATTTTCATTGAATTAATTGATATTTCCCTTCCATTACTCTTACAGAGTCATTTACTTACTGACTTAATGCTTAATTGATTATTTCGTTTTCCCAGGAACGTCAAATGTCATTAATCCCCTAAATGCAGTGCATGACTTGATCCCGGAATGTGGCGGTGTTATCCACCGCTACAACAGGAGAACGGCATTTTGTGTTACATGTTAGACATAAGGAAATAGATGTAAAACTCAGTGTACGTATTTTCGATTCATTTTACCAATATTTGGATATTTAACGGTTCTAAATAATGAAACCAATCTCATGAAACTTTTCAATAAATAGTACTTTACCTTCATAGTGTTTTCATATTGATCTGAAGTAACATTGAACAACTTAAATACTCCTACGCTCTTGAAAATAGATTATTTGGTTCTTCAATCAACATTAGCTTATTTATCAGAAATAATGAACTGGGATGAAACTTGCAGAGTCCACCGTGCATACGAAAACACTTGTACCTTCGTGCAATCGGGACAAAAACTATGTATCATTAATAATAAATACAACTTCAAACCCACATTAATTCTTTCACATTCAGAGTAAGAAGGTATTGCTCAATTTCAGCGAAAAAAACTGAGTAGAGAAATAAATGAAAACAAAAAAAATCCCAATTTCTGCCTAAGTGTAAAAAATCTAAAAATATAAATATGTCACAACGGTTTCGGATTCCATTAAACGAAAAGAATAAATACAACACGCCGTGATTTATATATTTTGTTACAACTGTAATACTCAATAATGGTTGCGATAGTTGAAGCACGAAAGGTAGTCTTTTGCTAAAAAAATGCTAAAAAAGAGTAACATAGCCAATGACAACTTAGAAGATATACTTGTGTATTTTGTAATAATATATTTTTCTATTGTAGTACATAATTGTTAATAGTCCGAAAAGAGAAAGAAAACCGGTAGCGGTAGCTCAGTGCATCAACTGATGTCACTGCAGCGCCTCTGACCGGGAGGTCCTAGGTTCGATTCCTGATGGCGGCAGGATTTTCGACCCCAGCGTTTCAGCTGAGTCGAATTCAGTGGCTGTCTGGACGAGAATTCTAGCGACCGGCTGCTCTGATCGGTAGTTTTCCGTGGTTTCTACGATCAACACCAGGCGAATGCCGGAGCAGTACCCTACCAAATGGACCACGCGATCTTTCCTTCCTCTTCCTTGTCCTGTCCTATCCTCTCCCCTTACACATTCACTTACACTAACATGCATCACACTACCACATATACCGGGAGACCGGTCGGGAGCTTAGAGCTTGTCCCGGCTGGGGCGGTGCCCCGCTGTTGTGAGAGTCCAGGTTAGGGGGAAACCTCACTAGCCGACGGTAGGTCGGTGCCGGATCTCGACATTCAGCGGGGGAAGATCACTGCCATCTCCTGAGAGAAAAAACATGCACTACACTAACGGAACTAATGACCGAAGCAGTTGACGCGCCCGGAAACACGAAAAAATCAATCAATCAAAAGAGAAAAAAAGGTGTATTAATAAAAAATTAGTTAATTCTTTGTTGTCCGAAGCGTTACATCATTTACAGTTGGAAAAACATTGAGGCAAATTTTTGACTGTGATCCACACCAGAGTCCTATCTAGGTGAAAAGTGTGGTAGTGAACTAGCATGAAAGCCAACGAACAGCTCGTATCACCGAAAACGTTTGCGCAACGCTTCGTAAGAATACCCTTCTCGCGGTTACCCAAACCCTAATAAGCGCGCTATAATTCGCAAAGGTTGAGAGGCGTCGTGGCTGATCCTGTTGAAATTGGCGAGCGCCCGGTGCAGCTCCCATGCGCGGCGGCCGGCACGTGCGCCCGCCTTCTGACGCAACGGCGAACAATGGGCGATCGCCGCGGCGCGCGCATCACAAGGCCCCAGCGCTGGCCGCTCGTGGCAAATGCCACGCCCACTCAGCCTCCGCTTTCCCTCAAAGGCCGCCATGCGGAGGCGCCGGCGGCGGCAGGTGCAGCGAGACAGTAGCGGGGTGGGGGGGGGGCGGGGCATGGAAGGGTCAGGGGCGGGAACTGAGACAGTGGTGACAGCTCGGTGGGGGGGTTGGTTGGTTAGTAATTCCGAGCGCTTCAACAGCGTTGGTCATTAGTCCCGTAAGTGTAGTGCATGCGTTTTCGTCGGGAGATGGCGGCGGTGATCCTCCCCCGCTGGATGGCGAGATACTGCGGCGACCTACCGTCAGCTAGCGGGGATTCCCCCTAACCAGGACTCTCCCACCAGAAGGGTACCACCCCAGCCCGAACAAGCTACAAGCTCCCGACCGGCTTCCCGGAATATGTGGTAGTAGCGCATGTTAGTGTGTGTGTGTGTGTGTGTGTGTGTGTGTGTGTGTGCCTGTAGGGAGAGAGTCAGGATAGGACAAGGAAGAGGAAGGAAAGATCGCGCGCGGTCCGTGGCCCGTTTGGTAGGGTACTGCTCCGGCATTCGCCTGGTGTTGATCACGGAAAACTAACGATCAGAGCAGGCGGCCGCTAGAATTCTCCTGCAGACAGCGACTGAATTCGACCTAGCTGAAAAGCTAGTGTCGAAAATCCTGCCGCCGTCAGGACTTTCGTTGATACAGTGAGCTAGCGCTCCTGGCTCGGCGGTGGGGTTGATACTGGCGGTGGCGGTAGCAGTAGCGGAGGCGGTAAGAATGGTGGATGCGGGGACGGGGACGCTAGCAGGTGGGGGCCGAGACGGTGAACGGCGTTGCGGGGGCGGTGACAATGGCGGCGTCTTGGTGGTGGTGTTCATTCTGGCGGTGGCCGTAGCGGAGAAGGTAGTGAAGTCAATCCTTCTTGCTGTTAAATGTAGTAAATATTTTCTCGAGTAGTAGTGTAGACAGATTGCGAGTTTGTGTGTTTTTAATACCGAAAATTTGGTATTTAGGTTTTACTGCTACTGCCGTAACCTAAATACTTGTGTTCGAGTCCCAAAAACATTTTCTTTCTTTTTTTTTGCGTTGTAAACTTGTTTGCGGATTCAAGTAGTATTATATTATGAAATCGTAACAAATAATGCAAGAAAATATTAGTTTTCGTGTCATCACTAGTTTACATAACAAAAGTAACATGAAATTGTGTGTGGATAATATACTTTATGTTTACATATGCTACCAGGCATTTTGCACTTAACTTAAGTAAATCTATATTTTAAGGTCATGAACATATTTCTAAAGAACTTCTAATGAAGACGTAGAGTTTATATATAAATCAACACTGCGTTTCATTGAACATTAAATAGGTACAGATGACTGAAACAAAGCTTTAACAACGTTAACTTTTTGTAATTATTTGGGATTCTTTGAAATTTGTTGCATTCGCCAGAGAGCGTATCTTGGTCTCCTTTAGAGCGCCCGTTAGTAAATTGATGCTTATATAATTTTTATAGCAGACGTGAATTGTAGCGTACGTTGCATGTGAAAGGATTTAGCTTTGCCTTTCTAGAATTAGCACTAAATCAATAGTAAAGAAAGTTAGTAACGAATCTGACGTAAAAACGTATTTAATGGGAATGTAACATAGTAAATACACATCTATTTTATTTCTCTTTGGCACCAATCTTTATGAGTTGTATTCTGAGCATTGTGAGAGCTTTCTGTTTATATTTGTAAAGGTCTTGATACAAGTCACATAACGATAAAAGTAATATTCATTTTAGGGGAAGCAAACTCCTTTGAGTAAATTATTCTTGACTGCAATCAAACATGTCCGAATATTAAGCGTGTTTAGAGTGCTTAGAGTGAAGGATTGCAGAAAGCAAAGGGGTGTTATTAAAAGCAATTTAGTTGCTATCTCGACAAGAGTGTCTTGCTAAAGCAGTTATCCAGGAAAAGCATAACGTAGGGAAATGTTAACCGATTAAATAAAACATTCACCGGTTTGAACTTCGGAAATATATTACACAGAGAAACTTATGCGAGTTGAGAATGCAAAATAAGATACATCCACAATAGTAATAACCTTTACACATTAGTTCAAAAAGTTCAGAGTAAAGAAAATACATTTTCCCCTACGTCTCCTTTCAACATATTTGGTCCATCGCTATCCAACCCAAAGAAACAAACTGTAAACTCATCTGCAACTAATATTAAATCACTTTCCTAAAAGGGGCGAGACAGTGCTAGGAATATTATTTTCAAATATGAGAAATTTGAGTAAACAATTGATTAAGTACCTATAATTATATGAGAAAACTAGAGTTGCGACAACAACACATAGCTTCTCTTCCCGCATTACTTCTAAATTTGCAATTTTCGAAAATTCGGAGAGATTACGAAAATTAGACCAGTGCCTGGTTCTATTCGTGGAAAAAATTGGTGCAGTTTTTGAGAAATTTTTATAAATTGCATAAATTTCAACTAGAAATTGAATAAAAACTATTGTTTTTTTCAATAATTTTTTAATAAATTTTTTTTTAAAGGAAAATTTTAATTTTGAAAATACAGAGATTTTGTGCGAAATGAAGCAAGCGTCAATTTTTTTTATCTTGGTACATGCGAGGAGAAAATTAAAAAAGGATTAGAGCCGTCCTTGAGATAAAGATTGTTTAAATAAATTAAAAACTGCTTATATTTCACGAAAAATCACGCAAAAATTACTCAAATGTTCGAAAATTTGAATATGATCTCATTTCAAGATGATTTAAGAAACAATTTCATTCAGGAAACAATATGTAACTACAGTATTGTAGTTGTAAAAAAGACGCTGAAAAAATTTAAACTTTTGTAATTTTTCGAAAAAGCAGCGATTTCAATGGAAATTAAACTTGCACTAATTTTGAAAATTTGTATTTATATTTATGAAAGTTTTGAAAAATCTTGTTGCCGATTCATATAATTTACCCCCAAAATTAAAAATATCCGTTCACACTCAAAGGTGCCTCGAGTTTAAGTCAATCGAGGAATATCAGTTTCGGAGAAAATCTAATGTTGACCACAGACGGAAAGGCGGACAGGCAGACGTTTTGCCGTCAATGGAATTTTTGGTCCCACAAAACATGGATTCTGACTACACAACATGTTAGACAAAATAATTGACTTTATATAGGAACAACATTGATCCACTTTTTTGTTACCAGCGCCCAGTAATAAGAGCTTTTCTGCCAAAAATTCGTCGTTTTACGACGCATAATCGTAATACTCTTTACGTATTGTTGCGCGAAAAAACTGCGAAATTTCGGCAGAAAAACTCTTATTACAGGGCCCTGATAACGAAAAAGGGATAAATACAGTTGGAAAATTTGGAAACTAAGATCCTCTAACACATGGTGTAGCCAGAAACCATTTTTGTGTGTCATTGATACCGTAAAATCTATTGACGGCAAAACGTCTGTCCGTCCGTCTGAACAACGCTAGCGGCTAAACCGTTCAGCGGATTTTCTTCAAAATTGATGTTCCCCAATCAATTTGGCTGTTGTCGCAGCCCCTTGAATTTGAATTAGAAATTGATATTGCAATTTTGGGGAGTACTTTGAATGAAGCCCGTGCGATATTTTCAAAATTGTAAAAGCAAATGCCCCAAAGTTTTTGATTAAACTTTGTTTAAAGGATGTTTAAGGGTTTCATTTTGGTTAAAAACCCTGATTTTTCGAAAATTGAAAAAAATCAATTTTTTCGGCGTCTTCCTATGACTACTATTATTAAGAAAAACATTTTATTCTTACTGAATTTTGTTCATTAAAAAGAGATCTAAAAATAATATAATGTTCACTTTTTTGAAAACATTAGTATTTTTTTTGTATGCAATTTTGAGTTTCTTTAAACCATTTTTTTCGAAAAATGGCACATTTTTTATTAAATTGGGACATTAGATTGATCTTTTAGAAATTATTTAAAACTTATTTGAAATATATGATATAAAAATTGCTAGCCTTCAGGGAATATCAGATTGGAATGCAACAATGACATTCCGAGCCTGGAATCGATGACAGAATTTCTGAGAATTATGTGTCATTGTTGAGACATGATGTAGCTGTATGAAGAACAGTTGATTTGTTTTCATCTTTTCACCAAATGTAGTACGATTTGTAATGAGTTTTAGAAAACAGTGACTGAGATCTGATAATTCGGAGAGAAATTGTGGTATAAATTGTATTACATAACTTTTACTAAAGGCGAGAAAATACGTGCTGTTTTAGCACTACTAGTTCTTGTTTTAAAGTAAGCGTGAAAAAGTAAAAGATGAAAAACATTTCTCATGAACAAAAATGATACATCTTTTTGTAGTTTCTTCTTTTTTCATGGTCAAATAGTGCTCAATGTCTGCATAATATATTAAAATGTTTCTGAAATACATCACGAATATCGGCCTTCCTTCCTGGCAATATAAATATGGTGCATCTACTTAAATTTCTTATGCTAAATAAATCTATCCTTGAGATTCGAATTTAGGCACTGCGGAACCCGAATTTTATTCATGAGGCACACGACAATGCACCATATTATTTGCATTACCAGGTACGAGGTACCCACCAGAAGGCCCGTATGAAATTCAATTGTTCAAACTCCAACGACCTTGCAAGTTGAAGTACCGGTCTGGCTCGTCTGCATAGCCCAGTTATTGCACTGCAATAACAGCTGGTGGCGAATACCAGTCACTCAAGGTGTGGTCACGGAGATTTATATGGCAACGCTCGTAGGATATATCCCACACTTCTTCTTCTTCTTCTTCTTCTTCTTCTTCTTCTTCCCCTTTCTCCTTCTTCCTCTCCTTCTCCCTCTCCTTCTCCCTCTCCTTCTCCCTCTCCTTCTCCCTCTCCTTCTCCCTCTCCTTCTCCCTCTCCTTCTCCCTCTCCTTCTCCCTCTCCTTCTCCCTCTCCTTCTTCTTCTTCCTGAGAGGGTATTCGGTCGTAAAGAGATGGAGGATCTTCAGGAATGGAGTGTGTTCAAGATGCCAAAGAGAAAGGGGCACCTGGACTACGGCTCTTTTGAGAAGTTTCTCCAAATCCACCAGAAATCGATTGAAGGGAACTGGAAACTAACCACTGTAGCCATCATGAAGAATTTTCATTCAGGCAGTGTAATTGTCCAACTCAACTGCGAGTACTAAGTTGGGGTCATAAATTCACCACTGTTGGTACTCCAACCTACTACGAAACTTCATTTATCCATGTGCAATAAAGTGTAGTAAATGTATGATACTTCGAAGTATTCATAATTCGACGAGAAAAATTATAGTTGCCCCTCTGACAATCCCAATGTAATCTTACGTTTTAGTATATTTCTATGTGTAAATAAATTTTGTATGTAGTTCACGTAAGTAATCAAACACATTCCATATCATCACAAATAATATATTATCTATAATTTACATAAAATTATCTCGTTGCTCACATTTTGTCTTTGAGACTTGACTACCGAATCACTTGGATCTGTAAATAATTCAAAAGTGCCTTCAAATATTCTTATTTATACATAGTATACTTTATAATAATTAATAATAAAAACTTCTAAAAATTTGAAAACAAAATGTAATAAGGTTTTTTATTTTACCAATAAGTGTTATAGTTCTCAATTATATTTATTAGTTATATATTTTTTATTGTTAATATTATTTTTGTATTATAAACGGTTGCTATCTTTCATAAAATGCCAGATGACTCTCTTCAGATCTAATAGAAATTATAAGATTGAGCTGAAAGTCCGTAATACAGCGGGGTCGACATAAATTCGTAATTTAAAGTTCACAGAAAATTATTTGGTTACATAATATCAAGTTGCAACATTTCAAACTCTCGGTATCAGCAAACACGTTGGTTGAATATATTTAAAATCTCAACATATTCAACCATTACTGCGAAGCAATTATCCAAGAACTTTTCGCTTCTTAACATCCCTGAAGAATAATGAAGCCAGAGAAAAATTGTATCAAAGTTACTGTTTGCCGGCTCAGGGAGCTCTGAGATTGATACAGGGATCCCTCGGGTCCATAAAAACAAAATATAAAAGTTCGAGACGTTCAATTCAATTTTTCAAAATTTTGCATTGAGAGACTTATGTAAATTTTAAGGCATCCTGCATATTTCTGCTCTTATGTTTCAAACTTACACTTCCTTTTTAAACACGGAACTAACTCAAACAAAAATGAAAGGCATGCGGTCCTGAATGTGAATGTGCAAAGGCAACGCGTACATTTGCGCTGTAATGAATTTCCAACTCCACGCTTTGCCCGATTGCTTCGCCAGCATGTGAAATGCGCTGAATCAGGAGGGGACTCCCACAGCCACAGCTCATAATTCTTAGATATACTTGAGAAAAAATATTAAGCAGTTGTCTCGCCTACATTGAAATAGACACCGACAGAGGTTGCTCAGGGCATCAATTGATGTCACTGCAGTGCCTCTGACCAGGAGGTGCTAGGTTCGGATCCGAACGGTGGTATGATTTTGGAGGAGAATTTTAGCGGCTACTCTGATCGATAGTTTTCCGTGGTTTCTCCGATCAACACCAGGGGAATGCCGGAGCAGTACCCTAACAAACAGAACACGGCCCGCGCGCGATCTTTCCTTCTTCTTGTCCTATTCTGTCCCCTTACACCAACATGAACTAGACTACCACATAATCCGGGAGACCGGTGAGGAGTTTGTAACTTGTTCCGGCTGGGACGGTGCCCCGCTGGTGGGAGAGTCCTGGTTAGGGGGAAACCCCACTAGCCGACGGTAGATCGGCACCAGATCTCGCCATCTAGAGGGGGAAGATCACCGCCATATCCCAAGAAAAAATGCACTACAATTACGGGAATAATGACCAAAGCCGTTGACGCGCCCGGAAACACGAAAAAATCAATCATGGAGGAGAATACTACCGACGGGCCATGAACCGCGGGCGATCTTTCTTTCCTCTTCCTTGCCCTATCCTTACACACACACACACACACACTTGCATGCACTACACTAGAATACATCCCGTGCCGGGAGATCGATCGGGATCTTCAGCGGGGAAAATCCCGGCTATCGATTTTTTTGTTTGTTTCTTTCGTGTTTCCGGGCGCGTCAATTGCTTTGGTCATTAGTCCCGTTAGTGTAGTGCATGTTTTTTCTCAAGAGATGGCGGTGATCACCTGCCGCTGGATGGCGAGATCCGGCACCGACCTACCGTCGGCTAGTGCGGTTTCCCCCTAACCAAGACTCTCCCAACAGCGGGGCACCGCCCCAGCCGGGACAAGCTCTTAGCTCCCGACCGGTCTCCCGGAATATGTGGTAGTGTAGTGCATGTTAGTGTAAGTGTGTGGGTAAGGAGAGAGGATAGGACAAGGAAGAGGAAGGAGAGATCGGGCGCGGTCCGTGGCCCGTTTGGTAGGGTACTGCCCCGGCCTTTGCCTGGTGTTTATCGGAGAAACTACGGCAAACTACCGATCAGAGCAGCCGGCCGCTAGAATTCTCCTCCAGACAGCGACTGAATTCGACCTAGCTGAAAAGCTAGTGTAGAAGATCCTGCCGTCGGCAGGACTCGAACCTAGGACCTCCCGGCCAGAGGAGCTGCAGTGGCATCAGTTCCGGCTATCGACGCAACGGGTAGGTCGGCGCCGGATCTCATTAACCCACAAGGAAAGATCTCTGCCACCTACTTAGTTAAAATGCACTACACTTACGGGACTAATGACCGTAGCCGTTAACGCGCTCGGAATCATCAATCAATCCTAGTACAACAGCGTTCTATATCTTGTAATATTGCATAATTCATTACAAACTACAATGGACAAATTTTAAATAAAAAATAATAAGGAAGTAACTTGTGTGAAAATACTAAAAATATAGATAAGTTTATCAGTATTGCATGAGTCCTTGTCACTACTTTGCACTAATGGGGCTTTAAAAAACATTTTCCGTATATTTTTCGTGCAATCTCCCATGGTTAGGGTCTTACGATATGAGGGTTCATAGCTCTGCAACTTCCAACTCGTCAGAACGTACTGTAGATGTTGATCGAGTTTCTTCTTGGAAGTCAGCACTTTTGACTTAGTTCCGTATTTTACATACTTTGTGTCTATACAAGTACTTAAAAGTTAATAAGAAATGACACATACTTTTTAATTGCCTGCGACGGTAACCGAATTCGCTTATTATGCTCCGTGAAGTCACGGAGGTTAAGCGAATTCGAGTCTCGCGGGTTCCTTGTTGGGTGACCGGCTAGGAACCCCCAGATCTAAAGGCGTCGAGTCCCTGGCCGAAGGGATAACATGCACCGACTGACTGCGACATAAAGAGACTTGACAAATATAATAATTTCTTAGTAATGACTACTCAGTAACAAAGGATTACTCCAGGGAATACGCAAAACACCAGCAAGAGACGCGTTGCGTCAACAACAATGCAACAATTTTTTAAAAATTGATTTTAGTTACGTTAAAAGTCCGTAGCATGCTCTAGAATAAAATAACGAAACATTCTCTAAATATGACAAATAGTGTTTGTTACTATCTTTACTTTAATTATGTTCAGGGTATTATATATTTCATATTGAGACAAGCTGAGAAAATGTTATGGAGTTCACCTGTCATTATCCGACTTATGATCTATAAAATTAGATATATTCTATGTCGTAATGCTAGATCATATTTGCATTTTTCTAAATATTTCATACTCGTAGATTCCATGCTACAATAACGGTAGTAAAATAAGAAGTGAAATATTTATTAAAAGGTTAGGGAAAATATGTTATATGCAGGAAGATGAGCGCTATAAAGACGAATTTTTATTCCTAAGGAAGATATTCATAGTACTTTTTTAAATTCAAATGCTGATTTAAATATCTCTAATCAAACCCTGGACTAATCGTGCGAACGCTCAATAAAACACGTCCACCCAAAACTCGTCAGAACAAGTGTGGTCCACTGACACGCGGTAAGAGAAACGTCGCCCATTGTGTTTATCCACCGGGGTCTTCCTGCATGAAATCGTTCGTCGGGGGCAATAACGAGACGCATTGAGAGAGCCCGCTGACGTACGACGGAGCGAAAGCAATTCGCCGAAGAGCTCGTCTGGTCGAGCCAAACATCGCACGCGCACGCAAACATCCCCCGAGCACTGGCAGGCGCGACAGCTTCCGGGAGCATCAGCGACAGCGCGAACGTCAGACACAGAGAAGCGCCATGAAGCACGATCTTTGAGCCCACCGGGATCCGAGCCCGGTACCTTCTGTAAGCATACTTTATGTCTACACAAGTACTTTAAAGTTAATGAGAAAAAAGACACATACTTTTTACATGCGCCGGTAGCCGAATTCGTTTATTACGTTCCGTGAAGTCACGGAGGTTAACCGAATTCGAGTCTCGCGGGTTCCTAGTTGGGTGACCGGCTAGGAACCCCCAGATCTAACGGCGTCGAGTCCCTGGCCGAAGGGATACCAGGCACCTACTGACTGCGACGTAAAGAGACTTGACAAATGTAACCTCTTACCGGCTGATCCGTAGAATGAAACATAACATGCGTGACAATTTAATGATCTTGTAGACGGTGCAAATGGCACAAAGGAGAGGAGGAGATGTACGAGATGGAATGACACAGGGTGGGCTAACTCGCATTGCTGGGGCTGATGGCGATGCTTACCTGAGCGGTGTGTGGACGGCTGCAGTCGCTAGGCGGCGAAGGGGTTGGGGCGCGCGGCGGCGGCGGCGGCAGCCGGAACGCGCGCTGCGGAGCGAAGACGAGCGAAGCGCGTGAGAGCGGAGCGGAGCGGGGCGTGCTTCGCGGCTGGCGTGCGGTGGACGAGTGACGAGAGCGGCGGCGGCGAGCGCGCCTCCCTCACTCGAGCTCCCCGCCCCCTCGCCCGCCCCCTCCCCGCCCCGCACCAGGCGCCGCCCGCCTCGGCGCACGGGCCGGGCCAGGAAGGGCGGGCCCCCACGCAGACGGTCCAAAGGCCGGACCGCCGCATTGCCCCGCGCCGCCGACGAATCTCGCTGTTCCGTCAGCGCCCGGGAGAGGGGGTGACGCCCCCGGCGCCGCAGCGAGAGGAGGTAGACGAACAAGGCCAGAACGAGATGCCCCGGAGGATAAGGATTTGTCGCACGCTCCGGAAGGCAGTCCTGTCTCCGTGAAATACTGTGTCTGAGTCTAAAATTGAGTGGAAGTCCTATTTCGGTGTGTATTGAGTCGAGTCCTATTTCAGTGTAATATGGATTCGGAGTCCCATTTCAGTGAAATATTGAGTCTGAATTGTATTTCAGTGAAATATTGAGTCTGAGTCCTATTACAGTGAAATATTGAGTTTGCGTCCTATTTCACAAAAATATTGAGTCTGAGTCCTATTACAGTAAAAAAGAGAATGCTCCGCTGCTGTTATGTGCGCTTCATTGTTTTCTTCATTCCGTTTCATATATTGTTTACATTTCGTGTACTCATACGATAGTAGTAATATCAATACGATATTAGTAATTATATTCGTATTCTATTTTCGGAACCGATTTTTTAAAATTTCTTCCGTCACTCACTCCCGGCGGGTTAACCGTAAAAAACGACCAATGCCAACTCTATACGTGTATTTTACAATATTCTTACTAGAAATTTAAAGAAAAAAATTGAAGCGGTTTTTGAGAAAATGTCCGGGGGGGCTTTATGTAAAGTACACCCAAAGGGTACCCCCGGCTAAGATGGTAAAAAGTTCCCCAAAACCAAGTGACGATTATAATGTAACCAAGTGGTTACATTATAATTCTCACATAAAATACTTTTTTGAAAGGTTTCTTAGCTGCCGTCCTACCACTCATACCCACCTACAGCCAAAAACACCGTGTTCTTTTATTTTAATTTTTTAGGCAACTTAACACTTTTTTATCTGACTGAAAAAATATGATAAATGTAAAACAAAAAAAATAACTAAAAAAATTTTTTTATTGCAACAATCGTGAAACAGGCTCGAAAAACATCTCAAACGTTTCCCTTCAAACACAAATTGTTGTGAATTTTTTTCAAATTTTTTGATCGGTGGGCTGTAGTTAAAAGAATTTCCCGCCTTTAAATTACCTTGACTTTAAATATACTTTGAAAATGACTGCAAGAGTTCGGTGTATTTATTTGAGTGTTTATTATACATTTGTATACATCCCCTGAGTGCTTGTAGCACTCACTAATATTTTGGTTTTGGAATTTAATTACAAATCATCGTTTTTTTATCTTTCTATTCCTTTACGTAAGACACCATACTCTAAGGAAAGACTATAGTTTTTGGCGGTTTATGAAAAAATAATTCGATCACAGTTGAGGGACAAGTGGGGGACATGTGGGAAATATGGAGGAATAGGTTGAACACGCATTTGCCAGACCTGTTAACTGTGTCTTATAACACTGGTCCAAGAACGAAAAAGTCTTAAAACTTCATCTCTGAACAATTGTGAACTTTTTCACTTTTTTAAAATTGCTGAGCCATAGTAAACAAGTTTTGTTGTAGTTAAGAGCTTGACAGTCCGGTAGACACCGCGTTCTAGGCACCTGCTACCTTCCTCCAGGAGGAAGGTCATTGAATGGAGTCTGAAAAGTCGGTAACTCTGCCTAGGACGCGGCATTAGTCAAACTATTTCAATTAAAGCCATTAATAAACAACCACAGTAAAATAACAATAGAAAATGCCAAACTCATATACACCATAATTAGGAGGAAGGTCATTGAATGGAGTCTGAAAAGCCATAATGCTCTATGTTTGCCCTGTTGGATCAATGCAGCAAAAACCAATATACCTAAAATACCGGTCATACAGAACAAATTCCTTCCAACAATAACCAAAGCACCCTGATTCATTTCAAACAAACAGCTTCATAAAGAAATTCAAATAAAACCTATCATACACCACATCACTAAGTTATCCCATAATTTTCACAATAATATGTCAACAATTACACAACTATTCCATTACAATCTAGGCAAAGTACCCATAAACCCCACCAGAATAAAAAATAAATTTCCCCAACATGTATTTTACATCCAATTTGCAGATTTGGATGATTCTTTGTGAGGTGCCCCGTGGGTTTCCTCTCCCTAAGTAACAGCTGTAAAGTAATAATAGTTTAGTCTTTTAAAATAGATCATAAGCATCAAAAACATGTGAAAAAGTTTGTATTGTAAAACTGAACCATGTATACCATTCAAAATAATAAAAGAATTGGAAAAAAAGGACGCGGCATCTTCCGGACAGCTAAATAGTTGCTGACTCCGGCAGCAGAAGTTTACGCATTCACATCTGTAGATGTTTCAGACTAGAGAAAAAGTTGCTTTTTCCTTATCTAATTATTTATTCTTGTATACGTATAAATAAGAAAGTACAATCCCAACTCTGAGAAAACTCTTTCTTTTTAAAAAAAATAATTGTATGAAAACTGAAAATTGATTTAATATATCACCCAAGTGATAATTAAATTAGGACGTAAGCGCAAGTAAAATCGTCCTAACAGAATTTGCGAGAAGCAAAGTGTTAAAAATGTTAAAAAGACCACACTTGATTTCAGAGCAATTAGTACAATTAGATTAGAATTACGTTTTCAGATTCCTCAAAATCTTGATTAAGTGGCCACCTGTATAAACGGCCATTTTTTGCCGCTTAGCAACCATTAGTGACAATTTAAGACATTTAATTGAAGCTATTGTACGTATCTTTTGTTGACCACCTGTTAAATTGCAAAATTGATTTGCCTCCATTCGATTTTATAATTTACATATTTCAAGGATTAACAATTTGTACAAAAAGCATTTTTCTGCAGGTTATTGACACAATTTTTTCTAAAAATAAGATAGTATGCATAATTCACAATTTTAGCGTTAAAGAGGAAAAATTCTTTTTTAATTTATTGCACCCGAGCAGTAGTAAACCACTTTACAGGCTGAAATTGGATACAAACACTAAACAAATAATACAATATTAACTGAAAAGCACCGAGGTACTTGCAAATTAAACTAACTTAACCCAATTCTATCTGTGAGAAGCAATCTGAATGAGAGGGCAGTTAGTGTGAAGGGAGTGGGAAAGGGGGGAGGGGGAGTGAGCTTAGGATTACGTGTTTATGATAGTTACGAAGATCTGTATTGATCTTTGGGAAGGCGTGATTTGATTCTGGTTGGACCATTACTGGATTTTCCCAGGTGGTAGAGTCTGGTACCTGGAACTAGGTTTAGGTTGGTGAAGAATTTTCTTGATAATGTTGAAATGTGCTGAGTAATGGTATCGATGTTCAATTCTCTATGAAGTTATTTGTTGGATACATACCATGGAGCGTTAAAAATGTGAAATAGGAAAAATGGGGGAAAAATCTCGATGTCATAGTCTGCTAGTGGTGCAGGTATCCTGAGAGATTCAATACTCGATCGAAAGTAGATCATCACGTATGAAAAATAAAATAATTATTATCAATGTTAAAATATATTAAAATTGAAGTATATTAAAATTATATTTTATTAACGTCGATCATTAAAAACTTTTCCAATGAATACATTAATATTAATAAACTATTTCTTAACACTTTTCATTTTCTGAAAGTCATTACATACAGACAGAAGAATATGATGTGATTTCGTACCAGTATGTTCTGATTTCATAGTTAATTTTCATTTGCTTCATCCCCTAAAAATTTATAACGACATTGATTGCGAGTATTCTAGAAAAAGTCGCGAATTTCATCTCAAACGTTTTCATAATACTTTTTTTAATTTTAGAGAAAAAACAATATTTAGTGTACACAACATCCTGAAATTTCTGTGTATGGATGTTAACACATGTCACCAGAGGGTTTTTGCTTTCTCTTATCTTGTTTACTTGACTACTGGAAAGTTTCACAAAAATGTGACACCCGTTGATTCGTACTTCAGAAAGTTCTACTCTTTTTCCTTTTGTTTGCCTTCAGGTACCCATTTCATGCTTAAAATCCGACGAGAGTCTGCAAGCATGCTGATGCTCCAGCGTCCCAGGTACTCTCATTTCGCACTCCAGCACATCCTTGTGAAATCGTTTGCCTTGTTCTACGCTAAAAAGTCCTAGATTTTCAGGGAAATAATCTAGATGAGAAAACAGGAAACGAATTTGGGTAAATGATACCATCTCGATCAGGTTTTTCGTTCAGTTTCCCTGATCCATTGAGCAAATGCTGAGATGGCCCCTTGTTTTGCTTGTGGACATAAATGTAACTTCATTTTCTGTGCACATCTTCTAGAATTCAGTGGGAAATACTATTATTCAAATTATCGTTTCCATGTTGTCGCGGCAGGAAGTATTATTCCGAAGGACAACATGGATAAGAGACAAAATTTATTGCATTTTTATCCTTGAAAATAGATTTTATAATATGGGAGATTTTTTAATTCAAGTAGTATATGACTTAGTGTAGGGATCACAGAATTTTGAAAATGTGCACACAATTCACTTTTCCCCATAGCACGTCATACGCAGTTTTAACTGCTTTTTTGACGTAAAATAAATAAATTTTCATACTCATTTTTTACAACCAAGTTCCTTGTTTGCGTCAAGCATGTTAGTCACAATGTTTCGGTAATTGGGATCGTTGTTACCAAGAAATTTTGAAACAACTTCACATAAATATATCCATGCTGCTTTCTCCTTTTCATCCATAATGTTTCTAAATCCGACATCAATTTTCTTTATGAGGACAATTAAATATATCTTCTTTTAATTTTGCTCCAGATATTTTGGAATTTTTCACTTGAAACATACTTTTAAAATATTCTCCTTCCTTATTTAAAGGATTTACAAATTGTTTCATTAAGCCAATCTTAACGTGAAGAGGAGGCAGCAAAACTTTAGGACACACCAGGCTTTGGGAAAACATTCTTAGAATCGATTTCCATACTTTCTCGAGGTGGCCAGTCTTTCTTAGTCTAGTGATCAACACATGCCCTGCTATACCACAAGCAAAGAAAGCATGCAAATTTGGTAAAGCCATATTGTGACCCAGCAGCACAATAAGAACTTTAAAATCGCCACAAACTTGCCAGTTGTGTTACTGTAGTTCACTCACAACAACATCAGTTGCAAATTTGCTTATGATTCTTTGAGGAACACTGAATAGGCAACAGGTATTGAACCAAAAACGTTTCTATTATGAAGAGGAACATTTTTTAAACTTTGCTTGAAAGCATCAATGAACAGTCTCCACGCACTTGGATCATAGTTTGGAAGTCCAAGTTTTAGCACAAGTTCTTTCAAAATATTGCAATGTAGAAGATAGCCATTGCAATGTAGAAGATAGCCTTCATAAACCTCCGAAGAAAAAGGTTTTAAATTCAAGTTCGCTTTGTCTGAACCAATAAAATGACGTTATTGGACAACGCATATTTTTTTCTTGGAGTCTAGGACCCAATAACTCAGTGAAAAAGGGCAAGATTCCTCAAATCATTTAAATTACTTTTCTTAAAACACCCAAGTTCTTCAGCAGACGATCCTAGTAGATTGTTACTGTCACTCTCTCAATTCCCATCACTTTTACATCACATTCGAAGAGAAACTCAAGATCTTCTGGTCGCAGATAAAAGTTCAAGATCTTCTGGTCGCACAAGGATTAATACATTAGGCCAATGGGGGACAGGTAAAACGTCACCGAACAACTGGATACTCAATATGCTTTTTAATTTTTAGAATTCTAGCCCTTCACATTACACGAACAGAAGTAGCAGTCATTACTATGGTTTGACTTCAACTCCATAGTAATCACTTCGGCTTTCCTCACCTCTGCTCTCTCCAAACCATAGGTATTTCAATAGATAGCGACGATCTTCGTCGTTGACCCAATGTCGAACATCTTCAATGTATTCTCTACATACTTTGTGAGGTGCCAAAGGTTTACTTTAGTCTCGAAGTTTGATTCCAAAATACGCAAGATATTTTTTATTTTACAAAATTTCTAATATTACGCCTCTGAGGCATTGTGTATTTCCACATATATAACGAAAGTGCTTTGAATCATTTATACATGAGTGATGCGACATGGTAAATATACTTTTGTATTGAACTACAAATTCACAACAATCTACTCGATAATTCAGCTTGAACCTGATTTTTCAGATAACACTCTAATTCAATGTGAGAGAAACTTAGACGAGATGTATAAGTTTTCACACAAATACGATAAGAGTGTGTATATCGTCAAAGAGTGGCTAACAACATAGGATAATGTAAAAGGTGCACGTTATTTTGTTCCAGCTTCCTCAAGAGATTGCACCCCGTATCAAATAAACATCTCGTCCCCTCGGTGTTTTCTATAAAAACATTAGTAGCATTCTTAATTATTTGGTTTTCAAATCTTGACATCATAAAACAACACATGGCAAAGTATTATTGGTTTATATAATTACTCTTTGGGTATACGAAAATTACGCTTTAAGGAAAAATTTTTACAAAAATTAATGGCACGTAATAGGAACTTTCTGGCTTGGAATTTGATTTCAGCATTTTAAAAATACCTCAAAAACATTAAAACTTGGGAGGCAGCAATTTCAACGCAGGTTAGTGTAATCGACTTTTCGGTATGAAGGACCCACAAAACATAGAGTCTGGCTTCACCACGTGTTAGAGGAAGTAATTTACTGTATTTAGGAACATGTATCCACTTTTGCTTTACCAGAGCCCGAAAAGTTTTTCGGTCGTGTTTTTCGGTCGAAACTTCGTGGTTTTCCGGCGCAGGATTACAATACTTTCTCCTTATGAAATAATATCGAGAACGTAAAAATTGTTCCATACATCCTTTATAGAGGGAGAGAGAATTACTGATAAATATTTAGTTGTCTTCTTACATAATGATTTGCAATCCTCCTTTACGTCAGTGTAAAATAGAGCCACATTGGTGTCTGATCTAAATTTTCTACAACTTCATAACTTTCATTACTACTCCATACAACAATAACTTAATGAATTAATTGTAAAAAGAAAGTCACATCCTTTACTACTCGTCGCTTAATATTCACGCCTCATAAGCATATCATTAATTCCTTCCGCCTGAGTAGAATCTCACAATCAATGTATGTTGATGTCAAAAGTCATTTCCCTACGCTTGTAAGCCAGGTTTTCCTTGTTTCTCTAGAACTGATTTTTCCAATGAGTTTTGTATAGTGGTTTAAGTATTACATTGCTTCATTGCAATGCAGTACCATGTGTGTCAAAGGTTTAAGTGCATCGTGTTACATGATCTCGTTAACAATTTCGGACAAGTCAGCAATTTTAAGAGGTTTCAAATATCTTCATCGCCAGATACTAGCTAACTAGACTGTCTCTCGTGAGAGGCCAGGGAGACGTACAGAATATTAGTATTGCCCAAGCAAAGAACATGTAAAACTTCGGTTGAAGTCAACAAAATGACCATACGTGAAGTTTAAATAATAAAATCTTAAGAACGTAGGTTACTTTTCTATTTATTCGTTGATTAATGTAATTCTCTGCTGTGAATAAGAAGTTAGTGTGTGAAATAAAATATTCCAGGCATATAGAGAAAATCGTGATGAAATCAAAACCAATCTCCCTTAAAAGGTTATTAAACCCAGATGTGAATTGTAATCGGAATTTCCCCCAAAACTTGAAGGAATTTAATTATTGAAATTGATATACACCGAGACTTCTGACCAACCGCTGTCCCCATTGAATTGGCAACGTATATTTTAATTGTTTTACCCGAAAAAGGTTAAAACATTTTTAAAAAATGACCAATTTTTTCCCATTTTTATTAAAAGCTCTGAAATTTTGAAAAATTAAAAAAAAACTTTTTCAACTTCCACGAATTTTGGATTCGTCCTAGACCTTAAATATTGAATTTAGAGTTATATTTCTTAACTACATCTATTCTTCAATAGAATTTAACAAATACATTTTTAAAGATTAATTTTGGAATAATTTTTAGTCCAATTCTTCCAAAATGCACAATGATTTTCTTAAAAAAAGCTCGATTTGTTTGGTTCGAATAGTCTAAAGGGCGTAGTTAACCGTGAAAAACCGTGAAAAACCGTGAAAAAGTACACCGGACGGACGGGCAAACGAACGAACGGGCCGACGTTAAAAAAAACACTTTTTCGGTATCAGGGGACCCCAAAACGTGTATTTCGGTTGAAATCTCGAAATCGATTTTCTGCAGGATTACATAATTTTCTCTATACTACATATATTACTTCGTATATACTTATGTATACGAGAAAGTAACTAGTTGTGCTACAGATTGTCACAGACATCCTCGTATTAGTTTTCCTTTTTTTTATCTGGGCTAGCTATTGGGAGTTGCCACATAGGAGTTCCAGCTGCTATCTGTGGACTAACTACATTTTTTAATTTTTTTTTCAGTTTTTCAGTGTCCTAATCGAAGAACCGAAATACTATTTTAAAAATATTAAAAAAGAGTAAAACCTCGCCATAAATGTTTTTTATCGACAAATTGGGAGGCGTTTTAAGCGTTACTGAAAATACGAATTTTGAAACTTTTGACAGACTTTAAGGTCATGCTTCACATTCTGGGCAGCGGCGATCTATCGTCGCCCAAAGTACATTTTTTAAAAAATATTTTCTCAACTTTTCGGTTTCCTAATAGTGTAACCGAAATATTTCTTCAAGAATATTAAAGAAGAGTAGAACTGCGACCTAAATAGAAATGTTTACTGAAAAAATTGAAGCCGTTTTTAAGAAAATGGCAATTAACCATTCCTGTAAATGCGACATAAAAAAAGATATTTTCACTGGAAGCCATTGAGTGACAATTATGTCACCGTATAGGGTTCTTTTGGCACTAACCATAGCAAAGATTTAAAGAATACATTTGGAGCCGTTTTTGAGAAAATCTTGTTTTGGTTATTTTTTATAATTGCAAATATTGCTCGCACTATTGCACGAAAACTACTAAAAGTTTCAAAATAATCTACATGACCTATATGAAAAAACTATTTACGGACAACTAATTTCGTTTGAACTAAAAATCTGTGTCTTAATTTTATAGGAGACGCCTAAAAAATCAAACATTTGCCATTTTCGACCAAATTAAGAGTTAACCGTGAAAATCGGACCTATAAAGTGTATTGTACTCCATTCTTACAAGAGATTTAAAGAAAACATTTGGAGCCGTTTTTGAGAAAATTTTCAAAATGTCCGGGGGGTTCGTGTAAAGTACCTCCAAACATTAATCAATGTTTCTCAAAATCGCAGAGATTCGAGTCAGGCCAGATCGACAGTAGTTTATTCAATTTGGAAAAAAACTTACGAATAGTTCACGCGCTAGTGTTCACATTTAGCAGACGGGCAGACATACTGAAACAAACTGTCTAATTTAATTTTTTAAATTAAATATCTCTTCTGCCCTTCTAATATTATTACATATAAATTCAACGTAACCCCAAATTTATGAAAGAATATGGGCGCCAGGAAAAGCTTACGTTAATTCTATTCTTAAAATTAATCTTCAACTGCTATTTCTAATAAATTAAGGAAGGGGGGATAACACATTATTATCTGGCTATTGCCTTCCTAATAGCAGATTATTCGATCTGCCATCTGTACAGAGTGGCCGAGGAATCTGAAAAGCAAATATACATTTCTAGCTACTAATTTGCTGGAATTGCTAAATGAAAATCATCTTTTCTATTCACAGAAACTTGTAAGTTTATTCAATGTTTATGAAATTTTAACAATACCAAACGTACTTTGTCATGACCAGTTTCAAAACTTACACTGCAGTACCCGTCTTCATGCGCTCTTGGCCGATGTCGCCGCGTAGAACCATTTTCATATTTTTCCCGGTGTCGATGGCTCCAGGTCCAAATACCATCTTCTTTTCTTTCGTTCTGGCACAAGTGTACTCAAGTCACTGATCCTCACCGCCTCATAAGTTATAGCTTAATTAATTTCCTTTTAAAAGTTCCCAGTTCTTTCTACGCGTATACTTATAATATAAAGTTCAGCAAACTATTATCTGCCTCAAATACTCCCAGTCCTGTTCCCGACAAATTCACCTAAGTTCACAGTTTAAATTCTGATAAGACTTAATTAATTTTCCTTTTAAAAGTTCCCAGTTCTTTCTACGCGTATACTAAAATATTCTAAGTCCGACCACCATGCGCTCCCAAGTGGATGTTCACAATTCCCAAACTCCCAACCTACACACGATCCGCACAGCACCACGGCATAAGTCATGATGCCTCCATATGCCCTCTTTCAGCCCTTCAAAACTCGGTCCATACTTTCGACTGTTTCTTGTCAGAAAAAATTCGACCCGCTTCCGTCGAAATACATTGTCATTCCATACCTAGCCAATCCCTCAATTACTTACAAATTCAACTAGCCGCGCTCCAGACTTGTCATTGCTTTCTCGGTCAATCCCGAACAGTTTACTTTATCAACTAGCTGCGCCCCGTGGTTCAAAGCAATGAATTTTGTTGACCTTGACGACAACTCGTCTACCATTGCTAGGCCGCCATATGTACATATGTCTATCCTTACCAATAACCCTGTTTACAATAAATGTTACGCCATACAATGTCCCGCATATTGGTATGTCACAATACAGACGGACGAACGGACGTTTTGCAAAAATCCCTTTTTTGATATCAGGGGACCCCAGAACGTGTATTTCGGTTGAAATCTCCAAATCGATTTTCCGCAGCATTACATAATTTTCTTTATCCTACATATATTACTCTGTGTATACGTACGTATACTTGGCTTCATGGTCTTGCCCCATGCTCATTCCAGCTGCCATCATCGTCCAAAGAATATTTTTTGACATTTCCTCAACTTTTCGCTTTCCTAATAGTACAACCGAAATATTACTTCAAGATTATTAAAGAAGAGTAAACCCGCGTTATTATTATAAATTTTCATTGAAACATTTTAAACTGATTTTAAGAAAATGGCGATTAAGCATTACTGTAAATGCGAAATTGAAGCTTTTTTCACAGAAAACTGTTGTGTTTTTGATAAATATTATTTGACATTATTTAAAGCACATGTACTCGTAAATAAATAACTGAAAAAATTGTAAAGTAAGTATCACCTACGTGAGAGACAAGTCAAAAATACATTTTTGTAATTTATTTAAAAAAAAATATCGCAATATGTCGTTTATATCATCGTATATGGTTTGTTTGGCACTAACCGTAATAAAAATATAAAGAAAAAAATGGAAGCCGTTTTCGAGGAAAACGTGTTTTTGTAATTATCCTACATCTGCAGCTCAACTGGAGAGCTCCCAGGAACCAACCAACGACAGTTTACGCGGCCAGTTAAACTCGCGCTGTTCAAATGCAATTGATACTATTTAGCAATGACAGTTACGCCCGGACCGCCTTGGCACGCATGAGGAAAGTTAAAAAAGAAACTCAAATGAATGAGCTCCCATAAATGCACCGAGTAAATAGAGCTCCCCGCACATGTTGCCCCGCTGGCGGCTGCAGCCACCGTCGAGACGAGAACCGACGAAGTTCCCTCACGTCAGGCTCACACGCCCACACAAATATAGAAGGACAGCAGAAAGCTCCAATTTACAGTGCGTCTCACAGACCGGCAAAGCGACACTATCTATACTAACTCAACCGGGAGCGGTAGCTCAGTACATCAACTGATGCCACTGTCCTCTGACCGGGAGGTCCTAGGTTCAAGTCCCGACGGCGGCAGGATTTTCGACACTAGCTTTTCAGCTAGGTCGAATTCAGTCGCTGTCTGAAGGAGAATTCTAGCGGCCGGCTGCTTTGATCGGTAGTTTTTCGTGGTTTCTCCGATCAACACCAGGTGAATGCCGGAGCAGTACCCTACAAACGGGCCACGGACCGCGCGCGATCTTTCTTTCCACTTCCTTGTCCTATCCTCTCCTTACACACACTTACACTAACATTCACTACACTTCCATATATTCCGGGAGACCGGTCGGAAGCTTAGCGCTTGTCCGGTGGGGCGGTGCCCGCTGGTGGGAGAGTCCGGGTTAGGGGTAACCCACTAGCCGACGGTAGGTCGGCGCCGGATCTCGCCAACCAGCGGGGAAGATCACCGCCATCTCCGGAGAAAATGACATGCACTACACTAAAGGGACTAATGACCAAAGCAGTTGACGCGCCCCGGGAAAAATGAAAAAGCAATCAATCAATATACTAACTCAGTTGTGTGCAGGTGCTAAACACAATAGTAACAAAACATAACAGTAACAAATCCAATATTCACATGGAATACAAATTAAACGAAACTATTCATAAAATATCAGGTCAGCAGTGTATGAATAACACAAGCGGGTGAAGGCGCCTTATCCATTGAGTACGGATGACCCGGTGTCGACGGGAATCATGTGCCACAACGATGGCTCCACCTCCGTGCACGTCGGCTCAGGCTGGGCGGCCGGGGGGGGGGAATTCTCCCAGTAGGCCAAGAGTTGGGAACAAGGCATGTTCCCCAAGTGCGGGGCAGAGGCCGGGAAAGAAGCTATTGCTCAGATAGATGACAACATTGCAGCAATGTAGGCGAGTCACTCAACAAACCCACAGAAAACAAAACTAACACGACAACAGAATCAGATAAAAAGTTAAAGCGGGCATTTTTGAGATTAACCGCTATGACACAGGCGGGCCGCCGGCAGACGGCCAAGTGGAAGTTACAAGGCCATTGAGGCCTCTACCAAAAATGTGATTGACCAAATACAAGGCAAAATCGAGGAGACGGTGAACGATCTGTTGAGCCGCTACGACAATCTCTGGCTGAAATGGCCGCTGCCCAGGCGGCCACCACTAGAGAAAGCAATTGAACCGGTGGCCATGGCTTTGGAGAGCTGCACTGTCCCTATCCAGTCCCAACCCCATAAGCCGCGGCCATGGCTGTGGAGAGCTGGACTGTCCCTATCCAGTCCCAACCCCATAAGCCGCGGCCATGGCTGTGGAGAGCTGGACTGTCCCTATCCAGTCCCAACCCCATAAGCCGCGGCCATGGCTGTGGAGAGCTGGACTGTCCCTATCCAGTCCCAACCCATAAGCTTCATACGTTGCTGGGGCGGCGGCGGCTGCCGCTCCTCCGACAGTAAGAGAGATAGTGAAGCGGAAGAAACCCCCTGTTCCTCTTATAAAGCTGGGAACGCAACAACGGTTGTATTCAAAGCTCATGACGGCAAATCTCTCAATAGTAAGCATGAGGCAAAAATAGAGCTCCAACGGCTTACACAAGGCACAGTTAGATTATTATTTTCAAATATTAATTTAGGCACTTTTCTTGCTGTTTCATGCTTCATGTTAAAACGTATTCGCAAATAATATATATATATATATATATATATATATATATATATGCATATATACATATATACCTATATTATATATATATAACCATGTTGTTGTGGCAGTCCTTGACGAAAGATATAATGAGGGATAAGAGCCAAAATGTATTGCTGGTTTACCCTTGAAATTAAAAATTTTATTACATTGGAGCAAATATAATTTTTACAATCCTTGCAAAAACACTCTCGTATCTTTCTGTATTGAAAATTCAAATAGTTTATGGCTTAGGGTAGGGATCACAGAATTTTGAAATCGTGCACAGAATTTACTTCTGCCCTTAGCTCGTCACACACAGTTTTAACCGTTTTTGACGTAAAATATATAAATAACTAGTCGTGGTCAGAAAACGTGTTGGTCGCGAAAGGTTTGCCTTATATAATTCACATTATAAAGAACATTGAATGATAATGAAATGATATTCGATTGTCTATAATAAAATTTGACTTCAAATCTCAATTAAAAATATTCTATTATATCAGTAGTACATGTTTTTGCCTTATCATTAATGTAATTAAATTCAACTTCTCTATAATAAAATATCACATTAATACTTCATCTCGCAAAAGAGTTTTCAACTCGCAAAAAATATATCAGTACACTAGCATTCGAACTGAGGTACATGATTTAGCAAGCAGTTGTTTTATTCGAGAAAACATTAAAGAAACAAGATTAATTTTACGTATAAATTGAACATCTAAAGGCTATGTATTGCCTAGTGAATGCATACGAAACTTCGAAAGCATTTCGTAATGTCTATCTCATGTGTATCTGAATGTATTTGCTAATTGATTGAAACAAAATACATCAATCCAGTGGGAATATAAATTATAGAATTGAATGAAAATTGAATTAATATTGATATTTTCAATAATAAATTACAATTAAAATAAATATTTCTAATTACTTTTCATATCATTTTAACCCAGTCGTCTTCCTCAAGAATATTACTCCTGATCGACACTTGAGGCACAAATTACGCAAAAACAATTTTTATTTCGTATCGTTCATTACCTTTTTTTAAAAAACAGAATTTTTAAAACAAATTTTGTTTAAAGAAAAAATCTCCATTTACAATTTTCTCATTTTTAAATGTTACAATTTTGCAATTTTCAATAATACAGAGTTCGCCGGAGAATAGCAACAACTTTTTACCGCCGGTTGTTATATACGTGGAGATAACGAAAAAAATTTGGTGCCGTTTTTTTTAATGGTTTTTTTTAGAAACGTCGAGTTTGACAGAAAATCACTAGGGTTGGTATCAGGACAGACAGACGGATGGACGTTTCAATTTACTTCTGCTTTAGGGGATCTCAAAACGTGTATTTCCGTGAAAATCTTGAAATCGATTTTTCGAAGCATTAGTCCTGGGTTCCATACTGAGCACTATAATCTGACAGGTGCAATCCTCACCACCTTAAACGCCTACAATATCTCCGATATAATTCTCCGAACGAGATAGTGGGCCAACGTGCAATTTGCATTGTGCATTTGCATTCTTTTACATAGAGATGCCCGAGGGAGAACTGCCAAATCTGCGAAGGACATCATGAAATATTAACCAACCAGTAGGCGATATCGAACCCGGTCGTTCCATGTTTTCTGGTTCACAGTGCTTGTAAACATTTTAAGAAAATTAGTCCAGCTCCTGGTCGACGGCTGCATCAAACAAAAACATGTGGTGTTGCAAATATGCCTACAACATCGCGGGACCTTCCGGCATACGAAGTATCGCGAACAGTCTTATCGCTACAAAGTCGAACAAATCTGTAGATACATTCCTATTCTGGTCTTACATCAAAGTATTTGTAGAATTTTATGTTGTTTTTTTTTTTAATTTTTTTATAAATTGCATTAACATCAAACACAAATTACACACAAACAACTCTTTTTATTTAAAAAACATGTACATCACCTTTTTTATATATAAATATAATTTTTTTAATATCAACTTTGGCGAAAATCAACTGAACGGTTTAGTTGCTAGGTCTCTCCACAGACAGACGGAATAACAAAAATGTTTACCGTCAATCGATTTTTCGAAATCAAGTTCCTATTGCCTAAATAATATTTCTGTCAACTTGTCAGATAGTGGGTGACAGGGAAGAGGGGTTTCATTATCCAATCAGAAGCTTCAAATTCTAATGATGTCACTGCAGAGTTGTCGACGCTTGTCAACAAAAAAAAAATCTTAGAATGAGAAGAAACTGAAAATTAAAGAGCGCCGTTACTCGTTTGATTATGCGTTCTGCGTCGTCTACTGATGTACGCTCTCATTGCTATTTGTTTCTCACCTCTACTGATTGATTGATTTTTTCGTGTTTCCGGGCACGTCAACTGCTTTGGTCATTAGTCCCGTTAGTGTAGTGCATGCTTTTTCTCAGGAGATGACGGTGATCTTCCCCAACTGGATGGCGAGATCCGGCGCCGACCTTCCGTCGGCTAGTGGGGGTTCACCCTAACCAAGACTCTCCCACCAACGGGGCAGCGCCCCAGCCGGGACAAACTCTAAGCTCCCGACCGGTCTCTCGGAATATGTGGTAGTGTAGTGCATGTTAGTGTAAGTGTGTGTGTAAAGGGAGAGGATAGGACTAGGAGGACGGAGAAAAGATCGCGCGCGGTCCGTGGCCCGTTTGGTAGGGTACTGCTCCGGCATTGGCCTGGTGTTGATCGGAGAAACCACGGAAAACTACCGATCAGAGCAGCCGGCCGCTAGAATTCTTCTCCAGTCGAATGACCGTGAGGAGGGGTGAGGGAGAGAGGGAGGGGGGCGGACGCCAGTCGCGTGCCATTCCGCGCGCATTCAGCACCGCCGCGGGCAGAGTGCACCCGCAGCGGGCTGGCGAGCCGTGTCTCCCGCTCACCGCTCACCCCCGCCACCCATCCATCGCACCCAGTCGCTGGCCCGGTGCATTGCGCACGCGCCGCTCACGGCGCTGACGCCGCGAAGCCGCGGTGCCGGGCGCTCTGCTTGGCGACGGGCCAGTTCGCTATAGGGATGGCAAAAACATCGATGTTTTTAAAACATGGATGTTTTCCACCAGAAACATCGATATATTAACCTTGATATTTTGCTTCGATGTTTTCTTCACATCGATATTTGGTGCAAAAATATCCATATTTTTTATTTTCTATTTTTAAATAAATGACGCCGCGACGCCGGAAGCGACCGCGGTGCCGGGCGCTCTGCTTGGCGACGGGCCAGTTCGCTCTAGGGATGGCAAAAAAACATCGATGTTTTTAAAACATGGATGTTTTCCACCAGAAACATCGATATATTAACATTGATATTTTATTTTCGATGTTTTCTTCACATCGATATTTGGTGCAAAATCATCGATGTTTTTTATTTTCTATTTTTTTAAATAAACGACGCCGCGACGCCGCGAAGCGACGCGGTGCCGGGCACTCTGCTTGGCGACGGGCCAGTTCCTCTAGGGATGGCAAAAAACATCCACGTTTTTAAAACATTGATGTTTTCCACCAGAAACATCGATTTATTAACATTGATATTTTGCTTTCGATGTTTTCTTCACATCGATATTTTGTTGCAAAAACATCCATGTTTTTTTTATTTTCTATTTTTTAATTTTTTTAAATAAACGACGCCGCGAAGCGACCGCGGTGCCGGGCGCTCTGCTTGGCGACGGGCCAGTTCGCTCTAGGGATGGCAAAAAAACATCGATGTTTTTAAAACATGGATGTATTCCACCAGAAACGTCGATATATTAACTTGATATTTTGCTTTCGATGTTTTCTTCACATCGATATTTGGTGCAAAAATCATCGATGTTTTTTATTTTCTATTTTTTTAAATAAACGACGCCGCGACGCAACGACGCCGAGAAGCGACCGCGGTGCCGGACGCTCTGCTTGGCGACGGGCCAGTTCGCTCTAGGGATGGCAAAAAAACATCGATGTTTTTAAAACATGGATGTTTTCCACCAGAAACATCGATATATTAACCTTGATATTTTGCTTTCGATGTTTTCTTAACATCGATATTTGGTGCAAAAACATCCATATTTTTTATTTTCTATTTTTAAATAAATGACGCCGCGACGCCGAGAAGCGACCGCGGTGCCGGGCGCTCTGCTTGGCGACGGGCCAGTTCGCTCTAGGGATGGCAAAAAAACATCGATGTTTTTAAAACATGATGCTTTCCACCAGAAACATCGATATATTAACATCGATATTTTGCTATCGATGTTTTCTTCATATCGATTTTTGTTGCAAAACATCTGTTTTTCGACGCAACGACGCCGGAAGCGACCGCGGTGCCGGGCGCTCTGCTTGGCGACGGGCCAGTTCGCTCTAGGGATGGCAAAAAAACATCGATGTTTTTAAAACATGGATGTATTCCACCAGAAACATCGATATATTAACATTGATATTTTGTTTTCGATGTTTTCTTCACATCGATATTTGGTGCAAAATCATCGATGTTTTTTATTTTCTATTTTTTTAAATAAATGACGCCGCGACGCCGAGAAGCGACCGCGGTGCCGGGCGCTCTGCTTGGCGACGGGCCAGTTCGCTCTAGGGATGGCAAAAAAACATCGATGTTTTTAAAACATGGATGTTTTCCACCAGAAACATCGATATATTAACATTGATATTTTGCTTTCGATGTTTTCTTCACATCGATATTTTGTTGCAAAAACATCGATGTTTTTATTTTCTATTTTTTATTTTTTAAATAATGGCGATTAGCCACGTTGTAGAGTAGCAACAATCCACAGCAATATTGTTGTTTTTCGTCATCCTCTTTATCAAGCTGCACAATGCGCCTGTGCAATCTGAGGGAATTTTAGGTGTTTTCGATGCCAGGTTAATGGAAGTGACTAAACGGTAAAGTAGCGAAACACGATGGTCTTTATTGTTAATTTTATTCGTTACATTTGATAATATTTTTAACATACTACTAACATGCTGGGAACCAAACAATACAATCTAACCATTTTACGTGCAGTAATTAAAAATGGATAGGAAAATAGCATGTTTATTAGTCTATAATGAAAACAATTATGTTTTTCGCCGATGTTTTTTATGAACATCAAAAACCCTGTTGCGATGTATCGAAACATCAATGTCTCGATGTTTGGGTAAAATTATCCATCACTAGTTCGCTCACCAGGCATCACGCTCATGCAAGTGCCTGTTGCTTCTCGGCTTTCTCGATCTCTCCTTGTAACGACGATGATGTAACAGTGAGCGTCTCGGGCTGTTATACCGAAGTTTGCGGGTTAAAACCCGATCGAAGCCGTGTATGACTAAGGCAAATTAATCCTTCGTACGCCTTTCTTCGGAGGGGAAGTAAAGCCGGCTGACCCATGCTGGTAGATTTACTGCATAAAGAGAGATCCTCATAAAAGATCCTCAAGCCTAAATGAAGCCTCTGAGATAAATTGAAATTGCCTGGTTCGTCGCCCAAACAATATCTTCTTTCTCTGCCAGTTGGTGAAAGGAGCGTAGCGACGTTTGCGTCGACAGACGGAAGAGCAGTCCTCATGGCCTGAGTCTCGCCGCGTAAAGGCATCAATTCAATTCAATCTCTACGGTCCCTTTTCCCATTCCGGTGCTCCTTTTGCACTTTCTTCTCCTTTCTATCGCATGCTCTTATTACTTTCTCGCTACTGAGTAGAGAGAAAGTTATGTAATGCTGCGGGAAAAACGGCGATTTTCGGCAGAAAAACTCCGGGCCCTGGAAACAAAAAAGTGGATAAATCTAGTTGCTAAATTTAGGGGGGAAATCTCTAACACGTGGTGTAGCCAGAACGCACGTTTTGGGGGTCCTCCATAACGAAAAATCGACTGACGGCAAAATGTTTGTCTATCCGTCTATGAACAGCGCTAAAAACTAAATCATTCATCCGATTTTCTCCAAAATTGTTATTTCCCAATCGATCTGACTAATGTGAGGGCGCCTTGAATTTGAAATCGATATTTTAATTTTGGAACGTATTTACATCAAGCCTCTGGGCCATTTTTTAAATTTTCAAAAATGGTTCTATCGTTTTTGATTAAATTTTGGTATTAGATAGTGTGAAGAATGTTTAAGAGGATGATGTAGCAACCATGTTCGTTGAAAACCCTGATTTTTCCAAAATTGCAAAAGTTCAAAATTTGTTCGAAGTCTTCCTGCAACTAAAATATTAAATATAATTTTTTGTAATGAAATTTGTTTCTTTAAGATAGATTTTGGAATAGTATCATGTAAATTTTTTCTAAAATGTGAGTACTTTTCGCGTATTTTCGCGAGAAAATACGGGCGAGGAAGTACGTGTTGTTTCAGCACCACTAGTATTTCTCTAGCTTTCCTCCTTTCTCTTCATTAACCTTCCCCCAACGTCGTTTGAGAATGGGGTTAATTAAGAATAATAAAGAGAAAACTGCAAACAAGAGTAACCTGTGGTATGTTGTTTAACATTGTTACATCTGCAGATAAAGGCCGTTCTTTTTAATACTAATTCTACTTCATTATGTATGTTCTATATTTTCCATACAAGCAAGCATAATAAATCTTCAGTATCCTATTTCCTCTTCCTTTTCTTTATTTCAATTTCTTCTTTTTTCGTTTTTCTTGTTCATCGTTTATTATTTCTTCTTTTCCTTTCATATTTATTTTCTTTTGATTATTTCTTCGTACACACTTCTTTCTCGGTCTTCCCATGTTTCCCCTGTCACTATCCTTTTTACTAATCCCCCTATGTTCTACTTTTTTCTTTGGCTCAGTTGGTGTTTCTCTCATTAATAGTGAGTGTGAACACTCTCTCATGACATTGATGAGCATTCATAACACAAAAGATGATTTATATGAATTAAATTGAATTGAATTGACATGGCAACGTGACTTCCTCTAGACGAAGTGAACTCTCACCTAACTCAACTAACATTGCGCAAAGATTTAAACATAAATTTCCAACAATCAAGACGGGAGGAGCCAGTAGCGACTCAAAAATGACTTGCGTTTTTTTTCGCCACGCTTTTGTGTGTGTGTGTGTGTGTGTGTGTGTGTGTGGGTGTGGGTGTGTGTGTGGTGGGTGGGTAGGTGGGTGTGGGTGTGGTGTGGGTGTTGTGAGTATCAGTCAGCAACCTACGAAAATGATAGTAAATATAAAACTATAAATTATAATAATCTGCTATACTTTGATTAATATTGTCTTATGACCAATTAATTTTTTTTTCGTTGGTTTCGAGAATACTTTAATATTATGGTACAGCGCATTGCAAAGATATTTACATGCTTACAAGAAACAAATTGAAAAATGTGCCTAAAAAGATTCTCGGATATTTATCCAAATATTTAACAAGCTACTTGCCATTTTAGCTGTTATGGTGAATATATGTCTGTTATCGTACTGTAAATATTATGATCGTCAATGGAACTAGTATTTTTCGCTATCTCAATAATTCTCTGAATTAATTTCACACCACAGAATATTAGCAATATTAACATTAATGGGGGGCAATCGATGAACCGCCTCCACGTGGTGTCCCCTGGGTAACGCTAAAGGTTCACAACCGAGTGTAGCACTTCTTCCACTTACTTATGCTACACTTCTTTTATCTTTCCTATTTGGTCTCTCTTGACCCCTTGTTGTTTTCGACCCCGACGCTATTAGGTCTCGAGGGCTAGGGTGTTATTCTTTTGTGAGTCTTCTCTTTACGACATCTCTGCTCTTTTTTCTCCTTCCCTTTCGACCTTTCTTATTCTCTATTTTCCTTATATTTAGGGGTAGACAAGACTCCGCAGGTGTAGAGGAGCCAACTCGTCTAAGGGAAACAACCCGATACAAGTTCTGCAAGTCTGGGAGCAGCGAGGAAGCAGCCCTTCCACCGGACTTTCCCTGTGCAGCGCCCGTAACGCGGCCAGGGGAGATTCTACTTACTGGTACTCTCATAAGTAATAGCCGGCCTGTAACTTATACGACCCAAGCAAAACGTTTAAAGGATAAGCGAAAAGGAATATCGTAACTTACAAATATCGGAATCTGGAATGTTCGTGATCTCTCCCAAAAACAACAAGAATTAGAATTAGAAATAATAAAATGCCAAGATGGAGTTAGTGATCATAACAGAAACAAAGAAACAAGAAAAAGAAACAATTGATATAGGATCTTACACAATGATATACAGCGGCGTCCCGGTAGATAAAAGAGCGCTGGAGTAGGAATACTAATACATGAAAAGTGGAAAAGTAAAATATCATCTTATAACTGGGTAAATGAACGAATAACTACTTGCAGACTAAAAATTGAAAGAGAATACCTAAGTATTATAGCTGTATATGCGCCAGAAGAGGGTAGGACGGAAGAATCATACGATTTCTACAACAAATTACAAGATGTATTAGATTCCACGAATAAAAATGATTATATTCTAATTGCTGGAGATTATAATGCAGGATTTGGTCAACAACCTATCCCAAAACTAATTGGAACAAACGGCGAGAGAACATTGAACCAAAATGGGAAAATTGTAAGAGATTTAATTAATTTTAATGAACTAAGAATACAGAATTCCTTTTTTAAACGTAAAGAGATACATAAATATACTTGGGTAGCCTGAGAAAGCCACTCAATAATAGATCTTTTCGTATCCAATGGAAAGTTAGGTAAATGCTTTGAAGATGTAAGAGTTCTAAGGGAGAAAGATATAGGATCTGACCACTATCTTGTGCAAGGTAGAATAGGTCTAAAACAAGATGGTTTAAAGGTGTTAAAAACAAATCAGATCTAAATAATTTAAGTTGGAAAAGTTATCTTTTGAAAAAGTTATTTTTGGAAAAGTTATCTTTTGAAATTTTGAAAATCTTCCACAACAGGACTGTATCAAGAAAGAACAATATCAGGGAGGAAAAAGGAACATAGGAAGACCGAAGAGAAGATGGATGGACCAATAATGAGACGCATCGGAACGAAAGTTCTAATGCTTGAAGAAGAAGAAGAAGAAGAAGAAGAAGAAGAAGAAGAAAAAGAAAAAGAAGAAGAATATACATCAAACTTAGCCTCAGTTTCACAAGTAAAACCTGGATGGTGAGTGAACAAAGTTGGGATGATGGAACAAACCAAATAAATTTCTTAGAGGGCTTTCCTGGGTGTGGAGATTTGATAAATAGGTCTTGCAGAGAACTTAAAGATCTAAGATGTAAAATCAATACTGATGGCTTGACAAATTACATACAAAAATTAAATAAGTTATTTGAAAAAATGAACAGCAAGAAATCAAATAAGCATCACTCTTATATCTACATGGAAGAAAGAGAGAAGAGATGAGAAAGAGGAGAGAAGAGAAAGAGGGGAGAGGAGAAAGAGGAGAGAAGAGAGAGAGACTCACACACACACAAGCGCGCGCGCACACACACACGCACACACACGCACATACACGCGCAGACTCACACACACACAAGCGCGCGCGCACACACACACGCACACACACGCACATACACGCGCACACGCACACGCACACGCGCGCGCGCACGCGCACCAACGCACGCACCCGCCACACACGCACACACGCGCCACACGCACGCATGCACGCACACACACACATCTTCCAAAAAATCATGAGAATGTGAGTGTGACGAGAACAGCCGGCACTGGCGCAAGCAAGCAGCCCATTCAGCGCGGCTGGCTGGCTCCTTCCTTGACAGACGCCCCCGTCACTGCGCCGAGGGGCGGATTTAACCATAGCCACACGAGGCACATGCCTGCGGTGGTAAAATTTTAGAGGCGGCAAAAATTATTAACTAAAATTGGGCTTAAGGTGTCTATTCTTCGTCGCATGCGATTTTTCTCTCTATTGAAATTTGTATTCTATGAGATTTTGAATAAACTGCTCGCAAAAAAATTTATTAACAGGCTGATAATACCTTCTGCTATATGACTTACAAGTGGAATTGAGCGATGTTTACATTTTCAGTACAATTCATCATATACAATTAAGATTTAACTACAATTACCGAAAAGGAGTCTATAAGTTTCAGTCAGCGTACCGGACTGTTGTACCCGAGTTGGCGGGTTCAAACCCGATCGAAGCCGTGGATTTTTAAGGGCGAAAAATCCCTCGTTCGTCTTTCTTCGGAGGGGAAGTAAAGCCGACTGTCCCATGTAGTAGATTTACTGCATGTAAAAGATCCTCAAGGCTAAAAGAAGCCTCTGAGCAAAATTGAGATCCGCCAGTATCGTCGCCCAGGATAATACCTCCTTTCTCCGCTAGGTGGTGAAAGGAGCGTATCGAAATTTGCGTGGTTAGACGGAAGAGTGGGCCTGATGACCCAGTCTCGCCACGTAAAATTAAGGCATTAACTAACTAACTAAGTTTCATCGATTCCAGTTACCTTAATCGGAATTCTTAAAACTTATGATTATCTGTCATAGCCAGTGTTGCCAGAACAGGGGAAGTACCGTTAGATTTGGCAGTTTTTCATTGTAGTCAGCGGGGAAAAAAATAGTTTTAGCGGTTAAAGGGAAATATAGTCGTAAAAAATGTGCCCAATTTTTTAACATAAATTATATATATATATATATATATATATATATATATGTATTATATATTATATATATAACGTCAAAAACAGTTAAAAACTGCGTATGACGCTATGGGGAAAAGTGAATAGTGTGCACATTTTCAAAATTCTGTGATCCCTACACTAAGTCATATACTACTTAAATTTTTGGGGGAAAAAAGCTCCCATGTAATAAAATCTATTTTCAAGGATAAAAAGGCAATAAATTTTTGCTCTTATCCATGTTGTCCTTCGGAATAATACTTCCTGCCGCGACAACATGGAAACGATAATTTGAATAATTGTATTTCCCACTGAATTCTAGAAGACGTGCACACAAAATGAAGTTACATTTATGTCCAGAAGTAAAACAAGGGGCCATCTCAGCATTTGCTCAATGGATCAGGGAAACTGGACGAAAACCTGATCGAGATGGAGGTCATTGACCCGGGGGCCGCAATACAATACTTGTTACAGGTTGTTTATACACATTTATACAGTTCAAATGGTAAATGATGCATTATGTATTATTTTTAAAAGTATAGTTACTTTATATATATATATATATATATATATATATATATATATATATATATATATATATAGGTTATGTGAAAAATAGGCAGCAATTTTTCGCGTTCCTACAGGCGACAAAGTTGTTAATCCGCCTCTGACCGTGACACGCCATCGCAGTGCTCCGAATGCTTTTATACTACCTCCACTATAAATTTCTTAGAATAGTTATTTATGATGCGAGATGTGAAAGTGACTTTATTTTGCGAGTAGAAATGGTTGCAACCCGAGGCCGATACTTGTAGGCCGAATGGCGCAATCCTACGAGCACCGTATCCTACAATCACCGTACCGACTTTCATTTTATATTCCTTCATTGATTGATTGATTTTTTCGTGTTTCCGAGCGCGTCAACTGCATCGGTCATTAGTCCCGTTAGTGTGGTGCATGTTTCTTTCTCGGGAGATGGTGGTGATCTCCCCCCGCCGGATGGCGAGATCCGGCGCCGACCTACCGTCGTCTAGTGGGGTTTCCCCCTAACCAGGACTCTCCCACCAGCGGGGCACCGCCCCAGCCGGAACAAGCTCTAAGCTCCCGATGGGTTTTATATTCCTTCAAGAATACAAATCACTTTATGATAAATTAAGATCAGTAACAGATGGTACAGACACACATATATTGTTATATTCGTTGCATTTACAGATTTATCAGAGCACATGAGAGTCATCTCACTTTTAGCAGTAGTGCTAAAAACTGATTTTTAGCAGACTATGCATAATCTGAAGGAACTACTTGTACTAATTGCTGGGTAAAAAATATTTTTATCCACAATTTTTACTTACATATATACAGAGTATTATGCGTGGTATAGAAAAAGTTATTAAAATTGCGGAAAATCGATTTCAAGATTTTAAGGGAAATACAGGTTTTGTTCTCCCGATACCGAAAAATTGTTTTTTATCAAAATGTCCGTCCGTCTGTAAACAACTCTTGCGCCTAAATAATTAACTTTTTTTCAAAACTCCCGGGATATTCCTCGGTTGATCTGACTCGACACGAAGCTCTGCGATTTGGAAGAACGTTGCTTAATATCTGCGTATCTCTAATATTTAAATATTAGAGATACTTTACATGAAGGGACATTTTCCAAATGTTTTGTAAGAATAGAGCAAAATATTATTATAAAGATGGCAAAGGTCCGATTTTCACAATTAATTCTAAGTTTACGAAAATTGTAAAAGGTGAAATTTTTTTCAGCGTCTTCGAGCAACTCCGGAATTGAAGATAGAGATTTTTCCTTCAAACAAAATTTGTATTTTTCATTAAAGCCACGCATATTTTTTGAAAATCTTAGTAGTTTTTGGACAATTTTGAGTGAGATAAGTGCATATTAAGAAATTTCAAAAACAAGTATTTCTCAAAAAGAGCTCAGTTTTTTTCTTTAACCTTTTGATAGGGATAGTGCTCAATGACCCGTCTATCTGTCGTCTGTGCTAACTTGTTTGCTTATGTGTGCTCTCGGCCTTATTTTAAACCAGCGTGCTTCTCCTTCATTGCCGCCGCCACGCCGGCCAGCAAAAAGCCGGTCAGCTGGTGTGGCTTGGCACCGGGCCAACCGGTTGCTGCGGCTCATCGGAGACCCCGTATTTCCACTCTTCGATTCCGGAAGCGCCAGGCCCTATAATACAAAGACTGGAGAGTAGCCTAACACGAAAGACGGATTTTGATTTATGGTGTTCCCGTCAACTGGTGAGGTCATTATTTATTTATTTATTTATTTATTTATTTATTTATTTATTTATTTATTTATTTATTTATTTATTTATTTATTTATTTATTTATTTATTTATTTATTTATTTATTTATTTATTTATTTATTTATTTATTTATTTATTTATTTATTTATTTATTTATTTATTTATTTATTTATTTATTTATTTATTTATTTATTTATTTATTTATTTATTTATTTATTTATTTATTTATTTATTTATTTATTTATTTATTTATTTATTTGTTTATTTATTTATTTATTTATTTATTTATTTAACGTCAAAAAAGCACTTAAAAACTGCGTATGACGTCCTATGGGGAAAAGTGAATTGTGTGCACATTTTCAAAATTCTGTGATCCCTACACTAAGTCATACACTACTTAAATTTTAAAAAAAAGTCCCATGTAATAAAATCTATTTTGAACGATAAAAAGGCCATAAATTTTGGCTCTTATACATGTTCATCGGAATAATACTTCCTGCTGCGACAACATGGAAACGATAAATTGAATAATTGTATTTCCCACTGAATTCTAGAAAACGTGCACAGAAAAGAAAGTTACATTAGTTCCGTAAGTTTACTGCATTCTTTTTATCGCTGGGTGTGAGGGTGATCTCCCCCGCTGGAGAGCGAGACCCGGGGACGACCAACACTTCGGCTTGCGGGCTTCCCAACCAGGTATCTCCCACCAGGAGATAAAGTTAGTGGACGAATAATATTTCTGATTGTTTCAATGCAAACAATAAAACGTATTAAAATGCGAGGGGTTCCTTGAGGAACTAAGTGAGAAATATATGTTGGGTGTTATTAATTCAACCATATAATATGAATGATAATCAGAATGGTAATGCTAAGGATAATGTAAATTGTAAATAGCTTGATCTTGAAAAAATATAGGGAAATAAGCCTAAGAAGTTATTAAATAGGATGTTTGAAAATAGTGAAATAAATATGAATGATCGTCCTATGTTTGTTTCCAATTAATAAATTTTAAATTCATTATATAATTTATTGATTAATAAGTTTCACATTAATGATCTTCGATTAGGAATTAATTAATAAGAAGATGGTAAGATTAATTTCTCTAACCAGGGTAGCTTTAAGCTCCCGAATAGCCTCCCGTGCTAGTGTAACGCATGTAAGTGTAAGGATGTGTAAGTAAAGGGTGAGGGTACGATACGGAAGAGGAAGAAAAGATCGCAATCGGACCGTGTCCTGTTGTCTGCCCCGGCATTTGCTTGGGAGTTGATCGGAGAAAACACGAAAAACTATTATTAGAGCTGCAGACCGCTAGAAGTCTCCTCCAGTCAGCGGATGAATTCCACATAGCGCCGAAAATCCTGACACCGTCGGAACTCGAACACTAGATACTCCCGGTTAGAGGCATTATAGTGTCATCAATTGATGCCCTGAGCCACCTAAGCCACTATGAATGGCTGAATTTCACCTGCTTGACGTGGGGCCAAGTGTGTATTCAGGCTCATGGCTTGAATGCCAGCTTGAGAAGAGTGTAATAGGTTTGGTGATCAAAAAAATGTGATTAAAAAATATGTTCAATGTTGGAGTGAACATAATCCTTCATAAAATTCTTTCCAGTTTTCATGTGCGAAATGAATACTTATTGAATACTGCGAGACTGGAAGTTTCTCCCTGTTTTTATCATGGTTTGTAGTCTACAATGGTGGGTTATGCGCTTATTACGTCCAGATTTATTGATTACAGAGCTGGGAGATGCGAAATGTCACGCACGTTTTCGGTTAAAGTGTGGGACACGGTACACCCTTAGAGAAGCTGGGCGAAGGGGGGGGGGGCAAAAGAGGAGAGTCTCCTTAAGTCCTGCCTCAAATTACGCTGCGCGCTCTGATAGAAATGAATAAAACTTACCGATAAGCGATTTTCATGGCTCTCCCTTAATACACTTTGTCCCCATCACGCATGTTAATGCCAAATTACTCCCAAAGGCTAGTTTTACGATTTGCTGGGCGGATCCAAGTCATGGCGAGGCTCGGGGTACGCCCTCGCGATCACTATAAACATTCTTGAGTCTATCCACCGCATAGTTACCAATTCATTTTTATAAGAAAGCACATAATAAAACACATTAGAAAACCTCGAGATTTCAAACCCCAACCGGGAGCGGTAGCTCAGTGGATCAGCTGATGTCACTGCAGCGCCTCTGACCGGGAGGTCCTAACTTCGAGTCTTGACAGCGGCAGGATTTTCGACACAGCTTTCCAGCTGGTCGAATTAGTCGCGTCGGGAGGAGAATTCTAGCGGCCGGCTGCTCTGATCGGTAGTATTCCGAGGTTTCTCCGATCGATACCAGGCGAATGCCGGAGCAGTACCCTATCAAACGGGCCACGGACCGCGCGCGATCTATCCTTCCTCTTCCTTGTCCTATCCTTCCCTTACACACACACCACACACACACACACACACACTAACATGCACTGCACTACTACATATTCCGGGAGACCGGTTGGGAGCTTAGAGCTTGTACGGCTGGGGCGGTACCCCGCTGGTGGGAGAGTTCTGGTTTGGGGAAACCCACTGGCCGAAATGCGACCTTGTGCTTGGTGGTGGCGCATTGCCAAAATCCAGCTCTACCTCCTATGATCGCCGGATCTCACCATCCAGCGGGGATCACTGCCATCTCCCGAGAAAAGACATGCACTACACTAACGGGACTAATGACCGAAGCAGTAGACGTGCCCGGAAACAAGAAAAATCAATCAATCAATCAAACTGCATAGTTGCAAACACGTTTTGAAGAAAGAACATTGCAAGTTTTATCACACAAGCACACCACCGATCGCAGTACTATTTAGTAATAGAGATCCGGCAAGATACTAGGGTGAAATTGCCTCCCTTATAGTTGCTTAACCACCCGTCGTCTCCCCCACCGTGGATTCCTCCTGCCGGGGCGGCGCGAAGTACCTATGTAAACGACTTCCGTACGTTGTACCATGTTCTAGACTTCAACCACGTTTTCTATAGTGTTTATTGGTTTGGTTTGGTTTTTTCGTGTTTCCGGGCGCGTCAACTGCTTTGGTCATTAGTCCCGTTAGTGTTGTGCATGTTTTTTCTCGGGAGATGGCGGTGATCTTCCCCACTGGACGGCGAGATCCGGCGCCGACTTACCGTTGGCTAGTGGGTTTCCTAACCAGGACTCTCCCAACAGCGGGGCACCGCCCCGGCCGGGACAAGCTACAAGCTCCCGTCCGGTCTCCCGGAATATGTGGTAGCGTAGTGCATGTGAGTGTAAGTGTGTGTGTAAGGGGGAGAGGATAGGATAAGGAAGAGGAAGGAAAGATCGCGCGCGGTCCGTGGCCCGTTTGGTAGGGTACTGCTCCGACATTCGCCTGGTGTTGATCTGAGAAACCACGGAAAACTACCGGTCAGAGCAGCCGGCTGCTAGAATTCTCCTCCAGGCAGCGACTGAATTCGACCTAGCTGAAAAGCTAGTGTCGAAAATCCTGCCGCCGTCAGGACTCGAACCTAGGACCTCCCGGTCAGAGGCGCTGGAGTGGCATCAGTTGATGCACTGAGCTACCGCTCCCGGTGTTATTGGTTTATTAACTACACTTCTGGTAGATGCGTAATGTTACGTTCCTCGGGTATCACACCGTAAAGTGAATAGACTGCGAAACTTCTGAGAAGTTTTGTGAAATGATTATCTTGTGAGAACCTTGAGGGTAGAGCCGGATCTTGGCAATGCGACACCACCAAGCACAAGGTCACATTTCGGCGCCCTCCGGAAACAGCACGTACTTTCTCACGCTCAGCAATGGTTACGTATTATTATCACACCGCACCGACACTCATCATTAAAGCTCCGTTCTGCTCTCCTTATATATAAAGCCATTTTACGTCCATTACTTACGTACGCTTGTCCAGTCTGGTGCAATGCCGCCCTACAATCATTAACAAAATCCAACTATTCCAAAATAGATTCCTCAGAACTGCAGTTAACGCACCTTGGTTTATAAGCAACACTAACTTTCACAAAGACCTAGCCATAGAGCCCGTCCTAACATACATCATTAAACTTTCCGCATCATTCTTCCAAAATCTACCCTCACTTACCGGTGCTTCCCACTACAACATAGGTAAAGAGCATCCCGTAGAAACTCGTCTCCGCAACCGACTCCCCTTCCACATCTTCCTCCGGAAACTGGCTGATATAAGATAATGAAATAAATAGTCCTCCCATAAAAAGTCAACAATATGTATTCCTCCACTTTATCATTCGCACTACTTCAATCTATGTTTAATGGGAGGTGGCCGTAGTCACCCCCTTCGCATATTTTCGTCTGAAAATGCTCGCTCCGAACAACTGAAAAGCCATATGGCTGAGCGTTGTATAATCAGCTCACTCTATTAAATTAATTAATTAATTAATTAATTAATTAATTAATAAATAATATTATCACACCGCATTTCTGCCTTCTTTAAGAGTTCTGAGACATCATTGGTAAAAATTGCAAATAGAGGAACATTATGTGCAAAAATTAAGTACGTTAAATCTAATAAATCAAGGCATTTGATAAATAGAACTGCATCTCATATAGCTATAACCAGTGGCGAATCCTAAACATTATTTTAAGTATAACGCACCTTATGGAAGCTACCTCTGACGTAGTTTTCCTTAAATGTGAAACCTAAATATCATACATGAATTGTGGAGAATTAATTGTTCTTACCGAGTTTACTGGAATGTCAGTTTACATATTTCCTCTATTAAACGATGTTTCTTATTTATCGCGACCCCTGAAGGCTTGTTCTTGCTTTCCTAAACCAAGGAGTCTTTTTAGTATCAGTCTGTTCTTCTTTACCATTTCGTTGCATTTCGAAATTTGTAAAGCCTTCTGAGCATTTAGTTGCAGGTCGACACGGATAATACACATTGTGAATGCACAAAATATATGATTTCTTGTATTTTCGCACTTGACTAAAGAACTAGGAAGGAAAACCGTATTGAAAAATCATCCTTTTGACAAACGTTAGTACACTTATCACTGCTAAAAAGAAGACGCGGTCAGCAAAAAACTTCGTTCAACTTAAGGCCCGTTAACCATTTGTGCCTAGAATAATTAGAGCCGGCCCGGTGGCCGAGATCGCTAAGCCAGTAGTGTCGTAGTGATCTCTGACAGAAGGGGCGCGGGTTCGAGTCCCGCCTCGTGCATGGTTGTGTTTGTGTTCGTCCTTTCACCCCTTATCATTACCATTTCGTTTCATCTTCGTAGTTCCCATAATAGTGGTCGCTAATGACCATAATAGCAACCTTAAATAATAATGCACCAGGAAGGACAAAAAAGACCCGGAGCTAAAGACCCGGAGCTGAAGCCCCGTGTCAACTTATGTCACTGCAACGCCTCTGAGCGGAAGGTCCTAAGTTCGAGTCCTGACGGCAGGAATTTAAACCGTACCTAATGCACCCTGGTTCATATCAAATCATCAATTACATAATGAATTCAACCTCGACCTCATCATTCATCACATTACTTACCTATCACATAAGTTCTTCTCTAATATTCACCATATTCTAACATTATTCTCGTTCAACCTCTGTAAAAACCCCACTCATCCACTCGCATCAAAAATAAATATCCATTCCACATATTTTGGAAAATATTTTTAGACCTAGAATAATATCTACGAGGTGCCATCATGGTTTCATCAACCACTGTATTAGAGTTAGGTTAAGTGTTATAAGTTAAGCCATCACTGCATATGTGTAGTATTTAAAAAAAAGAATAATTAGAAGTACAGAAGTGCCTGCTGTATTTTCGCTTCCCCTCTTGATATTTTGCAGTCAAACCTGGAAGTTTTGGTGTGGGCCTACCGTCGTCTTCTATTTTGAGCTTTTCTGAAAACCCAATAATATGGAATTCAGTCGCCAATAATTGTTCTATAACACAATCACACGAACCACTCGCTTCTGGATTATTAACGCACGCCAGTTTCACAAAATCTTGAGAGAAGCGAAACTTACGAACGATCTGCACAAGAGTGTTCACCGCAATATTTTGCGGTGCCTTAGGACCCTTCAGACGCGCGTCCTCCCCTCTCCCCGCCCTTGAAACATGAGGAGACGAAGGTTATCGCAGTTGGCATACGGTACACTCCTTTATTTTATAGAGAAGATTATTTATCATTTAAATCAGGAGGAGGAGTTGCAATTTTAATAAGAAATAAAATTAAATATTCACATATATATGTTCCAACTAATAATAATTTAGAAATATTAGCTCTGAAAATTAACTTTCTTAATAGTCCTGTAACACTAATACGTACTTACAAGCCCACCAACCAAAAGTTCCCTTCAAATATACTTTCTCAAATACTCATTACAAATTACAAAACATTAATAATGAGTGGCTTAAATGCTAAACATCATGCATGGGATTGTAACTACATCCCCTCAAGATATATTGTTATTTAAACTAATTATAAAAAAATATTTGGATTATACATAACCTAATCAACCAACGTATTATTCATATTAGATATTATAATCTGACATATTAGATGTTATAATATCTAATTATTTGATTCACCTATCTTTCAATATTGTTTCCAATCCAGAATTAATAAAATTTGACATCATGTTCCCAAAGTACAAATCAATTTTAATTTAAATATAATTAACAAATACCCATCTTCCTTACGAACTACTTCAGACATACATACAGAAATACTAAACTTTCAAAACACATGCAAATATCTTGCATGCATCATCTTCGTACACAAAAAAGTTTGGCAGCAATAACAAATTAAAAACAATTCCAAATGAAATTTTAAATTTAATTAAACTAAAGCATATAACTCGTATAAAATGGCAAAACTCTAGAATTTCTCATATAAAAATTCCTTGATCGTCTAACACAAGAAGTTAAAAATAAATTGGATGATTACCGTTATTCGCAATTCAATACATATCTATCTTCTCGACTTCAACCTAACACATATCTTCAACTATCTTGACTTCAACCTAACACAGAATCCTCCACAGAACTTTGGTCATCCATTAAAAATATTACATATTCTTCCATTAACATCAGAATTAACTACATAAATTCTATTTCTAAACTAATTTTCAAAAGAAAAAACATACTTTTACAATATTCTTGGATATAGGGAAAGCGTTTGACAAAGTTTGGCATGAAGGATTACTATACAAACTACGACCACAGTGTTTCCCTCACTATCTTCAAAATATTGTTAAAAGTTTTCTTTTAAATCGTAAATTTAAAATCAAATTAAATAGCATTCATCTGATCTGTACTGCAAGAGCAGTACAGCCCTGAAGAGACCGCGATATTTCGGTCGAAACGCCGGCACCCAGCCTTCGACGCGGCGTCACCCGACAGCCCAGATCATAACTCTGGCCGCGGAAGCCTACGATATCATAACATTCATCTGAACAACTTATTAAAGTAAGGGTTCCATAAGATTCTCCTCTCTCTCAGACACTTTTTAATATTTATATCTCTGACATCCTTAAATTAACTTCTTCAGCCATGGCCATTTTTGCACATGATACTGCAACATTTACTCCACACTCGGATCTCATACAAGATCGAGATAACTTACAAAAAGATTTAAATACACTATACACCTCGTTCACCAATTGGTACATTAAAATCAACACTCAAAAATCTCACCCGAAAATGTTTTCATTAAAACATATTCACCCTTCTTTTCCACTAATAATTAATCATAAATTTATTAATAGCATCCCCAATTAAATATTTGGGTTTACAAATAGACACAAAAGTAACATGAAAACAACACATTTCATCAATATCTAATAATGCACTATCAAAATTCTCAAATTATATCCGTTCATTTAATAGAAAATCGAAATTCTCAACTGATTCAGGGATCTTAATTTATAAATCTATTATTCGTCCCACAATAACATATGCTCGAACTAAACGGGGTAGGACTGCAAAAGCACATAAACGCAAATTATTTGTTATTCAAAATAAGTTTTTACGACAAATATTAAAAGCTCCTGGTTTATTCTATGACTAAATTTGAAATGAACTAGCTATAAATTCCATAAGTACGTATATTTCAAAATTATCAAATCGTTTTTTCTTCTCTTCCATCTTGTCCAGCATCTAATGAATTTAAATTAGGCAAATCATGTAATAGTTTTTCCCGCATTAAGACTCGATATTCAAAAGCCCTCTAGCAACTTCTTTAAATAACAGTATGAAATTCATACTAAAATAAAAATATTAATTGTAAATAAGTAATTATGTAGGACCATTCCTAGGTAACCTTAGGAATTATATCTTTGACCTCGGTGAATAAGCTGATAAGTCAAAAGAACTTAATTTTACAGAAGAGCAAAAAACAACGGTCAACTGAAGTGAATCAGGGATTAATGATATTTAAACGAAGGTAATATTCAAAAGAAACTTTTTTATGTAGGTTTTGTTTGAATATCATTAATCCTTGATTTACAGCATTTCTTTAACATGTTTTTTGCTCACCTGTAAAATTACGTTTTTTGGACTTATCAGCTTATTCACCGGGGTCAAAGATATAAGAATGTAAATAGTTATAGTTCATTGAAATGTGAAAATACTGCAATTGAACACACCCTTGAAAGTCATTTGTATGTCAAACAAGAAGAATAAATAATATTAATTTTTTAAAGAAGTTCGCGATTTGTTTTTCGAGGCGTGGATCCCCAAGCGACTGCGTATTTGGCTACTGGGTAAATCCGGCCCTGGTGCAAAGGTGGCGACCAGCGGTGCCTGGCCTCTGGGAGGCCAAGTCCACGACCGCCGTGTGCTCCTCGGTGGCCAAGGACAGCCCCGGGCAGGGGCGGAGGCGGGCCGCAATCTCCATTTTACGTCCCAGGCTCTGTCATCACGTAGCTAATGACCTCGCCTCAAGCGACTGCTTCTCAACTAGACTGGCTAACATTGTTTTCTTAAATGAGTGCCATCTTCTTTAATGATATTGTTAGCTTTATCATCCTTGTGTAGTGTTTGAGGAACGATACGGCGGTTTTAATATTTTAACGAGGTTTGTGAATATCGCTTTTACATTACTTGTACGTCATAACTAAACAGGAAACGGCAGTTTTCACAGGGAAATACCACATTTCAGTGTCATTTTTGTTGTGCGATGGTTTGTATCACTGCCACCTCGGGCGCAGAGGAATGTAAAATTATGTATTTGTGAGACATCGATTTTTTCACTCGTTATGATTGGACAGATAAGAAGATAGAAATCGAAAAATAACGGTTTTAGGACCTGGAAAAGTGTAATGTGCAGAGTGCCGTTACACTCATTACGTACCTTGGCAAAATCCACCGTTGGCCTCATTCACATAAAACCAAGCCTTAATTGTACAATTTAGTGAGTTTTAAGTTCGTACGTATGTTTAAACCTTAGTGTAGAGTCAGAAATGTTATCACCTGTATAGTGTATTCTATTAAATCTGGATTTACAAACTATCTTTTGTATGATTTTTTAAATTTATTTTGGTTACTCTAAACAAGTAAGATAATTGAAAAACAAAGAAAACCGATATAGTGAGAAAATAATGTTAACTTTGCTGGCCTGGATAGACGAGGTCGCTAAGGGCTGAAGGGTCGCAGGTGCCTCGAGTCGGAAGGGTTGTGGGGTCACATCCCCCTGGAGCATCCCCATCTCTTTTTCGTCCAGTTTCCCTGATCCATTGAGTAAATACTGAGATGGCGCCTTGTTTTGCTTCTGGACATAAATGTAACTTCATTATCTGTGCACGTCTTCTAGAATTCATTGAGAAATATAGTTATTCAATTTATCGTTTCCATGTTGTTGCGGCAGGAAGTATTATTCCTTGACGAAGGACATCATAGATAAGAGCCCAAAATTTATTGCTTATTGATCCTTGAAAATAGATTTTATTACATGAGAGCTTTTCTTAATTTTCAAAATTTATGTAGTTTATGACTCAGTGTAGGGATCACAGAATTTTGAAAATTTGCACAGAATTCACTTCTCCCCATACACGTCATATGCAGTTTCAACTGTTTTTTGACGTAAAATAAATAAATAAAGCATGGATGTTTGTGTGTGTCCCTATACGAGTATGTGAGTTGCGCTACCGTTACGGTTACACCACAAAGTTAGAAAACCAAGGTTACTTATAAGTGATCACTGTATGACTTAGTGGTTGAAAAGCGACCTTAAATAAGTAAATAAATTAAGAACGTTAGCCCAACAGTACGAATGCACGAAAAGATGCGTTTCGCTAGAAGTCTTTTACTTGAATATTTGTTCGTTCCTATCTGGTGCTAAAATATTTGAATTTTTTTGGTCAAAATTTCTCCATTTGGTTTTGGAATTACAAATTTATTGCGGGTTGACTACATTTTCCCACATGTTTTTCCCCTCCCTAGAGCAATTTCTAGCTGAGATTCCGATTTCAACTATCCGAGCCGGGTACCAACTATATCCCTCATTGACACTAGATACTGATCTCCTCGGTCTCTGGCCAGCGGAGTCACACGGCCTTCCGCACCAACACACGTACATGAAAAATAAAAGACAAACTACCATGCCCACAGCGGGACTCAAACCTGCGGCCCTTCAGACCGAGATGCTAAGACGGCGTATGCTCTAACCATCTCGGCCATCCAGATTAGTGACTATATTTTCCCACAATTATTTTACGAAATTGCTTTACGAATATTTCCATAAAATATCTAAATGCTACGAATTGCATCATGATCTTCACGTATAAGCGTTACAATATTCTTGGTCTCATATAAACGACCAAAATCAGAATCATTGACGAAATAATTCGATATTTTTCTTCTGGGAGAGCATCAGAATTATTATTGATAAGTTTAAAAGCGCACTCACAGCCTTTTTGAACTGAATTAGCACTTAGCTTACAGCACGATTTTTGTTAGTTCACAATGCATTCTAAAGCATCAATATTACGCGATAAGTAAGGGCATTTACCTTATTCATGTCTGCGTTTAATTGGCTCATTCACAATAAATGTTTCAAAATTCGATATCAACAATGCATTTTGTGTATATTTAAGTATTCAAAACGAATTTTATGATAACAAAATCCTGGCAAATTATTAAAAAAAACTCTGTATTCTAAGTAAACTTGAGAACACATATTAGATATGATAGACCCATTCACAATATGAAGGTCAATAATGTAATGAGAAAATATCCAAAACTAAAAAGCCCGCTATGCATCTGTTTTTGGCTCATCCAATGTTCATATATCAGTTTTTCAATTGACTCTCTACAATGATGTGAGCTGTTAGTTGAAATAAAAACGAAGCCACTGAGACTGACTGCTGAAAATGGAAGTATTTTTGATTGTAAAACTGACTACATTTGACAAATTAAAGCACAATGTTCATTTTAGTTTTCACAGATATACAAGCAATTTCATTTATGAAATATTTTGCCATTTGTAGTGCTTCACTCAGTTGTTTACCAAGAAACACTGAATTACAGGCTTGTTTGCAATGTTGAATGTAAAAAATCGAGATAATTACATAAGTATAGAATACACTAACCAATGATGCTACGACTCATACATTTTCGAATTAGTTATATCGATTTCATAATATTGTAACTATTTCAACATTATTTCAAGACATAATTTTGAAGAAAATATTTCATGAAGATACATCTCTCTCTTCAAAAATGTTGTTCAAAGTGAGAGTTCAAAATTTTCAAAGTTTTTGAAAATTCTGAAGTTTTATTTAAAATCAAACGTGGTTTATATTTAATACGTTAGAAAAAATTGAAAACAAAACTTGGAGCCATATTGGGGAAAATTTGAAAATGTTGGGGTATTATTGAAAGCATTCCTCTTTAAAACCGTTAAAAAATTCGCAAAACTTTTAATGCAGCTAAAATGATAAATGTTTTTGGAAAAAATCTCGCGAACGCTTTAGTCGCTGCTGTTGTTAACAGAAGAACTAACGGAGAAATGTATCGCGATAAACCCCTATTAAAGACCCCCAAAACGTTCATTTTGTGTGTACGAAGCATTCTACAAAGTAATATAATATTTGCAATAAATTCACTTTTTCCGTAAAAGGAATCAACAAAAACGTCTGTTTTTCTAGGTATATTTGCAGATCTACAATACTTTCTGTATACTCTGTATATGAAAGTGAAAAAACATCTTAACAGAAACCTAAATAAACACCTGTAATTGCATAGAATTTCAAAATTCCGCAGATCATCCACCGAACAAACAAAAGTTCAAGTGATGATTCTCTTCTTGATCATTCCTGACTTGCATGTCACTCCAATCTTTCCTTTGGAAGAAATGTTCGTCATCATTCTGAATGCCGAGGATTCCAGACGTCGAAAGAGAAACTGTACTGATGTAAACAACTTCAAATATATTTAATAATCCATAAATCAAACAGTGTTACGTTCATTTTAATTTGAATAGTATTATTTTAAGAACTGTCCGAAAATATTCTATTTTCTAAAGCAAAAAATCACAATATCCTCGATAAAGTTATGGATGAAAATACGCAGTCTTCTGCATTGGAATTTTATTGTGCAACCATCTGTCATTTTTTACAAATATGCATGGTGACGTAGAACATAACTATTGACTATGAAGACTCAAACTGTAATGTACACTAAGAAGAATCAATTTGTGCGAGAGAGACGTGATACAATTTTTTTTATTTAGTTACAAATATTACTTAGATGACATAAATTCATTCAAATCTGTAGAGTGTTGTACTATTTCAGAGTATTGTTTCAAATTTAGAAAACTAACTTCCTGTTGTGGTAACGTACACATTACTATACATTCTTACCTCTAAACGCGTCAAGAAAGAGGAAAATTTACAATTTTATTATCACCCCATTCTTGGAAAATCCTGGGGCATTGAATACGATTAACAAACCCGCGCTCAAACCCGCACGCACTTCTCAGTTGAGCAACATGACGACGTCGCGTATTTATTGAGAAACGAGCTAGGCTTTGCATTTTCCCTGACTCTCCTCCTCAGGCACCTCCTCCTGTAAACATATTTTCCTATTTCCTTCCGGTAGACGTTCCCGAGCGCACACTGAATTTCCGACCTATGGTCACCGGATGGGGAAGTTTGCTGGCAGTCAGAGAGGGGAGGAGTGTGGGAGAAGGGGCGTGGGAGATGGAAGGTAGTGTAGGTGCAGAAGGAATGTGATGCAATGGTCATAAAAAACAAAAGAATGAGTTAAATAAGAGGTTAAAGACTGCAGAGATGCTTGTAAACGGATAGTCAGAGCGGATTTTAAAATAGTGCGATACTAATAAATCTAACACAACTAACTACGGTGCTACAGCAGCACATACTTTCTCGATTTTTCTAAATTTTTGAAATTCTCAAATATTTAGAGAGTTCAACGAAAATGAGACCCGCACCATTCTTTTTAGCGTCCATTTTTCTATTCCTAAAAATAATTAAAGAATAACTTATGAGCGGTTTTTGAGAAAATGTTTTTCTTTATAAATTGTATTAACTTCAAGAATAAATTTCGCAAAAACTACTCTTTTTTTTCATAATAGAGTACATGACCTTTTTAAAAAGCTCGTTTTTCACAAAAGACTTTTTTTAAGGCAAAACTTTTTATCACCAATTTTCTAGTTTTGACATGTTAACTTTTTGCTATTTTCGACAATAATAAGAGTTTGCCGAAAATGGGACTAGCACCTATTTTTACCATCCTACATACCAGTAGAAAATTTAAACAAAGCTAGTGGTGCTAAACACCACATACTTTCTCACCCTTAGTAATGGTTACGTAAAACTATAACGCAATTTCTGTCCGAATGAATACGTCTCAGTGATCATCTTTTTTAAAACTCATTACAAATCGTAAAATATTAGGTGAGAAAATTAAACAGTTTCAAACAAATATCAACACAAAGTTCGATACAGTGATAATACTGTAATGTGTAATATGATAAAGGAAGATCACCAGTGGGTGACCTTTCCATGCAAGTTGTATTTTCTAACATCATATTTACTTATTGTTCTTGTTTTGGACAGATTGTAAATTTACAGATTTAATTTTTAAAAAAAGTTCGACAATTAAAACCGTTTCATACAGCTAAATAATGTCCCAATAATAACACGGAAATAACAGAACAACAACTGCTGTCGCGCGGGGCGGAATGCCATTGTCGCATCCCAATCTGATACTTCCTGAAGGCTAGCAAATGGAGCACTAGAAATTAAAATTTGCAGAATTACACCAATGTACTCACATTTTTATAAAAATGTGTATGCCTTTTTTAAAGAACAGATTTTTTAGAATAAATTTGAAATACAATTAAAAGTGTACGTTTGCAATGTTAATTTTTGTATATCTGTAATTTGGTATTTTGTAATTTTTTGCCCAATAAAACCTAATTTGGATAATCTCAATTAAGATTAGTATATAGTGACTATATTCCGGAAGTCCTTATTATTGACACCGCTTCAAACTAAGCACGGGAAATTCGAATTTATAATTTCGATTTTTACCCCACTTTCAAAATGCAGAACGTCCGTAAAAATTGGGTTACTAATTTCTTTACCGTTTTTTGCTACACACGTGAAGAAATGAATAAAATATTGGGAGCCATTTCTGAGAAAATAATTGTCTAAAATTTAAAAATTGCTTGTTTGAAGCAAAATTACACAAGAAATACTCATATTATCGAGAAAAACTGAACATGACCTTATATAAAGATCTCCATTTTCATAAACTTATTTCATTAAGAAAAAATGTATCTTCACAATTGTAATTGTAGGAAGACGCCGATTTTTTTTTATTTTTGCAATTTTCGAACGAGCATTCAACGAACATGAGACCTGCACCATTGACTTTTCAAACTCGTCTGATAAGTTTGTTCTCTACTGTTAGTTCTTTAACTCATATCAAATACATTAACTAACAATTCACATGCATTTGTAATTTTCTCAATAATTTTGCGTTCGCCGGTATTATACATCCTCTCAACATTCTAATGAGTTTGAGGTGCCTCCTGTGGAGGGCCTGAACCTGCCTCAGCCATGGCTTTAGGTATTATTGAGGAAAAACACGAAGAGAAGTTCTCGTCTTTGAAAGCAACTAGCCTCTTGCACCAACGAAGTTTGGAATCTCATCAGTGCTCACTGTGATCTTTTGCTTTTAACTATTTAGTGCTCAATGGAGGGGAAAGGTAGGCCATCGGCCAAGAAAAGTTGCGCGGTAATTGCTATTTAGTCTATTCCAGTCATGTTATTGAAATCGACGATTGTTTTATCCAAATTTAAAAAGTATACACAATTAAAAATGAAATTATCGTTTGCTTACTAAAATTGAAATGTGATTTGAAATTATTTACTTCATTTTTTTATGGTTAAACAAAACAATTCTTCTAAGGAATCTCTAGTGAAACTCTGGTAAATGTTTCGAGTACTGTTATGAAAAATTAACTTCTGCATATTCAACGACTTAATATGCATAGTGCATAAACAGGAACTTGCCCTTTTTTTAATATAAAAAGACTGAGACTGAGTTTTAATGAACGATGTTGAAAGAAGTGCTTTTCATTTTAGTTCCTTAAAGAAACAGGAACTTGCCCTTTGTTATTGAATTCGGCCAAAAAATAATGACCCTGTTCGATTGGTCTCAAAATTGCTTGGATTTTTCAATGTGATGTAAAAGAAGCTTGAAGCACCACATACTCCATGTCTTTAACCTTTGACCTTGTTTTTATTTATGCCCAAAATTAGTCAAATTTCTGAGCATTTTGGACGAACTTCAGAAAAATTGGAAATCTCACGTGAAAATCCGTTCTGATTAAAAAAATATTTCTCCAGATAGTAAATAGAAATTTATATTTCTCCAGATAGTTCAATGAAAAGAATTTTTCCATTGAGCCTCGTATCATTTGCATTTTATACCAATGTTTTTATATTCGAATTCAAAAGTGCAGTTTGGTTTTCAAACCTAAATACTCATTCCGACTCATTTTGGAACTCTCTGTTCTTTGTATCTTCCTTCTCTTTTTTTTTTTTGCAGTTTGTTCATCCCATCATTCCCACAGATCTCTTCTTTTATGCCTCTCCTCTACCTAACCGTTCATCGCTCAGTACCTTTCTCCGTGTCTCATTCACCGGGAGCGGTAGCTCAGTGCATCAACTGATGTCACTGCAGCGCCTCTGATCGGGAGATCCTAGGGTCGAGTCCTGACGGCGGCAGGATTTTCGACACTAGCTTTGCAGCTAGGTCCAATTCAGTCGCTGTCTGGAGGAGAATTCTAGCGGCCGGCTGTTCTGATAGGTAGTTTCCCGAGGTTTCTCCGATCAACACCAGGCGAATGCCGGAGCAGTACCCTAACAAAAGAGCCACGGACCGCGCGCGATCTTTCCTTCCTCTTCCTTGTCCTATCCTCTTACACACACACACACACACACACTTCAACTAGCATGCACTACACTACCACATATCCCGGGAGACCGGTCGGGAGCTTAGAGCTTGTCCCGGCAGGGGCAGTGCCCCGCTGGTGGGAGAGTCGTGGTTAGGGGGAAACCCCACTAGCCAACGGTAAGTCGGCGCCGGATTTCGCCATCAAGCGGGGGAAGATCACCGCCATCTCCGGAGAAAAAAACATGCACTACTCTAGCGGGACTAATGACCGAAGCAGTTGACGCGCCCGGAAACAAGAAAAAATCAAATCAATCCGTCTCTCATTCTCCTGTTTATTACACTTTGCCTTGATGCATTTTCTCTTTCCCAAAATATGTAATCTCCTGTTTGCGAGTTTGCTGGCGGGCCGTGGCCCGCCGCACTGCCGCTGCTGCGTCAGCGTCCGCGCGCTGCCAGTCATCCTGCCTCAGGACCACTCCCGACTCGCGCACTTTGCCCGCGCGCTGCACGGCGCGGCCGGACTGAGGAATGCCAGACGAGTGGCACTTGAGATCTGCGATACGCCTCGGCGAAGTAACGAAAGGAAGCTCACTCCCACTCGTTTGGACCGGGAGCGGTGGCTCATTGCATCAACTGATGTCACTGCGTGGCGCCTCTGACCGGGAGGTCCTAGGTACACTCCCCACGCGGCAGGATTTTCGACACTAGCTTTTCAGCTAGGAATTCAGTCGCTGTCTGGAGGAGAATTCTAGGGCCGGTGCTCTGATCGGTAGTTTCCGTGGTTTCTCCGATCCGGTCCACTCCCCACGGCGGCGGATTTTCGACACTAGCTTTTCAGCTAGGTGGAATCCGCTAACAAACGGACCGCGCGCGATATTTTCTTCCTCTTCCTTGTCCTATCCTCTCCTCTTTACACGCTCACTTACACTAACATGCACTACACTACCACATATTCAGGGATGCCGGTCGGGGGCTTAGAGCTTGTCCCGGCTGGGGTGGTGCCCCACTGTTGGGAGATACCTGGCTGGAAAAAATCCCGCTAGTCCATGGTAGGTCGGCGCCGGATCTCTCCAACCAGCAGAGGAAGATCACCGACAACTCCCGAGAAAAAAACACGAAGTACACGTACGGGACTAATGACCTCAGTAGTTGACACGCCCGGAATTACTAACAATGAAGCTGTGCATCACTTTGTTTTAATACGTCGAATTGCAGTTTTCAAGTAATAGCATAGACATGGCATTGTGTTAGTACCATATACATGGCAATATTTCAGTATTATTGTAACGTGTAACAGTATTACTGTTTCCAATAATGCGAAGAAGTATGTGCTGTTGGAGCACCACTAATTTAATGAATAAATCATTATTTCTTCGTTATATAATTAATATTAATCTTTATGAAAAATGCTTTTGATATTGTTAATTAATGTGTGTTAATATACTTTAATATTATTAAAAACCGCATTATGTCCTCCAATTCTTGAAGTTGAAAACTTTTTCTGTTGGCTTTTAAAATGGAATTATCCCGTATAATACTGAGAGCATTTGTAACGCAGTACGCAAGTCATAATGAATCATCGAAGGCATGACTACACCACTTTTGGTGCCAAAACACTGTCATTTTCAAACCAAGCAGTCGAGAAAACATTCCTGAGAATCATATCTGGAGGCAAGAAAAATACTGCATCGCGTTAGGCGATTTGAAAGCCACCAGCTCCAAGTTGGTGCGACTGTATGGATCACTATCAGAGGCGCAGCATAATGTCGAGAAACCGAATCTATTTTAGAAAGAAAAAATTGTTTGCTGTGGAAAACTGTCCTATCAATTTAATGGCTAATCAGTACCACTAACACATTTATCCTACTACCACGAGGTCAGAATTCCAATGTAAAAATTATAATCAATAATTCAATGACCGAAACGTATACCCTAATTGTAACAAATCGGATCAGCTATTCCAAGTCTTGAGCGAGATTTCTCACACGCTCGATATTACCATCGTGTCGTAATGATTTCCTGTACAAAATGTTATTTGCAGGTAGGTCAACCTTAATGTTGCTTTTTAGTCATTGATTGATTTTTTCGTGTTTCCGGGCGTGTCAACTGCTTCGGTCATTAGTCCCGTTACTGTAGTGCATGTTTTTCTCTCGGGAGATAGTGGTAATCTTCCCCCGCTGGATGGCGAGATCCGGCGCCAACCTACCGTCGGCTAGTGGGGTTTCCCCCTAACCAGAACTCTCCCACCAGCGGGGCACCGCCCCAGCCGGAAAAGCTCTAAGCTTCCGACCGGTCTCCCGGAATATGTGGTAGTGTAGTGCATGTTAGTGTACGTGTGTGTGTAAGGGGTGAGGATAGGGCAAGGAAGAGGAAGGACAGATCGCGCGCGGTCCATGGCCCGTTTAGTAGGGTGCTGCTCCGGCATTGACCAGGTGTTGATCGGAGAAACCACGGAAAACTACCGATTAAAGCAGCCGGCTGCTAGAATTCTTCTTTAGACAGCGACTGAATTCGACCTAACTGAAAAGCTAGTGTCGAGAATCCAGCCGCCATCAGGACTCGAGCCCAGGACCTGCCGGACAGAAGCGCTGCAGTGACATCAGTCGATGCACTGAGCCACTGCTACCGGTTTGTGCGGTCTGCATCGGACACTTTTTCGTTCGTATTAATGGGTCCTAAAATTTTTAAGTGCCTTTAAGACTTTATTGTTTTATTTTATCTCTGCTATTGTTAATCTCGCCACTTAAGAGTTGGAACAGAAATTTGTTATTGCGGGTGTTGCAAGAAGCTAATATTTAAGAAATGTATTGTAAGCCCAAAATAATGCGAATTCTTTTACGTATCTCTCGTTGGGCCTGTTTCGATTTCGGCCGATGAGAACCGCCTAAAACTACACACAAGCAAATATGAATAGGAGATTAAAAGTATCCATACATATTCACGCAGTAATAAAGGCTGAAAGAGTGTCATTGGAATTGTTCGAAAACTTAAAAGTGAAGGCCAGGCTTTGCACTTCCGTAATTCGTTCGTACGTGATTCCACTTGAATGGATATAAAAAAATAAATACTAATTTTTATTTATTGCAGTGTTAAATAAGATTATTTTATTTGTTATATTCTCGCGCTTAACAACGAGTTTCGTAAGAAGAGAAAGTAATGTAATGCTGCGCGAAAAAACGACGAATTGTCGACAGAAAAAATTCATTGCCGGGCCCTGAAAAACATGAAAGTGGATAAATCCAGTTGCTAAATTAAGGAAAAAGAATCCCATAACACGTGAAATAGCCAAAATTCTTGTTTTGCGGGTACTTGATGCCGAAAAACCAATTGAAAGGAAAACGTCCGTCCGTCCCTCTGTCCGTGTGTCCGTCTATCGTATGTGAACAAACCTAGCGCCTAAACCACACGTACGATAGTTTCCAAATTGAAGAAAACCCTGTCCATATAGCTCTAGTTGAAGCTTTAAAATTTTGAAAAACATTCATTGAAATTTGGGGATACATTCCATTAAGCCCCCCAGACATTTTCAAAATTTTCTCAAAAAGGCTCCAATTTTTTTAAAAATTTCTTGTAAGTATACAGTAAAATACACTTATAAAGGTGGCATAGGTCCGATTTTCACGGATAATTCTGAATTTTCGGAAATTGCGAAAGTTTTAATTATTTTCGGCGTCTTCCTACAACTATAAAATTGAAGACACAGATTTTTACTTCAAATGAAATTTGCTGCCTATAAGTAATTCCTTCATCAAGGTTATGTAGAGGTTTTTGAAAATGTAATTGATTTCGAGCAATATTGCGCGCAATAATTGCAATTTTAAAAAATAACAAAAACATGAATTTCTTGAAAACAGATATAAATTTTTTCTTTATATTTTTGATAGGGATAGTGCTAAATATACCATATACGATAACAGAAACGCAATGTTACTCTATTCTTTTGTTTTTTCGAAAATTACAGGAATATATTTTTTTTACTTGTCTCTCCCGTCGTTAAAATTTACATTACAGATGTATTTTATTGTTAAATGCGTTTCTTAACACATGAGCTTTAAAGTATATCTAATTATGGTTTTTTGAAACGCCCGTAAGTTTTCCTTAATCATTGAGTATAACTGAACTGAAATTAATTTTATGAAATGTTTGAACCAAATTTTCTCAAAAACTATGGACATTTTTCGCCGAAATTCTCCACTATGGAAAAGATTCTCTCCGATATTCCATAAGCTTGATTCTCGCCAAGATATTTGGGGCCCGAAAATCAAAATAATGCTGAAAATGCAGATGTTTTTAAATTATAAATAGGATAAAAAGTATATATTGCAGAAAAAATAAAAAATAAACCATCGTGTCAATTGAAAAAAATTCTAAATATTTTCTTTATAACATTTTCTCGATGTGTTGTAAATATCACCGCAAATGTGATTTTTTCTGCATTCGCTGGCCTAGAGATTTTGCCAGTGATTTAGGGATAGAACGGTTACCATGACAAAAACCTTATTAAACAGTGTGTTGATACAGTCAAAACGCGAGAGCTATTGTCTGTGGAATGTTGAAAAAAATATTACGTATAAGTGTGTGTCTGTGTGTGTGTGTGTGTCATTCATAATTCATATTCGTGTTCTGGTTTAAGTGTCATCGTAATGTATTACTTACGTAGTGATTTTTTCATGTACATCCGTTGAAATCATTTTACGATTACTCCTGTGTATCATATAACCGATACTACGTAAGTAAGTAGTTGAGTAAATTAATTAAAATTTCACAGCTATATTTTGCATTCATAATTTTTGCATCGTTTGACTACAGTAATTTGGTTAGACTACAGTAATTACGTATTGCTTTCCCTGCTTCAAAGTGCTTAAAGTAATTCACTTCAGAGTACTTGAAGTGAAGGCGAATTTAAATTTTTGTTCTCAAAACCCACAAAAAAATTGTATTTTAAGTTTTTCCTCGGATAGAGCAAAGGACAGTTAAAAACGGTCCATTTTCGTTGAACTCTCTGATTTTCAAAAATTACATGAGTTATAAATTAAGCGCAAAAAATGTTGTTGTAGCACCACAAGTTATATTCTGCAACTAGAGAACCGAAAAATTAATAAATTGCCACATAATTTTTGATGCCGATAGGAACCAACCGGGAGGAGAGATGGGGCAAAACTGAAAACCAGACAAACAGATTAGGAAACTAACTAGTACGGGAAAGTGCCATTCTGCAGCACCACTAGTTTTGTTAATGAAAAGTGTTCACCAAAAACAGATAAAACAATAACGTCAAGTTAACCCTAGATTACAAAAGCGTCATCTGTCAGACAAGTCCTTTAAAAATAAAATAACCATAAATATGAAGATCAAATTTATATACTTTGATTTCACTTAATTTATTTTCGTCAAAAAACAAACAATTGTGTGTGACATATAAATGAGAAGTTTAAACACTTTCTTGATCTTAAAAATCATCACATAGTTGAATGATGAATAATTATACCAACAAAACGAGGTAGGTAGCACTTGAAAACTAGAAATAGTTGCCCCTGTGTGCCCAAAAACTTATTTGAATCAGGAAACAAACTACAGTTTTGATTTCATAATATCGGTAACAAGACAGAATCCTACATCCCCGACCTATCAAAATTAGCTAAGGGAGAGCTCAACAAAACGTGCGCATAGCATGTAGGAGCTATTTGTATTTCCGGAACCAAAACAAGGGGCAACACATGCCTTCCTGAACCGGTTATTGTAATAAGTATGGAAGGTATTGAAATGCTATTATAATTAGGATCACCCCTGTAATTGTCTGCGCCGGAAATGTGCAAATGCAACTCACAAGAAGAAAAAAGTTCGATGAAAGCTCTTACAAAATTATGTCTGCATTTTATTAGACCTATTGGTGCATTTATAAGCCGAGACTCCGAAGGCACTACGCTTACATCATGCATATATCATCTATTTACACTCTAGTAAATAACACAATTAAAATGAAGTTAAACGAAGAAGATAATACCACACAAAAAGCGCCTAGTGTAAAGAAGTTCAGCAATACAGTTAATGGTTAAATATGTCGCAATAACTATTTTGCCTGAGGAAAACATGGCGGTCCCTAAATTTGTGAGTGGCCACAAAAAGCGCTGAAACCACAAAGTCAGCCACTCTTTGCAATAATATTCTATCTCTTGTTCTTCCAGCTAATATTATTTTACTATTCACAATGTTTGAGTGGTGTTAATAACATGACTGTAGAAAATTCAATGTCATGACTTACTACAAAAACTGAAGCTAATCTTAATTCAGCTTCTCAATCCTTCTTTAAAATTAAAAGGAACGGCAGGTTTTCGACTGCCAAATACTGACCTCCCTTCATCTGGGATTAGGACAGAGGAAACGTGTGATCTTATCTGGTTATTTTTAAAAAAATTCTCAACAGATAGCGCATACATTTTCTACTCCTCGGGTATATCAGAGCAAATCCCAAAACTGCTGTTAGAGACATCACAGAGCATCACAAAACCTCCTTGGGACATTTTTCCCTTGCAGGTAATTGATCATTTGCTCCAAACCCTTTTGAACAACCCAAATGAACCTCTGGAATGGGCTCACAAAAACTTGTAGTGGCCACTCCAAGTATAACCATAAGGACCACCCCAAGTAATGACCATAAGGACGTATTTTCCGGAAGGGGTCCCTATAGGTTGTCCAGTGTGGTCACCTTAGTAAACTCTGAATCTCCTCTAGAATTGCTGTAGCTGATGCCAGGTCAATTTCGCTCACTCCATAAATTTATAAAAATACGTATAGAGGAAAATTGTAATTATTTGCATTACGTTTTACTCAGCATCTGTATATTTAAAAAAATGAGGTATTCTGGCATGGCTGCGTTTGGAGCTTCTATTAACCGATTATATTTATTTTTCCTTTAAATGAAAGAATGTGATCCCTAGATGTGTTATCAGTTATTGTTTGTGTTGATTTACCAGCATTTACGGTGTAAATTAATTAAATAAATAATCCTTTAATTGTACGCTTATCAGTAGTCAAAGGCTGTGCTTCAATATCGATAGATGTGAGTATATCGATAGATGTAGAACGTACTCGCAGCTTGATGCGTGTAATGTTTACAATTCGTCTAGGTTCTGTTTCAGAAGCAGTATTTTCATTTTGGCGGTGACTGTGTTTGCATCAAAATGTTTTCGTGGTGTATTTGTAGAGAAATTCGGACTCGATTTTACTGAAGTAGTGTACTTTCGTTCACTGTTGGGTCTTAATCCATGAAATGTCTATTGTTCTGCTGTGTGCTTCCTGAGTGAGAGAAATTCGGCAAACCAGATTACTTACTGTTGCTTAAATGGAAAAATAAGTTTGCCTTCTAGCTATATGTCAGAAGAAATGAAACAGTTGTTTATAGGAGATGATAGAACATCAAAAAGCTTCAAAAATAATATTCATCATTATAATTACAGATATCGTATATAATACGGAACATCGTATAGTATGCCTTCTGTGTCATTCAGTGCTCATATTACATAGAAACTTGATCATGGGCCACATGTGTTCAGTCTGTAAGTGTTAAAATAAAACAACTGATTTTGAACTGCATAATATCTAATCGTTCTAACCGTAAAGTGAATATTTGCAGAGATGAAAAAATTAGAATCAAATATGAGAATTTTCCTCTTTCTTCTTTTTATTTAAGAATTTGCTTCGTGAACTTTAGTCTAGGCACAGTATTTTACAATTATCTCAGATCTCACCGTCAAATTTTGACGGGTTCCCACTAGTAGTTATTTATTTATTTTTCATTAGAATTAAACTGCGGAACACGACAAAGCCCGTTGTTTCGAAGTAAACAGATCTCATTCCGCTCGAAAACGCTCGTCAGTATGACATTCATTTTGATATAATAACTCTGACCGGGAGGTCCTAGGTTCGAGTCCTGATGGCGGCAGGATTTTCGACACTAGCTTTTCAGCTAGGTCGAATTCAATCGCTGTCTGGAGGATAATTCTAGCGACCGGCTGCTCTGATCGGTAGTTTTCCGTGGTTTCTCCGATCAACACCAGGCGAATGCCGGAGCAGTATCCGACCAAATGGGCCACGCACCGCGCGCGACCTGTCCTTCCTCATCCTTGTCCTATCCTCTCCCCTTACACACACACTTACACTAACATGCAATACACTACCACATATTCCGGGAGGCCGGTCGGGAGCTTAGAGCTTGTCCCGGCTGGGGCAGTGCCCCGCTGGTGGGTCCTGGTTAAGGGGAAACCCCACTAGCCGACGGTAGGTCGGCGCCGGATCTCGCCATCCAGCGGGGAAAGATCTCCGCCCATACTCCGAGAAAAATCATGCACTACACTAACAGGACTAATGACCAAAGTAGTTGACGTGCCCGGAAACACGAAAAAATCAAATCAAATGAAATCAACTTGATATAATAATATTATTTTTACTCCACAAGGATTGAAAGCGTGAGGCACGTTTCAAACTACAACGTTGATATGCAATTTTTACTTTTCGTTCTTCAAAATTAAATATTTAAATAAAGTCATGTACAATTCGAATGTTCCCGGCATGAAAGGCAACGCCGCGACAGGGCAGTTGGAAATTCTCAGAATTACTTCTCATTCTTTGGCGAATTTTTCTGACTCTATGGAATGCGGCAGCGGAAGGTATTATCTTCAAGATGGAAATGGCACTACTTTTTGCGACTTTCTCGGTCCTGCCGCAAGATGTCACATGATCGAGACCGTTTGAAGCAGTGATGCAGATTAAGCGACTCTAGCGGCATGACTGAGAAAGTTGCGAAAAGCCGTGCCACATTCCATCTTGAACATAATACCCTCAGCTGCCTCTTTAGAAAAACCCAAGTATAGCGCATAAATCATTTGTAGGGTTTTTTTCCAAATTGAAGAAACCCCTGTCCATCTGGCTCTAGTTGAAGCTTTGAAATTTTGGACAACATTCTTTAAATTATGGGAGTACTTTACATGAAGCCCCCTGTACATTTTCAAAATGATCTTAAAAACGGCTCAAAACTTTTCGAATGAATATTTTTCAAAAACTCAATAGATTCCTGTGAAACAGAGCGTCAATTTTCGTATTTACAGTAATGCTTAATCGCCATTTTTTTTAAATCGGCTTCAAAATGTTTACTGAAAATTTCTGTATATGACGTGGTTTTACTCTTCTTTAAGATTCTTGAAGTAACATTTCGGTTCTACTAAAAAACACAAAAGTTGAGAAAATGTCAAAAACACGTCCTTTGGGTGACGATAGATGGTAGTTGGCAAGTAGATGGAGAAACTCCGTAAACTCTGTGCACACCAAGAAAATTAGAAAACTTCACTACGAGAAAGACTGTGCCATTCTGTAGCACCACTAGTTATCTTTACTCCTATTTTAGTACCTCCGAGTAAATGAACCAATTTGTCTCTAAAAGATAAGTCTCTCTTCATTACCTCGGGTATATTGTTATAATTTTTATTCTATGAGTACGGTGTGTAAAGTAATAGGGTATGTAGACCATCACTATACAAGAAATAGTTGTCAGCACCATTCACATCAAGATTTGTCGTTACAGCTTCAAGAGCAAACAATTGATCATATTGCATGACATCCTGCTGTAAACCTAATTCGAGCACGTGACGCGCAGTGAACCTGCTCTATTGTCTTTCATTGTCTCGACGTCCGTGATGTTCCCAAGAGACCAAAGGTGAATACTAAATTAAGTTGAGTTACTTTTACGTGAATCTTAAATTAGTTCGTTAGCGCCTTATTTTACGTGACGAGACTCGAACCATAAGGCCCGCACTTCCGTCTGGCCACACAAGTTTTGCTGCGCTCTTTTCACTATCTAGCGGAGAAAGAAGGTAATACTCAAGCGACGAAAAGGGCGATTTTGAATTTACCTTAGAGGTTTCTTTTAGACGTGCAATAAATCTACAATATGGAATAGTCGGCTTTACTTTCCTCGAAGGCATACGAAGGCTTTTTCGCCCTTAAACTTTCACGTTTTCAATCGGGTTTGAACCAGCAAACAGCCCGATTCGCTACCCGTTATACCATGGAACCCGCATAAATCTTTATAAATAAAATGAATTGGCGAAATGCATCTACGCTCATAACTTTCGAACGACTGCACCAAATTGGATAATTCTTGTGTGTATGTGTGTGTGTGTGTGTGTGTGTGTGTGTGTGTGTGTGTGTGTGTGTGTGTGTTCGTTATTGTCAGGACAAGGTTTGTATAAAAGAAAATTTTAAAAAAATAAAACAATTTTTTTTAATCTCATAATAGTGAGTGAGTGAATGATACAGAAGGCTGTGAGGGATCTTCAATATATTAACAAAACATTGACAGATTGATGTTCAGTTGTTCAGATAGCAGTTAATAACTTCAAAATATTGACAGTATGAAAAATAATGGAGTTTATTTCACGGCAGAAAACGCAACGCAAAACGCTGAACGACCTCCAGCGATAACACTGATAAGCTTCTTTGAGACATACGCAAGCGATCCATTTGCAAGAACATTGCTTTACTCGGAAATGGCAAAATATTTTACATGGAATGCGTCATACAAAAACTTCCAACGTCGGAAAGAAGGACAGCCTGTGCAGGGATAGGTGAATGTATATTCAACCAATGCATTGATATTCAGTGGAATCACACACTCGTTGATGCTGTTATATCGTCTACTTCGCATCAAATTCGATCACTATTTGTCAGAATAATTACAACGTGCTTGCCATAGAACCCACATAATTTGTGGAACAAATACAAAGACAATTTGGCTGAAGACATTCTGCATCGAGTACGTTCAACAACGGTAAATCCTGAAATTTGCGTAGAATAGATAATTTGAGGATACATATGATTCATTTTGAGGTAACAGATTATGATACGATAATGAAAACAGTAAATGTCGGCAAATGAGGAATATTTTTTCAATGCACTCAGCGGAACTGTTAAAACATTCATGATTTCATTAATTTTAGATACAATTGGAGCGCAAAGTAAAATAGTACTGGCAATAGCGTCATCTGGAATCGCTGCTACATTGTTAGACGCTGGACGAACCTCTCATTCTGCGCTCAAACTGCCATTGAATTTGCAAAGAATAGATGAACCGACGTGTAATATAACCAAAACATCAACAATGGCGAGTGCTTCAAACTTGTAAACCAATAATTTGGGATGAGTGTACGATGGCGCAAAAATGAGCATTAGAGGCACTCGATCGAACATTAAGAGATCTGGCTAGCAAGCGGAACCTCTTTGGAGGCGGGGTGATTCTACTGGCTGGAGATCTTTGCCAAACGCTGCCAGTCATTCCCAGACCAACAACTGCTGATGAAATAAATGCTCGCTTAAAGACATCAAATTTATGGAGATATATGAAAAATCTCAAGTTAACAAGGAATATGCGAGTGGCGAGTGCTTACAAAATGACATATCGACGGAAGATTTTTCAAATGCATTATTAGACATTGGCAATGGGAAAATTGCTGATGACACTTCTACCGACCTCATTTCGTTTCCACCAATTTTTCGTCAATTCACAACGTCAAAGGAAGAATTAATATCAAAAGTGTTCCCACATATTGGTGTGAATTATAAAAACCATGCTTAGTTTAGCGAACGAGCCATTTTGGGAGCGAAAAATATGGGTGTAGATGATTTAAATATAAAAATTCAGGATCAAACAAAACAATGCCGGAACAACAAAATGTAATAAAATGTCCTAGAAGCTGTCGTCCTATAGATTAAGGTGCGAGTAACGTTTCTTTGGGGTCTTTGACTGCACACTTCCAGATCTTAAGGCCCTAGAACGCTTTGACTAGAAGTTATTCAACTAAATAGATATTAATAATGCTGCCGGAGTGTTGCGTGATGCATCTGATATGACTATTTAGATTAATTTTTTCAAGAAATCCTGCATATTTTCGAAGTCAAAGCGCAAATCGTCACATCTCCGTGACGTTCTCTTTCTTTAGATACCTCATTTATGAATATCGGTTGTGTGCGAGCAAAATTCATCTATACTACTGAAACAATGTAGGAGAAGATTTTATATAATATAGACAAAAAACATTAAAGTAGCAGCATCTGGACTAGCATACGCTGTACCACCTATATTTCCATCTATTTTCATTGAATAATATATCGATCTAATAATGATTATATGCTTGTAATGATTAGCTATGAATGCTAATAATGATTAGAACTTGCTTGCATGTAATATCTAGATCTTTTACTAACACGTTCAAAAGAGCATTTGTAGTATTGAATGTACTACTTGATTAACCTTTCTAGTTTCTTACAAATACTTCACCTTGTTCAGAATATAAACTAACTATAAGAAAATACTAGCATAGGTAAAATAGAATCCAAGCCTAACAAAAACGGTGTGCACTCATTACTGTATACAATAGTGCTGTGAATACAGTATCTAATGTACACAATATACTGCGCTAAAATTGTTTCTTTCTTCTTTTTTCCGAAGATTATCAAAAGATGTAAGAGCTCTATTACCATCATAGTTTGATTTAGTTTTTAAGCTCTCTGATAATGCTCTTCTCCAATTTTCTTGATTCTTCTGCCTTATGTCTTGAATTCTCAAGCAAAACACCCTTACAATTTTGTGGAGATGGTTCTTTCCTTGAGTCTCGATTGTCCCATAGTACAAGGTAGCTGCTTTCGTGGCTTTTCGGCACAGCGTAAGGACTTGCAGTGAATTTCCCTTTTAGTGAAGTGTTCCCACCTTCAGAGAAATGAGATTGAATAAACAAGGTAATAGTACATTATGAAACGATGATGTAATGATGGGTATTAATACACGAGTGTGATATTACGACACGAGCAAATATCACAAACTCCACACAAGTGTATTAATACCCATTACATAGAGCTTCATTCGGTACTTTTTCTATGACTTATAGTAACTTTTATAAGTTAAACTTTTACACTGAATCGTTTCGTGGCAGTTGACATGCAGGATTCAGCCAAGGCCACCTAGCGAACAGCTAGCCGACCTGCCGCAAGTGGCTTTGGTTTACCAGTCTTGCCCTACTATATATTGCAGGTCTCAACTCTGGCAAAGCCTGTATAAAATCAATAAACACATTGTGTAGATCAATATTATACTCGCAACATTTTCCACATATCTGTTTAACTATATGAATATCTATTGTTGAGCGATTGTGGCAAAAGACTATTTGAAAATCCCCCAGTTTGGTTTCTTTTATTTCACTTAACCTGTTCACGTAACTCTGATATATACTTACTATGTATCAGAGAGAAAAGTATATTGAGAAGATTAATTACCTTTAGAATTATCACATCATTTTGGGTCCCTTTTTTTGTAAATTGGACATATAATTCATTCTGACCATTCTCAGATATTTTCTCATCTATCTATATTTTTGATCAGATTATGGATTCGCTTTATTAATATGCTCGCTCCTGCTTTAGCAGTTCTGCAGTAATATTATCTGAATCTGGAGTTTTATTTCTTCAGTTACTTCTCTACGTGTGGGCATAAGTAGGTCTATATCTCGCTCTTCCATTTGTTCTATGTTTTACTGATTAGATTAAATAAAACCTACTTCTTTATTAAGAAGGTCTTGGTAATATAGCATCCATGTCTTTACAATATCCTCTTTTTCAGTCACAAGATTTCCTTGTAGATCTTTACAGTCTCAAATGTGCCCTGATGGTTTAGCCATGCAGTTCTTTATTTATTTATTTATAACATTTCCTAGATTCGTTCTTTTTACTTCCTTTTTCTATTTCTGTCATTCTGTTCTCAAACCAGAATCTTTCCTTATTTATGCGTTTTCATTCTTCATCCCACCGTTCGTTTCTTCTTCTTCATAAATATGACAATTTCAAATACTTTAATAAATATAAGAACGACAATTATGGTGTGTCGTTGAAGGTTCATGTATTTAGTTTAGTTTATACCTCGTCATTTCATGTGTATCTTTCACATTTTACACCCGTGCTCGTATTCTTACAAAAATGTTGCCATTACTTATGCTCCAATCTGAGAATAAACAATGCTTGCTGTTGTTTCAAAATTCTTTTTATATTCCTGGCTAAAAATGAGTGTAGTTTTAAGTTCTTAAGAACACGCTTTTCATTACGAAGTGCATAATAACAACCAAATGGGCGCGCTATTCAGCTGTTAGTGCACCGTCGTAGATAATATATTATTGGTTCATTAATGTGAACATATGAAATTCATAAGCTTATTTCGGGTTGTAGTGTATAATATCACGTTACAACAAAATTAAATTGACCGTGTTCCCGTCTAATACTTCTTCCACTCAATCCCTTCGTCTTACTTCGCTCCGCTCTGAATTTCCTTCATATTTGCTGTCTCGTTTACTGCGTTTGCTTTTGTCACATACATTCCTTCCGCAGCAATCAATTATTTGCCAAGTCACTGAGGAAATTTTTTCAGTGTTCAAATGGGAGGCTGTAGCATTCAGTCTTCGTCGGAAGGCGCCTCCAGCCCATGAATTTTTCCTTGCCTAGAGAATATTTAGGAATTTTACGCTTATGAAAATGTAATTCTTTGAACAGTTTGTTTCCTAATGTGCTAGTTCTGGGTTTGGTCCAGCAGATGAATTTTTAAAATAATTACAGCAGCATTAGGAAAGTTTTTAGGATTTGTTAGGATAATTTAAGGAAACATACTAATAGCTTTAAACAGTATTCTTCAGTTTTATCTCACTTTTTTTTCGTTTACAAAAGTCTTACTTCCTTATTCAGTTAGCCTGTTTCAAATGTCCACGAAAATCATTCCGAAAAATAATCACGTAGCAGGTTATGTAAGTCATCTTTTGTGCCTATATGCAGTCTTCCTTAATAACTTTGGAAGGAAAGTCAAAGGAAATAAGTAATATTAATTAACATGGGAATTTAATCGCGATATTTTATTAGTTAGACTAAGCATTGTGCCGGCTTTACAATGAGTCATTAAATATCTCCTTCGTCATGACTTGGCATCCACAGCGCTCGTGTTCCCACCCTGAATATTTTTTCTTTCAACTTGTAATAATGCATCACAATACATTGAATTCAATGACAGAAAACTGTTTTCAATTAAACTTTTGAACTTTGAAAAAAATTAAGGATACGAATTGTTTTCGAATCTCTCACGCTTCATTTACTGATGAGTTGGCTTTACAGAAGTTCTATCTGAAATGTAAGAAGAATACAACTTGCAATATTTTAATGAATGCCTTGATTGTTAGGTTTGAACCTATTTTAGTACTCGTTTCGTAAGGTAATCCTTTTAATACACTACATAACAGTTTTAAACATTTCTAAACCCAAGTTTTAAAAATTATTTATTAATTTTAAATTATTTTAAAAAATATTTGTTCTAGTTTAAAAGCCAAAAAATTATACAAAGAATAGTGATTTAAATTTATTATTTACCAAAAGTGTTGTACAGTCGTATATTGACAAGATTAGGAAAATTTTTAATAATCTAGAGTGAATAAATCGTTTTTTTCTAATGTTTCCTATAACAGCCTAAAAATCCTGACCCTAATTATAATATTTCGTGACGGGTAATAACACCAGAAAGTAACTGCTATTGGACTAGGGACTTTGGACTTTGCAAACTTGGGACTTTGCGCTGGGTGAATATTTGGCCAACGATAGAAACACTTTTCCCCCTCTCTCTCGCCACCCCTCTGTCACCTATGTCCCTCTTTCTGTCCCCCTCTCTACGCCCTTCTCTGCCCCTTCCAGCCACTTCTCTGTCGCACTCTCTCTCTCTCTCCTGCCCTCTGCTCCCTCCCCCCCCTCCCCCCTCTCCCCCCCCTTTCCCCCCCTCTGTCCTCGTCGGCCACGCCCTTGATACATATTCCTTGTTCTATGTTGGTTTGTGTACTTTTGTTGGAAACTGAAAATAATATTGATGACATTATAATATTAAAGGCAGGGTGTATTATATTTTATTGAGGAACGTGGCGTATTGATATATTTGTTATCTTAATTTTTAAAACTCTGAGAGTTTTCCTTTAGAAGGAAATTAATTCGTGAATTTTGTTACCCTTTGATTCAAAAATGGATCAGTCAATTTCAAGGGTTTTTTATTATCCCAAATATTAATTTGCGAATTTTATCTGTTCAATAGGCAGATACATTCCCTATGAAAAATATAACCTTTCCTGCTACTCACTTGGAAACGAATGAAAATCACTAGATAAAATCCCAGCCTACGCCGAGATTCGAGCCTGGGTCCTTCACAGTGCCCTACAACTGAGCCCTCGCAGCTCCTCTTGTTTTATAGTGCAAACGCTAAATTTCAATAAAATTGCAAAATTTGTCGAATGAACGCTTATCTGCGGTCATAACTTTTCTTGTGCATTACGTCGTTTGGTTGTATCAAGACCTTCAAGTTTTTGGACTATCGCCAGAAAGTGTGTCACGTTAGAGTTAGCGACACGAAGATAGCGATTTTTTCAAAGTCAAAGATAAAGCGTTTTGAAATGCAAATATTAGTAATAACACTAAACCAATTGCCAGCAGGTTTTGAAAAACGTGTTTCTTTAAAGAAAAAGTCATTAATATTAATATACACCATATGTTGTTTTAATTAACGTAGATAGCAGCAAGATTTCCTTTCTTCCGACCACAAAGTACATGTTGGGATGTTGGTAAATATTAAACATTTCAATTACATTTTCAGACAGATGTTAAAATCTGTAATTCAACGTTGAATTGGTCGAAAATTAGTTTCCTCATTTCTCTTAGAGGATGAGTACTGAACGACAAAGTTACTATTTTGGAGTACTGTCGACTTTTATTTATTTATTTATTTATTTAACGTCAAAAAACAGTTGAAATTGCGTATGACGGGGAAAGGGAGTTCAGGAGACTTAGCAGTGTTGGTTCCTCTTTTCAAAAAAGAAAATATCTTTAAAAATCAAAATACTTATTACAGAGGAAGATATTTAAATTCACGAAGAATCCAACTATATCTGAAAAGAAAGGTTGATGTAAATATTTTTACTACACCAGCTAGTTGAAAGTAATTTTCCCTTAACTTCCTCAGCTTTTATTGCTGACACCTTCATATCGTTTCCCCTAGAAATTCAATAAACTACACCAACACAGAGAAAAACATACCAAATAAATAATTTTACAATAATATTTACAATACAATAATGACTTTCCGTATGTGCATATGTTGTACTTTTTAAACATTTGTTTCTAGTTCTTCCCTTGAGCAATGTAATCACAAGGGTTTAGTTTATTATTATTATTATTATTATTATTATTATTATTATTATTTAGAATCTTTGACCTTATTATTACTAATATTCCGTTATTATTACCAGTGATAGAAATGATTATTTAGTACCCATTGTCATTGTGGTCTTGCTTACGCATTACGTGATAAATACGTCAGCCACGACTTTATATACTTCGTAAAAGATGACGCAATGATTTGTGTCATAAAATACATATAAAGAACGTTTCACGAATATGAAAAGTTCATTTAGAATAACGGTTTACAAAAACAGTAATATAATAACAAAATTGAAACAATTCTATAATTACAGTACTTTAAATCGTCAACTAATTTAAGTCGATCAACTAATACTATTAGCTTTTCGGAGCGTATTTTTACAAGGTCACATTTACAGAAATCTGGTAGTTCTCGAAATCTATTGAGACACGCTTGATTAGACAAAGACGAACAAATATCCTGGAAATTCCACGGTCCGATTGATTGCCACGTGTCATGAAGACTTAAATCATGGAAGTTTCAAGGATATCGAAAGTATTGTAATCTTCCGAATGGATTAATTCTTCCTATCTTTACTTAATAACAATTTATAAATCTCTGGCTCACGTCTGGGAGCCCTGTAAACCTCTTGATTAATTTTACTTGCTATTAATTTACTTTTAATTAATCTTTTTTCCCAACTGTGACACTGCAAACCACGGTTACCAGAATTTTTTTTCCCAGCGGAGGACATTTTACCAAAAAAGGAAAACATTTCAATGAAAAGGTGAATATTTTACATTTCTATAGTCCACAATGTATAAACAATGGACTGAACAATTCCAAACTAAGTCTTTGAAAATCATATTAGACTTAACGACATTAAAAACGAAAGCTTCCGATTGGATACGTTCGCCCCCGCACTCACCTTCGTTATCCACCAATCAATAAGCATAAATAAGTTTTATGTCACAATAAGCCAAATGATCTATCATGCAGGACATTTATTTGAGTAAAAATGTAGATATTCAAAACATGAAGTCCCTTTAAATAATTAAATTACTTTAAAAATATTCCAGTATTTTTTTCATTCAACAGAACAAAAAGGAGGACATTTCATATAAATTTAAAAAGGAGGGAAGACAATGTTAAAAAGGAGGATATGTCCTCCAAAACACTGAAAAACCGAATAACCTTCCTTAAATTTAATATTGAATAAATCAAATTTTAATTTTTTTCTCTCCGTTTCGCCTACACTATAGTCAATCTTACAAATCTCTCATATTTAATTTAAATATTTGATAATAAAGTTTCTCAACTATATTGAGCGTCAACGTAACCAATTTTCAACTCTACTATTAATTTTTCAACTAATCTTCCGGTTTCAGAAAATTTGTATTCAGGGCCCGCGTAACCCTTTCCATTCAGAAACCGGGAGCGGTAGCTCAGTGCATCAACTGATGTCACTGCAGCGCCTCTGACCGGGAGGTCTTAACTTCGAGTCCTGACGGCGGTAGGATTTTCGACTCTAGCTTTTCAGCTAGGTCGAATTCAGTCGCTGTCTGGAGGAGACTTCTTGCGGCCGGCTGCTCTGATCGGTAGTTTTTTGTGTTTTCTCCGAACAACAGCAGCCGAATGCCGGAGCAGTACCCTACGAAACGGGTCACGGACCGCGCGCGATCTGCCCTTCCTCTTCCTTGTCCTATCCTCTCACCTTACACACGTACTTACACTAACATGCACTACTAAACACTTACACTAACATGCCACATATTCCGGAAGCTTAGAGCTTGTTCCGGCTGGGGCGGTGCCCCGCTGGTGGGAGAGTCCTGGTTTGGGGGAAACCCCACTAGCCGACGGTAGGTCGGCGCCGAATCTCGCCCTCCAGCGTGGGAATATCACCGCCATCTCCCGAGAAAAAACATGCTCTACACTAACGGGACTAATGACCAAAGCAGTTGACGCGCCCGGAAACACGAAAAAATCAATCAATCAATCCATACAGAATGCGGTTGTTCCCGTCGACTGTAATAGGTATAGGATGCGTGGCTTTTTTGTTAGCAATCGTAGTCTCATACCTGAATAACAAAAGCATTAGGTTTCTATGTTTAGTGTATCGATGGTAATAAGAGGTGCAACTCCGATTTATTTTAATCTAAACAATATTTTGTTTGTTTTCATTACCTCTTCTCTCGCAATATCATCAAACTGATAAAAATACAATACAAGACATCATAAATAATCAGACGATAAATTTGAATACACTAAAAGCTCACAAATATGAATAATAAACATTCAACGTTTATTTACATAACGCTAATTTAAATAGCTAATTCATACATAGTCTCCCACAACGCATGCACGCTAATATGGTTATCTAATTTTTATAATATATTTCTTTCTTTTAGTTACTAATGAATCTTGGCCTTGACATGAATTTCCACAAAAGTTCAAGTAAAGTTCAAAAATCATTCACTTTCCTATACTGGAGCGATGGAAAGCGCGTATTTTGCTCTCGCTCCGTCGATACTCCGAAAATCTTCAGTTTTCGATCATTTTTACCATTACGCTAAAACCCAAGCAGTCACCGCCTCAAAACATTCAATTAAAATCAAAACTTGAAGAAAAAAACTCGCGACCTGCGATTCAGCCACATATACGCTTCCGTCTACTACCGTCTTCCGCATTGCCTACAATCATTTCTCTTTTCTTTCTTTTTTTAATTTCTCGCATACATACGTATATACGGGAGTAATATACGAAGTATAGAGAAAGTTATGTAATGCTGCGGAAAATCGATTTCGAGATTTCAACAGAAATGCACATTTTCGGGTCCTTTGATATCGAAAAAATAATTTTTCAAAACGTCCATCCGTCTGTCCGTCTGTCCGCCTGCCCGTCTGTCCGTCTGCCCGTCTGTCCCTCCGTCCGTCTGTCCGTCTGTCCGTCTGTCCGTCTGTCCGTCTGTCCGTCTGTCCGTCTGTCCGTCTGTCCGTCTGTCCGTCTGTCCGTCTGTCCGTCTGTCCGTCTGTCGTCTGTCCGTCTGTCCGTGTGCGTATATGAACAACACTAGCACCTGAATTATTCGTACGATTTTTCCAAACAGAATAAAGCACAGTCGATGTGGTCTGACTCAAAGTTCTGCAATTTTGAGAAACATTCATAAATTTGGGGGACATCACATGACGCCTCATGAACATTTTCAAACTTCTCTCAAAACGGCTCCAAATTTGTTATTTAAATTTCTTGCAAGAATAGAGTAAAATACATTTATAAAGGTGGTATCGGTCAGATTTCCACGGTTAACTCGGAAAATTTGATAATTGCAAAGGATTGAATGAATGAATTTCGGCGTCTTCCTATAATTATAAAATTGAAGGCAGAGATTTTCAATTAACACCAAGGAACATAGAAAAATTTACCTCGACGAAGTCTGTGCTATTCTGTTGGACCTCTAGTTCTAATTAGCGTCCGTCCCATTTATTATTGTCAATTTTCGCAGATTGGGCTCGATTTAACTTCAAAGCCTTTATATTCGACTCATAGCCGCCAATAGTTCTTAAAAATATTTAATACTAAATTTTTCAATAAATAAAAAATCTTAAAAAGGGATGTATGATTAAACTGTACGCAAAAAGCTGGCATAATGGAGTGGCGTGTATCATTGGATAATTTTTGTGTTATGAAATGTTGTTGGTTGATGCATTTCAATTTTATATTGTACAATTCAATAAAAATTAAAACTATTTAATTTGTAGTCTTTTAATGTAATTATAAATCTGCTAATTTTACCTACTTATACACACATATTTAAATTTATTGATTGATTAATATTAAATTTAAACACAAAGAATTACTTTCCAAATATTTTAAAGAAATACAAACTACAATGTGAATTGACCGTTTTTTCTTTATATTTAGCATCCAAATGAGGGGGGGAGGACGGTAAGAAGTAAGAATAGGATGTTAACGTGTCCAGATGGATCGCCACAGAACTGTGACTTAATTGATTGTAAAAGCAACACAACTGCATAGTATAATCGACTGATAAGAATTGATAAAAAAATGTTTAAATTTAAAATCAAACTGAAATATTTGTAATTGTTTTTACTAATTCGAATTCATGTGCGTATTAGAGAATCAATACCGAGTTTGGTAGTTGCTTTACGAAGGTTGAAAGTTCAACGATCTCAGTAACATTGACACTGATTTCTGAGAATGTTTGTTGTAACACGGAGAAGTGAAATTAAGCGTTTGTTGCACGTGGTGAAGTTGCGGAGGAAAGTTTACCGTTCAGAAAGATTCCACCTATGTTGTAAGTCATGGTATGCAATTGCTTATCTTCAAGGATGAAAGCTGACAGTATTACACCTATATACTGTATACATTCAATATTTTTTTATGAAGTGTTTAAACTTTTATAAACGTCAGCAAAAAATAGGGAAGATCAAATGAACAATTAGTATTTAGTTCCAGTAATTATTTCTCTTAAATAATAATTGATTGATTGATTTTTCGTGTTTCCGGCGGACAACTGCTTTTTGGCTAAATAAATAAATATCTAAATATATCTCCTCCCCTCTTTATCGTTATAATAGCTAGTAATTATTTGAATTGCAGTTTTTCCTTATATGGATCTAAAAGAAACAACTAGATTTCATTGATGACATTGTTGTTTCTGGACCATCCGGAACATAGTATTTATTTACCCTTTCGCAATTAACAGTCGCTTTCCAATGGGTTATGGGGGTCAACGACTATCCAAAATAGTTCGTTTCTTCTTTCTCATTAAGGTAACAATTTACAGTTTTCTCGTTTAGGACTTTTATTATCACAATCTGTGCGATAGTTTTGACTTTCAAGCTTATCGGATATTAACAAAACAGTTGGAAATCTTCAATCGACCGTAGAAATTCCAGCATTCCCTTAAAGTCAGGTCGGCCTATAAACACGTTGCGATTTTATTTTAGTATTTGTCGATGTGGAGAACAGTTGTGGTTTCAGAGAAACATAGTGAAATTTAAATTAGTTCTTCAAAACAAGGATGAGGCTATTTGTGTTCCCGCCAAAAGGGCTGCAAGTATACAAAATGTTCAAAATGGATATGACGGTATCGCTTATTGCAAAATACTTGCAGCATTTATTCTTTAATGTATAATATTTTCCTTCGATTATGTTGTAATTTAGACTAGTATCCGCTGTTAACACACTCTTCATTGTGCTCCGTTTTAAATAAAAAATTGGAATCGTTTTTGGGGAATTTTTTTGTTTTTAAAATGGCCGATATTTCACTCAAACTGTGCTAAAATTTCTAAAATTTTCAAACATGATACTGAAACATACCCTAACTGCTACTTATTGGGTGATTCGTCGTAACCCGTTTCCAAATTTCTAATAATATGGGCGCCAGGAAAAAGGTTACGATAATATTTTAACTATTATTGTTCTGATAAAACTGAATATTATCCCGCTAGCTGGGTCGATGGGTCACGTCAGAAATAATCGCTATTATCTATTAATAGCCGATTACCGATCTGCCATCTATACAGAATGGCGAGGCGAATGAAAACAGAGATTATTTGATCTAGCTACTTCTTAGCTTGAATTGGCCAATGACAATCCTTTGCTCTTTCTTTCAAGATAAACTTAATGTTTATTTCTACCAATGTAGCAAATTGAAATGTGTAAAAATTTACATTGATAACTTTCTTAGTCATATCCTGGTTCGAACCTTATACGGCGATTCTGGTCTTCGCGTGCTCTTGATTGGTGGTTCTTCGAAGAAACGCCTTCCCCTTCCTTTTTGAAGCTCCGAAGTTACGAAGTCCAATTACCACGAATCTGCTGCTCTTCTTTAAAAACGAACACCGCCGATTCACCGCTTCGCACCACTCAAATATTTGTTCCAGCTCCACTATATTATGTCCGATGCCCGTTCTCACCGTATAAATATCCAGTGCTTTTATGATTACACCGCAAAACAAATCTTTTAGTTCTATCTTCCGTTTATAGCAAGAAAATAGGCAAAGTCCCGTATCGTTTGTGAACCGCATACATTTATCAGTTCAAGAATGATTAAGAGTTCACTCGCGAAAAACTCCAAGTCTTATTTTGATGCACAGCAATGTATTCGGAACTTGACACGTTCCTCAAATCTTCGAAGTATCACAAGTTCACTTCTGGTTCTGCTACGAAAATATTCAGAGTCCGAATATGTCCCTCAAGTCCGATTCTTGCTCTACCACACGAAAATATTTCAAAGTCCCAAAACACAAATTAATTTATTCACGAGCGAACTGCTCACCGTCACGGCATGCGACCGAATGAATTTTATCCTCCCTTTTCAAACCCACAATGCCTCGCCTTTCTTTTATTTGACAAAATGCCCAAACTTCCGTTTTAATAATCAGTCGCCTCCATGGTCAGATGAATGTTTGTTTATCCTGACAACAACCACGACGTCGTTACTAAGGCGCCATATTGCCTATTATTTGCCTAACCATTTCGCCCATTTACGACAATATTCTGTAATAAAAAGTCCCCAAATTGGTATGTCACGATACTAATTAAAAATGTAATTGTGAAGAATCAATCTCGTTTGACAAATATATTATCATCAATTATTAAATGGTGTGAGTGATCCAACAAATTAAAAATTTTTGCAGTTTACAAAAATACAGATGTACCAGGGAAATCGAACCTGTCCTATCCTCATCACAACTACGCGCATTGATTTCTCCCAGGGGCCAGTATTCTATGAACAATATAAGTCATTTGAAGTACTCTGACCGCATTAGCGAGAAGGTGTACAGCAATATGCAGTTCATGCTCCACATATATTTTATAATTTACCCAGATGAGTTGCTGTCACTACAGCCACTATGAAAGAAACCTGCTAGAATAAGCGGCAATTCAAAGAGCAATGTTATACCTATCAACGAGGTCTAATCAGAGGATATCGGCGGCCTTATGACACTCATTGAGTTAAAAGTGTATTTTGTTCAAGTGAAGCAAGAAATTTCAAGAATAATTTCGAAGCCATTTTTGAAAAATTTTGAAAACATCCGAAGGGCTTAATGTGAAGTACTCCCAAAATTTCAAAAAAACTCATTTCAAATTTATAGGACCTTGCGTCCGGTCAGATCAATCGGGGGACATTTATTTTGGAAAAACGTCCTATGAATGGTTTAGGTGTTATTACAACAGTTCACAGACGGGTCGGTGACCCTGGCGATATTTCCTTTCCTATTCTGTCTTCACAATCATCCTAAAGGCCTCGCGATGATATGATCCCCATTTCCACATGACTTATTCAAGGGCGTTTACGTAGAGACAAAGTCTCCTAACTTTTCTGAAGTTAGGAGATAAACTCTCTTCGATGCCTTTACACGAATGAAAATATCTCCTGAAACGCGAGTCTCCTAACTCCCGGGAGAGAAGTTTCCTGAGATCTCTCCAGAAAAGTATCTCCTTGCTGTTTACACTTGATTCAAATGTCTCTAGATGTTCTTTGGCGCCGCCATCTTGAATAAGCAGCCGATGAGCAGCGGCGAGCAGTTTGAGGTTAGAATGTGGCAGATCTTGCAGATGCCTGTGCCGCTATAATAATTTTGAAGAAGCGAAGAAAAAGAAAGAGACAATTTGAGAAAGAGACGTTATGTGATATCAACTGTGCGAGAGTGAGGTTTTTCGGTATGGTTCCTTCAATGTTCTGAAGTTTAGCACCTGCAGATGTAACAAATCGAGTTACGAAACGTTGTGAAATTACTGAATAAATGATTGTCATAAAAACTTTGGATACTTTTATTTGTAAACATATTTTGACAATCAAGAAGAAATATTGATTTACTAAGAAAGAGACAAGTGTGGTGATTCTTTTTACAGTGAAGAGCTAAGTATTTATAAAACTCTGATGGAGGAATTGCAGGAAGAGAATTTTGAAAAAAATATTTATTTACTACTTGTTCAATTGCATTGTAATTTTGGGGATTAATAAAATAAAATAAGTTTTAATTAATGGAGGACTAAAAAATTGATTGACTATTGGAAAACTTGATCGTATTCGAGAAAATAGTTTTGACCTAATGTAAAGTTTTGAAAAATGGTTAAGTTGATTATTTGTTATAGAATCTTTTGTGAAGTTAAGTATAAACGATTTGAAAGAATCAATTGTAAATTATCTGTATATTTGTTTGTTGATATAAACTAGGGAGCATGCAAATATTTGGAAGGAATTTATTTTGAATGATTTGAAATTTGTTAAATTTGTAGTAGAGTCATTACACCATATAGGGCAAGTGTATGAAAGAGACTTGTGATAGTTTTATATAACAAAATTCCACAATTAATTCGTAACTTGAGTTTTATTTATTAAAGGAATATATAATTAATATATTAACATTATTATTATTATTATTAAAAGGATATAAAGGAAGAGGATTTTTGTATAAAAATTTCGCACGTCTAACTCGAGAAGAATTTGATTTGTTATTAAAAAATATCTCAAGCAATTAGAAAGCAAGATACCATCATGCGGTAATGTATTTCTTGGGGATATATACTTAATTTGACGCTATGGTTTGTGGCTACTGGAGATACATACAGTTCTTTGTCATTTTTATTTATAATTCCCCAGTGTAAAATTTCCCCAAAGATCCGAAATCCACGGACACTTGAACTACGAACAGACATAGAACGGCTGATCCAGTACATGGATACATACCAAGAGAGCAGAAACTCTTCCAACTCTCTTTGAATACTATTTATCTCCCAGGAGATACGATTTCTCAGCGATACCAGAGCCTTTACACTGTTCTCTTTCCGGAAATTTAACCCCCTGGAAACTTTGAAGATCTCCTGTGACGTCATGTCTCCGGAGAGAAGACCGCTCTCCTGAGAGTTTACACGTGTCTCCTAACCAATTCCGGAAAGTTAGGAGAAAACTCTCTCCGTGTAAACGTCCCTTCACTGCTGATCAAGAAAATCTCCGATAAAGAACACCCGAGACCATTTATGTAACCAACTTTGGGAAACCAACACAAAACTATGTGGAATACGCGTCATACTGAAACTTTTCCTCCACTTAGCGTTATGAAATGCACAATTTGGATATTGTAATGAATATTAAAAGTACTAATTACCACAACTCTTCACTTTACCGGAAAAGAGACTAAATACCTTGCCCTCTTCCTCGTGAACAGATAAAGTTGCCAACTTACCAAAATGATTTTTACAAAGTTTGAAAAAGTCACAATTTTTTTTCTTCTTCTTCTTCTTCTTCTCGTCTATTTTTCTCTTCTATGTAGGGTGTACACCTGTTTTTCTCAACGATTCATCCCGTGAATTCACTAGATGTTGACTGCGTATCTTCTCTTCATTTTTTCTGAGAGTTTGTCCTTCCTAATGGTATATCCCTGGCTATCTTCACCAGTCTATCACTGCTCATTCGTGTGATGTATTTATTTCATTCTTTCTTGTATTCGCAAATTTGGTAATATCAATTTTTTCGTTCGAAATAAATCAACTACCCATATTTTAAAAATGTTGTACTTGACATCATTTATATATCTAAAATTGATAGATAAATTGCCTTGAAAAACATACAGTAATATCATATATAAATCCAACTACCACAAAACAATTCTAAAATTACGTTCACGAAGCGCAGGATTTTCGGAGGGGGCGGCTTTGTTTGACACCAAATTACACGAAAAATACTCATATTTTTCAAAAATTCAACATGTTACTTGAAGATAATCTGTTAAAATTTTCGAAAAATCAGCGTTTTAACACACATGAGACCTGTTAAACGTCCTTTACTTTCCTAAGGTCTAAATTCAATAAAAAAATTGTGAGCCGTTTTGAAGAGAAAATGATTCAAAGAAAATAAAGTTGAATAAGTTTGTAAAAAAATCTCACATTTTAAAAAAATTGAACGGGACATTATTTTTAGATGTTTTTCAACATATTTCATTAAGAAAAAATGTTTATTTTCATAGTTGTAGTTATAGAAGACACCGAAATTTTTTATTGTTTTTCAATTTTAAAAAAATCAGGCTTTTCAACGAACATGAGACCTGTGCCATTCTCTTAAACGCCCTTCACACTATCCATCAACGAAGTTTAATAAAAACGTTAGAGCCTTTTTTATTTTTGAAAATGTCCCAGGGGCTTCATGTAAAGTACCCCCAAAGTTAAAATATAGGTTTCAAATTCAAAGAGCCCCGACATCAGACAGATTGATCGGGGAATATTAATTTTGGAGAAAATCAGCTTTACGGTTCAGGCACTAGCGTTGTTCACAGTTTTGCTGTCAATCAATATTTCGGTATCAAGGACCCACAAAACGGATTCTAGCTATACCATGTGTTAGAGGATTTATTATAAATTTATCGTTTGGATTTACAACCTTCTTCGGTGCCAGGTCCCTGTAATAAGGGTTTTTCTGCGGAAAAATCGTTTTTCTCGCGCTGCATTACATGACACTCTCTATGGCGGTAGCGGTAGCGAGAAAGTGAAAATTAAGCTCGCTGCACTAACAATATTTGACGCCAGCATTGTCATTGTTTTCATGATTTTTCGTTAGGGTTGGTGTGTGCTTAATATTTGCATTACTAGCCACAATCACTGCTGACCGTTCAGGTAAAAATCATAAATCTGATCTGTCCTTCCTCTTCCTTGTCCTATCCTCTCCTCTTACACACACAGTTACACTAACATGCACTACACTTCCACATATTCCGGGAGACCGGTCGGGGGCTTAGAGCTTGTCCGGACTGGGCGGTGCCCGCTGATGGGAGAGTCATGGTTAGGGGAAATCCGGCTAGTCGACGGTAGGTCGGCGCCGGATCTCGCCATCCAGCTGGGGAAGATCACCGCGTCCCCGAGAACAAACATGCACTGCACTAACGGGACTAATGACCAGAGCAGTTGACGCGCCTGGAAAGACGAAAAAATCAATCAATCCATCTTCCTCGGCCACAAGCCTCCTCGTGCGGTGGGTGCGGCGCAGGCGCAGTGGCGGCCGGGGAGGCGGGGCCCGGCCGAGCCCAGAAGCGCGCGCGGCGGAGCCGAGTGCACGACGCCGAGGACGCGCGGAGGCCGGCGCTGTGAGGACGCGTAGAAGACGCGCGCGTGAAGGGCCTCTCGTCCTCCGCCGCGCCCTCCCCCGTCGCGGACACCTTTTCCGCTTCCGCCGGCGCGCTTTTTTTGCGCGTCATCACCTCAGAGGCCGCAGTCGTTTTTTTTTTTTTTTTTCAAACACCTCAGACCCACGCACGCAAGTTCCTCTTCGCGGTTTCACCAGGTCATTACGACAGCCGATCTACGAACGGCGGTGTGTTCCACGGTAGGTCGTTGGGTTTATTAGTGACGCACAAGTGGTCAAGAAATGACGCCAAAGTGCTCAAAGCGTGTTATTTTGAGGAAAGCATTTCTAGAAACAAAACAAATAATGCCGTCATGAATTTTGACTTCTGCTAATTCAAATAGGATGAGCGTTGTCAAAATGTCGTTCGCAGAATGGCAACAGGGCGGCTGGAAATTCGTAGATTTTTTGTGATTATTGTCGGTTGTGTTAGTCGTACGATGCAGTTTACATTCTTATGAAAGACATTAGATTTAAGGAAGATAATATAATTAAAGTAGAAGTAACAAAATCATTTCTTTTTCGTAAAGAAGTTTTGATCGCTGATTATCGTATTTCTAAAATGTTAGCTCACTTCGATGTAATCAAGATAAGCTTGTGTGAAATCTACTTCTTTTGCAACTGCTGTAAAAGTTAAATTTATTCATGTTTGTTTCATTACTAAAATTTAGACATCCTGGCTCAGACCCTTCGTTTGAATTGCATTTTTTCAAATTATAACAGTGTTTAGTATGGCATAAATTACAATATTTCAATATTATGTAACTATAACTAGCATTCCGGGGCTCCTTTCTTCGGCACTTCTGCGGCATTCAATTGGTATTGATTAAAGCAACCACGGAAAAGTACTACCATTCGGAGCAGCCAGTCGCTGGAATTCTCCTCCAGACGGCTGTTGAACCCTACCCAGTTAGTGTCGAAAATCCGCCTCCGTCAAGACTCCAACCCCAGTACCTCCCGTTCAGAGACCCTGCTTCAGCAACTTTTTTTTAATTTGTTGCGTTTACATATTGGCGCAACGCGTCTCCAAGTCCCTTAAGGAGCGTTGAGCGCAAGTGTTGGGGTAGTCTGGCTCCCGGTCGCAGTGCCCTGCTCGCCGCTTGTTTCTCCGTTTCCGCAGTCCCATGTGCCGGGAGCCTTCTCTTCCGGCCCCCACCTCGCCCACTGCCCACGTGCAAAGTTCTTAGACACAGAGAGTAGCGCAACCGCCACCATTTAATGGACAGTTTTTGCAAGGCCTTTATTTGAAAGATGTAACATGGACATATTCCGGGAGACCGGTCGGTAGCATAGAGCTTGTCCCGGCTGGGGCATTGCCCCGCTGGTGGGAGAGTCCTGGTTAGGGGGAAACCCCACTAGCCGACGGTAGGTCGGCGCCGGATCTCGCCATCCAGCGGGGGAAGATAACCGCCATCTCCCGAGAAAAAACATGCACTACACTAACGGGACTAATGACCAAAGCAGTTGACGTGTCCGGAAACACGAAAAAAACAAACCAAACCAAGCGTAACACGGCAATTCTGTGGAGAACTGAATTGCCGTGTTGCGCATGCGCCGGCATTAAATGACAATATTTCGATTAACACGTCCCGACATTTTCCGTTTTTCGTCTATGACAAATGTGTTCGGAACTTACACTTTACGTAGTTTTCGCCGCCACCTCTAAACACGAATTCAACACTAACACATAATATGCATGGAAGTACTGAAAAATACAATATCCATATTACCAATAAAATAAGGCAGGAACTTAATGGTTATTTTTTAAGTTAATTCAAATATGACAAATTAACGTAATTGGTAAGGATTTGGAGGTTATGTATACATTGAGTCTCCGTTGGTTTCATGTAGGGGTCTATCATGTTTTACTATCTTGTGATGCATATAAAAGCAAAAATGGACTCAGATACACAGAGGTTCAATAATAGTACATTATGAAACGATGGGTATTAAAACACGCGTGATATACGATACGAGCGAGGTACGAGCGAGTATCGTAAACTTCACACGAGTGTATTATTGTGTGAAACCCATTACATCGAGTTTTATACAGTACTTTTTCTACGACTTTTATAAATTAAACTTTTGACATTGAACCGTTTCGTCGCAGTTGACATGCAGGATTCAGCCAAGGCCACCTAGCGGCACCTATCATACCTTCCGCAGGTGGCTTTGGTTTACCAGTCGGCCTGCGAGTGAGTACAAAAGTTGCTGTAATAATTCCAAGGTCACCATTTTCCCTTTTTCTCTTATTTCTCGAGGCGCCAACTCATCCTCTGATTCACTATACATTTCAAACTAAACAATTAGCCGGTCTTTAAGGACAAAAACACGGCAGCAAGATATAACACAACTTGCGTTCCGTGTTCTTAACGTCAGTCAAATGTTCCCTCTACCACTACCACTGTACTAGTCAAATAGGATCAAAGTAAAATTACCATCCAATTTATTTTAAATAATATTCCACACAAAAATTAATGATGATAAAAGAAATTAAAACTGATAATTATAATATAATATGAAATTTAATTGAAATGTACACAATTGAACAAATCATTAACTACAACGGTTCTCAATGATTAATAAAGTGGCAATACTTGGTTTGTAAACTTCTCTGTGATTGGTCAAGAACATGTATCATAATGAAATCTGTATCGTAATGAATATCATTATGCAGCGGATTGCAGCCATCAAATGACAGAATTATACAATGGGAGTGAAAAAAAGCTTTTAGATCCTGTTAGAGGTACTCAGTTTCAATTAGTTCCTAGTTTTAACGTATGTTTTCAATTGTACGACATGCAAAAACTCATTTTTCTGAAGATACGTTAATTCCTATTGACGATAATGTTTACGTACAACAACAATTAATCTCCCGTCTTACAAAAACTCTGGAATATCCTCTCACCCGTTAGGTCAACACTGAATACCACACAGTTCCAATTCTCCTGACAACTGGACATAAAATGGCGGGATCGGTGGAACCAGGGACCGAATACCGAAATAATAGCGGTAAAGGTATTTATACCGGTATACAAATACCTTTACCTCTATTATACCTTTATTCAAAATACCTTTAAAAATACCGGTATAAGACGTCAAATACCGGTATTTTTAGAGGTTGACTACACACGGCTGAGTTTCTGACCGGGAGGTCCTAGGGTTCGAGTCCCGAGGGTGGCGGATTTTCGTCACTTATTATAGCTAGGTCGAGTTCTGCCGTTGACTGGGTAGTCGAGTTATGTCGTCAGACGGAGGGACCAGCCAACGGTCTTTCGCAGACGTCAACACGAGCTCGTTCGCTGACCTTGGACCTCACGTCCGGGCGCAGAGCATGGCGACCCGTGATAGAGTGTTGAAAATTTATCGAATTTCTCCGTACAAATCGTGTCCTTTCTAGTAGCGATAAAAAATGGAGAAACATGTCTTCTTATCCATAAATGAGTCTTCCACGCATACCAAACTTCCTTCTTGCATGACTGTGTTTATCACTAAATACGATTATTTCCTTAAATTTGATCGTATCACTAACATTCCGAAAATAATTTTTCAGTTGGCCCAGTTTCCTTATTCTGCACCATAATTATAACTAAAACAATATTACAAATTGACATTGAACGCTAATAGACATATTAACTATTCTTAAGCGAGAAACAGATGCGTTATGTTTAATTCAAAATTAATGATTGAAGCATGTTTAATTTACACCATGTATTATTTAAGAAATTTCATTAAGAAAAATTATTAATAGTACTATATAATATTAATTAATTTTAATAAATATTTTAAAATATTAATACTAATTAAATTTGTGTAAATTAATTTATCATTTTGTTTGTTAATTTATAAATTTAATTCAATTAAATGTTAATTTTAATTGAAAAGTAAAAATGTTAATATTAATAAACTCTTTTTTATTAATTAATAATGTTAGTATATATTTCTTATTATTAAGGAAGAAACACTCTTCTCGAAGTGGGCTCCTCCAGATGCATTTTACAATGTAAGCTACCGCATAGAAGGAACCCTTGCCCACATGCAATGTTAATAGCTAATAATAATAGTAATAAAAGTAATAAAAGTAATAATAATAATAATAATAATAACATAATAATTTACTTTTATTACAAATTTCTCAATATTTGCAGTTAATGTCAAAATATATTAAACCCTTAATATAAACTAGGAAAATAACATTTTATTTTAGCCCTATTTATTAATGTGTAATTAAGATTTAATTGTGAAATGAAGTAAAGGAAATCATTTTTAACAAAAACAAAACTGGGCCTGAAAGCCTGAGCGTTCGTGATTATCTCAAGGTGTCAACGCTTCCTCAGATCGCCGAAGGAGGGTCGGGGAGGGGAAAAAACGGTCCTCCGCCTCCGGCACGGCGCATACGTTGACAGCCTCTCCATGTGCGAAATACAAAGACCGACTTAGGTCATCTCTCAAGTCAGATGGGAAATATCTCGATGAAGGACACTAAGAAAAGAATAGATAGAATTTAATACAGTTGTTTTATATATATATATATATATATATATATATATATACACACAAAATAATAATTTAAACAATAAATATCAGTTATGAAATGATATTTGATTAATAAACATTTTGTGAGATATTATTAACTAAAGCAACCTATTTTGTCAACATGTATGAATGGAAAGCTATATTTCTTCATTGAAAATACCGGTATAATACCGGTATACACTATGGACGTCCATACCGGTATAGACGTCCTATAGAGATTTTACCGGTATAAATGAATAAAGGTATTTGAAAAGGTATGGAAAATACCGGTATTATACCGGTATATTTACCGGTATTCAATACCTTTCGGTCCCTGTGTGGAACAATGGAATGCCCTACTCTCTGTAACTAGGGCCTCGACGAGCGGTTGTCTGAGAGCGCTGAAGCTCAGCAACGGCGCCGGCGTTGGACGAGGAAGGGCAGCGCGTGGGAGGCCGGTTGTTCTACTCCAATGACGGCTCGTGTGTGTTTCTTAAGAGCAGGAAAGCAGTCGACTACATTAACTGCTCTAAAAGAACTACAGAACAGTCTTCATCTAAAGCCGTGCTTAACTGGTATATGCCTGTGGTTAAATCGGAGGGAGAGGCCGGGGTAGGCAAACGTTGGTTGGTCCACACCGAAGTTGACGGGGTATGTGCAGCTAAGTTCTATAGTCCAAGATGGAATTCGACCCGACGTTTTGCGTTATTCTCATTCCTGCTGCTAGAGTCGTTTGACCTGCAGCACTGCTTGATACGGTCGCGATCATGCGACATCTTGCGGCAGGACCAAAAAAGACGCAAAAAGTCGTGCCGATTTCCATCTTGGAGATACTACCCACAAATGCCACATTAAAAAAAAGTATAAAGGATTTGCTTCTTATAGAAACAAAAATGCTCATGTATCCACCGGTTGGCTCTTTGGAGCGTTCTATTAGTATTATTGAGCAATATAACAATTGATTAGCACTAAAAGTTGCAAAAATATGCTACCAGAGGGCTCCAACAATGACTGTGCGTGTACAAAAGCAAGCGCGCTGTGCGCACAAAATTAATTTGGCAGTTAATGGGTTAATACCCTTTCACCCATTAGGCCCACCAGGTAATATTCTGGAGCTGAAGGTAGATTGTAACAATTGGTGACATTAACGAATTTCTAATATCCTCTCAACCGTTGGGCCCGCCAGGCAATAACGAAGAGTTGAAGGAAATTATAACAATGGTGACGTTATGAAGATTTGCAAGAATATTAATATTGGTTTGGGATAGATTCATAGATCTCAACAGACAGAACACCACACAGATCCAATTGGACGGCGCAATTCAGTTGTTTCTCTTTAGACCCTCTAGAGGCGGCCTGTAGCGATTCGTGCAAAAACGTATAGTTTAAAGAAGGTTTAGAATGCGCGACTTTTGGCTTTTGTACTTCTAGTTTGGGATCTTAAAGTTTCTGTATAGAAACTGTATGAGAATCTACACGAAAACTGTACCGTGTATACCGGGCTTTACGCTAGGGCTCGTCTGTCACCATAGGAGTAGTGGGCATGGTCGGCGACGGCAATGGACGATGAAGGGCAGATCGTGGGAGGCCGGTTGCTTTGCTTCAGTGACGGCTCGTGTGTGTTTCTTAAGAGCAGGAAAGCATTCGACTACATTAACTGCTCTAAAAGAAATACAGCGCAACTCATTCCAGGTGAAAAAACAGACGTCTTCTTCATTAGACGAACCAATGTTTCTTGTGATATCTTGCTGAAAATGTCCAACGTACAACAGTTTCATGGCGATTTGATTTTATTCTATAACGTTTAGAAGTCGAGGTGCTGAGGACATTTCTTAGTATTACCCAAAATATATATTTTTATACTAAGAACGAAAAAACAAATTTGTGGACTAGGTAATGGTTGAGGTGCTTTTGCACCTGTGGTCATTGTCAGAACTGTGGTCATTTGACCACAGTTCTGTATCGCGGCGCCTAGCCTCGCCAGCCGCACGTCGTCATTGCAGTGAACCCGAAATTCCCAAAAAACGCAAATGATCTCCAGTATTCAAAATCTTACTCATTTTTGGTTTTCAATATGCCTTTTCAATTAAATTTTGCTGCATTTTTATTTAATATTATTTTTTTACTTTCTCGCCTTACTACGTTCTTAAGAAGTAAAGAGAAAGTATTGAAATGCTATGGAACGAAATCGACGAATTTTCGCCAGAAAAACTCTTATTGTCAAGCTCTGGTAACGAAAAAGACGAAAAAAAACTTGTTCCTATTTATACCAAATTACTTCCTCTAACACGTTTGTATCCATGTTTTGTGGGTCCGTCATATCGAAAAGTCCATTGATGTCAAAACGTCTGTGTGTCTGTCTCTGTTCTTCTGACATTCTTTCTGTGGTCAGTGTCAACACTTAAACCGTTGAGACGATTATCTCGAAAATTGACATTCCATGATCGATCTGGACGAAGTCAAGGCCCTGCGACATTGTAAAAGATATTTTTTATTTTGGGTTTAATACATTGAACAACACTTTCAAAATTTTCTATAAAATGGACCCTAAACTATAAAAATTGTTTTATTAATCGTTTCCCTCGAATAGCGTAAAGAACGCTTAAACAATGCCGCAGATTTCATATTTGTTAAAAACAATAAATTTAAGAAAATTTCAAAAGTTAGAAATGATACCAAAAGTATGTATCATTATAGCAGTACAAGTTTATCTGTTATTTCTACGCACATCGTATTTTGTAATTTTTTTCCTATCTGATGATTATCGCTGCGCAATCCAAAAGCGTTTAAGTCATTAACACTTTAGATAACTAAACAACACCTACCGCTTTAATAATTTTTATATCTTTCGATAACCTTTGTCCATGTTTATCGTTAAAATCTCGCAAGTAATGTGAAAAAAATAAGATTGTTCCGTAGTAAATAAAGTTTAATGCACATGACACACTAAACGATTCATATCCGTTAGAATATCATGTCTTGTAGATCCTAAATCCAGAATATTTATGTAATTAAGAAATTCAGGGTCACATTTTGGAGACTGGTAAAACAGTACTTTATTATTCATTAATTTTGACGAATCTGAGTCAAAGAGATGTGAAAAAAACCACTCGCCATCCTTATTCATAGCCTTCACTTCATTTAATCAGGCGTGGTACAATATTTTTGCAATTTTGTTTGATCCACGTGCCAACTCTTTTACCTCAAAGCACATGAATTGCACATAAATTGTATGCAAAAGAGTATGATTCCTATTTTTCGTTATAACGTATCCTCTACTCTATGTCGAGCTCACGAGCTTCATTCTAACGTAATATCAAAGTAGAATTGACACGCATTAACGAAAAGAGAATATGTTTTAACATCGTTCTTCAAGCGTAAATAGACCAATTGTTTTTAAACTAGGGAGTAGAACTCCATTGCACTTAGACCAATATTTTCAAAACAACTGCGGCAATAAGTTGCTGCAAGTATTCATCACAACTGACAGCAAGTTTACCACCGACATCATGAGTCCCGTGCGAATTCATTGATGAATGCAAGAACCGTCAGGCAAATGCCGGAGCAGTACCCAAACAAACAGGCCACGGACCGCGCGCGATCTATCCTTCCTCTTACTTGTCCTATTCTCTCCCCTTACACATGCACACTTACACTAACATACATTACACTATCACATATTCCGGAAGACCGGTTGGGAGTTTAGAGCATGTCCCGGCTGGGAGCAGTGCTCCGCTGGTGGGAGAGTCCTGGTTAGGGGAAGCCCCACTAGCCGACGGTAGGTCGGCACCGGATCTCGCCATCCAGCAAGGGAAAATCACCATTTCCCGAGAAAAAACATGCACTACACTAACGGGACTAATGAGCAAAGCAGTTGACGCGCCCGGAAACACGAAAAAAATCAATCAATCAAAAAGCCGGTTAGAGACATGCAGTCAGACATGCATCAGTTGATGCTCTGAGTCATCTTTGCCGGTAAAGGCCGTCGTAAGACCGTAAAAGTATATAGTCGCCTGAAACCGCCAGCGTGTTTCCACGACGCCGGAGATTGCGACGTCCCTAGTTTAAGCAAAGCCCGGAAAGCGGTCACGCACCCGAACGCGCGTGTGTGTGTGTGTGTTAGTGGCAGAGAGCGCGGACGGCGTGTCCGGGCTCGGGTTAATGGGTTGCGCGGTGACAAAGCCCTCCCGCAGCAGAAGCCTCTGTCCGCCGCTGTCCTGCAGCGGGACGCCCCCGTTATGTAAACCGCTCGACCGCCGCGCCGCCCCACCACCGCTCACCCGACTTTCGTCCACCGCTCACGTCACTCTAGGTGGATCCGCGCTCGGCTTTCCCGTCTCCGTCGCATTCGTCGATTTCGCTGCGACTGGTTCCGACGCTCACCTCGTGATCGTCTCAGAGTAAGCGCAGTTTGACGTCAACTCTTAGGCTGACCACACTGTTCAATAAAAATGCATTTTGAACTTCTTTCCTTTCTCAAAATAGCAAAAATGCTGTAATTTTTGGACGAATGTGATAATAAATTTTGTTTGTTAGCTTTAGTTTTTAAGATATTCTAACAGTACTACAAGTAAAAATACTAAAAGAATACTTCGAAATTCTTTATTTTCTGAAAATAGCCAAAATATGCTCGTTTTCGGTTGGGAATAATGAATGACATTACCTATTTTTTTAGGTCTACGTCTGGTATTATAAATTCACTTCCTCAATAAACGAACTTATTCACGTGAACGTCTTCTCTTGGCTCGTCGCACTTGTTTTCTGAGTCTTCTCTTGTCACTGGACACTAGCTTTTCAGCTAGGTCGAATTCAGTCGCTGTCTGGAGGAGAATTTAGCGGCCGGCTGCTCGATCGGTAGTTTTCCGTGGTTTCTCCGATCAACACCAGGCGAATCCGGAGCAGTACCCTAACAAACGGGCCACGGACCGCGCGCGATCCTTCCTTCTCGCTGTCTGGAGGAGAATTCTTGATGCGTAGTTTTCGGGTACATGCACTCACCGGAGACCGGTCGGAGCATAGAGCTTGTCCGATTGGGGCGGTGCCGTTTGTGGGAGTCCTGGTTGGGAAAACCCACTAGCCGACGGTAGGTCGGTACCGGATCTCGCCTTCCAGCGGGGAAGATTACCGCCATCTCCCGAGAGAAAACTGCACTACACTAACGCGACTAATGACCGAAGCAGTTGACGCGCCCGGAAACACGAAAATCAATCAGTCAATCTTGTCACTGTCCAACAGTAGTCCGCACGCATAACAGTCTCCCATTTTCCTTATATCTTCGTTCAATTTGCAAAATGCCCTGACGGAATTGCTCTTCGTATTCGTCACTTACAGCACCACACTTGTCAGGGAAAAGTTCAGGTGAGAATGCAGGAAATAAAGTTGGTCCCGGAAGATGAGTGAAGACATTTCTCCCTTCCACAATGTTCGTCAACTCTGTTGAGTGTACTCATCAGAAGGGTGCGGTACAGGCAAACCATTTAAATGGGGTCGAATGCCTGATGAGATGTTGAGGTATTGAGCAGGCCCTCCGTTTTCTGGACAAGTCCATCTTGAGGTGGGTATCACACAGAAATAGCAATCTGTATGTGATTTGAAGTCTCTCCAAATCATTGGAATGCCAAATGGCTTTGAACGCACTTTTTTAACTATCTGCGTAGGTTCACAGCTAATGTCTTGTATTATATGCGGTCCCCAAGATTGTCTAGATCTCGTAATTGCCTCCCAATATGAATGAGTGATATGCTTGGAGTAATGATTTTTATGATTGGAATAATTCGACGTTACCAGGCGTTCAATTTCCAAAAATTCCTCAAAACTTTTATCTATATCTATGAACCAAGAGCTAACTGAAAGTTTTAAATGTCATTTTCATTTTCCCATTATCAAATAAATCAGAAATGTCTATTTTCAAACCGGAAAGATTTTCACCGTTTTCCACTGTTATTATTATATCCATTAGCTGTCCCCAGTGAATGGGAGATTAATAAGCGGGAAATAAAAATGAGTTGAATACATGGTTCGTTAAGAGAATACAGAGTACCCTGTATTGCACTTTTCAAAACCATTCTTCTTTCTTTCCCTTCTTCTCCTTTTTTCTCTCGTGTTTCTTTCCCCTTCTTCTCCTTCTTTGCTCTTGTCTCACTTTTTTCTCGTCTTCTCCTTTCCTCATCATCTCTTAATTCAATATCTTTTAATTATTATTTCCATTCACCTTATTCGCCTTCTCCTATTACTCATCGTCCTCTACTTCTCCACCTCAGTATCCCAGATACTATTCGACACTATTTTTTTAACTGTTGCTTGCCTATTACATGTGTGTAACTGTGCTTACCTATTACATTTATTCATGGAATGGATGTGTTCATTCATGGATTCACACACATTCATGGATTCCCTGTAAACACTTTCTATTGTTATGCAGCATTTTAAGATGATGGTAATGAATTGACGTGAAGCGATCAAGATCCTCAATAGAAAAAAGCCTATGCCATATGTTTGTAATATTTACTCCAGTTGTCCAAATATTGGTAAACTAAAATCTCGTGCTATTTATACAAAATATAAAAGAACTCCCGAAGACTTTAATAGCAGTCCTCGAATATTGAAAGGTGAGGAAAAGACGTATATAACATCTCAAGAAAATACGCGCGCGGACGTATTTGTGCGGGTATTTGCAGGCTTAATAAAAACTCATATGGATGAAAATGCATTACTTGCGTACGTCCATGGCGAGGTAAATAAATGTTTACTGAAAATTCATAACTAATTTCGTGTCAATTCAATGTGATAAAAGCTCTTCCAAGAGTATTTAACTGGAATTTCGTTATTTTGAAACATTTAGTTGTCTCCAACAGTGAAAATGTTGTCCCAAAAAGGAGCACACACACTAAACGAGAACTACATATAACAATATAACTGGCATAGTTGGTTTCACCCGGAGTAATACTAATGGTGTCACCCATTCCCCAAATTAAATATAAAAATTTGTATATCTGAATAGTTTATACATTATTTAATAAAAATACAAGTATATTTTCAAGATATTAAAGATAATTTGTAGATTATTTTATCAGATTAACGATAAGATAAAGTAATCGGCGAAATCGATACTCTTGGATCACTGAAGAATTGGCGCTCACTGCTTGTAGTTTCACGTTTTACTTTATGTTATTTTTCTTTGCTTTCTTAGTATACATGATTTAATTGTATAAGTATTAATTAATATGTATATAATATATATAGTTATTATATATAATTATATAATTTAATATAATATATTAAATTAATATTATTAATATTTTAAAATAAAATATATATATATAATTTTTAAATAAATCATTAAAATTATATAATTCGAACTATAAAATTTTATAATTGGTGTCACCCCTGAAATGATGTCACCCGGGGCGCCCTGCCCCCACCTAGCTACGCCACTGCACTATAATAAACTAAATATTTAACAACACTCTTCACCAATACTGCAATAGCATAGTAAATTATACGGATACACTGTCCAACTATCGTTTACTACCAAATATTACTATACAGCTATCTTTTAGACACCAAGAGTATAAAAAATGTTGCTGTTCGATAGCACGTGAGTATCAAATATTTAATGGCAAGCGCTCGTTTCCTTGTAGCCTTGCTGTTGTATTACGTCAGCAGTGTCGTAAGCAGCCACACACTAAATATGAGAATTCAGTCGGCACGCGCAGTATGATAATAGGCGCGTTACTCAATCTCAAATTATTAAAAAATGTGCTATTACTCAATCAACGTATGTATTTTTCGATGTATATAAAATCGAAACTGTTTTTGGTGATTTTGAATTTTTTCCAAAATTCGTTGGTATCTAGCAAAACCATAGACGCCTTCCAAAAGGTGGGATGCTGCGTAGTTTTTTTTTCCATTTCTGTGCTCAATGGACATAAGTAATGTAGAGATTTTTGAATTTTTATCCACGTTGGTTAGGTAAAGTCAAACATTATGCCATTACAATCAGTTTTGTAATAAAGTACCTTACCGCCCTGGTGTGGTATTGTACTCCATAACCACACTAAGGCCGTAAAGTAATGGCGTACTTTGCCACTCTTCTTTTGAAAATATTTTGGATTTCTTCGTTTTGTATCCTACATTTTTCCCCTTTAAAAACGCTAATAACCAAGTGAGCTGATATCAATGTTTTCTTGGCTGTCCAGTATGTAATACCGGTTGCACAGAACCGCGGTATCGGTGTGTTGAGGAAGCCTGCGACATGACACGCGAAACGTCGACCTCTCAGTCAACGACACGGCGTCACCCGAACAGCCAAGAACATATGAAATCGAACCGCTAAAGCTTACGTTTACATTTGATATCAATATCGTCATTAAGTGGTATTCTGTTCTATAACATCGAGTAGTGGGACCAAGGACTACTTGGTTTTTCCTTCTCTGATTTGTCAGAAAAGTAAGCAATCAAAACGTTTTCCGATATGGACTGAATTTTTTTTTCACACCAATCTTTAAAAATTAATATTCCCGCTCATATTTCTTTCTTGATTTGTTAGTTAACAATGTTTCTAAAGCAGCATTTGCTGCTATTTCGATTTCCCAATGAGAACCACATTAACTCATGTTGAAAAGTATACACCAAAATGCGTTTCAATTGTTTTCCATGTTCAAAACAGTATCGCCACTTATAGGAAAAAAACTAGAGAATGGCTCAGACTTTCTCGTACCAAATTTTTCTAATTTTCTTGGTGTGATCTGTCTTTAAGGTCGTGCTTCATTCTCTGGCCAGCTGTCATCTATCGTCGCTCAAAGTACATTTTTTTATAATTTCTCAACTTTTTGCTTTCCTAGTAGTACAACTCAATCATTACTACCAGAATATTAAAGAAGAGTTTTACTCTTAACTCATCCTAAATTAGTTTTCATTGAAAAATTCTTATTCGTTTTTAAGATAATGGCGATTAAACATCACTGTAAACGCGCAATTTAAGCTCTTCTTCACAGGAATCTATTGAGTTTTCGAAAAAATTCATTTAAAGTCATTTCAAGCACATCCACTCACAAATGTCATAACGCATACAAATCGATATAAAGGTCCATATTAACTGCGTGAGAGGTATTTCAAGAAAATTACATTTGTGTAATTAAAAAAAAATGAATACACCAAAACAAACTTTACGTCATAATAAACAGTGCAGTTAGCACTATTTATTACAAAAAGTTTGAGAAAGAATTTGGAGCAAAGTTTTGAGAAAATGGGGTTCCAGCGCTTCTGAAAATGCGGAACTTCGCGGTCATTTTTACAGAAAATTGTTGTTTTCGAGAAAATTTATTTGACATTATTTAAAGCACATGTGCTCATAAATATAATGAAGTGAATAAATTGCCTTTAATGTAAGTTTTACAGACGTGAGAACCACGTCAAAAAAATCATTTTTGAAATTTTTGAAAAAACAAAAGAATATAGCACTATGGCGTTTATGTCACGACGTAGGGTTTGTTTAGAACTAACCTTAGCAAAAATTTAAAGAAGAACTTTGGAACCGGTTTTGAGAAAATCTTGCTTTGTAATTTTTTCAAATTGCAAATATTGCACGCACTATTGCACGAAAATACTAAAATTTTCAAACAATTCTATATTAACTTTATGGAAGAACTAAAAAATTTTTTTTAGGAAGACGCAAAAAATTTAAACTTTTGCAATTTTCGAAAATGCAGAGTTAACGGTAAAAATTAGACCTATGCCACCTTAATAAATGCATTGTACTCTATTCTTACAAGAAATTTAAAGAAAAAATTTGGAGCCGTTTTTGAGAAAATTTTGAAAATGTCCGGGGGGCTTCATGTAAAGTACCCCCAAATTTTAAAGAATGTTCCTCAAAATTTCAAAGTTTCAGCCAGATCGACATAGATCTTCAATTTGAAAAAGATTGTACGTGTGATTTAGGCGCTAGTAGTGTTCACAGACGGACGTACAAACGGAAAGACGGACAGACGGACGTTTTGCTTCCAATTGGTTTTTCGGCATCTAGTACCCACAAAACAGGGATTCTGGCTACACCATGTGTTAGAGGATTTTTTTCTCTTAATTCAACTGGTTTAATGCACTTTTTCGCCACCAGAGCCCGTCAATGAATTTTTTTCTGCCAAAAAAACCGCCGTTTTTTCGCGCAGCATTACATAACTTCCTCTATACTGCCTATATATATATATATATATATATATATATATATATATATATATATATATATACGTACGTATACGACAAAGTAAAACGTGAATTGTAAGTGAAGGCGTAAGACGAAGTTTTACATTAAATCTAACAAACTTTTGCAAAGTGGATAAAACGTCGTACGAAATTCGTGTTGTAACATCAGATTGCATGAACTCTCAACACCACTTCCAAAATTTTGTATAAAATGGCCTAGAAACTAAAAGAATGGGGATTAAACTTTTCCCTCGGGTAGCTTAAAGAGCGCATAAACAATGACGCAGATTTCATTTTTGTTAAAAACAAAACATTTTAGACAAATGCATTTATAAATAATGCCGAGAGAGTATATTATTGTAGCAGTACTAGTTTATCTGTTATTTCCACACACCTATTTTCTAAATATTTTTTCGGGTCTGATGACCATCGCTGCGCAATCTAAAACTGTTTAAGTCATTAACACTTTAGATAAGCAAACAACACTTATCACATTAATCATTTTTATGTCTTTCAAAAACCTTTGTCTGTGTTTATCGTTAAAATCTCCAAAGTAATGTGAGAAAAATAAGATTGTTCTGTAGTGAATGAAATTTAATGCACATATCACACTCTAAACGATTCATGTTCTTTAATTATTAATTATTAATTAGACTGTTGGTGATGTAGATACCTTATTAATTCAAAGTAAATAAAACAGATGTTGTCTGGTATTAATTTTTATATTTCTGCTTAAGATCTTTTCGATCGCGTAGCGAACATCGTCAGAGCTTGTAGCTGCTGGCGGAAAACGAAGTTCTGCGTTCAGCGAAGTTCAGAACTTCGTTTTCCGCCCAGAAATCGCGATCGAAAAGATCTTAAGCAGAAATATAAAAATTGATACCAGACAGCATCTGTTTTATTTACTTCGATTCATGTTCATTAGTATATCATCTCTTGTAGATTCGAAATCCAGAATATTTGTGTAATTAAGAAATTTAGAGTCACGTTTTCTATACTGGGCAAACCAGTACTTCATTATTCATTAACGATTGAAGAATCTGAATCAAACATATGCAAGAGAGAGAGAGAGAAAGAGAGAGGGAGGGAGAGAGATGCTAAAAAGAGTATGATTCCTGTTTTTCTTTGGAACGTATCCTTTACTCTACAAAACATGAGTGACAAACACAATATGGAGCCCAAGAGCTTCATCCTACCTTAATATCAAAGTGAGATTGACCCGCATCAAGAAATCGAGAATATGTTTTATCTTCGCCCTTTAAGTGTAAACAGGCCAATTTATTTTTAAAAACACCCGTATGAGTAGAACTCTATTGCACGTAGACCCATGTGTACGATATTCTTCACGTAACATCAGATTACAATACTCATTTGGTTACTAAACTTGGCCTAACGGCCTCGTTTGGAAATTTTCCAATCTCGTATTGTATTCAGATGCTTTACGACACTTATGTCGTAATAGTTATTTACGATATCAGTATTGTAACAAATCTCATTGCAATACAAAACTAGAAAATTATCAAACGAGGCCTGTTTGGCCGAGTTTCATTCGACTATTGTAATAATATGTTACGATACGTATATCGTACAACGTTTTATCCCCTTCGTAAAAACTCAAATATCTGAAATATTGACTTTTTTTCTTCTGAGAAATGTGGCCAACTCATGTGACGTATTTTGTTGATCGAGGTGAGTGGGAGGCCATGTATGATTTCAGGATTGAAGACAAAAGAACGAGAATAGAAAAAATGAAAAGTATACGCATGAATTATCTGTTGCTTCAGAAAATATTATTGAGATATTAATAAGTATGGATGGATAAAATTGAAAGATTGACAGAAGAACAGGTTATGCTCTGAATTGTTTAATACCAGAAAAGTCTTAAATAATTGTACAAATGTTTTAATCAATGTTTATAATAAATAGATGTTCTTTGAAGTGTTGACTTTTGTTAATAGTAGGCCTTGGAATATTAAAACATTGAGTGCTCTAATACGATCTATTAGGATATTCTTCTCAGTTTTCTAATGTTTCACGTAAGAACATCAAAGTGGATAAATAACTATTTCGGAGTTTCTGGGTATTTAACAAAACCATAGACACCTCTCACATAGCGAATTGCTTTTTATTTATTTGTTTTTTATTTATTTTACGTTAAGTAGGTTACCTAAAACAGTTAAAAACTGCGTATGACGTGCTATGGGGAAAACTGAATTGTGTGCACATTTTCAAAATTCTGTGATCCCTACACTAAGTCATATACTACTTAAATTTTGAAAGGAGAAAAAAACCTCCCATGTAATAAAATTATTTTCAAGGATAAAAAGGCAATAAATTTTTATTCTTATCAATGTTCCATCGGAATAATACTTCCTGCCGCAACAACATGGAAACGATAATTTGAATAATTGTATTTCCCACTGAATTCTAGAAGACGTGCACAGAAAATGAAGTTACATTTATGTCCAGAAGCAAAACAAGGGGCCATCTCAGCATTTGCTCAATGGATCAGGGAAACTGGACGTAAAACCTGATCGAGATGGGGGTCATTGACCCGGAGGCTGCAATACAATACTTGTTACACGTTGTTTATATACATTTATACAGTTCAAATGGTATGGCTTCATTGTTTTATTTAAATTTCTAGGCGCATTCGAAATTACTAATCTAGATTCCGGTTTACTGTGTTTCTTGCAGACAAACTGCATCGAATATTTTGAAATTTTTCTCGTCAATAAAGAATACGTCATAGGAATACACTTGCTGGAAGCAAGTCTGATAAACAAAAAAATAGGGGTGCTTAAACACAGAAAATTCTTTCACACACAATTTGTAACGGTGAAGTAAAATAAGAATGTACACATGCATTTTTTATCAGATTACACTTTAATTTAACTTAAATACATTATTAACCTAAAATAAAATTTGTAATTTAACAAACAATGCGAACAAGATATATTTTTCAATATCAACATTACGAAACGTCTTAATGTCACTGCATCCTAAAATTATTTCTCCTGCATTAAAGTTTATTAAAAAATGAATTCAGAATCTTTCGTTTATATTCTAATATATCTACTTAGCAACAAGAAACAGATATAAATATAGCATACAAAAATACAAAAAGCATACCACCTTTGCCCAAAAACACAACTATATTTGGCTCCAAAACACCTTATTACCTTTAGCTCAGCCACCTCAAAATATTTTACATATTTTCATTTTAAGTTATTATGAAATTTTATATTTTTTCACGCTAACTCGCCGGAACTCTTTCAATACGCCTTTCACGTTTTTTTACTGTTTTGGGGGCATTAAAATACTTATCCCCAAATTTTCATCAATTTTTCACGTAAAGTTTTAACGAAACGTTTCAATGGCTTTTAATACTAAGCTTTCGTTTGTTTTCACAGAATAATTCAACGTACATATATACAGAGTAAAGTATTCGAAAAATGAAAGAAAGACAAGTTCACTTTGGGTGAATTACAGTGACGGGAACGTTTGATACTTTCTTGCTGATTTACAGGAATAACTGAAGTTGAGATAAATTCTTCACACCATTGAAAACCCAGCTTATGAGGGAAATAATCTATTAGTACTCTGTGTAACTTAAACGTAAGAATATAAGTCGTTCCCTTCGTTCATAAACGCTTAGCAATATTATAACATTTACCAACGCAGATTCTCTGGCCGAAATATGATGTGACATAATGTTCAGGGGCTGGCCGTTTGCAAGTCGTGTTCCAGAATGAAGCCATTTTCACTTTTAAAATGATGAGTCACAAAATGTAAAACTTGCGCGTGTATCCATCTAGTTATATTTATTTTTCGTTATGTGACTTTGAATTTTTTAGAATATTGCGCATTTTCATTTTAATTTCTTTCGCGACAAATAAAAGTTTATATTGATTTTGACATAAGTGCAAGGATTCTCGGTTAAGTGTCTCAGTTCGTTGACTTAAAACCGGCTGTCACAGCCAGAAACTTCCATTTCAGCGTACACATTTTTAATTTGACCTTTGCACTTATTAATAGAAAAAGTAGTTTTAACCAAAACGGAAATAATCCTGCCGTCACTGCACTAGAGATAACCATTCGGAACCTGATACCATAAATTCGAAATGTGTTTCGTTAATTAACTTCAGCGTACATCTGAAGAAGCAGTAAAGTAAATTTAAGATGATAAAAGGAAACTACGGTACTAGGCAAGAAGCTATATCAAATAATTTGTAAAACATTTATTTGTTTTTTTAATGGCGAGTAGGCTTAAGCTGGCAAACAGGAATATTCCCGTAATCACATTCTCATACGAGGCACTCACTGAAATCAGAGCTGTGTGAGATCTGTCACGAGAGCAAACCTTTCACCATCATTACAATGAGACCACTCTTGATCTCCCTTAGGCCCCTTGTACTCTCAATGCCTTAAATTAAAGTCTCCTACAGACCGGCGCGGAAGATCCGCAGCGGGTGCGGCGCGGAAAGTTCCGCGCTAGATGCAGCAGCGGGATTCGCGGGTCCGTTCACACCGCGGTGTGAACGAACTCCGGTGCACCGGAACGTCAATTATGATTCAATGTTTGGTGACTGATTTCCTCAACCGATAAAGAAGATGCGCACGCTTATGTTCATGCACGGGATAGAAAATGTCAATATTCGTAGTATGTTTTCTGGACGCATGCGGTACATTGCTTTCCTTTCTTTATCTACGATTTTCCATAACATTGTGAAGGAAAATTTGGAAGTACGCAGCCTTTGGGAGCCCCCCGGCCGACCCGGGACAATAAGGCGGTAGCAGAGGTGAAAAAGGTGTATACCTACAGACACGAAATAGCCGCAAGGCACTCAATCTTTCATCTCTTTAGGAAACGAAGAAACGGGGTCCATGATTTTGACCTAGAAAGGGAAAAGGACGGAAAATTTCACACCTTGATGTCACAAACGAAGAGAAACGTTTTTATATTTTGTAGAATGACCAGTGACTGTTTCGATGAAATTTTGCATCTGATCCCTGAAGAATGAGAAAATCTGACACTTAACAGTCATAAAGTTTTCTCACCTGGAGAATATATATAATTATAAAACTATTCAAACCTAAAAATGTACAAAATTTTAAGAACAACAAATTAAAAAAATCATATATTATTTAAAATTCATTAAATTACTGAACACGATTAGAAGTATGTTTTCTGACCGTTCAGTTTTGTCAGTTTCGCTGGCGATTTTCTGTCGAGTCTTTGCCTTGATTTTCACAGTGGAATTCGAGTGGCAGCGAAAAAAACGCATCCGGCCGCGAAACAAAATCCGCCGCGAATTAAACGCTGCCAATCCGCTGCCGCGACACTCGCCTGCCGAGAAGGTCGGAACATGCTCATAAACCAACACGTGACGGGAAAGTTCCGCTGCAAATATCCCGCCCAGGTTGCCGATATTCCGCGACGGTTTCTGGGAGCCTTTAATTGTTTTAAAATTAAATAATGAATTGTTTGAAAACACCATTGGAGAGTTGGAAGGTTCGAAAATTAAGGAATGGCTGAGGTTTTAATTTTCTTGGATATTCAATGTTTACAGGTTCTGCAATTATTACTATTATTGTGGCTATAGATAGATTCAGTTTGAATAAAAGTGAGTTTACGGTAAAGATTAAAGCTGCAGATTAGAGGTTATAACTGAGAAATAAAGAAATGAATGGAAATAAATGAGAGTGGATTCCAGCCCTAGAAGTAAAGACCATCTTTTTGAATCCACCCATACAAAAAAACTAAACGTAAACATCAACCTACACACTTGATCGTCGGTATTAACTCTCGAAGCTTGGGCAACAAAACATATTCGAAAACAGGCTATCAGAATAACGAAACATGAATATGAACTGACGAATGTAGTACATACTATGATACAGCTATAAATCGTTCGAAAGATTGGGCAAAGTATTTCAAGTTACAGCCAGCCATGTGATATCGCCGTTGTCACAATGAAAAATGAGTTTATAATGGTATGATTGCTGGTAATACCTGAGTATTGTCATCAAAATTTCATTTAGATCATCAGTAAATTATTCCAAATTACTCAACTCGACAAATATCTTCTTTAGCAACAGAAACGAATAAAATTTTCCTTTTCGGTTATGTCGATCATTTTATATTAAACAAGAGCATTTTTTCTTGCAATCAAATAGTTTCAAAAACACTTGTTTCTGTCTTTATTCCGAGTTTTACTTAGTTTAGTAAAAGAGCGAGAGTAACGATTTCGGAGCTCAAGGAAGTGATCAGTTTGTACTTCTCCATTATATCACATACAGTCCTGTAGTCGAAAGGGTATATACAATTAAGTAGGTAGGTTTAGTTACGTATTTTTGAACATTTACCCTTCGATCACAAAGATTTTAATTGTTTTTAACGTTAATAAAAACCATTGTCACGCAACAATTCACCTGTACTATGTTACATTATGACACTGATAAGCAAAGACTTTAATTTTTCATCCGCTGGCTCTCAGAAGAAACACAACATCCAATATACCTCTAGCGTCAGTCTTTCTTGATCAAAGGGGATGGGTCACATAAGAGTAAAAATCCCATCAAATCAACTGAAACGTACTTCCCTCATTTCTTTTCTCCAAAACCGGCCTTATTTGGGTTAAAAGAGCGCTTGGAAACGTTGAGCCACATTATTCGCACGGACGCTCCATGCTTTGGTGTTACGTAAAACGCCAGGCGTGTTTACTGCCTTAGTTAGTACACTCACCCGCGCCCCAGAGCAGAGAGTGTCAAAAGCAGCACTTTCGATGCGCAGTATGCAGCTGTATTTGCACGCGTAGATTGGAAGCGAGGACGCTGCACAGACTGCGCAGATTCCTCTACCTCAACAAAACAACGGTTGAGGAAACCTGGTTTATCGAAATCACACTTCAAAAGAAGAGAAGAAGTCGTCATTACAAGATTAAGGATCGGTCATTTTAAGCTAAATTACTGTCATCTGTTCAAAAAATCCAACCTGTCCTAAATGTGGCGGTACCGTGTCTACTTCTCATTTTATTCTTGACTGCCAAGGACTTGTTAATATAAGGAAATCATTAAACATAGAAGGCAGCTTATATTCCCTGTTCAAATCAGAAGAAGGTTGTAAAAAAATTTTGAAACTACTAGAAATAAGTAAATTGCTGAATGCAATATAATAATGATGCAATTTTTGTTATGACATATTGAAATAATGTTTATGGTGTAATTATTCAACTATTTGTAACCTTGAAATGTAATGTACTGATGTAAACACAATGAGGTCGCTGATGACCTGAGCTGTTATAAAGCGACCATAAATAAACAAATAAATAAAAAAACGGTTGAGGATGAACCGAACTCTATCGGTTTTTAATGAAACGGTTGCAATCAAGTCTCCGAACGATTATACTTGGGTTTTTAAACGCAGCATCTGAGGGTATTATCTTCAAGATGGAATGCGGCATGAGTTTTTGCGTCTTTCTCAGTCCTGCCGATATACTTGGGTTGTCTTCACTTGGCGTCTCAAGGTCACGCGCGAAAGAGGGAGAGGGAAGATAGACTCCAATGGGGAGCTGCAACGTCACTACAGCTCCGATTTTTGCGGCTCCCTGTTGGTGTCTGCCTTCCCTTTCCCTCCTTTGGGCGTGACCTTGAGACGCCACGTTAGAAAAAAAACAAGCATAGAGTCGCTTGATCCGCAGCACTGCTTGATAGGTCACGATCATGCGACATCTTGCGGCCGAACCGAGAAAGACCCAGAAAGTCGTGCCTTTTTCCATCTTGAAGATAATATCCTCAGATTCCACATTTTTAAAAAAAAGTATACAATAGACGCCAATATTTAACTCGAGTTTGAAATCAAATTCGCGATAGCTTCCAATTAAGTTAACCCGTTACCGCTTGCGCGCTCATTGTGCTACTTTCTGTGAGTGCAAACGTGCGTCATTGTTCTTAAATAGAAATAGAATAAATAGAAATAGATCTCGTAGACGACGGTCGTGCACATAGAGATCTTAGGAAGTTGCTGTAAGGGATGGTCACGCATTGCGGAAAATGAATTTTCTGTTGAAAAAAATTGGATATCTGAATAGTTTTCTGGTAGAAGTAGTACATAATGGGAACGCGATGGACGTAAATTTGGACTTTTTTATTAGAAATTAGCTAGTGTCAAGAAATTGGAAGTGAAGAAACTTTCGAGAAAGTAACAAAGAGCTGTATGGTGTAAAGAAGAAGAAGTGTTATCCGAGATCAATTCGTCGTCCAAACATGCTGTGCATACTGCAGAAAGGGAAGTGAAATTTTTCAAAAGAAAAGGACTTTCTAAGTTTGACATGGTCCCTGTTGTACGCACCAAAACAAAAAGGAAAAAAATAGCTCATGAGCTTCCAAATGCCATTTATTTTTCTTATAAGTCTAATAACTTCCAAACTCGTTTGATGTCTCCACAAATATGTTCAACGCAGCTTAACTGTGAATAAAGAAATCAGATAGAGCAGTGCGGCTCAAATATGGGGCGTTTATAGTGATAGCGCGCGGCTGACTTTTAGCCGATTGCAGTGAAATAGTTAAATTGTTCGAAGGGATCTAAGCTGAGTAGAGTTTTGCTGGGGTAGGTCGATGCCCATAGACCTACATCTTTAAATGTCAGAGCTGCCCCCTCTCCGTGAACTGCGGAACCCTGATCGAAGAGGGTTAGAGAATAAAGTCAAAATCGATAAGCCCAGTCCCTCTCCTGCTCGTGATGGTTTCCAAACGTTCTTTAACTTTTTCATCGTAAGTAGGAAAGGACAGTAGAAAATTGTGTTCGTCTAATTTTTTGCAAACTCTGTATTTTTAAAAATTGCAAAAAAATTAACATGTTCTCCGATGGATCTGAACGAGCACAAGGTTTTGGAAGTTTCAAATGGATATTTTAATTTTTGGGAATACTTTATATACAGGCTCAAAAATATTTTCAATTTTTTCTTAAAAATGGCTCCGAATTGTTTTGTTAAACTTTGTCCACAGAAGGACGCTTGAGAGAATTCAGGTCTCATGTTCGTTAAAATCTCATATTTTTCGTAAAATTTCAAAAGTGCAATTTTTTGGGGGTCATCCTTAATGATAGCTGTTCTTTAAAGTCGGATCTTGAAATACGTCGTGTTCAATTTTTCGAAAATATGATTAGTTTTCGTGTTGCGCGAAATATAGACTTTTTTTTAATTTTTGCATAATAACGTTCCTACTTTTTTCTTTAAATTTTCTTCTTGCGTGTATCGAGGGACGGTAAAAAGTAAGGTGTTAGTCTCATTTTCGGCGAACTACAAAATTAAAGATAGAGATTTTTACCTTAAACTAAGTCTGTTGTAAAAAAGCAGCTCTTTAAAAAAAGGTTATGTCCAATTATTTGAAAAAACGAGTAGTTTTCGCGCAATTTGCCCTTGAAATTAATATAATTTATAAAAAACATTTTCTCAAAAACCGCTCAAACTTTTTTCTTCATTTTTTCCACGGATAGATGTAGGGACTGTTAAAAGAAAGACGCGGATCTCATTTTCGTTGAGCTCTCCGAATTTTCGATAATTCAAATATATAAATAATGGGAGAAGGTATGTGCTGTTGTATCACTACTAGTTTGTCTATATCTTAAACTGTTAACTCATTTATGATTTGTCTAACTTTGTTTGGACCACGTGTGTTTTGTTAGTAAGAGGTGGGAGATTCCTGGATTTCCAGTCTCCCTGCACTGTGGGGATCTGGTTTTCTCATGGTCAGAAAGCTTAAACGCAGCACTTTTCATAACACTGATGTTCTGCTGAGAACAAAGCGCTGGCAGGGTCCAACTATTTAGCACTTGTTACTCCTTTAGTTCATAGAATTGGTTCCATAGTCCTTGAAGGAAACCTCAGAGATGTAGTTAAACATGCCCATCCAAACAAAAGGCAACCCAGCAAACGGAAGTTGCACCAGGTGGAAATTTTCGCACTCATGGAGCGCGAGCTAACACCCTTCTCATTTAGTCGTATTCTTGAAAAATTATGGTCAGTTGAATAGAGTGAAATCTTACGATTTCTTCATTCTCTATTTCTATCCAAATCACTTGGGAGAGAGAGAGAGAGAGAGAGAGAGAGAGAGAGAGAGAGAGAGAGGGAGGGAGAGAGAGAGCGAAAGCGAGAGAGAGAGAGAGAGAGAGAGTCTTCGGTATGTCTAAACTATTCGTCCCAGATATTAGAAATACTCCATGCAATTTTTACAAAATCTAGTTTGTTTTATGGAAAGAATATAAGTACAGCAATATTCTAACACACTCACCTACTACCTTCCACACGTGGTGTGGGCGTGATAGTATGAATACTCGTGAAGCGAGCATAAAATTCTCAGGAAGCAGGATCTTTTGGGTAAAGAAAGGTCTGAACCCTTGACACAAGAATCAGATACGAATAAAATGAGCATATCTTCAATGAAAAAATTACAGTGACACAATTATATAACAGGATAATGCACTTTAAGTAGTTGGTCATTGAAAAAAACAGAAAACAAGGCAAAACAAAAAAAATTGGAGTCACCTCGACTGCCTGAACACACTTTCACCAATTAAAATTCACAATTTGGTCATTCCTCTTTCTGAATTTTATCTACCACATTTACTCTTTCTACTCTCTAGTTTTTCCATTGGCTTTTAAAATGAATGTTACATTTTTTTAAAGTATTCCGTTCACAGGTGCTAGCCTTGGGCTTCGCACTCACTATACCACTGTGAACTTTAAAGATAAAAAAATGATAAAACGTAACATACACGTTACTTAAATCTGACCCCTTTACATATCACAGAACGCAATTACTTTTAACACAATACAATAAACTGACTTTTCCAGATAACATTAAAACCTAAACAACATGTAAAAATCAATAATTATTTAAGTAAAATTGTACAAGGTAGGGCCTCTTTGAATGAATTCAATAACACGCGCAGTAAATGAACTTGAAACTTCCACTCACATCGTTCGAGATCTTCATCACATCTTCTCCCACCTATTCTGGACTTTTCACCCACTTTTAATACGAATTGTCGTGTATTTTACGGCTATTCTCTTTCCTCAACTGATCGCCGCATAAAAGTTGCCAATTCTTCTACCTCAACAGCTCCGAATTGCTCGCCTGTAGGTAACCTTGAGGATTTTCTGCCGCTTGCACCGCGTTGCCACCCGTCTCCGTTTGCTGTCCCAGGACGTTCCCCAGTTCCTTTCCCCTCGAACACTGGACTCCGCTCGCCTACAATTTCCAACCCTTCTCCTTATCCGGACTCGTACACCTCGTTCCTGCCCAAATCTTTCTCACCTACGTTTTGCTTTTTCTGGGTCGTCCTTCTTCTTCTGCCGCCCTCATCAAGTTTGTTCGCGTTTCCAGTCTCGAATAATTAATGTTGCTAAAGTTATGCTTTCAATGTTCGGCCTACCTACCTCACATTGGGCGTGTGGGTCTCAGCGTGCAATACGAGATGCTGGATTTGTTAATGTTCTTTTGCGCAATTTCACAAATTTGAAATTATTTCAAGTCAAACAATCACTTCACTTGCTCTCTCAAATATTATGAATGTTTGCGGGAAAAATGTTTGTACTCCACTTCTCAATTATGTCACTTTCGTAGATACGCTTCTCAAGCTAGCTTTTAACTACCAAGTTAAAACAAACTCCTATGCTATCAAGTTATAATCGTCTTCAGACTCAGCCTAGTCGCCGTCGCTCTTGCAATCATAAGATCTCAGCCTAGTGCCGTCGCTATTGCAATCATAAAGAGCTTAGTCTAGTCGCCGTCGCTATTGCAATCATAAAGAGCAATCTATCGCCGTCGCCGCTGCAATCCAAAAGCTGTCTAGTCGCCGTCGCTGCTGCAATCATAGAGAATCCTCCGAGGGCGCCGTGATACTTATGGTCATAGATCTCAGTCTAGTCGCCGTCGCTGCTGCAATCATAAAGATCTCAGCCTAGTCGCCGTCGCTATTGCAATCATAAAGAGCTTAATCTAGTGCCGTCGCTCTTGCAATCATAGAGCTGTCTAGTCGCCGTCGCTGCTGCAATCATAGAGAGATCCTCCGAGGCGCGCCGTGATACTTATGGTACTTGCGCCTGGGGAAATTTTTGGAGGAGTGAATATTCTCCTCTTTTCCCTAACCCCCCGGAAAACATTTATTCGCTAGTTCGGGGGTGAGAGTTCGAAAAGCTCTGTGTGTAGATGGCGCGTTTTTTCAAGCCATCGTTCCGCCGCGTACTTCACTTCTTTCTGTTCGCGGGCTTCTTCTCCTAGCTGATGGTGGTGTTATGGTGTTGTCTAATCCCATAACGTCACATTGACCCCTCCTCCTCTTCTTAAGATTTTCTTCGCCCTAGAATAAAATCTTATGTGGTTTGTTTGGGAAGTGTTTTCGATGAATTCTTTACTTTTCATCTCTTCATCGTCACTTCCTTCGTTCACCGCTTTCGTTCCTACCTGATTTCTAGCTTCTATCTTCCCGTCTTCAATTTCTTCTCCCGGTTCCTTCATTTCTTCACCAATCTCAATTTTCTCCTTAACCTTCTTCCTTTTCTGATTCTTTCCGTCTTCCGTCATGTTACACATAACTAGACGTGGAATGGTGTGTGTGTGTGTGTATATATATATATATATATATATATATATATATATATATATATATACCATTCCACGTCTAGTTATGTATTAATATAATAATATATTATGGGAAATATATATATATATATATATTGTGACGTCACGGGGTTATACGAACCGTAACCCATAAGCCACTAGAAAGACCAGAGAACTGGAGTAATAGGGTACGCGGCGGAGCGATGGTCCGAGAAGGCGACATCTACCCGCAGGTTTCCGCACTGATGTCCAAAGTTAGCGGATAATATTTTCTCGAGAGGGCGCAAAGGAGGAGAAAATTCACCCTCCAGAAATTTTTCCCAGGCGGAGTTGCATAAATACCGTGACGCACTTCAGTAGAGCTCTCTTACGACTTCGACAGCGACGGCGACTCAACTAAATTCTTCAGCGGTAGTAATCGGTTAGTGCAGGAGTATAATTTTACTTGCTTTAGTAAAGCTGATTTAAGAAACGCGGTGATAAGTGATAGAATTAGAAGCAAAGGCATGTACAGCATTTGCACTAACATTACGCGAGTAAGCAGCGTTGTGACTGCTCGAACTTGAAATAGTTTCATCATCGAAGTAAATTCGCGCAGAAGGGCTCTGAACGAAATCCAGTATTTAATTTTGTACGCCACGACCACGCACGCTCAAAGTGTGGTATGTCGCCGAGTGCTAGAAGTAGCAATTCAAGCATGTTAGTTATTTAAAACTGGAAGCGCGAGCAACGGGTCGCGGCAGCCGGCAGAAGGACGACTCAACACTCAAGCGTAGGCGAGAAAGACTTGGACCAATTCATGGTGTGACGAGTCCGAGGACGAGAGAAAGGTTGGAATTTGACTTGTGGCGGCATCCGGAGATCGAGCGAAAGAAGTGGTGACCGTGGGGCATCGAACCAGTCAAGTGACGCGGCGAGGACTGCGAGCGGCCGAACCCCAAGGTTAACTGACGGCGAGCGGAAGGAAATGTCGAGGTAAAGAACTGGCAAACTTCTATGCGACAATTTGTTGGGAAACTGGTAGCGTTAAACACCAGGCGTAGCGTCCTAAAATAGGTCAAAGTTACAAATAGTTACTGGGAAATATTTCGAATGTATGAGCGGCAGTTTTGATTTCATTCGCTGTACGCACCAGTAAATTCGTTGAATGCCATAAACTTGTACAACTTTTCTAAAGTAAATTATAATTGTTCATGTAATGTAAAGTAATCTTATTGAAAGTATTGTTTCCATTGTATGATGTCAGGAATAATCAGTTGCTATAATTTTGTAAAGGGTACGATTTAGTAACGTGTGTCACGTTTATTCTGTGCTAGAGTTAACAGCGTTGTAATAAATGCGCAGCTCAAGGCCGACCTCTGTGAAGTCTATAATAGAATAATTGTAGAGAATCACTTAAAGGGCCAAAAGAATGAGAAAAACTTTAGATTAACAATAGTTAAATGAAGCACACGAAAACAATTCAGAAGGAGGTCAAAGCAAAGTATTGTAAATAGTGCGTATTGAAGTAATTCAGCAGTCATGTGACGCCTACATTCTCTTATGGTTGTGTTATTTGTTCTTTGTTTCTGATTTCTTTGCAGTGACCATCTACGTAAAGTACATACTTATTGTATATTTGTGCCACTGTGTAATTTGTTTATCAATATATGCTAATTTTACCAGAATTTATATAATTCATTGTGTCAAGGGTTCAGACCTTTCTCATACCCGAAAGATCCTGCTTCCTGAGAATTCAGCTCGCCTACGAGCATTCATAGTTTCACGCTTCATCGCCACCGGCTGGAAGGTAGTAGGTGGGCGTGTTATAATATATATATACATATATATATATATATATATATATATATATATATATATATGTGGAGACTGATTCAAATCAGGCGGATTTTTTGGGGTTCCTGGTAGAGGCAACAAGATAGCGTGGCGGCAGGACCAAGTCGGTTGACAACGAGCGTAAATGTCACTCGAACGCAAGTAACACCGAAAAGAAACACGTTGTGAATTGTCGGGATATAGTTTATTTGTATTGTCTTCAAGTATTTCAAGAATATAATTATCTTTTTATATTTCAACGACGAGTTTATTTCATTCCGGACTACCATTTCTCCCACAATTTGGGTGGGCCTGTCCGGGATTGAACTGATTTCGAGAAACGACTAGAACTTTTCACGGTCGCCATTTCGCAACATTGAGAACATTATGACGTGCCAGCCGACGACGATCAATTTGGAACAAATGACGAGGGATTCCAATTGAAGGCCAGTTTTCAAAGTTGCGACGACGATAGGCTGGATTAAGACGACGACTGAAGGTCATTATAACCTCAAAAACGACGTAATCTACCGACGAAAGCTTGACGAGAATTGAGGTTGTTTCGAAGATAAGTGAGTAGATGCAAATAAGACAAATTGTATGAATATTTTTGCTGTTTCCATACATTTGTCTTGCACAATTGAAGGTTTGAACCACGAGGCTGTTTTTATAAAATACCGATTGTAATCGACGTTACTGACTGTCTGACAGAAGTTCGCAAAATTTTGGATGATGGCGACATTGGGAGAAATCGAACAAATAGAAAAGAACATAACCTCTGTTGGTAAAAGCAATTAAATGCTGTGATAACTTGATTTTTGAAACGATCCCAGAGGATCGAAAAACAGAAAAAGAGGCTTAGAGAGTTTTCCGGTTTTACGTTCGAGTCCGATCTAGTATGATGAAGAGATGAAAAAGTCGTTCATTCACGATACATTTCGGAAGCGGATCTGGGAGCTATATGGTATTCTTTATCAGTGGACGAAAGACGAAATGATCGACGATATATGTGAAATGCCAGATCTGCAACAGTTAAGGCCGAAAATGAGAGACCGAGAAACAAGCAAGAAGAAAATGAAGAAGACGAATATAAGAAAGGAGTATTAAGCAACCTGAAAAAAACAAGATGACAAAGGGCAGCCCAACCAGTTAGTTGACGTTCGAGTTTTGTTGAAGCTGCGTGCTATTAACAACGAGGAAGAAAACGACGATAATAGTGATGTGATGCGCGCTCTGTCGTTTGCACAGTACGCAGCCAGTTTTCATTGATCTTTTCGTGATATTGAAGGTTCACTCGCCTAAGACCTTCAACGGTAGTGATGTATCCAGTAAAAAATGATCACTGATTTCGAAGAGACAGCTGTTTTGATGGGCTGGGACAGTCTACAAAAGTTTGTTTTGCTAAGAAATCACTCGAAGGCCTAGCCAAACTTTTTTATCCAGGGCATGAGAAAGGAATCACACGGGACCGTCCTGGAAAGTTTGAAGGAAGAGTTTGATGTTAAGACAAGCACGGCAGAAATTCATCGGCTATTGAATCGACGAAGAAAGAAAAAGAAGAATCTTACAGGAATACTTTTCGTCATGAGGAGATCACATGAGGTGATATAGATGACGAATCATTGATAAATATATAATCGACGGAATTGAAGACGATTCAGGAACGAAACTTCATTATATGGAGTAGACAACATAAAAGAATTCAAGGTCAAGCTGAAACATTACGAGATGGCAGCAGATGAAGGTCCAAACTACAGAAGACAAACAAGAATGATCACAAGGAAACTTCTGAAGAATACAGACGAGAAAGACAAGAAGAACGACGATGGTAATAAATCGAAGGGCAATTTCTCAGGACGCGGACAAGCGATGCTACAATTGCGGGTGGTACTGGACATACTTCGAGCAACTGTAAAACACAAAGAAAAGGGTAAGAGGTGTTTCAGACCAGACGCTTTTGGTCACATTTCAGCCGACGTTCCAAAGGAAAGGAAACCGCGACAGTCGAAAAGCGCGAGTGCTATGGTAAGAACGCGAATAATTGAAATTTGGGGAAGAAGTACAATTGGCTAATCGGAAGGTAAAGGCGCTCATCGATTGTGGAAGTCAAGTTAATTTGCTGCGACAAGACATTTACGATTCACTGAGTGCCCGAAACTAGTCAAAACGGATATGGTCCTGAGCGGATTTGGGAAGAACTGTGTGTCCTCAAGGATACTTTTCAACAACTGTCGTCGTTGATGGTGAGCAGTTTACAACAGACGCATACGTGGTTACAGCAGATACTATGAAACTTGAAATGGTCATTGGAAACGAGCTTTCTTGGACCAAGCGGAAGTGCTCATAAACAGAAATGGTGTCACCTCATGGAAACCAAAATTAGAAGCTCACATCATGCATCCAGGCCGTAAATAAAGAAGAATTGATATATGAGATTCGGTCAAAAGCGAAATAAAAAAGGAAGTTCAAGGTTTAATAGCAAACTATGTTCCGGAGAAGACCAAATCTGCTGATGTCAAGATGAAGATCTTAGTGAAGAATGAAGAGCCAGTTCACTGCGGACCGCGACGAGACTTTCGCCTCGAGTAAAAAAGAAGTGGTACAATCAAGTGCTAATTTGGATTCATGACAAAAATAATAGAACCGAGTTCATCAGAGTATGCCAGTGCAGTAATCGTGGTGAAAAAGAACGATCATCAAGAGTTTGCATTGATTAACGCAGGCCGAATAAGATCGTGTGAAGCGACCGCCATCCTTTACCCCCATCGACGATTTGCTTGATAAATTGCAGGACGCCCGAGTTTTCAGTACGTTGGACCTCAGAAAACGGATTTTTCACGTGGACGTCGAAGACAGCAGCAGAAAAATACACGTCATTCGTGACTATCCAGGACAGTTCCAGTTCTTAAAGGTACCGTTTGATTTACAAATTCTCCTGCAGTATTCCAATGGTATATAAATAGTGTATTTAAGCAACTAGTGAGGGACGGTGTTTGTTTTTATGGACGACATCATTGTTCCTCAAAGATGATGAAGAGGCTCTACGCAAACTTACGTTGGCATTAGACGTCGCCAGGGAATACGGTTTACAATTCTCCAACCTTGAGAAATGTCAATTTCTAAAGAGAAAAGTTGAATACCTGGGATATGTAGTCCAGGAGGGACAAATTCAACCTTCTCTCCAAGACATTGGGCTGTTCAAAATTTCCGAGAACCAAAAGAATATAACCGAGTGCAGAGAGTTTTTTAGGTCTAACGGGGTATTTTAGAAAGTTTATCCTAGATTACAGTACAATCGCGAAACCAATAAGCGATTCATCAGAGATGACAAGAAGAGAATTCCGACGGTGCTGAGTAAAAGAGAGGCTTTTCAAAAACTGGAAGACAGCTCTATCATCTGACCTGTGTTGAAGATTTACAATCAGAAGTACGAAACCGAATTGCATGCAGATGCAAGTAGCATGGCTATGGAGCTGTATTATTACAGAAATTTCCGACGACGAAAAGCTACATCCACCTCTTATATGGAGTAAGAAAACAACGACGCAAGAAGAAAAGCAGTAGCTATGAGCTCGAAGTTTTGGCCGTTATAAAAGCATTGAGGAAATTTAGAGTCTATTTACTGGAATAGATTTTAAAATCAGCATTGATTGTGCAGCCTTCCAGAAGACTATGAGCAAAAGGACTTATCACCGAGAGTCATGATAGCCTTGAGCTCTGGAGGAATACTCATACACGATAGAACATCGACCAGGACACAGGATGAAGCATGTAGATGCTTTGAGTCGCTACATGACTATAAATTTCAACTTTGCTGATAGCTTGACTGCGCGGATCAAAAGGCACAAGCTGAAGACGAAGGGTTGTCATAATGAGCATCCTGAGGAGGGCATGACAACTAGATGAGAAGTGGACTCTTATTCAAATTCTAAAGACGCAAAAGAGCATTGGTTGTTCCACGCTATGCAACAGGAAATAATAAAACTGCACACGAAAAAGGGCCATGGAAGCAAGAGGACTGAAGAGGAAGTGAAACAGGAATTCACATTCCAGACCTTGGTTGAGAAAACGCGTCGAGTCATATCCAACTGTGTAACATGTTTGATAGTGAATCGCAAATCTGGAAAGAAAGAAGGACTTTACACCCGCTGTTCAAGGAGAGTCAACCGTTGTGAGCTTCTACTGGCATGGATCACATCGGCCCACTGAAGTCTACCAACAAGCGCTACAACCATATTCTAGTGATCGTCGATTCATTCACGAAATTTGTTTATTCCACCCGGTAAAGACAACGAAGACGAGGACACTTCAAAGATGGAATCAAAAGATCATGCCCGGTAATCCTCTTCAAGTGATCGATAAGAGGCACGTCTTTTGTTCACAAGAGTTCCAAAGGACTACTGCAGTAATGACGGAAAGAATTAAACACATAATGGTAACGACGGGCTTGCTCCAGAGCCAATGGCGTTGAGCGTCTCAATCTTTAACGATTGCTTTTATCATCGCGAAACTTCATTGACGACCTGGAGAAATGGTACAAAGTGGTACCAGCTGTTCAACGGGCTTTCATGAATTCTACCTATAACCGGAGCATTGAAGGACGCTATCTGAACTTATGACTGGCGCAAGGATGCGCAATCCGACTGATATTCGTATCAAGGAGTTATTGGAAGAAGAGCTAATTAACAATGTCGAAGAAGAACGCAACCTTATACGAGAAGAAGCTTAAAGCACAGATTTTCGGGCGGTCCAGGACGAAAATCGTTGATTTTAATAAGCGTCGTAAGGAAGCAGATACAAAGTCGGCGATTTAGTGGCTATCAAGCGTGATGCAATTCGGGCCGGGTTTAAAACTCAAAGCCAAGAATCTGGGGCCTTTACCGAATTACAATGGTCAAACCAAATGATACATAATGATGTCAGCAAGGTCGGAGATAACGAGGGGGCCACGGAACCACCACTACGTGTGCCGAGTATATGCAAGCCACAGATGGATACCATCAACGCTGAGCCGGATGATAGTCAGGACGGGCCGAAGGGAGACCGATCTAAATCAGGCGGATTTTGGGGTTCCCGGTAGAGGCGCAAGATATGCGGCGGGCAGGACCAAGTCGGTTGACAACGAGCGTAAACAAGTCACTCGAACGCAAGTAACACCGAAAAGAAACACGCTAGAATCTCTGTCGGGATATAGCGTTTATTTGTATTGTTCTTCAAGTATTTCAAGAATATAATTATCTTTTTTATATTTCAATGACGAGTTTATTTCTATTCCGACTACCATTTCTCCCACATATATATGCCACACACACACACACATACCATTCCACATCTAGTTATGTGTAATATATATATATATATATATATATATATATATATTTCATAATATATTCTTATATTAATATATACATATCTAACCCCACCCTCTTCCCTATTTTTCCATTCCCATATTAAGAACGTAATATATGTTTTTCTTCAAGTCCCTCGGATCCCCCGTCACTTGTTTCCTTGTAATTGATGACAATAAAGTAAACCCTTGTCAATACAAACTATTCTTATTTAACGAGATTACAGAGCAGAGAGGTATACCCGTGTAATTCAGTCGCGTATAATCACGCAATTAGTTTAATTTCACATACAGTTGCAGATCCTACAGGCTCTGAACAAGTGGGGAGAAGCGTCGAATCAGCGAAAATGTAATAGAATGTTAAAGAAGATCTCAAAATTTTAGATTTTAAGGCCCTAAAGTTTTTAGGTCTTTCGTCTGGCGGTTATTTAACGATATAGAATCAAAAATGTGGACGAGTGTTGCGGATTACACTTGATATAAATATTTAGATGGGGAACCTTGGGGGACCTCAGCGGCAATTTGTCTGGAGTTAGAATAGTGAGCTTCAACTGTAACTGAGAAAGTTCTGTCAGCTATGAAATTTACGAAACCATCATGTGCGGATACTCATACTGCTTCTTTATTTGAAGTTCCTTTCCTGTCAGTCGGCCGTACTCTTGGCCTTGGCCTCGTCGCGGTCGCACCCGCGAGTGTGTGGAAATGCGAACGAGCTCACACGCGGGAACACTCGCATGGAAGTAAACTGAAAAACCGAAAGCGCTCGCCGCCGTGAGAAGACTGGCCGCGACGTGTGTGAAGGCGAGACCAGACAGGCACGGGATCAGGGCATCAACTGACGTCACCGCAGTGCCTCTGTCTGGGAAGTCCTCGGCTTCCACTTCCGACGGAGGAAGGATTTTCGACTCCAGCTAGATAGCTAGGTGGAATTCAGTTGCTGCCTGGATTTTGATTGATTGAGTGGTTTTTTCGTGTTTACGGGCGCTTCAACTGCTTTGGTCATTATTCCCGTTAGTGTAGTGCATGTTTTTTCTCGGGAGATGGCGGTGATCTTCCTCCGCTGGATGGCGAGATCCGGCGCCGACCTACTGTCGGCTAGTGGGGTTTCCCCCAAAACTGGACTCTCCCACCAGCGGGGCACCGCCCCAGCCGGGACAAGCTCTAAACTCCCAACCGGCCCCCCGGAATATGTGGTAGTGTAGTGCATGTTAGTGAGAGTGTGTAAGAGAAGAGAATATAACAAGGAAGAGGAAGGAAAGATCGCGCGCGGTCCGTGACTCGTTTGGTAGGGTACTGCTCCGGCATTCGCCTGGTGTTGATCGGAGAAACCAAGGAAAACTGCCGATCAAAGTAGCCGGCCGCTAGAATTCTCCTCCTGACAGCGACTGAATTCGACCTAGCTGAAAAGCTAGTGTCGAAAATCCGGCCGCCGTGAGGACTCGAACCAGGATCTCCCGGTCAGAGGCGCTGCAGTGACATCAGTTGATGCAATGAGCTATCGCTCCGGTAGTTGCTGCCTGGAGAGAATTCTAACGGCCAAATGCTCTGATTGCTAGTTTTCCGTGGTTTCTCCCATCAGTATTAGGCGAATGCCGGAGAAGTACCCTAACAAACTTGCCATGGGCCGCGCGCGATCTTTCCTTCCTCTTCCTCGTGTTATCCTCACCCCTTTGCTTAGACACTCATACACTATTCTAGCACAGATGGCGGGAGACCGGTCGGGAGCTCAGAACTTGTCGCAGGTGAGACAATGCCCTGCTGGTCGGAGATACGTGGTTGTGACCTACACTAGTGCAATTGACGAGCCCAGAATCGCTAACAAGCAGGGAATCATTCAAACAAGACGAGGCAAAAGACTACGATTCGTGTCTCCCACCGCATCGTGCCCCACCTTGTCCCGCCGCACATCCAAGAGCATAACTGTCAATGATACCGAACGCGCGATGACACCACGATGAATTCTGGCTGACAAAAATATTCTCCATTAAGCTAATTTTTTTAACAGATAAAATTATAATACATCACTGTGTTTAGAATCACGCAAAGTAAAGAAGGAATAAAACGGGAAATAATATTTGTTACCCTTTGATAATCCCGAAAACATCAACTTTCTGCTCAATAGGTTACCGGGAAAAAATTGTAAAAACAATTTGTTGGAGAATACTTGTGCGGTGTTAACTAACATCCCTCCCCGCGATAACATCCGTGAGTACACAATGTACCGTACATGAATAATTCGCACCGTTGCTCCTTCTCAGCTTCATAAGTACGAGGCAAACGCGGGGTGCGTTCGTGCACGGCGGCGGGCAGCGGGCAACCGTGGGAGGAAGGCGGCCGACCGGGTTTCCGCGAGGCAGACGCGTATACGCCGCCGACGCGCAGCGAGGGAATGCGGCGAACTGAAGTCGTTGTTCCTTATAATTTCAAGATAGAGCAAACTAAATAAAAGTATATTGCACCGGAATTCCTACTTAAAATATATAATTTATTTCTATGGGAAAAATTTGTCTTCGTTTGCTCACTGCCTGTCATAACAATGTGCAGTGTTAAAAACTAATATTTTGTCTTTTTACATAATAATGATAATGATAATAATAATAATAATAATAATAATAATAATAGGAGTATAAATATATGATTATGTATTCATCCATTTTATGAATTACTGTTTTGTGATTATAATTTTTATAGTTATTTCTAACTAAAACGTTTCAACTTGTATAAAAGCATAAAATTGTGAATAAAGAATACATGCACAATAATAATAATATTATTAATAATAGTGTTCAGCTGTTTATTATCCTAGGTAAAAAATTTAAAGAAACATTTTGGAGCGGTTTTTGAGTAAATCTTGTTCTTAATATTATCCATAATTCATACAAAATTGCACAAAAATCACTAAATTTTCCAAAAATATACTGTCAGTAATTAAAGAACAAAATGAAAAAATGTCTAACTTTAATAAAGAAGAAAAAACTAACTTTAATATTGTAGTTGTAGGAGAACGCCAAAAAAATTGAACTTTTGCAATTTTCAAACATTCAGATACTTCAACAAAAATAAGTTATTTTTGTAAGCTTTTATTTCAACCGAGAAAAAAATGCAGCATCTTTTTAGAAAAGTTTGAAAATGGTCAGTGTTCATGCAAAGCACACTCAAAAAATTAAAGTATCTGTTTCAAATTCAAGAGACCGTTTCATCAGCCAGATCCAACATGGGATATCAATTTTGGTGAAAATACTGCCAAGGGTTAGACGCGAACAGTGTTCGCAGATGGACCGACAGACAGACGGAGATGTTAAGCCATCAACCAAATTTTCGATACCAATGGTCAACAAAACATGGAATACTCAAGTGTTAGAGGAAGTAATTTTCTACAAAACAGAATGCAATTTATACACTTTTTGCCATCATAATCCCGCAATGTGAGTTTTATTTCAAAAAACTGCCGAAAAATCGTCTAATTGTTAAGGAAAATGTGTGTATAGTATGTGTGAATTTCGTAGATTATAACATTTTTCAAAAAGTGTGTAAAAATAAAAAGAAACATGTATTTCGGGCACATATAATTATATAATTTAACTGATGGAATGCCTACAAATACGTTACAATTGCTACAATCTTGTTTAAACAATTTATTTATTTAAACACAATCAAATGAATTACTTCGTCTTGTTAAATACTCTTCTTAACATTACATGCTCTTTTTTACCATTTACGTATTCTCACTTAACATTTACACTAAGTAACATTTATGTAAGACAATGATTAGGCCTATTATTTCTTACGCCAGTCCAATTAGAGGATTTGCATTAGAAGCAGACATAAATTGAACCCAAAGTTTTCAAAATTTCTACCTCTGAAATATTCTTAAAGCCTCGTGGTTTATTTCTAACGAAGAAACTCATTAGGTGTGCTTCCTATTTTAAAAAATTCAGCAAATTTCGGCAAACTTCTAACGCAAAATTAATAAAACATCCATCGGCAATGTATTTTCAACTAGGCAAACGCAATCCCAATCGAAATATACTCAAATGTAAATTATCGATACAATTCTCTGACCCTCCGTAATTTTCTATCTTCATAACATTTCGAACTGTCTTCTTCTACTAACACTCTTTTTGTCTTATAAAGGTACAAAAATTTAATATATCTCTAAACAATATTTTTCATCTGTTGCCAATGGCTTAGCTTTCCAAAGACAATGTAATAAAAAATTAATTACCTTAACAAGAAGACTTTATAAGACCAAGTTACAGAGATTCAATGAAGTCAATACAGTGGTTCAGGTGTAGGATATTGAAAGAATAATATAGTATGGTTTATTTGTTTTATAGTTAAATATTTACTATTCAAGCGCATCAGTTGGAATTTTTTCATACATGTGATATTGATTGTTTGTTTACCGTCCGAATTGCAGAACGAACTATTGCAATGCGCGGCATATCTTAGCGTTTCAATTTTCCAAAGAAAAATCTCTCAGGGACAAGTAGTTGAGAAATATATATCGTTTCAACTTTACGGTCAGTGATAAAACTGCAATTTGCATTCATAAATTTAAATCGTTCATAGTTAAAAGTTTGTGATTAGTGCAGGGTGTTTTCCTGTTTGTAGTGAACGTTGCGTGTGCCTTATAAAATATCGGAACTTGTGAATGATAATAATCTTATATTTTTTTACTGGCCCAGTTACCAACCAGTAAAACGTTTTTTAAAATATTTATTGATCCTTATTCGACTAATTTGTTTTTCAAGGGTTTGAAAAATTACATTAATATCATACAGAATATGAGGAGAAACTTAATAGTAACCTCTAAACAAATTACTGATATGTGACAGTTTTATTGTTTTTTGACTTTGGAGAGCCATAATGATCTTAAAAATAAACAATGGTTTTAAATATAACAGAATACATGATTTTTTACAATAAATAATAGATACTGGGAGAAAAGATAACTAAGGAAGATGTAAAAGATCTTTTCGATAACGTGATTTAATTCGCGGTAAAGGATTAACTTTTTTCCTAATTGAAAAGATGTATAAACAGGAGAAGAAGAAAGAGAAGCATACAATTTATCTGAGAGACGAATGACCCACGATTTTAGAGGAAGAAAAGAGTTTGTATAATATTTAATCGTTTCTTATGAACCAAGGTGCTTTCAGTGCTTTCCTTAAATATTTATTTTGTATAATCTCTAATTTTTGAATGTGAGATTTTGGTGCACCACCCCAAATGGGACGTGCATAAGTTAACGAAGGATGAATTATATATTTAAATATAGACAATGCAGAATCTAAAAAGATGTGAGAATTTTTATTCAGAAATGGATATAATTTTAAAAGCTTGACATTAGTTTTCTTTATTATAGATAAAATAGTAGAAAACATATTGTTAATTTGAACTCGAAATTTATGATCCAATATATACTTTTTACTTTTACTTTTTTGTAAATAAATAGGAAATCCAAATATTCTAAGTTTATAAAGTAAACCATCATGCCATACTTTATCAAACGCTTTTTCAATATCTAAAAGTAATGCAAATGTAAATTATTTCTTTTGAAAACTAGTCGCTATAAAATTTGTAATTCTTAACAATTCTTGTATTGTAGAATAATTGGATCTAAATGAATATTGAGAATTTGGAAGTAAATTAATTTAATTAATAATTTAATAACTCTCGCTAAAATTATTTTATCAAAAATATTTGAAAATGTAGACAATAAAATAATCGGACGAAAATTTTCTGGTCTATTATGATCTTTTTGTGGTTTAGGAAAGGGTAATATAACTGCTATTTCCCATATTGAAGGATAGTATTTTAATCTAAGACAAGCATTATATATTGCTGTGTTAATTAACTAATAGTGGAATTTGGAAAATGTTGAACATTATATTAGGAAGTCTAAATAAACCTGGAAATTTATTATTTTTGTTTTCTTATAATAAATTGAATTTCCGAAGGATATATCAATTTGATACGTTCAGGAACCGTATAAAATGGATCTTGAAGATTTTGATGAAATCTATTTTGATGAAAGAAATAGTCGGATTATCGGAAAATGACCTACAGAATTGTTGTGCAAACAGGTCTGCCTTTTCAGAATCTGTAGTAGAAATTTTATTTGAATATTTTAAAGTACTTATTTGATGTTTTTCTTTTGTTATAATTCTAATAGCAGAATAACGTGATGAAGAATTCGGCTGAAGTTCGGATAAATAATTATTAAATTTAGAATATCGATGTTCTTCTATTTTTCGAACAGTATAAGTAATAAATTTAATGATTTCTTGATTATGGGATCATGAGTAAGTGGCCATTTACGACGAGTAATGTCTTTAAGAGTTATTATATTTAATAATTCTTTAGGTAAAATATTAAAAGATAATTAGAGATATCATCATTAATCAAGCTTTGAATTTATTGCAGTAAAATTTGTGTAGTAAATAAATCTTAAAGTGAAACATAATCACCTAACACTGTTGTTCATCTATTGATGTAATGCGTGACTTAAATAACTTAAGAACGAAATATGAACTTTTTTATCATTTCATACATAATACCATTATTTAATACCATACAAGATGTACTAAAGGACAGAAACATGACCTGTAAAAATTAAATTCTTTGGACAAAAAGGTAGAAAAAAATAATGTTGCTATTTTTTCAAGCACATTATTAAAAAAATAGTATCTCAACATTTGACACAACAGATAGCTGGCACTATGGCAGCTTCTTCCCTTTGGATTAGTGTAAACGAACGTTTTTCAATAATGGAAGTTCATAAGCTCTTGACTAATTTTTGTGCTTTTCTGTTATAAGAGTAATCAACTTAACTTACATGTTGCTTCAAGACAACCATATATGCACATATGTAACACTATATGATACAATTCTCCTCTTTGTAATATGTAATCTACAATTTCTTTTACCATTTCTTGTTATTTAAAAAAAGTACAAAAATTAATTTGTATTGTAAATTATGATTAGTATCTCAATTAAGTAACCAGTGAATGAAGATATCTACTTTTAAAATGCATAGTGGTTGTTAACTAAATCCTATGTATTCCAAGTTACAAATAACAAGGGATAAATTACTTTAGCTCAGATATTCAATTTCATTTTTTCATTCAACTAAGACTAATTATAATAAAATTTAAAAAAAATTAAATTAAAATATCTATCAAATAATCCAGGAAAATGATGTTTATAGCAAGTGTTTTTTTCTTTCTTTTAAAACAACCTGAATACAAAGTATCTATGTATTACACCATCATATTGTTATCATTAATGTAAAAAGAATTGTTTTTGTTTTTATACCATTTTGTAATACTTAACTACTTCAAATATTGTCAATCGTTTGCACTAATTATGTGTTCGCTCATGACCTCGTAGTTAATGCGACCCCAATAAATAAACACAAAAAAAATTTTATGCGCGCACTTTTCTTGAGTCTTCGCTTGGCTAGTTGCGAGAGGAGTAGGAAGTTTTTTTATTTTGACAAAAAGAATTTTCTATCAAATTTTGAAGTTCGTTTTTCAGTGCAAACTAGTTTCTATTTGCACAGAAACAAACATTTCTAGTTATCAAATTTTGTCTACAACGCTCATTGCTATTCATTTATTATTAATTCAACTAATGTTGGCAAACGAGTGGGGGTATATACTCCGGGGTTCAAGAAAACGTGCGCATCTATTACTACTTACCTTCATTGTGTTCGGCGCCATGTTGTCGTTTGCTATCTATTCCGCAGGTAGTGTTTTACCTCTGTTGAAGTATTTATTGTATTGAAAGGTAAGTTAAGTTATCAAACTTATTAAAAAGTGGGCAGATTGGGATATGATCAAATGAAGGGAAACTCAGACACGGAGTTTTCAACGGAGTTGTCTGCTCTAGGTTAGTTCGTAAACGTCAGAAATAGTGGTGTGTGTGTGTGGTGTGTGTGTGTGTGTGTGTGTGTGTGTGTGTGTGTGTGTGGAGAGAGAGAGAGAGAGAGAGAGAGAGAGAGAGAGAGAGAGAGAAGACCTAAGGTGAAAGAAATCTTTGATCCAAGTCTTGCTACATATGTAAAGAAAATTAAAATGTAACCTGAAGTTGAGGAAATTTAATCCTGTTGTGACCTTAGATACGTTTTTCTGATGACAGGAGGAAGATTTTGTTAGAACTGATATTAATATATCAAAAGTGTTTTATGTATTTACTACCAAACAATCTCGTATATTGGCATATGAAACAGCGCGGGCCAATAAAATTAAATGTTTGCAAAGGTGGGAGAGGAATGGTATGATTGGAAAAAACTGGCTGTACGGTTTCATGAAACGCCATTCTCAACTACCACTGCGAGTGTTAAAGGATGTAGATTTTGCGAGAGCCACTTCATTTAATCCTTACAATCTGAATATTTTCTAACAATTTGGAGATTCTTTTGAGAAAATATCCAGAACTACCTCATTCATTTCGCATGTAGATGAAACTAAAACGGAAACTGTTCGAAAGCCATCAAACTTAATTCCACAAAAAATTAAAAGTATTCTGTGTAAACGTACATGCAATAATGTCATAAATCCAAATTATATAATATAACAACATTACAATCCAACATCTAATATGCCACTTTTTTAGTTGAACGCATACTGTCCCAACCTTCCCCACAAAGTGTTTCTACCTCCCCTCCTGGTGGGGTAAGTTGAGACATTTTCCTAATTTCACATTTTATCAAAAGTCATAAAAGCAACAAAATATTTAACTTTAACTGCTGAAATAGTCAACAATTATGTTACATCTATAGCACAAAATCACTAGAAAATCTTTATTATTTATAGAGTAATCAACATTTCAATTTTCGTACTCAACGTGGTCCCCCTTACCTAAACGTTTTTTTGCGGGCTCGCAACATCACTTTTTATGTCCTCATGAGTCGATTTCTTCTCGTCCGACATAAGAGGTAAGAAACAACTTTAGAAAAGGCAGAATTAATGCAATTCATTTATAATTAATTATTGTAAAGAACAACTCACATTTTTGCAGAAGAGGACGTAACTTCACGTGTGCTGTACACCTCACATTTCCATTCCCCGCGAGTAAGTGAACGTATTTAACACAATGTAATTTAAAAACTTACAGCCCATTTCTCAATCGAACGGACTGACAGACACACACACCTAGATTACACGAACTAGTAATAATTTCCTGGACATTTCATTTCCAGATATATTTATCAGAAGAAATAACGTCAGGTAAGCTTATCCGTTAAATAAGTGTGTCCTTGGAAATTGCCTGAAATTACGTATTTATCTGCCAGTTAAAGTTCTGTACTGGAACTCTTCACTCTGTTAAAGAAATCGTGTTCGAGAAGAGAATTTGTAGAGAAGTTTCTGCGTTCAGTATTTCATCTCTATATACCAGCTTAATGTGTCTCCTTCAGCGGATACTTTCATGTTTAAAAAAGGATTTGCGCTATGCAAATTCATTGCTATGCAAGAAATTTTAATAACAATATAGTTTCTTCGGTCGTCTGTCTTCGGACGTAGAGAGTAACTTGAAAACGAATCGATATTTTTACTTCCTCACTACGGAGTGGAGAAAAACTTTTGTAACGCTGCGCGGAAAACGGCCAATTTGGGGCAGAAAAAGCTCTTCTTACAGGACCCTGGTAACGAAACACTGGATAAATCAATTTGCCAAATTTAGAAAAAAATCCTCTATAACGTGGTGTAGCCAGAATTCATGTTTTAATCATGAATCAAATGATGATGATTAAGGAATCATGATCATATCATGGATCCTTGATACCGAGAAATCGATTGACGGCAAAACGTCTGTCCGTCTGTGAACAATGCTAGCGGCTTAACCGTTCAGCCGATTTTCTCCAAAACTGATATTCCACAATCAACCTGGCGGATATCTCGGCTCCTTGAATTTGAACCCGATATTTTAATTTTGGGGGGTACTTTGCATGTCGTCCCTGGTACATTACCCAAATTTTCAAAAAAAATGAATCCATCGTTTTTTATTACATTTTGTTGTTGAATCACTATTCAACAACGTTTAAGAAAATTGTACAGGTCTCATGTTTGTTGAAAACCCTGATTTTTTTAAAATTACAAGAGTTCAAATTTTTTTGACGTTTTCCTACAACTAAAATATTAAAGATAGAGAGTTCTTCTTAATTAAATCTGTTCCTTAAATATAGGTTTGGAAATAAGGTCATGTACAATTTTTGGAAAATGTGACTACTTTTCGCGTAATTTTGTGAAAATACGGGCGAGAAAGTACGTGCTGTTTCTAGCACTATTTTTTTTAAATGAATATATTTCATTTTACAATTCAGTTTAACGATCGCTTATCTTACGAACAAAGTGTCCAAGATTATTCATGTCTTCCGGACTGATGGGCCGTGGTACAATTGGCTTTGAACTGCTATACTGGCAGTTCAAAGCCAATTGGACCACGGCCCATCAGCCCAGAAGATATGAATACAATTGACTCCGGTCGAGAAAGCCTTCAATGCTTTATATAGTGTCCAAGGATTCAAATTAGTTAGGGAAGTCGTGTACAGTAATTCACACCTTTTCACCATAGTAAGAGGTGTATTCATGTAAGTTGAAATCTCCCAGAAAACATTTTTTTTCTGAAATTCTTCTAGTATATTCTGAAAAGTTCAGCTAAAAATAGATCCAATCGATTCGCATTGCAGCAGCAATTCCATGAACAACTATCGTCACCTCTGTAGATGCCTTATAAGTCCTCTAGCAACTCAAAAACACGTTTTTTCGTTAATTATCATTGATTGTTCTTGAAGGATTTGTAGAAAATTTCATTTCTCCATCAGCAGACCGGGACATGTGAATATACTTATTTTGCCTAGAATGGTATATTGATTGATTGAGTTTTTCGTGTTTCCGGCCACGTTAACTGCTTTGGTCATTAGTCCCGTTAGTGTAGTGCATTTTTTCTCGGGAGATGGCGGTGATCATCCCCCGCCGGATGGCGAGATCCGACGCCGACCTACCGTCGGCTAGTGGGTTTCCCAACCAGGACTATCCCAGCAGCGCACACTGGTTGAATCGGGCCTAAAACTTGGTCATAATTGCAAATGTCAGTGGATTTGCGTAAAAATTGGTATCAAGGGGTTTTTGAGGTCGCTGAATTAGAATATCAATTACGAAATTTCAAAATTCAAAATGGCGGCTTCAAAATGGCTAACTGATTCATAAAAATGAGCCCAATGTGCGTAGAAATATGTATAAAATGGTTCTCAAGATCGCTGATTTCGATTATCGGAATGAAATATCAAAATTCAGAATTGAAGCTTGAAAATGAAGCAAATATGCGCAGAAATATGGTTAAGTACTATTTTTGAAGTCACTAAATACAAAAATTGCTATGAAATTCAAAATAGCTGCTTCAAAAAGGAATGAAAAATAAATTTAAGGAAAAAGAAATCGATTGTAAGTAAAATGTTATTTAAGACAGTTTTGAATTTGTTGATTCATTAAGATTTATTTAACACACACACACACACACACACACACACACACACACACTATATATATTTCAAACAAATGTCACCCATCTACTGGGAACCCAATATCTATGTATACAGATCTAATTTCGTCGGCACTTATTGAATAAACAATATTTTATTTAATATTTAATTATGAATAATTGAATCAAAATTAGTCAACAATACTTTGAGGTGATCACATTGAATTCACTCTACACCTTAGTTACCCATAGTTTTGTTTGTTGCGTCAAGAAAAGAAGAATCCTTAAAATACACCAAAAATCTGAAAGTGCTCGGTGTTATTATTGTTTAATCCCTCCAAAAGTTTATACTATTAATTTTACTACTAAAAGTAATTATCTGAAGGAGAAGTAAAAAAAACTATTCCAAGAAATCAATTCCTGTGGCATCGAAGAAACCATCGGGGGCGATCTAGTGTTATATCTTACTACGTAGCATTGTAGTATAGTCGCTTTAAAACAAAAAGATGCAGATATGTGCAGCTAAATTTGTGTTATTCTGATTAAGGATATTCTACTTGATAAATAAAATAATAATTGAGGCAGGACCTCGCAGGACAAAAAATATAATCTACAATATAAACGACTAACTTTGTTACGCTACATTGTTTAGAATTCAACTGCATCATATATAAAAATATTATACACTTTTTCTTAAAAATATACTTAACTTACAGCCATAAGTGTCTTATATTCGGATATACAAAAAGAATCCTAAAAGAAAAATTTTAAACCCTTTTTTTAATTTCACGAATATCGTTGGCAAGAATCAACGAATTCGAGCCATTCGAGCAACGGTAACTTTACGACACCGTGGAAGACAAAAATGATTGAAATAAATTTCTGAAGCTGAAGTAGTATGCTCCAATGTCTTCCGAACGAGATTTGATAAGTCAGAATTCCAAACGCGCACTTTGAATTTTGCAATTATGGCCAGGTTTTTGCCGCGATAAAACCAGTGTGCGCGGGCAGCGCCCCAGCGGACAAGCTCCAAGCTCCCGACCTGTCTTCCGGAATATGTGGTAGTGTAGTGCATGTTAGTGTAAGTGTGTGTGCGTAAGGGGAGAGGTTAGGACAAGGAAGAGGAAGGATAGATCGCGCGCGGTCCGTGGCCCGTTTGATAGGGTACTGCTCCGGCATTCGCCCGGTGTTGATCAGAGAAACCACGGAAAACTACCGATCAGAGCAGCCGGCCGCTAGAATTCTCCTCCAGACAGTGACTGAATTCGACCTAACTGAAAAGCTAGTTTCGAAAATATCTTAGAATGGTAGACCAGACGATAACAAGCCCCACCGTGAGTGACGGCAGATTTCCCGATTGCTGTGCAACTAGTTATCAGGCGGTTAAACACATTGTATTTTTCCTGCTTTACAAGACTTTTTTGTCAAAATTAGTTTATCTAAGTTCTGTCGTTACTCAATAGTTCATATTGTGACACACTGATGTCATTTACCTTCGTTCTCTAGTAAAGACGAGTCAGTGTACTTATGGAAACATGGAAAAGAGCTTGTTCAGTATTTCGTGTCTAAGGATTCAAATTAGTTAGGAAAGTCGTGTATAGTAATTCACACCTTTTCACCATAGTAAGAGGTGCATTCATGTAACTTGAAATCTCCCAGAAAGCATGTTTTTTCTAGAATTCTTCTAGTATATTCTGAAAAGTTCAGCTAAAAATAGATCCAATCGATTCGCATTGCAGCAGCAATTCCATGAACAACTATCGTCACCTTTGTAGATGCCTTATAAGTCCTCTAGCAACTCCAAAACACGTTTTTTCGTTAATTATCATTGATTGTTCTTGAAGGATTTGTAGAAAATTTCATTTCTCCATCAGCAGACCTGGACATGTGAATACACTCATTTTGCCTTGAATGGTAGATCAGACGATAATACGCCCCACCGTGTGTGAGGGCAGATTACCCGATTGCTGTGCAACTAGTTATCGGGCAGTTAAACACTTTGTTTTTTTCCTGCTTTACAAGGCGTTTTTTGTCAAAATTAGTTTATCTAAGTTCTGTCGTTACTCAATAGAGCATATTGTGACACACTGATGCAATTTATGGTCGTTCTCTAGTAAAGACGAGTCATTGTACTTATGGAAATATGGAAAAGAACTTGTTCAGTATTTCGACTTGGCAAGGAGAGGGGGTCAGTAAACGTCGGCCTTCGTACGAGATCTAGCATATTGCGACCCAATAGAGATCAGAAGGTTTTTCTACAATTATCAAAAAGTTTATTCGTTTGCAGGATCTCAGCATTAATAACAGATTGTCATAACTGACACACAACAACAATAAACCGAAAGGAAAATAATGGAGCAGAGCGGTGTAAAACTGAAGTCAAGTTTTAAAACAAACACAATGAAATTAAATGTGTAAATGAATAATATAATTTCTTTTTAGAAAAACATCCTGTTGGTCGGCATTTCGCCACTACATTTGTACATTACATTTAAAATCAATACTCAAATTAGAAGATCATAACATAGGGCACACACTGTTGGCTATTACAAGTAGATGGACCGGTAGCGGTAGCTCAGTACATCAACTGATGTCACTGCAGCGCCTCTGACCGGGAGGTCCTAGGTTCGAGTCCTGACGGCGGCAGGATTTTCGACACTAGCTTTTCAGCTAGGTCGGATTCAGTCGCTTTCTAGAGGAGAATTCTAGCGACCGGCTGCTCTGATCGGTAGTTTTCCGTGGTTACTCCGATCAACACCAGGCGAATGCCAGAGCAGTACCCTACCAAACGGGCCACGGACCGCGCACGATATATCCTTCCTCTTCCTACTACACACCACACTACACTACCACATATTTCGGGAGACCGGACGGAAGCTTAGAGCTTGTCCCGGCTGGGGCGGGGCCCCGCTGGTGGGAGAGTCTGGTTAGGGGGAAACGCCACTAGCCGACGGTACGTCGGCGCCGGATCTCGCCATCCGGCGGGGGAAGATCATCGCCATCTCCCGAGAAAAAACATACACTTTACTAACGGGAGTAGTGACCGAAGCAGTTGACGCGCCCGGAAACACGAAAAAAATCAATCAATCAACAACTTGATGGATTATACAACACATTTCATGTCAGCGAAATTATATAATTCCAGGAAAACGTGCATAAAAGTGAGTCTTGAATAAAATATTGTACATCCATCACACAGCTGCAATCCCTTTTTATTACTCGACAGGATTCCTCGCCTCGGTCTGCCGGCTTCGCCGAGTGAACTCTCTTGTCTCGTCATGTAAAAGTCGACTTTCTTTCCATGTGATGTAAAATACTATTTTTCATGGATATTTTAGTAAAAATAAATGCTGTTTTGCTTGCGTATTTTAGGTAATATAAATTTCTGAACTTCTCATCAAATATTCTATTCTTCAGGTACCAATTATAATATTCTTACCACACTTTTTCCACGAAAACCCCAACAAAACTAGCAAATAATTTTACCCTTCAGTTCCGGAATAATCTTTTCTTATAATTGTAATTTGAAGTGTATCTTCCAATTTTCCAAAATTAAGCTGAAATTTTAATTCAACTTTTAAAAACAGTTCGTATTTCTCGAATAAATCAAGTATTTCAAGTTTACACAAAGCCGCTTACTGCACAGTACACGACAATCTTAAACACTACAACTCCTTACATTTGTCAGTCGAAAATATTAGTATTATTAACGTCTAGGCAGATAAATCCCTTTAAGGAACTTCCCTTTTAGAGTCACCTGTTTCAGCAGTTTGAGAAGTCGACTTTCACGTTTACATCATCTATATAAATAAAAATGAATCGCCGAAATGTATGTTTTTTTTATTTATTACATTTATTTATTACAAGAGGTTTACAAATCTTCAAAGTGTACTTGTTAGAACATGAAAGTATCAAGCGATTTTATCAAAATATTACAACAGTATCTACTAAGTGTACCTACTGTTAACGATGTGAATGAAGAATGGCAAAATATAAAGAATTGTATAGAGAAGGCTGCAAGCGAAACAATAGGAAAGAAAAAGAAGAATAGAAAAGGGAAAAAAAAAAAAAATTCCAAAAAAAAGAAGCAAAAAAAACGTACATAAAAAATAAGCTAAACATTTAATTAGATCTGTATATAACGATTCATGGGATAGATTTATAAGTAATATAGAAAACGATATACATGGAAGGCAAATGTGTGTTTATAAGGTATTTCGGCATCTAAATAAGTCAGAGAAAGACGTTGCAGATATACAAATCATTAATGAAGTACACTGGAAAGAACACTATAGAAAACTTTGGTGTACAGAAGCCATCGATTCTCAAGAGAAAGAGCTCTGTTACAACAGTTCCGTGGACCTCAATATCCTTGGAAGAATTTAAGTTAGCATTAAAAACAATGAAAAACAGGAAGGTATGTGGTCCTGATGGTATTAACATGGAACGTTTAAAATACGCAGGACCTATCTGTGATTTTAGGTTGCTTCATCTGTACAATGAATGTTGGAAAAGTTACAAAACACCTAATAGCTGGAAAACGAGGAGGTTATATCTATCTTTAAAAAGGGTCAAAGAAATGAGTGCGGGAACTATAGAGGTATTAGTCTCAAGACTGTTGCTAATAAAATATTTTCAAAAATAATTAATGCTCGATTAAAAATCATTACAGAAGTTAAATTACAAGAACAATCGGAAAGGACGCTCATGCAGTGACAACATTTTTAGTATCAAATTGTTGTAAGAAGTGAAGTGAGTAAGAATGTGGCAATAGCCGATGTTACTATTAATTCCGCGCCAGCTGGTAGCGTAGGAGTTTATGGTATGATCATTTAATGAAGATGAAAATTGGTTGCGTCAGGACTTATATTCTGATCGCTTAATTCGTGTTAAAATCATGGTATGACTATTTGAGATTTTCCCGTAGGAAAGAAAAATTGCTTGAAGCATTTAAATAATAGAGCAAAGGAGAGGTTTGCATATTAAATTTTGTAAATTTTGTATCATTGTATATTTGCCTGAATGAATTGTTTTCAAAGCACATCGTAGCGCCTATCATTGAATGTGTGTGAGTTTCCTAAGCCACGTTCCAAGTAGAGTTTCCTGGGAGAGAAAAACTTATATTAAGAGTGAACAACTGGTAAGGCCCGGCGACGGAGCGGCGGAGAAGACGTCGCACGTTGCTGGTGGCACCAGGCTAGAATCTTTCTCGTGGGGTATAACTGCCCTTACCCCTCATAAGTTGATGAATGCCGGCGCGTCGCGGGAGACGACGTGGTCCGTTGCATTTAATGGCGCCCGAACAGGGGACCCGATAAGCGATTATGCTTGACGTGTGTGTGAATGTTACTCACGCTGAGCACAGTCAAGGAATTTACTCCTTGTGGGAATATTATCGGCTCATCAAGCTGTAAATATTGTGCTCACGATTTTCATGGTTCCAAATTATCGTGCAGGAAATTTAGTATTGGGAATTGCAATAGAGGAAAAGGAAACCACACAAAGCTACGAATTAAAGCTAATAGAAGAAGAAGAATGAAGAACTGGTAGGGCCGGCTACGGAGCGGCGGAGACGACGTCGCACGTTGCTGGTGACACCCAGGCTAGAATCTTTCTCGTCGGGTATAACCGCCCTTACCCCTCATAAGTTGATGAATACCGGTACATCGCGGGAAACGACGTGTTCCGTACATATATATATATATATATATATATATATATATATATATATATAGTGACGATTCTAGGTGATAAAAGACCTAACTTCATGAAAGAATTAGGAACATTTCTAGGAAAGGTTCGGACCATTAGAGAAACTAAAATTATGGAGTGGAAAACAGCACTGGTTAGTACGAGGAGAGAGAGACTGGAGAGAAATAAATAATAAATCAATAAACTAACAATAATTAAGTTAGTCAGTAAGTTATGTTAAGTTAGTAAACAGTACAAAAAAAGTTATAAGTTGTAGTCAATTGTTAAGTATAAGTAGATAAATAAGTCAATAAAAATAAATAAATTAACTTAAAATAATAAATATAAGTTAAATAAATTAAAATTAAATTTATTGGGAAGGGAAGTGGGAATCGGAAATGTTAGGGCAGAGGCGTTGGTGCGGACGATTTTCTGTGGTGCTGTTTGTTTTCAGGTGCGGAGGAGGCCAAACACTGGAAGGAGAATGCCTGACGCCCGCGCCAAATAAATAAATAGTTTAAAAACCGGATAGATTAGCATGTACTCGGCTTCTGACGGCAGGTTTTTCCCCCTTCAGGGTTTTTTCCTCAGCCGTACCTTATGGTCTCTTTTCCGCGGCTTTGATGCGAAGCAGAGACCATTTGGGGTGAATACCAGAATTCGAAAGGTTAGAGCGAGGTAGTAGGTATTGTAATGGCTTAAAGGCCTTCGGCCTAGCCACAGTGCATCAAGTTTTCTAATTTGTCTGTAATAATTACCTATTAAATAAAAATTATATATAGTGACGTAATGGGATTAGACAACCCCATAACGCCACCATCAGCTACGAAAAGAAGTCCACGAACAGAGAGAAGTAGGGTACGCCGCGGAGCGATGGCTTATAAACGCGCGAGCCGAACTAGCGAATGATGTTTTTCCGGGAGGTCACGAAAAGAGGAGAATATTCACCCCTCCTAACATTGCCCCTGGAGCGAGTACCATAAGTAACGCGGCGCGCCTCGGAGGAGCTCTCTTTGATTGCAGCAGCGACGGCGACTAGACTGAGCTCTCTTTGATTGCAGCAGCGACGGCGACTAGACTGAGCTCTATGACTGCAGCAGCGATGGCGACTAGACTGAGTTCTGAAGACGATTGTAACTTGATAGCATAGGAGTTTATTTTAACTTGGTAGTTAAAAGTTAGCTTGAGAAGCGTATCTACGAAAGTGATGTAATTGAGACGTCGAGTGCACAAACATTCTTCGCATTAACATTCACAATATTTGAGAGAACAAGTGAAGTGCTTGTTTGACTTCGAAATAATTTCAAATTTGTGAAATTCGCGCAGAAGGATATTAAATAAATCCAGCATCTCATATTGCACGCTGAGACCACACACGCCCAAAGTGTGGTAGGTAGGCCGAACATTGAAAGCATAACTTCAGCAACATTAATTATTCGAGGCTGGAAGCGCGAACAAACTTGTACGAGGCGCGGCAGAAGAAGAAGGACGACCCCAAGAAGAGCGAAGCGTAGGTGAGAAAAATTCCGACTGGAACGAGAATCGTACGAGTCCGGATAACGGAAGAAGGGTGTGGAAATTGGAGGCTTGGCGGAGTCCAGAGTTCGAGGGAAGGAAACTGGTAACGTCGTGGGACAGCAAGCGAAGACGAGTGGCAACGCGGGGCTGCGAGAGGCAGAAAATCCCCAAGGTGGCCTACAGGCGAGCGATGCGGAGCTGTTCAGGTAACAGAACTGGCAACGTTTATGCGGCGATCAGTTGTGGAAAGACAATAGCAGTAAATACACGACAATTCGTGTTAACAGTCGGTGAAAAGTCCAGAATAGGTGGGAGAAGAATTCTGAACGATGTGAGTGGCAGTTTCAAGTTCATTTACTGCGCGTGTTATTGAATTCATTCAAAGAGGCCATACCTTGTACAATTTTACTTAAATAATTAATGATTTTTACATGTTTAGGTTTTAATGTTATCTGGAGAAGTCAGTTTATTGTATTGTGTTAAAAGTAATTGCGTTCTGTGATATGTAAAGGGGTCAGATTTAAGTAACGTGTATGTTACGTTTTATCGTTTTTATCTTTAAAGTTCACAGTGTTATAGTGAGTGCGAAGCCCAAGGCTAGCACCTGTGAACGGGATACCTTAAAACAAGGTAAAATTCATTTTAAAAGCCGTGCACGGAAAAACTAGAGAGAGGAAAGAGTAAAATAATTTGGTAGATGAATATTCAGAAAGAGGAATGAACAAATTGTGAATTGTAATTGGTGAAAGTGCGTTCAGGCAGTCCAGGTGACGCCAATTTTTTTTGTTTTGCCTTGTTTTCTGTTTTTTTTTCAGTGACCAACTACTTAAAGTGCATTATCCTGTTATATTGTGTCACTGTAATTTTTTCCTTGAATATATGCTCATTATATTTATATTTTTTCTGATTAATTGTGACAAAGGTTCAGACCTCTCTCATACTTAAAAGATTCTGCTTCCTGAGAATTTTAAGCTCGCTTCACGAGCATTCATACTATCACGCTCTCCCCACGTGCTGGAAGGTAGTAGGTGTTTTTTTAGTATATATATATATATATATATATATATATATATATATATATATATATATATATAAGTGTCTGCTCTAAAACTTTCGCCCTGTCTCCGCTCTCTCAGTCTCCATGCCTCTCTATTTGACCATAGATCTTCCTGCATTTCTCTTGCCGTCTTCGCCTCTCACACTCCCTGCTGCCATGCAACTCTGGGTCTTCCTCTCTTCTGTCTTTCTGTCGGTATCCATTGCAGGACTCGTTTTGGCCATCTTTCGTCTGTCATTCGCATAACGTGACCATACCAAACGGTTTGTTTTTCTCTATTTCGTCAAGTTTATATTTCTTTACATCCTTTTTCTTTCTTATTTCTTCGTTCGTGATTCTGTTACGTCTACTGTAACAGCAACGTCGACGCCAGTAGTCCATTTCAAGGGCCCACAGCTTCTCTCTTGTTCTTTTATCATCTTCCCAAACTTCTGAACCGTACTTTGTAACACTCTTGAAACGGAGAAAAGACGTCTTTTTGTAGTGTTAGTGATTGTTTTGTTCCATAACACAGAGTTTATACTTGGTGTCACGTTTCTCCCCAAGCTTATTCGTCTCTCAATTTCTTCTTGGCTATTACCCTTATTGTTAAAGAGAATACCGAAATATTTATATTAAAAATCTCTGTCATGTGAATGCCTCGGATATTATCATCAGACTTTACGATTTCCTCCCGGGGGAGGTGGCTCAGTGCATCAACTGTTGTCCTTGCAGCGCCTCTGACCGGGATGTCCTAGGTTCAAGTCCCGTCAGTAGCAAGATTTTCGATACTAGCTTGCCAGCCAGGTCGTATTTAGTCCCTGCCTGGAGGAGAATTCTAGAGACGAATTCTAGAGGCCACGAACCGCGCGCGATCTTTTCTTCGTCTTCCTTGACCTATCCTCATCCCTTGCACACACTTACACTAACATGCACTACCAATACTGCCACAATGCCGGTAGACCGTCGGAGCTTAGAGCTTGTCCCGGCTGGGGCGGAGCCCCGCTGGTGGAAGACACCTTGTCGAGGTAAACACCGCTAGCCGACGAAAGGTCGGAGCCGGATCTCGCTATTCAGTGGAGAACGATCACCGCCACTTTCTGAGGGGGAAAGCATTCACTATACTTATAGAAGTAATGACCTAAGTAGTTGACGCGCCCAGATTACCTAACAACCAACCAACCAGTGCAACGACAAAAAGCTGAAAGCGCCCCTGCGCGTTGGCAACCCGCCGCGCAGAGAAGTCGTACGGGAGATCGTAAGTTGAGACCGAGAGCGGTAAGAAAAATCATTCGTAAAACGAAGCTGAAGCAGTCAGCAAAAAGCATCACATTTTAGGGATAGAAAGGTGCGGAACGTATTCGGAATCATGGCTTCAGAATACAATTTTAATTTTCAACTTACTAAAATCTTTTCACATTTATACTACGACAAGAGGATGACAAATAAACATTATTTAATGCACATCTTTAGTACTTTGAAATTCTTTACCATAAGTTGGAAAGTTCTATATGCTAATATTACTTTGGCTACTAAACTTAATACATATCTTACATGTCCGATTGATTATTATTGGTTCGGACGCGTCAAATTGTAGCTCATTATTCCCGTAGGTGTAGTGCATGTTTGCCCCTCTAGATGTAGGAGTGATGATCCCCCGTTGGATGGCGAAATCCGTTGCCGGCCGGAATTCTTGGCTGTCCGGGATTAGCCGCGTCATGGTCGATGGAGCTGACATTTCGGCCATCTTGCTGTGGCCTTCTTCAGAGCTATACTGCTATCGAGAGGCTAGCGTGTCGCAATATATTGGGCGGGTGCGCGAACCGATTGGCCGCAGCGGCGACCAATGGGAGAAGGGCAGGCGTTACCGCATTGGCCGGCTACCTTCGGCTAGCGAGGTTTTCCCCAATCAGTATCCCCCATCAGCAGCATTGAACTGCCCAAGCCGGGACAAGCTCTAAGCTCCTGACATGAATGGCATTGTTGTGCATGTGAATGTAAGTATGTGGAAGTAATCGATAATGATAGTACGAGGAAGGAAAGATCGCGCGCTGTCCGTGGCTCGTTTGTTAGGGTACTGTTCCGGCATTCGCCTGGTGTTGACCGCAGAAGCCACAAATACTATCGAACATAGCGGCCATTTCATTTCTTAGTTTTTCTTTCCCCAAAATTTATTAATCAGCAAACAGATCTGAAAGGTCTGAAACTTAAGGAGTAGAAGAAGAAGCAAATAACGTCAAAACTTGTATTGTCAGGTCTTTCCAAATAGGGCCATCTCCAACCCTTTCACCTTCAAAATCACCGGTCAAGAACAAGGAAATCAGGTGTGGTGTCATCTTCTTTTAAAAGTTACTTGTTGAAAAGAGGAGACTTTTCAAAAGAACGCGAAGTTTTATCAGTATCCGCGTCAGTTACTGGTACATCAAGCACCAGTCATCAAGTACAAGTCTGAACTTGGATGTACCAGTAACAGGCGATAGTACACTTTCATGGATATATGGATGCTATACATTAAGTTAAAAAAAGATAGCAAGAAAATAATTCTCCCCAGAAGATTCACATTTTAACCTTGAAGTTTCTTTCAATGATTCCGAAACACAGAGGTCAACGGACATCTTACAACTCGAAGTAAAAATGTATCAAGTGCGCCTGCTGGTATCATGAGCTTTGTGCAAGTGTAAATAATTAGTGGAAAGTTTTAATTGTAATCTGTTCATAAGAAAAGGCTGAAGAAATTATGTTTAAAATGTATATGTTTTGTTAATTTCCATTGATCGAAGAATATTAAAGTAACAATACAAATTATATTCTAATCAGGCGTAATTATTCCCAACCAGGAATTTGGAATCCGTTGCATGAAATTAAGAACCTGATTTCTGCTGAGCCAAACTTTCACTCTTAAATTGTTTGTGCCAATACTTCGATAAGATTCCATTTAACATTAATAGGGAGTTCACAATACTTAACAAATATAATTAGGAATAAAATACCTTTTTTCTTACGGTCCCATGCTCACAATTCTCAATTGGAAAGTAGTCCTGTTTCTCTTATTTAATGGTAATTCTAAAATGCAAACCTTCTAAGTCAATTCTTCAGCGCTGGAATTTCGTGTAACTAGCGAAATGTTTGCAAAATTGAATTCACAGAGCTGAACATAAGAGTATTCCAACTTCCGTGTATCAGTTGTAGAATGGTGTGGGAATTCCTTCTGTCGTAAAGAGAGCCTTTGTTTCTGGCGCCTGTAGTGAAGACCCGTGCTGGCCATTATCCGCCGCTCGTGTCCCGCGTGACAGCTGCGTTGAGTCGGCTGACCCTGAGGCCGACGCAGAGAACCTGCTCTTGCCTTCAGGAACGAATCATGCTGCGTCCATGAAAGCGATACTACGGTTCTTTTCCTTGATCTCATTACTCACATTGATGGAAATTTAGTTTCTATTTCCCTTTTTTTAGGGCTTTTATCCAGTCAACAGTCGGTTACCCTTTACGTTCCGATGGGACGCATATTCTACCATACACTAGACCAACACACTTGCGGGCTCCTCTGATCTGGGGTCAGCAGAACGCGAGGGCCTCCGCAACAACACGTACAAAGTCAAGGAACAAACAACCATGCCCAAGGCGAGACTCGAACCCGCGACCCTTCGGACCGAAGCGCTGAGTCGTTATTCGCTCTTAGCCACCTCGGCCTTCCAGGTCGGCTTCTATTTCCCTGATTTGTTTATTATTGAAAAATGTGTCGAGTGATTGAATGGTTGATTATTTCGCTATTAAGGGCGCGTCAACTGCCGTGATCATTAGTCCCGTAAATGGGGTGCAAGTTTTTTATCACGGGAGGTGTCAGTCCTTATCCCTCGCTGGTTGGTGAGATCCGGCGCCTTCAACACGTAGATTTGTAGCATCCATGTATCTCTCCAAGTAGACCACTACCCCAGCACGGACAAGCTCTAAGCTCCAGACATGTGTTGTAGGATGGTGCATGTATGTGTAAGTAAACAGTGACGATAAAACAAGGAAGAGGAAGGATAGATCGTTCGCGGTTACGTAACCCCTTTGCTAGGGCACTGCTCCGGCCTGAGCCTGGTATGGTCCGAGAAACCATTGAAAATTACCGATCAGAACAGGCTGCAGCTACAATTCTCTTCGAGATAACGGCTGAATTCGACCTAACCGTGTAGTATGGAACCGTCAGTATGGAAATCCTTTCGCTATTGTGACTCGAATACTAGGATCTCCCGGTCAGGAACACTACAAAAAGTGTGAAGTTGCTGTGAATATCTCGTGTGAGATAGGTTTTATTTTTTCATTAATTAAAATATAAGTAAAAATATTCATTGAATATTTATTCAGGGCTGAAGATTCTATATCTATCACCATAGATCTGAATAAAGTAGCTTACTGAAAATAATATGTCCACAATGATTTGTATTGCTGTGCGAACGCTTTGAAACTCTTTACTTAACAATTCAATTTTATAAATTAATAAAAATAAGCGTGTCATTCCGCAAGTATGAGGGAGAAAATATAAAATAAAATAGTCAAACATAAAAAAGAGACAAAATATTATAACGACAATGCAACAAGATATAATCTCCACCATTCATATTGTCGTGCACAATTATGACTTGCAAATGAACTAATTATGACTTTGAATGAAGAGTCAAAAGTAAAACGAACCAAGGACCTGTAGATACCATAAATAAGTGCAGTTTGGTACATCAGATCTTTTTACAAATAGCAACTGAGTATACAAACCAGCTTCTTTAGCTGCAGAGGGAGGTATCCTGCACATTTAAAACAACTGTTCTGCTGGTATTGCAGTTGTGAAAGGAGCTAACGACTTGACTCGTTGGCCCCTTCGAGATCCGAATCTTTTTAAATCAGCTACAAACTCATTAGTGGTTAAACTTTCCACTATGTCAAGATGACCAGCTTTTGTTACATGACACACGAATACATAATACATGATTTACAACGTGCCTTGCACCTACCAATTACTGCTTTTGTCAGAAATGAGGTAAACTCTCATGGTTTTGACTGCGTAATTCTAGAAGCAGGAAATGCACTCATTACTTGGGAGGCTGACTTTACCTGCCATCTAATGCAAGGTAAGCAATGATGAATTATACTCTTCACTAGTCTTCAAATTGAAGGAATCCAAAATCTTTGCCTAGCAATCAACATTATTAATTGGCATCCAGCATGTAAAGAAGTTAAATGAATCATAGTAATGAGAGTTCTCGTGAAGGCTTGTTCTCGAGGGTGAATGATTTAGTGTTTCGCTTCATGGAGCATTAGAGACAGTCTCAATCTTCTACCCACTCGAATGATGCCATCCTTGTCTAGAAAACATGAAGATTCAAAATTTTGAATTTTCAGCAATCTCTCTTTTATTGGACAATGCGCCAATATTCAGGATTCTTTCTTAACTGACTTTGCAATTAGAAGAAGAGCATTTTGTAGCTCATTTGTAATGAGAGAGCCGGTTTTCTTCGGCAATATCTTGTCCTACATTAATAGATAAATCGAAGGCAATACACTGTTATCCTCAGCAATTTGTGATAAGAGTTGTCTCAGATTGGGACAACTTAATCAGACCAACCACAGTCTGATGAATATTACATATTCACGGAATTTATAAAATTTTCATGGAATGGCTTATTATTATTATTATTATTATTATTATTATTATTATTATTATTAATAATAATAATAATAATAATAATAATAATAATAATAATAATAATAATAATAATAATAATAATAATTAATAATAATTTCATTTTCTTCGTGGTTCTTTGACTGTTGGGGTACAATTTTAAGCAGTATCATACAAGACATTGCACTCAGTAGATGCTAAAGCAGTCTCAGTGAGTGTCTTTAGTTACCTCATGGTTTATTTATTTGTTTTCTACAACTGAAGTTTAGTTGTTTAAAATTCACAAGGGAAGGCATAAATTATCTAAAGATATTCCACAGAATGAAGTACTTTCTTGGTCAAATATTTTAGTCAGTAGTTTCAATTTGAATGTAGTGTCCTTCACAGGTTGCACAAAATTAATAGTTCATGTTCCTTCGTTTGTGGAAACTAGAAACTACTGTCCCCAAATTTAAGAGAGCTTTTATATTTTAACTTCAGAGGAATTCTTTTTTTATTTACTCTATTACTTCATCATTCTACACTATAACATAATTTTATAAATTTTGTAAAAAATTTTAATTTATTTTTCAAAACTTTTTAAACATTGAAATATGCAAATGAAACTAAGGGAAAAGTTCTAAATGGTCTTTATTTAAAGAAACTTTATCATTTTCTGAGTCACAATAAACATAGAAAATATCACTTACTTAAAATCCAATCTACTTCTCATTTAAATAAATAGTAGTGGAAGAATACAATATGAGTAGAAAGGAAAAGAATTGCCCATTGAAGACAGATTGCCCTTAAATAGTTCCTGTAAGATATAAGATTGCCTATAAGGTGCCCTATAAGGGCCCTATAAGGGTAAGATATGAAATTGCCCTCATCGATTCTTTTACACATAAAATAAGAGCATTGAAGATTCATTTTATTATTTCAACATAGATTAAACTGGATACTTTGTTTCAAATTTGGGCATAAATGCCCATGGTTGCTTGATAAACAAGAATTGTTAACATTCATTTTCAATCTTCATTCCTGAGTCTTGTAATCATATCATTTATACAAATTCAATAGATTAATGTCCTGAAATGCCCTAGTTTTCTCAGTCGCCTTATTTCCAAGAAATGCAAGAATCTTATATAAAACACAGACCTTTCCAAATATTCCCTTTGCAGTCAACACACAACATTAGATATATTTTAATTCAGCTGCACTCTGCTGTGTATTACTGCCACACTTCAGTTAAGAAATTCATTTACTTGGTTGTTGTGAAAGTATCAAATAATTAATGAGCATTGAGTTCAAGTAAATTTTGTAATTTTTTTACAGTAAATCATAAATTATTTTGAGGTATGAAGTAGCAAATATGGAATGGGCATTATTGAACAAGTATAATGCTTACATACAAAATTCTATCTAGCAAGTTTTACAAACAAATTAACAAATTACATCTACAATATAGCCAATGCAAAGAGATTTTCACCATCTTAACATTTTAATTCGATTTTAAAATATTTCGCAAGGAATTTGATCCGTAGGTATCAATTATATTTATTTGGTCAGAAAAAAAAAGGAATAAAATATTTTTATTTAGAAGATAAGTGACATTGCACACAACTTGAAAATGAAAATTCACAGAATCGTTGACGCTAGAAACAAAACACAATTAAGTAACACACAAGCCAACCTAACCTAAAAAGAAACATTGCTCTATTCACATTCGTATGCTAATGCTATGAGGACTATGGCGGTACTATTAAAATTGTGAAATACGTTTCGTCCGAGTCAAGTAGTTATTAACATTACTCACAACTTCTATTCGAGACAAGGCCTAGGTAAAGGCCACGCCAGTCACATGAAGTAGACAGCAAGTCCCATTTTACTTCCGCCCAGCCTGCCATGCTTCCGTCATGGGCCACGGATCACCCCATGCCGCATTCCTTGCTTGGAGCTGGGCGAAGTCGCTCCTACCGTGAACTCCAGCAGACTGATACGCTTACAAATTCTACCGCGAGGTATCTCTGCTATCACAAAAAGCCCCGCGAGGAATCAAGCAGAGCAGCGCTTGATAAAAAGTTGCAATCATGCGACACCTAGCGGCACGACTGAGAAACACGCGAAAAGCCGTAACATATGCTACCGTGAAAACGGGCCTTTATGCCGACTTCCTTTCTGCTACATTAGCGAACTCTCCCGTTACATTCATGGTGGAAATAATGTTATTTCCACCATGGTTACATTCTTGCACTACCTCTTTTGTTTTTGTGCACACGTTTAAACTTGTTTAAACACCGCTCTGGACACAGGCGAGGGATGTGACAAGTTTTGCCTGATTGGTAGGAAATCGGATGGTCACAGTACTGTCTGTAAAGAAATATACAGATTTGACATTACAAAGAAAACACAGCCTTACAAACTTTTGTTATGAATTTGGCCAGTAAGACTGCGCCACATAATTCGAGACGAGGAATAGTCGTGCCAGCTAGAGATGCAAGCTTTGATTTCGATACTATTAGAAAACTTTCCCGTCCTTCCTGAGAATTTTCACTGACTACATACACACAACCATATTCTCATTGTGAAGCATCAGCGAAGCCTGTTAAAAATATACTGCTCGCATAAAATCGAATCTGTTATATGTAACACCTGTCTCTTTGTCCAGCCGCTGGAATCGGCAAGAGGTGGAGTTTGAACATTGTGTGTTAAAGGCAACGTGTCATTTTCTGTATGCCAGAAAAGGCCGAGTATTTTTAGAAAATGGTCTGAACCTAATGCGACAAGGTCCTCCCCAGGGGAATCTCCAAAGTACGAAGCGCGTTCATAAAGTAAGGGCCATTTGTTTATATATAAATATTGGCGCTTCGAAGCACAGTTTTACTACTGCAGCGCCATCTACTGACTCATTGCGAAGCTACAGCGTCATTTGTTTTGATTCTGAAGTATTGTTGTCCGTGAATGCAAAGAACAATGGCCGCGAAAATCGTTGATCACGCCAACTGTGAAGTGCGTTCTGTAATTCGTTTCTGATGTGCAAAAGGATCACCGGCTGCTGAAATTCATCGGGAGTTATGCCTGGTTTACGAACCTACAGTTATGAGTGAAGGAAAGGTTAAACAATGGTGCCGTGATTTTAAAAATGGCCGAACAAATGTCCATGACGAAGAGCGGAGTGGCAGACCCAGTATCCAGACCGATGAAATCGTTTCACAAGTGGACCAAACACCGCGATCTGATCTTCAATTGACGATTAGAGGTCTGGTTGACAAATTTCCTCAACTTGGACGCACTACTGTTTATTGTCACAGAAAACCTCGCATACCGCAAATTGTGTGCAAGGTGGGTATCAAAAATGCTCACCGACCACCACAAAGAGCAAAGAATGTCTAGTGGACGAACGTTTTTGGCCCGTTATCAACAAGATGGAGATGATTTGTTTTCTCACATTGTTACTGGAGACGAGACGTGGGTATCCTACGCCAACCCAGAAACAAAACTGCAATCGATACAGTGGCGACACTCATCTTCACCAAAACCGAAAAAGTTTAAGCAAACTCAGTACACAAGTAGAAAAATGGTGGCTACAGTTTTCTGGGACAGAGACGGTGTTCTTTTGGTTGAGTTCTTGGAACGTGGGACAACAATTACAGCAGTGTACTGCGAAACGCTCAAAAAATTGAGACGTGCGATCCAAAACAAACGCCGCGAGAAACTGTCATCTGGCATAATCCTCCTCCACGATAACGCGCGTCCTCACACTGCTGCCAAAACCAATAAGAAAATTCAAGATTTTCGTTGGGAACTTTTTGACCACCCACCGTACAGTCCCGACCTTGCACCTAGCGACTACTTCCTCTTCTTGCATATTAAACAGTGGCTCGGTGGACAACGTTTTGAAACCGAAGAGGGACTCAAAAACGCCGTAGTCAACTGGTTCAACTCTCAGGTGGCAAGCTTCTATGCAGAGGGGTTAAAGAAGCTGGTGCAGCGGTACGAAAAATGCTAAAAAGTTAACGGCGATTATGTAGAGAAGTAAAATAAGATTGTACCTAACTAAATATGACAATAAAATTTGTTTCTTATGAGTACATTTTTTTCTGTGACCAAACGGCCCATACTTTATGAACGCGCCACGTATTTATCATAGAATCAACATTGCTTCTAATCTTTCTCTAAAATTTAAAATGAGCTTCTAAGAACAGATATGATATTTGTTTAAAGAACTGAGTTGCCTCAAGTTCAGATCCTGCTCCATGCAATAAGGCACACAATAAGGAGATATACTCTTTGTAAGGCACCTACATATGAAGAATTCGTAATGGCACGGGCTGCTTCTGGAAAAGCGCTTAATTTTTAACAGCGATTTGTTTCGCGTTGCCAAAAAAGCTGAGGAAGCAGGGCCATAGGTGTCAGTTTTTAATTTGAAAGTTTTTAGGGGAGCTGAAGACAACTCTCTCTAAATCATCAGCAAAAGCACATTTAAAACTTCAAAATGTTAATAGTATATCAATTAATTCAGGTTAAATAATGGGCCCAGTCCAGGGAATATCATTTAAACTGTACCCAAAACTGGTTTTCACTGTTGTGAGAAACAAATTTTTTTCTTAAAAACGGTTTCAAATTTTTCAACGAAAATTTCTATTTTGGACGAGGTTTTACTCTTCTTTAATATTCTTGAAGTAATATTTCGATTCTACTATTAAGAAACTAAAAAGTTGTGAAAATGTACTTTTAGCGACGATAAAAGGCAGGTCACCAGAGAATGGAGGAAGAACTTACAGCCAGTCCAAACCAAGCAAATTAGAGAACTTTACTACGAGAAAGTCTGTGCCATTCTGTACCACTTCTAGTTTGCATCAGTAACATATCCGCGACCACGAGAATATAGCTTTTTTAACGGTCAGCTGTATGCCAGCAACCAGGTCATCTGCCGGAAGCGAAGGGAACACTCGCCATACTACCTAACGACAACCGCAGTCAAATGTGAAACATTACATTGTTGATTTGATTGATTTGATTTTTTCGTGTTTCCGGGCGCGTCAACTGCTTTGGTCATTAGTCCCGTTAGTGTAGTGCAGTTAGTGTAGTTTTTTCGCGAGAGATGGCGGTGATCTTCCCCCGCTGGATGGCGAGATCCGGCTCCGGCCTACCGTCGGCTAGTGGGGTTTCCCCCTAACCAGGACTCTCCCACCAGCGGGGCACCGCCCCAGCCAGGACAAGCTCTAAGCTCCCGACCGGCCTCCCGGAATATATGGTAGTATAGAGCATGTTAGTGTAAGTGTGTGTGTAAGGGAAGGGGATAGGACAAGGAAGAGGAAGGACAGATCGCGCGCGGTCCGTGGCCTGTTTGGTAGGGTACTGCTCCGGCATTCGCCTAGTGTTGATCGAAGAAACCACGGAAAACTACCGATCAAAGCAGCCGGCCGCTAGAATTTTCCTCCAGACAGCGACTGAATTCGACCTAGCTGAAAAGCTAGTGTCGAAAATCCTGTCGCCGTCAGTATTCGAACCTAGGACCTCCGGGTTCAGAGAGGCGCTGCAGTGACATCAGTTGATGCACTGAGCTACCGCTCCCGGTAATTACATTGTTTATTAACAAAAAAGACGTATCCACTTGCATCCTGAGAGACACATCCACAGAGGCACACACACAGAGACAGACCGATTAACAGAGAGAGAGAGAGAGAGAGAGAGAGAGAGGGAGGTAAAGAGGGTGAACGAGGGAGAGGGAGCGACGGTGAGAGAAAGGGAGAGGAAGAATAAAGAGGGAGATGAAGAGCAGAACAACGCTTGCCGGGTTCCGCTGGTATTTTATAATTCAATAAAATAAATCCCATATAGAACTAGCAAGAACAGATTAAGCGGAGAGACCACCCCAATCACAATCACAATCTAATGGTCTTCACTCATTGTTAATGAAAAATGGACATTCTCATATTTTTATATTTTCATTGAATTTATACAATGAAATTGCGCACTGGGAAATAACTTCGTTTCTCTACTTTTGTTAATTGCGTAGTAGTTCTTCTAGAGGTCTTATCATTTTCCCGTTTCCTTGATAGTTGTCAGAGTAACTCCTGAGTATCACACGTGTACTCCACCTCCGCTTTGAGTTTCACTGCTGAAGAAAAGAGACTAGTTTGGTGAAAATTTAAGGTACGGATATGAAAAGCGGTTGGTTTCGTTGATCCTCTCACTGGATTGGTGTAAACCAAGAAATTTATCAATCACAAATACGATTTGAAATCATCAAGTGCGAGAAGGGACCTTAGCAGTCAACAAAGGTTACGTCATATCGGGATTGGAAATAAGATACAGGAGAATGCATGAATTAACCCGCGAACGCACGAGGCATTGAGGAACAATGTGACAAAAGCGCTGACTTAATTATCAACTTCTCTACATAGAGGTGACGTCTGTCTGTCGCTGATGCAATGATTACATCAGATTTGAAAGAGCTGGGTTTCTGAGAAGGAAGGACAGATTAATTTATTGGAAAGATCACAAAAAGTCTGTTAGATTAGCAAATACGACCAAAAGGTGTCTGGTCAACTGGGAATCCTTGGAATCTAATGGTTCCTTCTAAAACAGCCAAGACGGGTCAACTGAGTGTACACTTAATTTGATCACAAAGAAACTACTATGAAAATATTTCAGTAATTTCTTTGAAATATCCAGCTATATAACTATTTATTTTAACGCAAAATTTGTGTTTATTTATTTTCATTTACTAAAAAAATTACATAATACCAGAAAAACATGCTGTAATATTGTCGCTTTTTCGAACAATGCAAAAAACAAATTGAGGATTTGTAATATCGCCTTGCAAATTATATCAAAAAATTAAACATTTCTCTTTGTTATATTTACTTTCTAGCACTGACTTCGTAAGATGAAAAAGTTATGTAATTATGCACCGAAAAACGGTAAATTGTCGGCTGAAAAGCTCTTATTACCGGGTCCTAATAACGAAAAAGTTGATAAATCCTGTTGCTATTTATAGTAAATTACTTCCTCTAATACGTGATGTAGCCAGAAGTCATGATTTGTTGGTCCTTGATACCGACAAATCGATTAATAAAAAAACTTATGTCTGTCCATCCGTCCTCCGTCTGTGGTCGCTTGTGCTAGCGCCTAAACCGTTCTGTCGATTTTCTCCAAAATTGATATTCCCCGATCTGAACGAACTCGAGTCTTCGGGAGTTTCAATCGGATATTTTGATTTTCGAAGGTTCTTTAAATAGAAACCTCAAAAACAATTTCAAAATTTTCTCTAAAATGGCACTACATTTTTTTATTAAACTTTGTCCTCGGATAACTTAAGAGAATGGTACAAGTCTCAAATTTGTTGAAATCCTAAAATTTTTGAAAATTGATAAAGTGCATTTTTTGGCGTCTTCCTACAACTGTAATAATAATATTTCTTAATGAAATGAATGTTCCTTGAAGACGGATCTTTAAGCAAGTTCATTTTCCATTTTTCGAAAATATGATTAGTTTCTGAGTAAGAGGTAAGTCTCATTTTGTTGAAATTTCTGAATTTTCAGAAATTGCATATTTGAAATGCAAGAAAGTATGTTCTGTTGTAGCACTAGTTTCCCCGAAAATATGTTTCACTGTTTAGAACAGTGGCAATCGTAGTGGCGCATGAGTATACAAAACGTCAGGTACAATTTTTGAGAAAACGAGAAGTTTTGGTGTAATGTCTGCTTGAAACTAATGAAATTTATATAGGTTTCACGCCAACTACGGTCCAAAAGAAAAATAGAATGAATGATATAAAAATAACTAATTTAATTTTAATTAGAATTTACTATTCAAAATGCCCACATTAATTCTACTTTACTTTCTCGCATTTTTCATTTTTACTCAAAGTGTATTCTCAATGTATTCATGTATTTCTTTTTAAGCGATCCGCCAAGCTTAATTGAAATTTCCGCAACAATGCCACATCGATATTTGAGAAACTCATTGTTGTTAAACGCCGAGATGATGGCGGTGATAAGATACAGATGTTTTATTTTGTTGCGCTACTGTATATTCCAAATAAACCTTTCAGAAATGATTCAAATTATATAATAATCCATATTTTTGTGGTTGTCTCTCGTGCCTTCAGTGCCAGTACCAGTGCTGACAATAACAGGATTTCAACAACTTAACTTCCCGACCGAATGCCAGTACTTCCGTTTGTGATGAATTTCGCAGTTTTAAGTTTCTCTTTTATAAACTACTTAGAATGCCCGGTGAGGTATGTTATACACCATTTAATATCATCTGATTAAAAATATTACAGCTTATTGAATAAAGGAAAAAGATATAGATATAGATGTAGATATAGATATAGAAGATACAGATAACAATTTAACTTCTTCAATAACTTAAAGAAAATTATGCTCCCGGAAGTTTTTCCATAAGTCTGTACTAATTTCTTTTATTAAGAGGGCCAAATTATTTTTACCGCCATGAAAAACAGAGATTTAACTTCGTTTTAAAGTATTTGGTGCGATACTTCACCGTAATCGATCTAACGAACATATTACCTTAAAATTTATTTGTATTAAACATTGTATTAATTGTATGAACATACTACATATATTGTATTAAACATACTACCTTAAAACCTACCTATTTCCCTGCGCTTCATTTAAGACAGTGTTAATAGTATATTAAAATGCTATAAAAATATATCAAATATATTACAAATCGTATAAAATTATTAATTTAATTAGTTTATTAGTGTTAGAGTTATTTATCAACTGCGTGTGATGAACTGCGACTAACCGATAAACAAGTTGAAATCTGAATACAGGTGGAAATACTCATAAGAATTTTTTGCAAAGAATTGATATGATTCACCAAGCCAATGCACATAGTTTTGGCAACAGCGCTTCTATGTAATTTGCTGCGAATACTTTATCAGTGAAATGTATTCCTGTTTATTTCATTTGTCAAAGTAAGATGGTTGCTGCTTCTGACTATAGAAATGAAAGCAGATATGCATCACTAGCGCTGTGAATTAGACTTTTCAAATAATGGATGAGGTGTTAGTAGCACAGAAAATGAAATATTTCAATATTACGTTGCGGTTTCCAATAACGCGAGAAAGTTCGTGCTGTTATAGTACCAGTCACTAGTTAATTATGAGGAAATATGTAAAAGTGTAGGGTGCCACCAAATGCTGAGGTCGGGCTTAACTTGAGACGCCATTAAGAAGTTTGGAAAATAACGTAATTTTCACACCAATATCTCTGAAACTCTAGGTCCAATCTTTTTCTTGTTTATTTCAAATAAAAGATTATCATGTATTCTTTAAAATGTTCTTACACCCTTTTTAATATCTCGTGCCATTTTTTAGTTAGAGTGCAATTCTTGAATATATAAAATACAAAGTTTGTTACGAATCTACGAATTCCATGTTCCCGAAACAGCGTATGCACAGGTAAATCTCGATTGCCAATAAAGTCAGCTGCAGCTATATTGCCACTCACCAAACGTCACTGACCGTTGGCCTCTCTTTTGAAGGAATTTAAATAAGAATACTTAAAGTTCAAATACAAGTAAATATATTATTCGTGAATTCTTGTAACCAGAATCAATAAGCAAATATTACCTTCTCCGCTTCCGCGGATATGTGGTTCCTAGCAATAGAACCACCGATTAATTTGTTTAAATACCTTCCCCCAACGTTTCGCCAAACTTCCAATATCCTGAATTTGCTACTATTTGAGTTGTAAAACCAGAATGTTACGCCAATTTTCCCAGCCTACATTCTGGCATCCACACTCTGGCGAACTCGACCCAGTCGTTTCCAATAAACTTGCATCAATAGTAAACGATTCTACATCCCTCAAGTGTTCTTTTCTTCAACACGTGCCACATTTTATATTTTCATTTCATTACAAATTTTCTTTAGAGGTATAAAAATGGTCGTATTAAGCAAATTATGGAAAAGTACTCAGCGAGACCATCTCAGATTTCGATGAAATTTTGTATGCCGAGTTTCACGAGTCTGAACGGAACTTCTGTGGAGTTGTATAGCTTCAGAGAAGAAATAGTGCATGCATATTTAATGCATATTTATGCACCGAAACGTATCCTGATATTTTCAAAACTGCTACGAATAAACAACTCTTCAAAAAAGGAAACAAAACTGAAATTCAAAATTATCGGCCAATCACACTTCTGACAATTTGTTCCAAAATATTTAACTTTTTTACGTACGAATGGAAATCTTTCTCAGTAAACACAACGCGCTTTCAGATTGCCAACATGGATTAAGAAAATCGAAATTTACCGAATCTACATATTTTCTTTTCTTAAAGATGTCCGATCATCATTGGACTTAAACGAAGCACCTATTGGATTATTTTTAGACTCTCAAAAGCTTTTCACGTCATTGATCATGACATTTTATTTTCAAAATTACATTCATATGGAATCAGTGGTATTGCCCTAGATTAGTCATGTTCGTACCTTAAACAATTATCTCAGAGAATGGAAATACCTTACTGGAATGTTGGAACATTATGTAAACTTTCCGACTCTTGCCCATTCACGGGAGTTCTGAAGGATCGATTTTAGGCCCTATTCTCTTCTTGCTATACGTAAACGATATGCCGTCGACGATTCGAAACGGAAGAACAGTTCTCTTTGCGGATGATACGAACATTCTTTGCAATAAAGAAATCGTAAATAGTACAATATCAAATGTTTCAATTTGTTTCCGAAATAACAAATTAATAGTAAATGAAAAAACGGTTTTAATGCAGTTTTCCATGTTAAATAATGCCGGCGGCTCCAGCCGAATTCGTTTACTACGCTCCGTGAAGTCACGAAGGTTAAGCGAATTCGAGACTCTCGGGTTCTTGGTTGGGTGACCGGCCAGGAACCCGGATCTAACGTCGTCGACCCCCTGGCCGAAGGGATAAAAGGCACTGACTGCGACGTGACGAGACTTGACTTAGTAATTAACGGAGGATTACTCCAAAGAATGCGCTCAACGCCCTTAAGGGCTTGAGACGCGTTGCGTCAAGATGTGGACGCAACAAATCAAAAAATAAATAAATAAATAAAATAAAATAAACAATTCTGTGCTCCATTGAAAATGAACAGTGTACCATTGACTGATATAAAAGCAACAACATTTTTAGATCTCTCAATTCAGTAAAATCTTAAATGGAACGTCCATTTAAATGAATTGAACACAAAATTAAGTTCCTTATGCTAGGCGTTAGGAATTCATTCAAATTCAGTCAGCCTTTATACTGCTCGTTGTATATATTTTGCGAATGTTCATTCCTGCCTGAGATATGACATAATAATCTTGGAAAATACATCTTATAGCTCCCAGACCTTTAGATTACAAAAAAGAATTGTACAAATAAAAACCAAATACAACCCACGTGATTCTTGTAAGCATCTCTTTATTAATCTAGAAATTTTACCATTAGCTGGTCTGTTGATTTACGAATCAGTAGTTTTTGTCTAAAATGACTTAGTTAAGAGCGGGATATACTTTTAGAAACCGCCGATGTCTATTACTCTAAGACTCGACGTAAAAATCATATTCATTAGGTGACTAACAACAAGTCATTACAAATAATTAACATACAATACATGTTCATTATTTTACAACACTTTGTCAGATGACATTAAACGATTAAATTCTATACAAACGTTTAAATCCCAAGTGAAATTGATTCGGCTGCGTATCTGTTTCTATACAATTACAAAACCATACTGAGATTGATTCACTTTGGTCCCGTTAGAATAGTGCATGTTTTTTCAGGAGATGGCGGTGATCTTCCCCGCTGGATGACGCGATCTGGCGCCGACCTGCCGTCGGTTGGCGGAGTTTCCCCCTATCCAGGAATCTCCCACCAACGGGGCACCGCCCCAGTCGGCACAAGCTCTAAGCTCCCGACCGATGTCCCGGAATATGTGGTAGTGTAGTGCATGTTAGTGTAAGCGTGTGTGTATGGGGAGAGGATAGGACAAGAAAGAGGAAGGAAAGCTCAGATTCTGAAAAAAAAATAAAATACCTCCCTTCGATGTAATAAAATCTATTTTTCAAGAATAAATCAGCAATAAATTTGGACTCTTATTCATCATGTCCTTCGTCAAGGAATAATACTCCATACCGCGACAACATGGAAACGATAATTTGAATAACTATATTTCCCACTGAATTCTAGAAGGTGTGACAGAGAATGAAGTTACTCGTACATTTATCAGAAGCAAAACAAGGGGCCATCTGAGCATTTGCGGAATGAAACTGGGAAACTGGACGAAAACCTGATCGAGATGGGGGCCATCATTGACTCGGAGGCTGCGCTAGAATACTTGAACAGTTACAGGTTGCTTTCATTTATACAGTTCAAATTTTAAATAATGCAATTACATTTACAGTTAACAGCAATTACAGTTAAAATTAATGTTAGTTTTCTTGTGATGCTCAGCATAGTTTTCTGTTTTTTTTCGATCAACACCAGACAAATGCCGGCGCAGTACGCTAACAAACGGGATCGACGCGCGATCTTTTCTTCCTTCCTTGTCCTATCCACCCCTCTCACACACACGTACATTACCAGTCGGTGGCTTGGAGCTTTCCCGGCTGTGGTGGTACCCGGCAGGTGGGAGATACCAGGTTGGGGAAAACACCGCTAGCCGACGGTAGGTCGGCGCCGAATCTCGCGATCCAGTTGGGGAAGATCACCATCATCTCCCGATGAAAAAACACGTGCTACATTTACAGGACTAATGACCTCAGTAGTTGACGCAACCGGAATCACTCAATCAATCATATTCCGCATGATTTCTACATAAACGGCTAAGAAGCAGACGAAGGCAGCGAGTCAATTCCAAAGTCCTTGCTAGCGGCGATTGTTGAACTGGAAAAGTCGCCTGGCAACTGGCAGCGCTGCCGCCGCACGCTCCGGCCCCCGCAGCCAGGCGGAAGGAATCTGGCGCCGAGAGTGGAGCGGCCCCCGTGATTGGCTTAGGCGCTGTTCACGCGCCAGCGATCGACAGCTGCCACCCAGCTGCTCGGCTCGTGCAAACCTACGAGCACTCATTCTTCTACCCATTCTGCTTTCCGGAAGCAGAAAATTTGCTTTCCTCAGAATAATTTGATTGATTTTTTCGTGTTTCCGGGCGCGTCAACTACTTCGGTCATTAGTCCCGTTAGTGTAGTGCATGTCTTTTCTCTGGAGATGGTAGGAGATTTTCCCCCCGCTGGATGGCGAGATCCGGCGCCGACCTACCGTCGGCTAGTGGGGTTTCCCCCTAACCAGGACTCTCCCACCAATGGGGCACCGCTCCAGTCGGGACAAGCTCTAAGCTCCCGACCGGTCTCCCGAAATGTGTGGAAGTGAAGTGCATGTTAGTGTGTTTGTGTGTAAGGGGAGAGGATAGGACAAGGAAGGGGAAGGACAGATCGCACGCGGTCCGTGGCCCGTTTCGTAGGGTACTGCTCCGGCATTCGTATGGTGTTGATCGGAGAAACCACGGAAAACTACCGAGCAGAGCAGCCGGCCGCTAGAATTCTCCTCCAGAGAGCGACTGAATTCGACCTAACTGGAAAGCTAGTGTCGAAAATCCTGCCACCGTCAGGACTCGAAGTTGGTACCTCTCGGTCAGAGGCGCTGCAGTGACATCAGTTGATGCACTGAGCTACCGCTCCCGGTTTTCCTTAGGATATTTGCATAGGTTTTGTACGAACTTTTGTTGATTACAATGTAACTGGAAGAATTTTAATGCACAGCTAAATACTCTTTACATACAGTAAACCCTCGTTAACTCGAACTCACTTAATACGAATTTCCCCGAAACATGAATAAAACTTGGACTTGGCATGGGATTTCAGTAATACGATATTTTATAATCAGGGTTTCTGATGGCATGTCATCGTTCCATTGATGCATTCTAGATGGAGCCAACTTGTAAATGATTGATTATCACGACATACAAGTGATAGAAACGTAAAGTTATTGGGTCATTTGTTGCTATTTTACAATTATCAAGTATTTTTTCGATCTATGCGTCATTTTTTATGCATTTTGTTTCCTTTTTATGGTTTTTTGTTAGTGAATGATTCATGAATTTTCAATGACTCACTCAATCAAATTGTTTATTGTATATATACAAGACGAAACTAAGTACTGCAGCGGAGTCTGTTTTTCCAACTCACAATATTACGGCGATCTTCGGTAACTTCCTCGATCTTTCAAAACTGACAGTTGTAAAATAGGAGGAATGATTACATTTCTTCCTAAAATAAAGACTTTATATTAAATATAATTTAAATAAATTTTATTTAAAATTGTAAAATTTATCCAATAAATTAAAATCTTCATACACAGCTTTCAGAATTTTAAAAAAATTAGGTAATTTCTGTCTTATTTTTAAGTCATTTTATAGGTAATTTTCAAAGAATTTTTAGGTCATCAGAATTCGAGCCCTGTTTATAATTATCGGATAACGCGGATTTTTATAACACGAACTCCGATTATTTCGGTCCTTTGAAATTTGTTGAGGGTTTACTGTATTTAAATTTACATTTACGAATCATCACAATGGATAAATTATGGGTTTTCTTCTTCACAATAATCTCCTAAAATCAAACCGGCAGCGATTGCTCAATAGCAACATCATTGCCTTGGTAGTATCGTTGACCTAGAGGTGCTAGGGTTCGAGTCCTGACCGTGGCAAAGTTTCGACACTTGCTTCGTAGCTGGGTTGAATTAAGCTACTGCCTGGATGAGAATTCTAGTAGCCGGCTTCTCTTATCAGTAGTTTTCCTTGTTTTATTTTCGAACACCATCAGGTGAATGCCGGAGCAGTACCCTAACAAACGGGCCACGGACCGCGCGCGATCTTTTCTCGTTCCGTCCTCTTCCTTAGGCTGCGTTTATGTTGGAGCAGCGATAAACGATGATAGCGACGAGAGAGTAGGTATTGCGAAATCGCAGCGCTGCTGTGTTCATGTCGGAGCAGTGCGAAGCAGCGCCACTCCGAATCCACCAGAGACATCTACAGGACATTCGGCGAAACTAACTTGTCAATTCAATACCAACCTTATGTAAATCACCCGCCATATTTACTTCAATTGGCTTAGGAACTTTGGTTACGTTTAGTTGAAGCGCAGTAGGAGTCAACCTCAACATCATTCCCCTATGCAATGGAAGCATTACACCTTAAGTATTTTTCTTGGCTGGATATTGGCATGCTTGGTGAGAGAGAGGTGTGACTTCGCAGTCTGCAACATGCAGCAAGCAGCTGTGTGCAGCCCGCGAGAGACCTAGAGCGTACGTATTTCGAAGTTTTTATACTGCGAGCGAATTTAATAGTGATTTGTTTTGGAAATGTATTGTTATTTCATATTTTTCTTGGCGTTTTCATCGATGCGTCGTCATTTGACGAAAAACTCTTCAATGAATGTGATGAGAATTGTAGAAAGTCAGACACGTAAAAAAATTGTCTAAAGTGATATCCTGCCTGAAGTTGCGATGATTATAGAGGTAAGCTGCCATGGCTACAATAATAAGTGTTAATGCACATTAGTGTTTATGGAAAATTAAGTGTCATACATATAAACATATTAACATTGACTGTTAAAGAGAAACAGATGTATATTTCCAGCAGGGTTATAATTATAGTATACCATTTAGTATTGAGGTTAGTGATTGATTTCATTTGAGGAACTCAATGGCCTTTCCTTTTCTTTACAGAGAGAAGATGCCTAGTCTCTTGAAAGAAATCTGGTTGTATGTGAATGAATGTTTAAGAAAAAATTATGGAATTGTGTCTTCTAAGGAGGAATGGAAATGTATTGTGTACTATATGCCTATGTGAATCTCACAAACATAACAGTATTTTATGCCAGGTTGTATGAAAATAAAAACAGTGAAGACAAGTGTGAAATTGTGTGAAGAAAAGTGACTATGTACAGAAAATTTCAAATGTGTGCAGTGCTCTCCCATTCTGCCAATTTCTATTATTCATAGTCTTTCTAATATTTTATTAGTCTGTCAAGTTTCATTTTATAAAACAGTTTTCAGATTGGTACATTTTCAGTATTTAAAAGGAGATAATAGTTAATTTGAAGTAGTATTTTTTATGGTTGTTTATTCTGTAATATAAGAAAATATCTGTTGTGCAATATATATCATGGAGTAAATAAGAAAATTAAAACATCTTCAAATTCATTGTTATTGTCTTAAAATAAGAAAGGATTCTTCTCATTTTAATATTGTCTAAGACAATAATTTTGCTGTTAGTTCTACCAATCTTAATTGAATTCTCAGTATTTGTTTCCTATTGTCTGTAAAGAGCATATATGTGGTGGTTTGTCTGTGTTTAATTTAACTGAATGTAAAGTCTGAAGATTACATGTACAATAAACCATCTAGTGTTAAAAACATTTCCATATGATTAATATTTTAGGTGTCCTCTGTTCATGTTGACTGAACAACATATCACTCTCTCCCAAAATTTTGAAAGTTTCATGAAATATTATCCAAGTGTACAAAGGATATCTTCTAAAATGATTGAGTTTTGCAAAGACCAATGTAAATAAATGATTTTGTATTCTGAAGTAAAACTACTCTGAATTCCAAGGAAAATATATTATAAGGGAAGTGGTAAATGGCATATTTGTTTTATTTAAAATTGTTTCTTAAATCTTAAACTATGACAAAACGGAAGGCTGACGGCTTTGTAGTGTAACATCAATATTTTGCCAAATTGTGGCTTGGGACTAGCTGATTTCAATCACTTCAATTTTGAATTAATTTCAAACATTCAATTTTCATCCCTTCGAAATGTTGTTCTAGGAAATGAGATACATGTACTATCAAAAGCAATAATTTAGATAATTCTTTTTCAATAAACTTTCTAGTTTAAAAATAAAAAAAATATTCTGTTTCTTTTCATTTTATTCAATTGTTCTTCAGTATAGTTATTCACTGATAAAACATCCCAATCATTTAATTAAACTAACAAAATTAAAAATAAGTTATTTGTTTCATTTAAAATTTCTGTTATAAATTATTCCTTAATTCCCAATTTCTATAAGCACATAAGAATTAATCATCTCAATCATTCTGGGTCAATATCTCACAACTACAATAAATTCTTTTCTATAGTTTTACAAGGTGTGCATGCAATTTACAAATTCATTAACAGATGAAATGGGTGATTATGGCAAACAAAGTGAACAAAACTTCTGCGGGTTTGCAATACAAAAATGATTCAGAATAAAACATCACTGGCAGATGATTATGTCCTTTATCTAAGTTAACAATTACTTTTGCACAACACAATATAACAATAAAATGGCAGTTATCCTGTAATTATTTGTATACTTGTCGTTCAGTGAAAAACGAATGTAACCTAACCTCTAAAACTTACGTGTTGTACTCATTTCTGCGGCAACAATTTGTCTAAAACGAAGCTATTGCGGCGATTTGTGTCCTTTGTCCCAAAATTGACTCATCACAATAAAACACGTGATCAATTTCTCAGCATTCATGTTATTCGACATGCAAAACACTGAAGTGTGCCAGCTGTGAAGACTGCGGAACAGCGCGATACTAGCAGCGAAAACCTACCGAAGGGTTTCTTCGCTCTTATCGCGGTCGCAGCGCTGATCCCGTGATCAGCGCGCTGTCAACATGAACACTTCCATCTGTTTACATGTGGACGTTCTCGTTGCTTCGCTCGTGGCGCTGCTCTCATCGTTTGTCGCTGCTCCAACATAAACGCACCCTTACACACATACGCTAAACTACCGCTAATGTCGAGAGCTCAGAGATTGACCTAGCTTGAAAGGTACGCGCATCAACTGATGCCACTGCAGCGCCTCTGACCGGGAGGTCCTAGTTTCGAGTCCTGACGGCGGCAGGATTTTCGACACTAGCTTCAGCAGGTCGAATTCAGTCGCTGTCTGGAGGAGAATTCTAGCGGCCGGCTGCTCTGATTGGTAGTTTTCCATTGTTTCTCCGATCAACACGAGGCGAATGCCGGAGCAGTACCCTACCAAACGGACCACGGACCGCGCGCGATCTGTCCTTCCCTTCACCTGGTATTGATCTGAGAAACCACGGAAAACTACCGATCAGAGCAGCCGGCCGCTAGAATTCTCCCCCAGACAGCGACTGAATTCGACCTAGCTGAAAAGAAAGTGTCGAAAATCCTGCCGCCGTCGGAAGTCGAACCTGGGACCTCCCGGTCAGATGCGCTGCAGTGACATCAGTTGATGCACTGAGCTACTGCTCCCGGTTTTCTCACTCATGAATAAAATCTTATATTTTAAGAACCTCCGACTAATTTAAATATCAGAAAATAAATTACTGTACATGATTATAGTTCCGTACGGTTCCGATTTAAATTTCATGGGCTTACTGTGATCTTCGCGCGCTATGATGTCTTCTCGATCTTCGTGCTTGATACCGTCCGTGAGAAGTCCTACTTGATGTCCCTCCTATCGTAATCTTGCGTAACGTCAATATCGGTTTGCAAAAGTTCCCTAAGTGCTATAAAGTATTTGAAAACTTCATAAAAATCAATCTATGCAAATAAATTATTTCGCAAGCACGATTTGCCCTAGCTGTGCTTCGGATGAACATCTACACGCGACTGTATCTTGAACCCAAATTGCTAAAATATAATTCCCGTCTACGGATCTATCCTAACATAATTCCCCTTCAAACACGGAATATATTTTAATTTAAATTTCAACTTACAACCCGAATTAATATATCTTTTAACCTCTTAATTCATGTAATACTGAACATGTCAATACTATTTATATATCATCCGCTTCCCTATAATTCAACTACTACCCCAATCTTAACTGAAAGAATACTCGTGCTGTTTCGGTCGCTGCATTCGTTCTATTCGACGATTAGCGAGAGAGTGATTAATAGAGAACGGATTTTCATGTAAATACATATTTTTAAAGGGACAAGATACCTACATTCACAAATATCTTTTAGACTTAACACGACATTTTGAACGAATTGAAACCATTTTTATTTTACATATTTTTACATATTGTGGTATAATTATATATTTTTACATATTGTATCTATTGCTACATATTTCATTTAAATTTAATATATTTATAAGCTGAAAATGAACATTTCACTTGCGCGTACGAAATACGTTATTTGAAAATTAACTTTGTAACTGAAATATTTGCAAAGCCATGCAATGCGCTTGTATTAACGCCGGACCTTCGCTATTAATTGTCAAATTTACACCTCCCCCCTCCCCGCGCCTTCTGCTTCTTGAAAACCGCGTAACCGGGATCAAGGAGGAGCGAATAAATGTGAAGTAGAAGGAACTTCAACCACGTGCTTACTCATATTTTAAAGACCCCATGCGTAACTCGATAAAACATTTTTCATATCATTGTCTTATCGCTCTTCTGGAGTCGCGGAGGGTTGAGGCACATGCTCCCTTTACCCTCCTCTCTTTCTATCACAGGGTCTTCTTCTTCTTCATCACTTCACGGATTAAAGAAATTCCCTGTTCCGGCTTCATTATACCATCTCTGTCGTGGACGGCCAATGCCCCTTCTTTCCCGTGGTCTGTACAGAAAGACATGTCGGGGGATCCTATCGTGAGACATTCTTCCTAAGTGCTGTACCCACCGTAATCTGTATTCATTTACTTTTTCATTGATAGAAAATATATTAAGTTCCTTTCTTATATCTTCGTATTTTATTTTGTCCATTGGGGTGCAGCGTTTTACTCTACGGAGGAATTTCATTTCCGAGGCTTGTATTTTATCTTGTTTTCTTAATGTCCATGATTCACACCCGTAAAGCGGTTGTGGTACTGCGATGACTTTATAAAATTTTAACAGTGTCTCTTTTCTTGTCTTATTGCGAAGATATTTGTTTATTGTTCCACAAGTATGTTGGAAACGTTGTAATTTTGTTTTTATATCATCACTGAAATCGTATCTATCACAGGGTACACGGTACTATTCACTTCAGCGCCGGTTCCTCGTAAACAACATTGTATATACTACGAAAGTACTATACATTTCAGATGAAACTAGTGAATAATTGCGTCTGTTGATGTACAACTTTCTTTCAGCCTCTCTGAACCCATCTTAAGATCTTATCGGCAACGTATATGCTCGAAAATGCTTGAATAATGGAATTTTAAACATTGTAATGAATTTTTATTTCACATATTTTATATTTTTTCCTATATATTTTGAAAAAAAAGTATATATGTATGTACATATTTTGCTTTTTTTATTACATAAATTCCGTTTCGTAGTAATTAAGTAAATATTTCCACAGATCCACTGTCTTCTCCACACATTTTCATTATACTCTCTTCGGGGCCGCGTATCCTGTCCCTTCCCCAAATGAATAGCGTATATACTCTAGCATGGAGTACAATAACTTGTTTCTCGGTCGCCCTAACAACGTGTGTATTCCTTGACTCCAGCGTTCAATGTCCATACATTCACATCGTATCTACAACATTGAATGCCCTTTCTCCGATTCAAACAACGCCGAGGTTTTCTGGCTCATCACACATATTTACTAACTTTGTTTATTTGATGATGCATTTTCCATAACTTCAATTTTGCCCTGACATTTCCGTGGATTATCCTTCTAGTAAATACAATTTAATCGTGCTGAGGAGAAGGGGAACAAGTCATTTCTTGCTCCTTTTCCGGAGGAAGGAAACATTCAATAATACTTACTCACACATACTATATTATCCGGTCACTTTTTTCCGTGTGAATTCACTAATAAAAGTCTAAACTTCTATGACAATTACCTTCTTCACAGTACAATGTGCCTTGCCTTAGAGAGCAACTTTCCAACACAAGAAAAACATGCATTTTTGACTTGTTCCCTTTCTCCTCGTGCTGATTCAATTGTTCTAACTCGTTCCAGTCTTGACAAAATACTCGCAGCGACTGACAGAAGTACTCACTGAATTGCGTTCGTTGGAAAGTTTTCTACGATTTCTTTCCCTGATTTCCAGTTACCATCCACAAATTCATCTGCGCAATTTTCCACTTATTGCTCTCTGATATTCTTCTAGTTCATTATCAACGTAAGAGGAAAAGAAACATTCTTGCGATGATGAATATAAATCTTGTTTGTGATCGTTGATGGAACGGAAGAGCATTCTGGTTGCACAGGTGCGCCGCGCATGCCATATGCTTACGTCACCCTCTTCGCACTTGCCTTTAAAGAGGCGCCGACTCCCAGCAGCACTCACACAGTGGCGCCACCGCAACCCACATCGCTCATCAGCTGTCAGGTGAGATTTTTTACTACACATTTTATTCGCAGTTTCTTTCCACATAAATATAGGGCGTATCTACACAATGTTAACGTACAAACAATGAGTACACGCGTTCACTGACTGCACTCCATTAATAAATCTTATTCTGAAGATTAAAAACGAAACTATCAAATAGCACTTGACATAAAGTATAAATTCTGGAAATAAATACCTACATCAAAAAATGCATGTATTCTATATATGTGTCTCAGGGCATCAATTGATGTCACTGCAATGCCTCTGTCCGGGAGGTCCTAGTGTTCGCGTCAAGACGTGTGGCAGGATTTTTGACACTAGCTACATAGCTAAGTCGAATTCAGCCGCTGTTGGAGGAGAATTCAAGCGGCCGGTTGCTCTGATCGGTAGTTTTCTGTGGTTTCTCCAATCAACACGAGGTGAATGCCGGATCAGCACCCTAACAAACGGGTCACGGACCGCGCGCGATCTTTCCTTCCTCTTCCTTGTCCTATCCTCACCCCTTACACACACACACACACAGTAACATGCAATACACTACCGCACATCCCGAGAGACCGGTCGGGGAATTAGAACTTGTCCAGGATGGGGCGGTGCCCCGCTGGAGGGAGATACCTGGTTGGGGAAAATTCCGCTAGTCGATGGTAGGTCGGCGACGGATCTCGCCATCTAGTGCGGGAAGATCACCGCCACATCCAGATAAAAAACATGCACAACTCTTACGACAATAATGACCTCATTAGTTGACGCGCCCGGAATCACAATCAATCAATCGAGCCACCTGCTCCATTCGTTCTGCTCGCCACTCCGATCCTTCCATCCGCCCGCCCCGCCCGCCCCGCCCGCCCCGCTCGCCCCTCGCCCACCCCGCCAGCCGCCCGCCCGCCCCACCCGCTCCCCGCCCGCCCCTCACCCCCCCGCCCGCCCCGCCCCGCCCACCCAACCCTCCCCATCCCGTCTCCCTCAGCGTCGCGACGCGAAACGCGCCAAGAAGCCACTCAAATGCATCGAGGATTGCATTTATCTAAATATCTATCTATACTAATAAATGTGAATTCAACGACGTGTAACCTACCTCGATACCACAAAAAGTAGCGTATGAATAGATATGACATTTTTATAGACTCTTCTAAGGGATTATACGGGTAATCGTAGCTCAGTACATCAACTGATGTCACTGCAGCGCTTCCGCCCGGAAGGTCCTAGGTTCGAGTCCTGATGGCGGCAGGATTTTCGACACTAGCTTTTCAGCTAGGTCGAATTCAGTCGCTGTCTGGAGGAGAATTCTAGCGGCCGGCTGATCTGATCGGTAGTTTTCCGTGGTTTCTCCGATCAACGCCAGGCGAATGCCGGAGCAGTACCCTACCAAACGGGCCACGGCCCGCGCGCGATCTGTCCTTCTTCTTCTTCCTTGTCCTAACCTCTCCTCTTACACACACACTTACACTAACATGCACCACACTACCACATATTCCGGGAGATCAGTCGGTAGCTTAGAGCTTGTCCCGGCTGGGGCGGTGCCCCGCTGGTGGGAGAGTCTTGGTTAGGGGAAACCCCAGAGTCGACGGTAGGTCGGAGCCGGATCTCGCCATCCAGCGGGGGAAGATTACCGCCATCTCCCGAGAAAAAAAAGCACTACACTAACGGGACTAATGACCGAGGCAGTTGACGCGCCCGGAAACACGAAAAAATCAATCAATTCTAAGGGATTATCGCAGTGTCCTAGCAAAGTTTGGTAAAAATTAACACAACCCAAATGCGGAAAATAAATAATGTAAATAATATGTTTGTAGATGGACCGCGACTATTTTTCGTCTCTCGCTTATTGCACGTGGTTCCTAATATATTCCGCCAGAGATCACTAGTGCCGCAGCAAAACAGGTGCCAAATTTATTCGCTAGAGGTCAGTAGAGGTGCATAAGATAATAAAAAATTCATCTAGGAATGTGTTGTAAAATAAAAAGAATTAAAATTATAGTAGTATATATTATAAAATGTGAACCAATTACGTCAAAAATAATAATTTTAAATACCGTGGTTTATATAAAATAGATCTTTTCCCTCATTCGTAAGGTTTCAATATGAAGAATCCCGGGCAACGCCGGGTATTTTGCTAGTTTTAAAATAAAATTGCATTTTGAGGTAACATTGAGAATCGCAACTAAGCTGTTTGTATCTTGACCGCTCAAAATTATTACTGCCAAAGGTAACCCCCGGATAAGATGGTAAAAAGTTACCTAAGACCGAATGATACATCAGTAGTTAAACTTGCACCTCCCTCCTACCAACACCCCTCTACAGGCAAAAATATTTTTGTCTTTATTATATATTTGTATACATTGCTGTAGCACTCCGTGATTTTTTGAGTTGGAATTTAGTTACTAATTATCAAATTTTTATAAAATATATAGTCCTTTTAAAGAATATCATACGCTAAAGACAGCTGATAGTTTTTGGCGCTTTAATAACAAACCAGTTCGGGGAGAGGTGATGGTAAGTGGGGAATGTATGGGGAAGTCAAGGGCAACAGGCTGAACTGGCAGTTACAAGAACTAGGACTCAGCATGGGCAGACTTCAGTAAAAGATTACAGAAACCAGATTATAACAGCAAAGGAGACCATCCCTGGAAAATACGATGTAGAAAGCAAAGAACTGATGTAGGCAAGTTCTCCTTTGTGAATCGTACTATAGTAGATTGGAACAAACTACCTGCAAAAGCACTAGAGACCCTTCCTTCTAATGTAGTGAAATTTAAAAATATACTTAATTCTATGTAGGTCATCATTAATAATACTGGACTTTTATCATTATTATTATTATTATTATTATTATTATTATTAGTTACATTATTATAATCGTTATTATTATTATTATTATTATTATTATTATTAATATGGTCATGTCCCTTATACAGTGAAGTGAAGTGAAGTGTTAGAAAAGCTATAAGCCAACTTACAGATAAGTCAAATTAATTATAACTAGGATATCAATGTCTAATTCTAATTTTAATTATATTTGTAAATATTCGTAATAGTTTTGTAATTGTCGTATATCTACGAAAGTAGTTGTAATAATGTTTGCCACCGAGCATTAGCTCAAAGCGAAATTTAATAATAAATCTAAAACTATTTTACTGTGTCTTGGAATATCAGTACAGGCACGAAACAAATCTCAAACGTTTCTTTCAAAGATCTGTTACTGTTATATTTTTCAGATTTTTTCAATTGTTGGGCCATGGTTAAAAAAATAAAAACTAAGACATCTGCAGTTGTTTCAGACTAGAGAAGGCATTGTCTTTTTGAATATTTATTCTTGTATATGTATAAACAAGTATGAATGCAATTTGAACACGTGTGAAAACTCTGCACATCATAAATAATAATTGTTTGAAAACGGAATATTTATTTAAAGTGGAAACCTGGGAACTACCATCCACTGAACTATGTTACAGCACTCTAGGCCCAGTACTGTACGATAAAAACCATTCCACAACAGCTGAGTCTTGAGATTAAATTGCACAGAAAATCAAATAGTCCCTTTAATTTTATTGTTGAAGATAATATGGATGTTTTTCCTTCAATTTAATTTTACATTGATTTCGGCTCCTGCACTTTTCTGACCCCAAAACGTTTTATTTTATAGAATATTGTCTAAGAATATAATCCGGGTCCAACCTGTCTCCCTACATTTCCTCACCAGTTCCCCACCTACCCTTCACGTACCCCCGCCGAATTGTCCCTCATTATTGCCCTATATGTCCCCACATGTTCTCTATCCGTACCCCAAACCATGTGATATGACTGAACTCACTTGCCCTAAAAAAAGTCACCCAGCGAGACACGCACTGGTTTAAAAGACCTAGGACCCATCAACATCGACCCATCAAGTCAGTAAATCAATCAAACTAGTATAAGACGGGTTGCCAGAAACGCTGGAAGTGGTTTTCTAGTGTAAAGAACTAGTATAATCATTTTAAAAACGATTTAGAAAGCAATGTTTTTGGAGATCGTAATTTCTTGAACGTCCTGACGAGCCCATAATGTTTTAAGAGCAGTTCAAGAGCTAACTGCTAAAAATTGAGATTTAGTATGACACTATTTTTACCATTAAAACAATGATTTATAAAGTGCGGAATTTTCTCACGTGTTCAGCTGGTTTTATTTAAATTTCCTGCACCCAGCCATTTTTAGACACGAACCAATCACGCGCCGTAACTTTCTCGAAGTTCCTAAGAAGGTAAGAAATGTTAATACGCGTCCGACCCAGCCTGTTACATTCGTATCGAACTTCCCTCACGTGACTGCCGATGTTTGTATGCCTGTGCGTAGCGGTCCACCGTCTATACTCCGATTTAAATATATCTGCACTTCAACATCAGAGATGGGAGGAGAGGGGAACAGTATCATCCAATCGGGAGCTTCGTTTGGAATTTTTTGGTACTGGAGCTCCCAATTGGTCCCCTCTCCATCCAGCTCGTGACTTTGAAGTGCCACTATACTTGGGATTCTGTAACCTGGCTGATGATAGCTGATCAGCTGTTACGGTTTCGTCCAATTGGGAGCTTAAACGTTACCACAGTGACGTCACCATAATGACGTTTTAGCTCTCGATTGGATGACACTGGAACAGGTGATTGATTGATTTTTCGTGTTTCCGGGCGCGTCAACTGCCATGTTCGTTAGTCCCGTAAGTATAGTACATGTTTTTCTCCGGGAGATGGCGGTGATCTTCCCCGCTGGATGGCGAGATCGGCGCCGACCTACCGTCGGCTAGCGGGTTTCCCCCTAACCAGGACTCTCCACCAGCGGGGCACCGCCCCAGCCGAGACAAGCTCTAAGCTCCCGACCGGTCTCCCGGAATATGTGGTAGTGTAGCGCAGGTTGGTGTAAGTGTGTGTAAGGGGAGAGGATAGGACAAGGTAGAGGAAGGAAAGATCGCGTGCGGTCCGTGGCCCGTTTGGTTGGGTACTGTTCCGGCATTCGCCTGGTGATGAACGGAGGAACCACGGAAAACTAACGATCAGAGCAGCCGGCCGCTAGAATTCTCCTCCAGACAGCGACTGAATTCGACCGAGCTTCAGCTCGGTCGAAAATCCTGCCGCCGTCAGGACTCGAACCTAGGACCACCCGGTCAGAGGCGCTGCAGTGACATCAGTTGATGCAACAGCTGATGAAGTGCCATCAGCCAGGTTAGAAAAATCCAAGCATACTCTTACATCGGAGTGTAACGCCAGTTCCTGTCGTTTCAGCTCGTACGCCCTCCGCTAGCCATGAGCATGAAAGGCCTGATGGTGCTGGCGCTGGTGGGCGCGCTGGTGCAGGCGGCGCTGGCCATCGAGTGCACGCCCGACATCTGCTCCAACGTGCGCTGCGCCAACGTGGACCCGGCCAGCTGCAACGGCGAAGAGCGCGACCACGCCTCCTTCTGCGGCTGCTGCCCGCTCTGCATCACTATCATCCGTAAGTTAAGAGGGGCCGGGGATTGAATTGAATGTGCCTTATTTTATGTCGCGAGACTCAGGCCATGAGGCCTGCTCTTCCGTCTGACCACGCAAATTTCGCTACGCTCCTTTCACCAACCGTGGGATTACTTGGGCGACGAAACAGGTGATTTGAATTTAACTCAGATGCATCATTTAGGCTTGAGGATCTTTTACATGCAGTAAATTTACTAACATGGGACAGCCGGCTTTACTTCCCCTCCGAAGGAAGGCGTACGAAGGATTTTTTCGCCACGGCTTCGATCGGGTTTGAACCCGCAAACTTGGGTGTAACAGTCCGATACGCTAACCGTTACACCATCGCCGCCGCCACGGGGATGGAATCATTTTAGGAGTGACACCAAATAGAAAATTGTATAGGTGGAATTAAAGCATTTTAAGGATTTATTTAAAACATATTTAGCACCTCCTGCGAATTTTGAACGGTTGAAGTTGTTGCAGTGCAGTTTTCACAGAAGTGCGTGAGCGAATGGGGATATTTTATACACATATTCACTTCCATGTTATCACTTGTATATTACGAGATATTGAGGTAAATTTATTTTTACTTCCTGGTATATATCAACTTGTATATATACGGAGTAATATACGTAGTATAGAGAAAGTTATGTAATGCTGCGGAAAATCGATTTCGAGATTTCAAAGGAAATACACGTTTTAGAGTCCCCTGATACCGAAAAAGTGTTGTTGTTGTTGTTGTTATTGTTGTTATTATTATTATTATTATTATTATTATTATTATTTTAATTCCGTCTGAACACTACTAGCACCTAAACCGCAGGTTCTTTACATGACGCCCCCCGGACATTTCCAAAATTTTCGCAAAATCAGCCCCAATTTTTTTCCTTTTTTTCTTATAAGAATATGGTAAAATGCACTTATAAAGGTGGCATAGATATTATTTTCGTGGTTAACTCTGAATTTTCGAAAATTGTAAAAGTTTGATTTTTTTCCGTTGATTTCGTACAACTATAAAATTGAAGATAAAGATTTTTCCTTCAAGTGAAATTTGTTGTCTATAATAAGTTTTTTCATTAAGGTCATGTAGATTTTTTTGGAATATTTAGTAGTTTTCGCGCAATATTGCCTGCGACATTTGCAATTTTAAAAAATAACAAAAACATGATTTTCTCGAAAATGGCTCTAAATTTTTTCTTTAAACTTTTGGCAGGGGTAGTGCCGACTGCACTCCGTAAGATGACATAAACACCATATTGCTCTATTCTTTCTTGTTTTCAAAATGTATAAAAATGTATTTTTTAACTTGTCTTCCACGTCGGTAATATTTACATTAGCAGCAATTTCTTTGCATTATTAGATTTATGCGTACATGTGCTTTAAATAATGTCGCATGCAGTTTCTCAAAAACTCAACAGTTTTCTGTAAAAATTAGCTCAAAATTTCGCAATTTCAGATACGCTCAAACGCCATTTTCTCAAAAATGACTTCAAATTCTTTCTCAAACTTTTCCAACGGATGGTGGTAACTGTTGAATATGACGTTAAGTTTGTTCTGATGTATTCTTAATTTTTTTTTTAAATTACACAAATGCGATTGTTTTTAAATATATCTCACGCCGGAAATATGCACATTTCCATTATAGTATTTGTAAGAAGAAATGCTTCAAATGACTTTAAATGAAGTTTTTCGAAAATAATAGATTTCTTGGATAAAGAGCTTCAAATTTCAAATTTGAAGTAATGCTTAATCGCAATTTTCTTAAAAACAGCTACAAATTTTTCAATGAAAATGTCTATTTAGGACGAGGTTTTACTCTTCTTTAATATTCTTGAAGGTATTTCGGTTCTATATTAGGAAACCAAAAAGTTGAGAAAATGTCAAAAAAATGTACTTTGTGAGACAATAGATGACAACTGACAAGAGGATGGGGCAACACCGTAAAGCCAGTCCGCACTAAGGAAATTCGAAAACTTTACTACAAGGAAGTCTGTGCCATTCTGTAACACCTCTAGTTTTCAAATGGAATTAAACATATTTTAGCCTATCTTGGCGAGCGTAAAAAGACAAAAAATTTAACTATTAATAGTTGAAAGATGGAAAAATAATAGTAATAATAATTAATAATTATAAAAATCGCGAGATTAACATTTCAACAACTAGATATTTTCGTTTCCGAGTTATAGAAAACTTATTTGTAACGGTAAACGAACAAACAGATTTGATTTTTCTCTATTGCTAACAAAATAGAAACTCACCCTAAGCTCTACTACCACTACAAGCAAAAGGAAAACTCAACAAAACGGGCGCATAGTGAAGCTACATTTACGTCCAGAAGCAAATCAAGGGGCCATCTCAGCATTTGCTCAATGTATTAGGGAAACTGGACACAAACCCGATTGAGATGGGGCTCATTGACCCGGAAGCTGAAGCACATTACTTGTTACAGGGATATTAAGACTTCTTTTAAAATTTTTTAAAATTATAAAATACAAATGTAAACTAATTTATTATACTGTATCATTTTTTGTTATAGTAAACATTATTTTCTTATTGACGATCAGTATAGTCTCTAATTGTATAAATTAGAAAGGATTTATTTAAATAAAAATTTTTTAATTCCAATTATATTTATCAAATTCATTTAATTTGTATTTATTTTCGGAACTAATTATAAATTTGTATTAGTATATTTTCATAAAATTTGTTAGCAAATTTTCAATTCTGTTGAACAATTTTTGAGGCTCCATAGACACTTAGGCTCCAAGCTGTATCTGACTTCCAACCACTGTACCAGTTAGCCAGATAGGTTTCCCACGGTCCCAACAAAAAATGAGACCACTCGTTTAACCTAAAATTCTAAATGAACATTAAATGTACAGGTTACGTCTCAGCCGGAGAAACAGTTAATCCTTATCAACAGTTTACCCTTATCAAAACAACTCTTTTTGAGACGAAAAAAGTAATTTAAAAGATCCGCTAATCTGCAAAACCGCTACTCTTCTATTGCATCCATAGTGCAAGGAACCATCCACAAAATGAAATTTTGTAGCACATACTACTTTGAAGTATTAAAAACTTTTAATATTGTACCTTGTCAAATAAATAAAATTTACTGATTTTAAAATACTTTGTAATCATTGTATTTGTTTGATTTCTTTTTCAGAAGCTGGAGGTTTCTGTTTTAATAACATCCTGGGTCTGCCTCCTACCAGTGAATGTGCTACTGGAACAGCATGCATCAATAGCACTTGCACCCCTCTTACAGAAATTTCTCAACAATAATAATACCCTCCATCATTCCATTACATTTTAACCAAACTTGTTTTTCAAAAGAAAGTACGTGAAACATTTACATATATGTTAATAAAGTACTTCTTCATAATTGTACGATTTTACTTTGCCGGAAATTACATGAAAAGTATTCATAGAAAATCTTCTTTGTGTGTGTGTGTGTGTGTGTGTGTGTGTGTGTGTGTGTGTGTGTTTCATTACAAAATTAGGTTGATCCATGTGATGAATCAAGTAACAGTCGGTACTAAGCAACTTACAGGTACTGTCTTTTTCTCATTGATTTTGTTTTTAATTGTTTTATACTAGTAATATTTTGTAAGATTGTAACTGATTGGTGAGTTAACCTTTCAGACACTGAAGAGGGCCTTACAATTTAGGCCGAAACGTCTGCTTTAAATATACTTTATTGAATGGAATCATCGTTGTTTTTTCTTATAACGACTAAATCTTTAGCTTCATTAATTGTTTCATAAAGAAAATACAAACAAAAGTCACACAAACAACTCACTCTACTTTCCCACGTTAGGTGATAGGTGAAGTTGCCTGGCCGGGATGTGGACGTGCATCGCGGTACAAGTATGCCATAGTCGCTTCCTACCCCGCGGAAAGTTGAGGCAAACATGAAACGACTCCGATGACGTCACAGGTTGGCAGAAGACCGGTATCTACGTTTGTCGGTATTTACAGACTCTCTTTCCGTCCCAATTTTAAACGATTTTGTGTACATGAGCTAATTATTTCTACATCGTCGGTAAACAAGTGAAACCCGTATAGTCTTCTTTTGATACTTTTGAATAATTTTCAACGCGACGTACCTTTTAAGAAACGAGAAATAATGTTCGTTGATGGATGTTTCGAGTACATTTTCACTGTTATTCGTCTCTGTGTGAAACAAGGCAATAATATATAATTTAGTACATCTAATTCCAGGACTATTGATATATCTAAAAATATAGGTTTTGGAATTGCAAGTTTTACTTGCAGACCAATAATATAGTATTTACATTGTTTCATTTCTACTTATTTTTCTTCAAGATTTTCACAATCCCCTCCCCCATAATTGAAAATATCGTGGACCGTATTGACCGTAATCTCCAGGTTTAAGCATATTTTACTTATTAAAAAGAAGAGATAGTTATGACTATTGTATGGTATAAAAAGGATTAAACTTTTCAATTTAACACACAATTTTTCCAAATGATTACAAAAATTACAGGTAAATAATGACATCTCAAAAACTTTGATTCCTTCAAGTAGTTAATTTTATTACATCTACCCCTTGATATCATATTCATTTTTAAATAACACACTTTTTGTGTACAAGCTTCTTACCCGCTTGGCTGAACATATTTCATTGTATTCTTAGCCTCATAATGTAATCTTACATCTAAGTACTTGCTAACTACCAGTTTCATGAGTGCTCTATGCATTCTACGCTGGAATGTGTCTAATAGACACTACTATTGAGAACCCATGCGATTAAATCGCACGGTTAGTCAAAAAATGTTCACATGCTTATACAACCTAGACTAAAACTGAAACAAACAAAAACGCTGTGAACGTGAACATTCTGAATGCACGTAATATATGTGAAAAGATAGTAATACTGTATTTCTCTAACTTTCATTCAAAGGCTACATATATAAATAAGTTGATGGAATCAGTTAATAAAATTATAGTATTGTATGTATGCAATACATAATTATCTATTGTATGTATGCAAAAATTATGATTCACTAACCTCTTCTATTTCAAGATTTCTATTCAATGTAGAAAATCACATTTACGTGCTTACACGTATCACATTTACGTGCACGAAACGCGCACTGGTTCTGGCAAGCCAGAACGCTGTGTGCTCCCGCCACCGTCCGACAGTGTAATTTTCTTCCGAAAGATCGCGCGGCAATCAGAAATTACAGATCCCGAAATTACGTTTTTTTTATATTTACGTATTTTAACGCACTTTTTGCAGGTGAAAAGAAACACGATTTTTCAATCCATTGCTTCTTTACATAGATAGGTTTCGTATGTCGCCCAATTTATTGAAAAGACCAAACAGCCCTTTGAGAAATAATATATACTACTCGCGCAACTTTTCTTGAACGATAAATTGAAGAAATGCGGACGGAGTGGGGGTATTAGTTACAAAGTCCGCCACTACAGTATTTACAGTAATGTCAACCTCTGGAAAATCAAAGTCAAACCTGCTACGTGGGCGGCCAGGCCATCGCTCTGGGTAGGCAACAGCAGGGACACGAGATAGGAGATTTAGGTGCCTCCCTTGAAGGACCTGGA